>JAPDVU010000008.1:20763281-21363281 GCA_026230045.1 Corynorhinus townsendii | reverse complement strand
ATATTTGTGTTCCATCTCATACCACTTCCTTTCAGTTTAAAGAATTTATTTTATTGTTTCTTGTAAAGATGTTCTGCTAGCCATACAGTCTTTGTCTCTTTTCATCCTTGTATACCTTTATTTCACCTTCATTTTTTAAGGGTAGTTTTTTCCTCCAACACTTTTATATGCTATCCCACTGTCTTTACGCCTCCATTGTTTCTGATGAAAAATTACCTGTGAATCTTATTGTGGTTACATGAAGAGTCATTTTTCTCTTGCTTTCAAAAACTTCTCCCTCAGATTTCTTTCATTGATTTGGTTCTGATTTGTCTAGGAGTGACTCTCCTTGTGTTTAATATAATTGGAGAGTATGGAGTTTCTTATATGTACAGAATAATATTTTTCATTAAATTTGGAAAATTTTTGGCCATTATTACTTCAAGTCTTTTTCTGTTCATCCAATTTCTGGGATTCTCATTATGCATATGTAGGTGCACTAGATGGTGTCCCAAAGATCTCTGAAGTTTTGTTTATTTTTCTTGTTCTTTTTTCTCCCCTGTTTTTCACACTGGAAGATTTACATCTATCATGTTTTCTGATGTTTGTCTTCTTGTCAGCTCAAATCTGTTCTTCATCCCCTCTAATAATTTTTCATTTCGGCCACTCTATTTTTTTAAAATAAATCTTTATTCAGATTATTACAATTGTTTCTCCTTTTTCCCCCCATAGCTCCCCTCCACCCGGTTCCCACCCCACCTTCTGCCCTTACCTCCCCCGCCACTGTCCTCATCAACAGGTGTATGATTTTTGTCCAGTCTCTTCCTGCACGCCCCCATACCCCTTTCCCCCTGAGAATTATCAGTCCACTCCCTTTCTATGCCCCTGATTCTATTATATTCACCAGTTTATTCTGTTCCTCAGGTTTTTAATTCACTTGATTTTTAGGTTCACTTGTTGATAGACATGTATTTGTTGTTCATAATTTTTGTCTTTACTTTTTCCTTCTTACTCTTCTTAAAGAATACCTTTCAGCATTTCATATAATACTGGTTTGGTGGTGATGAACTCCTTTAGCTTTTTCTTATCTGTGAAGCTCTTTATCTGACCTTCAATTCTGAATGATAGCTTTGCTGGGTAGAGTAATCTTGGTTGTAGGTTCTTGCTATTCATCACTGTAGATTTCCTGCCACTCCCATCTGGCCTGCATAGTTTCTGTTGAGAAATCAGCTGACAATCGTATGGGTGCGCCCTTGTAGGTAATTAACTGTTTTTCTCTTGCTGCTTTTAATATTCTCTCTTTGTCTTTTGCTCTTGGCATTTTAATTATGATGTGTCTTGGTGTGGTCCTCTTTGGATTCCTTTTGTTTGGGGTTCTGTGCGCTTCCTGGACTTGTAAGTCTATTTCTTTCACCAGGTGGGGGAAGTTTTCAGTCATTATTTCTTCAAATAGGTTTTCAGTATCTTGTTCTCTCTCTTCTTCTGGCACCCCCATAATTCTGATGTTGGTACGCTTGAAGTTGTCCCAGAGGCTTCTTACACTATCTTCAACTTTTTGGATTTTGTTTTTTTTGCTTTTTGCTTTTTTGGTTGAGTGTTTTTTGCTTCTTTGTATTTGAATTCTTTGACTTGATTCTTGCGTTCCTCTAGTCTGTTGTTGGGTCTCTGTACAATATTTTTCATTTCAGTCAGTGTCTGTTTAATTTCTAGTTGGTCCTTTTTCATATCTTCGAGGGTCTCGTTATATTTATTGGCCTTTTCTAGGATATTCTTGAAAAGCCTTATAGCCGTGGTTTTGAAGTCTATATCCAGTCGTTTGTTTTCCTCCATTACTTTCGTTTGTGATCTGTTTCTTTGTTGCTGCATTTTCACTGCTTCCCTTAGTTGGTAGGGTGGCTTTGTGTGCTAGGTTTCCTATATGGCCCAGTGGGTTGGCCTCCCAGTTACCTGAGGTGGACACTCTTGGTGCACCCCTTTGTGGACTGTGTGTACAGCCTTGTTGTAGTTAAGTCTTGATTGTTGTTGGCATCACTGGGAGGAATTGACCTCCAGGCCAGTTGGCTGTGAGGATCAGCTATGTCTATGCTGGGAGAAGTTCGGTGCTGGAGACAGCCTTATAGGATTAGACTTGCCAAATTGCAAAAGCCTCTGTGCTCAGCTTGGATGAGGTGGAGTCTCAGGGCGGAGCAGACAGTCTTGGCTTCCCATCAGCCCTGCCCTTGTGCACGCACGCGCCCCTAGACCTCTGCCTTCCCTGGTTCCCAAGCCACTGCCCAAGAATCCAGATTCCCTCCACAAGAGCGTGGGTCCCCAAGGGCTCGCCTGGAACTGGGGTTCAGTGCAGTCAGGACTGGGGTTCAGTCCAGTCAGGAGCTTCTGATTCCCTTCTGCTAGGGAAAGCCTGTGGCAACCTCCTCAGTCTTCGTGTGCACTGGTGCACGCACCTCCAGACCTCCTCCCCCGGGTCTCCGAGTCTCCAAGTGCCTTTCTCTACCTGACAGTCCAGACTCCCCCTGTATGAGCCTGGGTCCACGGGGTTTTGCCTGGAACTGGGGTTCATTGCAGTCGGAACTGGGGTTCAGTGCAGTTGGGGGCTTCCTTCCCCCTCCCGCCAGAGAAAGTCAGCCAGGCTCTCAGCTGCCCTTCCTCTCTGCACACACAAAGACCCTTTGCCATACCTCAACCCTTTGCCATTCCCCCAATTCTCCGTGAGCTTTTCTCTTTCCTTCTAGTTGTAGAATTTCCACTCAGCCAGCTTTCCTTGGTTCTGGATGGTGTCCGTTCTATCTTTTAGTTGTAGTTTTGAAATTGTGCAAGGCAGCGGTTTAGGTGCTTACCTATGCCACCATCTTGGTTTCTCCCCTCAGCCACTCTATTTTTAAACTCCAAGATTTCCATTTGGTCTTTTAAATAATTTCTATATCTTTTATTTATATTATTATTTTAAAAATTAAGCAGCTTTTTTGAGGCATAACTTATATACAAATAACTGCACATATTTAATGTGTACAATTTGATAAATTCAGACATATGCAAACACTGTGATACCATTGCCACAATCAAGGTAATAGACATTGATATTCTTATTTGATGAGTCATTATCATCTGTTAATTCTTTAAACATATTTTTCTTTAGTTCTTTGAAGTCTTTCTTTGTGAAGTTCAGCATTTACCTTCCCATCACCCCAAAAGACTGCTTTTTTCCCCCCACTCTTTCCTGTTTGTTGCATGTCATAGTTTGCTGTTGGCATTGTTGAAAAAATGGATATTTTAGATAATATATTGCAGCAAATTTGGATTCTGATTGCCTCATCTTCCCTCAGGAGTGGTTGTTTCCTCTGTCTTTTGTGACCTGTCTATACTCTAATTTGTAGTGTCTGTGTCCCTTGCAAGTGGGTGGCAGCTGACCTCCACCTTTGTCAATGGAACAGTGTAGCTTAAGGAATACATGCCTATATTCAAAGGTTAGTCCGTTTATAAATCTGCTTTTATTGTGTTTGCAATGCCTTTTATTCAGCCAGGTGTGATTGACTTGCTAGGACCTTCTCCAGTCTCTTTAACACATATATAGCCAAGTGCACATGTATAACCTTCCATACCACATGGATAGGTAGGATATCATCAAGGCCCACTTTGACTCTCTTGTTCTCAGAATCTCCCTTTAAGTTTCTGGCTGGTTGCCAATTTCTTGACACAAGTATTGTGATCTCAGTTAGGCTACTTGTTATATTGGCTTTTCCAGATTGTTTGCCACTGAGATCACTATTATTATAAAAACACCTCTAGTCATAGCATTTTCTGTGCTCTGCTAAAAATAAAATCAGCCCTTTCTAGGAGTGAGGCTGCTCATCCTCCCGGTCTGACTCACTCAGGTAAACTCCTGCAAAATGGAACCTGGAGTGGGAGATTGGGAAAATTGGAGGAGCACCAAGCTAAAATGTCACAGACACCCACTATTCTTATTGAGGTTTAGTAAATTTTCTTAAACTCTTCTCAATTTGTTGTAGTCTTTGTTAAATGTCCCAAATTAGAAGATCTTTTATGGATAGTTCTCTCCAGTTTTATTTATTTTTAAGGACATTTGTCATATCCTCACTCAGGAATTCTGGAAGCCCCATCTTCCTCTATTTTTGACAAACTCTTTCTCCATGTAGTCTCATAGTTACTTCTGCACTGCATTTAGTCCCTGCTTAGTGTGCTTTCCCCTTAATTTACTTTTTTTTTAATATTTGCCTTATCTCTCTATTCTGTTTTATTTTACCTCATAATACTTTTCTATTTCCTAAAATTACTGTGTGTGTGTGTGTGTGTGTGTGTGTGTGTGTGTTATTTATTGTCTTCCTCCCCCACTGGAATTCAAGCTCCCTGAGGATAGGGATGCTATCTTGGTAATCGCTGCATCCTTAATGACTATTTTAATGTCTAGTATATAGTAAGTCCTCCATAAATATTTGTGGAAAAAAAATGACTGAATGGTAGATATCTAGCCTTTTTAGGCTGTGAGAAAATAATAATTCTCATAAACTTTTATGTACCATGAATCATTACTGCAACTTGGAATGTTACTAAACTTGCAATTATAGTTGACACTTGAACAACACAGGTTTGAACTACAGATACTCTTCAGTAAATATATTGGACAGGAAGGAAGATGGCTGCCGACAGGAAGGCAGACTGCAAGATAGTGTGTGAGTGAGAAAACAAAGGGAGAATGTGTGGTCACACGGGGACTATTTGTTGGTGAGTTGAGGGACAGCTATACTCCAGGAGACTGTGGGGGACTGTAGGACGGTGCTCCCCTGATCGGGCAGCTCCGATTGCTGCTGGGTTTCCCCCCAGAGTGACCGGCTTGGACGCGGAGATCGCACCATCTTGAAGGAAAAGTGGAGGTTATCAGGAGCCTGAAGAGCCTGCGGAATCTACAACTATAGCACCCACCGAACAGCTGCGAACACGAGAATACCAGATCCCAAATGGCGCAAGCACGCAGATTCAGAGGAGCTCTACGCTCCACCATAGAAAGGTCAGATTTCGCCTGGGAGAAGGTGAGGTCTGTGGTCCCAGCAGGAGAGAGAAATGCGCACTTGAGAGCTGGAGACCTCGGGAAGTATGGGCCTAGAAAAATCCGTGGCTGTTGGGGCTGGCGTGATCCATGAATGTGGAAGGGAGTCCACAGAGCTGATAACAGAAGGGAACTCTAAAAAGCAACCCATTTTGATATGGGTGCAAAAGGACAGCCTAAAAATTTTAAAAGTGTGCTGGCTGCTTAGACCCAAGGGGAAAAAAGACTGCACAGACTTGTGTGCAGCCCGTGGGTTCACACGCTTAATTCTGGCTCTTTTTTTTCCCCTCTTTAAATCCTTGCTTCTGTTTACTAAGTCCAATACATAGGATCACCCAATTGGGGATACTCTAAGAGACTGCAAGGGAAAGTTGTTTTTCTGGAACCTGGGCATCAGAGTGGGGAATAATCATCAGAGAACCAGCTCTGGGACAACCAATTCCCCCAAAATGGTATTAAGTGCCACAGGGAAAACAATATCTAAACACTAGCTAGAGAGGACCTACAGACCTGGAGGTCAATCCAGAAACACTGCCACTCAGGGGTTGAATCACAAATTGACTCTTGTGTGAACACAAATAAACTGCCTGCTTAAAAATCAGGACTGGCTTACAACACTGAGGAGCAGTGAAATGCAAGGAACTTCAATAGTGTCCTGACTAGGAAACAGGCATGCCAAACAGAACAGTAGAGGAAGTGAATGACCTTCACTACTGCACATTTTTATTTTTTTTCATCTTTTACTTAAGAAACTATTTTTTTTCTTTTTTCCTCACTTGATTTTACCTTTTTAATTATTATATTTTTATTTTTAATCAGTATTATTACTATTACTATTTTACCTTTTTTTAAAAAAATGTCATTTTATTTTCTCTTTATTTTAATTTGTGATTAGTGTTCTACATTCTATTTTCATCTTTCCTTTAGCATCATTTTACTCTATCTCAACTTTACCTTTATGCCATAACTCTCTTCCTCACTTTTCCCCTTTTGTTGTCCTGTTTCTCTTACCCTATTCCTGCTTTACATTTTCCCTATTCCTTCTTTTTACGCCCTGTTAAAATTTCACCCTACTTATATATCTAATTTCCAATCCCTTGCTCCAAGTCCGTACACACCTCTCTCTTTTCTTTCTTCACTATCCAAAATTTTTTTCTCTCTGTCCTTTTGTTGTTGTTTGTTTGATTGTTGATTATATCGATTTTTTATGCTTGTTTGTGAGATTGTTTCACTTATTCTTTTTAGGGTTTTTTTTGTTTTGTTTTTGTTTGTTTTTTTGCTTCAGTTTTCCCTCACCTCACTTGATATTAGTTGTTGTTTGTAGTTTTCATTCATCTCCAGGTACTTGTTGTTGGCATGTGTTGGGATAAGTGGCTGTTCTGTTGGAGTTTTCTCCCCATATATATAGTTTTTTCCCCTCTTCTTTCTTATTCTCTCTCTTTTCTCTATCTCTCTCTTTTTGTTCTTTTCCCAATTTCATTTTTGCACTCCTTTTCTTCTTCTTCTTTCTTTCTTATCCTCTAATTCGCCTTTTTCTGGTGATCACCTTTATTTGGAGTTATTAATATCATGAATACTTTTGTGTTCAGTGCCTTGTGCATTGTGCCATGTTCTGTTGTATTTTGTGCCTTTAAATCAATGCAGGAGAGAGAGAACTACATAACCAGACACCCGGAGAAAAGAGATCATGGGGAGACACAGAAACAGCCCGCATATGAAAGAACAGCAGGCATCACCAAAAAAGGAAGTAAATGAAATGGAGGCAAGCAACCTGTCAGAGAAAAAAATCAGAAAAATGATCATAAGGTGGATGAAAAAAATGGAAGACAAATTAGACAATATGTGTAAGAACCAAGAGGAAATGAAGAAAAACCAAGAAGAAATGAAAAATGACATCGCTGCTGTAAAGAACTCAATAGAAAGCATCAAGAGTAGACTAGAAGAAGCAGAGGACTGCATCAGTGAATTAGAAGACAAGGTAGGAAAAAATACCCAATTAGAGCAGCTTCTAGAAAAAAAATTAAAAAGCAGGAGGAGAGCCTAAGGGAACTTTGGGACAACACGAAATGAAACAACATCCACATAATAGAGGTGCCAGAAGGAAAGGAAACTGAGCAATGAATAGAAAACCTGTTTGAAGAAATAATAACAGAAAACTTCTCTGATATAGGGAAGAAAAAACCCACACAAATCCAAAAAGCTCACAGAGTCCCAAGCAAAATGAACCCCAAAAGTCAAACACCAAGTCACATAATAATTGGCAAACACCAATGACAAATTAAGAATCTTAAAAGTGGTCAGAGAGAGACAGAAAGTTACCTACAAATGATCCCTCATCAGACTAGCAACTGATTTCTCAACAGAAACATATCAGGCCAGAAGGGAATGGAATGAAATATACAGTCATGCAAAGAAAGGGTCTGAATCCAAGAATACTGTACCCAGCAAGGCTATCAATCAAAATTGAAGGTGAAATCAGGAGCTTCACATACAAATAAGGACTAAGGGAGTTTATTACCAGCAAACCAGCAATGCAAGAAATGCTAAATGGTCTGCTGTAAAAAAAAAAAAAAAAGAAAGAAAGAAAGAAAAAGAAATAGGAAGTGAAGAAGGAACACAGGGGTAAAGAATAAAAATGGAGACAAAGAAGTACCTATCAATAATAACTTTAAATGTAAATGGATTAAATGCCCCAATCAAAAGTATAGGGTAATGGATTGGATGAGAAAACATGATCCATATATCTGCTGTATATAAGCAACCCACCTCAGAAAAAAAAGAGGCACACAGACTGAGGGTGAAGGGATGGAAAAAAGTTTTTCAGGCAAATGGAAATGAAAAAATGCTGGGGTAGCACTACTTATATCTGACAAATTAGATCTCAAAGTAAAGGACATAAAAAATGATAAGGAAGGCCACTTCATAATACTAAAGGGAGCAATCCAACAAGAAGAAATAACTATGGTAAACATATATGCACCCAATACAGGAGCACCCAAATACATTAAAAAAAACTCCTGGAGGATATCAAAGGAGAGATTGACAGCAATACAATCATAGTAGGAGACTTTAATACCCCACTATCACCATTGGACAAATCCTCCAAACAAAAAATCAGCAAAGAAACATCAATCCTAAATGACTCACTAGACCGGATGGAATTAATTGACATCTTCAGAACATTTCACCACAAAGCCACAGAATATACATTCTTCTCAAGTGCACATGGGTCATTTGCAAAGATAGACCATATATTGGGTCACAGGCAAAGTCTCTTCAAATTCAAGAAGATAGAAATCATATCAAGCATCTTCTCAGATCACAGTGGCATAAAACTGGAAATCAACTACAATAAAACAATCCAAAAAAATCAAACACATGGAGACTAAACAGCATGCTATTAAACAATGACTGGGTTACCCAAGAGATCAAGGAAGAAATAAAAAGCATCATGGCAATAAATGACAATGAAAACACAACAATCCAAAATCTATGGGACACAGCAAAAGCAGTCTTGAGAGGGAAGTTCATAGCTCTACAAGCCTACTGCAAAAAACAAGAAACACTGGTAATAAATTACCTAACCCTACAACTCAAAGAGTTAGAAAGAGAGCAACAAGAAAAGCCCAGTGTAAACAGAAGAAAGGAAATAATAAAGATCAGAGTGGAGATAAATGACATAGAGCCCCCCAAAATAATACAAAAGATCAACAAAACCAAGAGCTGGTTCTTTGAAAGGATAAACAAGATTGATGAACCTCTAGCCAGGCTCACCAAGAAGCAAAGAGAGAGGACCCAAATAAACAAAATCAGAAATGAAAGAAGAAAAATAACAACAGACCCCACCAAAATACAAAGGATTGTTAAAAAAAGAAAAAACTCTGAACAACTCTATTCCAACAAATGGATAACCTGGAGGAAATGGACATATTCCTAGAAAAATACAACCTTCCAAAACTCAATCAGGAAGAATCTAAACATCTCAATAGGTCAATAACTATGGAAGAAATTGAAGCAGTCATCAAAAAGCTTCCAGCAAACAAAAGCCCGGAGCCAGACAGCTTCACAGGGGAGTTTTACCAAACAATCAAAGAACTAAAACCTATCCTCCTCAGACTATTCCAGAAAATTCAAGAGGAAGGAACACTTCCAAGCTCCTTCTATGAAGCCAGCATCACCCTAATACCAAAACCAGATAAAGACAACACAATGAAAGAGAATTACAGGCCAATATCCCTCATGAACATAGATGCCAAAATTCTAGCAAATTAGATCCAGCAGTACATCAGAAAGATCATACACCATGAACAAGTAGGATTTATCCCAGGAATGCAAGGATGGTACAATATCCACAAATCAATAAACATTATACATCACAAAAACAAATTGAGAGATAAAAATCACATCGCCATATCAATTGATGCAGAAAAATCCAACACCCTTTCTTGATAAAAACTCTCAGCAAGGTGGGAATAGAAGGATCATACCTCAACATAATAAAAGCCATATATGATAAACCTACAGCTAACATACTCAATGGGCAAAAACTAAAACCATTTCCCCTAAGAACAGGAACAAGACAGGGATGCCCACTCTCACCACTCTTGTTCAACATAGTACTGGAAGTATTAGCCATTGCAATTAGACAAGAAGAAGAAGGCATCCAAATTGGAAAAGAAGAAGTAAGGCTGTCCTTATTTGCAGATGACATGATGTTGTACATAAAAAACCCGAAAGACTCAATCAAAAAATTAATAGACTTAATAAATGAATTCAGCAATGTAGCAGGATACAAAATTAACGCCAAGAAATCTATGGCATTTCTGTACACCAATAGTGAACTTACAGAAAGAGACTAAAAAAGCAATCCAATTTACCATTGCACCAAAAAAAGTAAGATACCTAGGAATAAACTTAACTAAGGAGGTAAAAGACCTATACATGGAAAACTACAGGACACTGAAAAAAGAAATAGAGGAAGACGTAAACAGATGGAAGAACATACCATGTTCATGGATTGGTAGAATCAACATCATTAAAATGTCTATACTACCCAAAGCAATCTATAGATTCAATGCACTCCCCATTGAAATACCAACAGCATATTTCACAGACCTAGAAAGAACTCTCCAAAAATTCATCTGGAATAAAAAAAAAAAAGACCCCGAATAGCCACAGCAATCCTGAGAAAGAAGAACAAAGTAGGTGAGAGCTCAATACCAGATTTCAAGCTGTATTACAAGGCCACTGTTTTCCAAACAGCCTGTTACTGGCACAAGAACGGACATATAGACCAATGGAATGGAATAGAGAACCCAGACATTGACCCAAACCACTATGCCCAATTAATATTTGACAAAGGAGGCTTGAACATACAATGGAGTCAAGACAGTCTCTTCAACAAATGGTTTTGGGAAAATTGGACAGATACATGCCAAAAAAAAAAAAAAAAGAAACTAGATCACCAACTTACACCATACACAAAAATAAACTCAAAATGGATACAGGACTTAAACATAAGACAGGAAACCAGAAAAATACTAGAGGAATCCACAGGCAGAAAAATCTCAGACATATGCCGAAAGAACTTCTTCACTGATACTACTCCTAGGGCAATGGAAGCTAAAGAGAAAATAAACAAATGGGACTACATCAAAATAAAAAACTTTTGCCCAGCAAAAGAAACCATCAACAAAACAACAAGAAAGCCCACTGTATGGGAGAACATATTTGCAAATGTTATCACTGATAAAGGTTTAATTGCCAACATTTACAGGTAATTCATACAACTTAATAAAAGGAAGATAAATGATCCAATAAAAAAATGGGCAACGGACCTCAATAGAATCTTTTCAAAAGAAGACAGAAGGAAGGCCAAGAGACACATGAAAACATGCTCAAAGTCACTAATTATCCGAGAGATGCAAATCAAAATGACAATGCAGTACCATCTCACACCTGTCAGAATGGCAATCATCAACAAATCAACAAACGACAAGTGCTGGCGAGGATGCAGAGAAAAAGGAACCCTTGTGCACTGCTGGTGGGAATGCAGACTGGTGCAGCCACTGTGGAGAACAGTATGGAGTTTCCTCAAAAAACTAAAAATGGAACTCCCATTTGACCCAGTAATCCCACTTCTAGGAATATATCCCAAGAAACTAGAAACACCAATCAGAAAGGATATTTGCACCCCTATGTTCATAGCAGCACAATTCACCATAGCTAAGATTTGGAAACAGCCTAAATGCCCTTCAGCAGATGAGTGGATTAGAAAACTATGGTTTTCTATACACAATGGAATACTATGCTGCTATAAAAAAGAAGGAACTCTTACCATTTGCAGCAGCATGGATGGACCTGGAAAGCATTATGTTAAGTGAAATAACCCAGTCAATGAAAGAAGACCACTACATGATCTCACTCAAATTACAGCGGGAAGGCTGGGGTCGGGGGGAAGAGATCAACCAAAGGACTTGTATGCATGCATATAAGCACAACCAATGGACACAAGACACTGGGTGGGGGATGGGGGTGGGATGAGGGCATGCATCAGGGGGTAGGGGAGGCTGGGGGAAGGTCAATGGGGGGAAAAATGGAGATATATGTACTACTATGTGTAATACTTTAAACAATAAAAAAAAATAAATCTAAGGTAAAAAAAATATATGTTGGAAAAAATTTTGGAGATTTGTGACAACTTGAAAAACTCACAGATGAACTGCATAGAGTAGAAATATTGAAAAATTTTAAGGAAAAGTTAGGTATATCTTGAACGCATAAAGTATACGTAGATACTAGTCTATTTTATCATTTGCTAACATAAAATATACATGAGTCTATTATAATAAATTTAATTGTATAATAATTTATGTAAACACACTGTACACAACACCTTCACAGTTAAGAGAAAGGTAAACAAACATAAAGAAGCCATATTAAGTCCTAACTACCTAGCATTAACTGTAGTACATACTGTACTACTGTAATAATTTTGTAGCCATCTCCTGGTGTCATTTTGATGAGCCCAAGTGTTGTATCTGCTTAAGCATCATGGGACACTAACCATCTCCATGTGAATTTGTCCTTCCAGTAAATTGAGTATTGTAGTAAAAAGTGATCTCTTGTAGTTCTCATGTATTTTTCATCATGTTTGGTATGACACTGGAAACTGCATAGCACATGGGCCCCATCCAGAGTGCTACTAATGTTGCTGGAAATGTTCCCAAGGAGCAGAGAAAAGCCATGAGATTTCAAGACAAAGTTGAATTACTTGATAGCAACTGTAGAATAAGGTCTGTAGCTGTGGCTGTCCACCATTTTAAGATAAACAAATCCAGTGTAAGGATCATTGTAAAAAAAAGCTAAAGGAAATTCATGAAGCTGCTGCCACTGCAGCTATGCCAATAGGCATGAAAACCTTGCACTTTTTGTGAAATACATTTTTATGTAGGTGCAGGATTCCTCTAACAAATTCATACTTGTAGACTAATGTGATTCAAGAAAAAGTGAAGCCATCACATGACAACTTAAAGCAAAAGGAAGGTGAGGATCTAAAGCTGGAGAATTTAATAACAATGAAGGAGGGTTTGATACTTTTAGAAAGAGGTTTGGCAAAAAATGTCAAGATAACAGGAGAAGCAGCTTCTTTTGACCTAGAGGACGATGAATTCCCAGAAGCCATTAGGAAAATCATTGCAACAGTATGGATGGACCTGGAGAATACTATGCTAAGTGAAATAAGCCAGAGACAGAAAGACAAATACCATATGATCTAACTTATATGTGGAATCTAATGAACAAAATAAACTGATGACCAAAACAGAACCAGTAGCATGGATTCATGGAACAGACTGACAGCTGTCAGAGGGGAGACTGGATGAAAGAATGTGAAGAGATTAGCCAAAGAACATATATGCATAGCCCATGGACACGGATAACAGTGTGGTGATGGTCAGAGGGAGGGTGTGCAGATGCTGGGTGGAGGTGGTAAGGGGGAAAATATGAAGGACATCTATAATAGTGTCAACAAAGAATCTTTTAAAAAGAAAATCATTGTGGGGACTGGGTAAAGGTAGGCAAAGGGGGGAAATGGGGACATCTGTAATAATGTCAACAATAAATAGTTAAAAAAAGAGAAAACTTATAAAAAGAAAGAAAAAATAAGAATGGAGAAGAGGAAAATGTTTTTTTTTAAATGTAGCAATGTTTCCTATATTGTATTATGAATATGACTGTAATACTGTATGCCATAAAGATGTGAATGATTTAAACATTAGTTATAGACTAAGCTACTATGAGGCAATCATATCAATTATACTAGGTTAACATAAAGTAATCGTATTGCTGTTTTTCATTATCAATGTATGAATCATTAAACCTATATGTAAATATGAATTTCTTTTTCACATTATCTTTTCTTTTTTTTTTTTGAAATTTAGGAAGCCTTTATTACGAACTCGAGTCCGGGCCCGCGTCTCGACTGACACAGCAGGGAGCAGCATGAGCCCCGAACACTTGGAGAAAGCAAGTTTTATCCCCAACGCAGGGAGATTTGGCAGAACCTGATTGGTTAAACTTGAGTCAAAAGTCAGTTACATTACTTCTGGGAGCAGCCCGCAGGGTCGCTCCCAGCCACATCCTGCTGGACATAGGATTGGAATGTAGACCTATCTTGCGAAAGCAGATTGTACAGAAGCAGAATTGAGCAAAGTTAATAATCTCTAAAAGTTATCTACAGTTTCTACTCCTGGAGCTACTGAGTCAGTGGGAATCAATCTCCTGTAGTTCTGGTCCACAGGCACAGAAAAATTACCTTTGTGACGTGGGATGGATTTATGTGAGTTTCCAGGTCTCAGTCTGGAAGCTGAGGTAACTACCCTATTGTTTAAGCAAGTAAGTGCGTGCAGTGTCAATAATATGCATAACCTATAAGACAATATTGATGCAGGTGCTTATAGACAATTTATCTTATAAAGAGATGGCATAATTGTACAGGATCAATAAATACAGTATTATAAATGTATTTGCTCTTCCTTATAATTTCTTTAATAACATTTTCTTTTCTCTAGCTTACTTTATTGTAAGAATAAAGAATATATATAGTATACAAAATATGTATCAACTGACTGTTTATGTTATTGGTAAGGCTTCTAATCAACAGTAAACTATTGTTAGTTAAGTTTTTGGGGAGTCAGAAGTTACACACAGGTTTTCGACTGCATGGTGGTAATGGGGGTCAGTGCCTCTAACCCCTGTGTTGTTCAATGGTCACCTGTACACCTCTAGAAATCAACTACCTACAGAAATACTAGTCTTATATGCAAAGATATATATACCAGGCTGTTCACTACATCATTGTTTTATAATTTAAAAAATTAGAAAATAGCTAAATATGCAGCAATAAAGGAATATTAAAATAAATTTTAAGGAAAAGTATGACACCATTAAAAGGCATTATTTAAATACGTTTTATAATGAAAAGATTTTTATGACAGTTGAGTAAAATGCATGTGACCAAACAATATCAGTATGATCACATAGTTAGTAATAAAGAAAACCGTGTGTTTGTGTCTGTATCTTTTTGTGTAGATCTGCACGTGTGAGTATGACGATTACATTGAGAGGACAGTAACATTTTTTAATACTTACTCAAGGATACGCTTATTGATTTTAGAGAGAGTGAGAGAGAGAGAGAGATATTGATTGGTTGCCTTCCATGTGTGCCTCACTGGAGATTGAGCCCACAACCTAGGTATATGCGCTGATCGGGAATCGAAACTATACATTTTGGTGTATAGGAGTACTGATCCATACTGGCCAGAGCAAGAGGACAGTACCTTCTTTTTACTTTTTAATTTATAGTTTTATTATTCCTTTTATAATTTTATAAAAATAAAATAAAGAAAAAATTTTAAAGGAAATATTATATATCCCATTTTTATTTCAAACATATTGTATCAGCGCACTTCTTCTCCTCATAGGATGTGCTTATTAAAATCAACATCTCTTGATATGCCAGAGAGTAGATAAACACTTACCAAATCAATACAGCCGAAGATCGAGTATGTAAATGCAACAGTTAATTCCAAGAAGTAGGAGAACAGCAAAATACGTGAAACTTCCCTCCCAAGTTTCTGAAACCAGAATAGGGAGAAACCTTGCATTATTATTTTTAGTAAGAGCAACTGTGTTCAAGGAAGGAGTTCCTAGTATGAGAGGAAAATAGTAAAAATAAACAAGTCTCTCTCACCATTTGACATCCCTAGGCACTTCTACTCCTTTACCTTCTGTTCCACTCTTCCTAACTTTCATTCCCCCAATTCCTTGCCCACAGCTTCCAATTGTGATCTTTATTGCTCATTCTTGTCGCACTTCTTCCAACTCTTCATTTCCATCATTCTCTGCACTATAAAGTCCCTGGAAGCTCACTATCTAAACTCTCCCCAAATCCAATGATAAGCTGGCTACTAAGAGATTTTATCAAGCAGTCCTCAGGTATTAAGACAGCTATTATTAACTGCAAACTTACTTAAATGTACGTGAGTGGTAATAAAAATTACATAGAAATTGTTGTCATATATGCAAGGATGAGTAAATTAAGAGTTCAAAGAGCCCCATTTCATTGGGAAGTATAAGGGGACTGTGGTTGCTGGGATAAATAAAGCAGACCCCGTCCATTGCTATCTGACAGATAATTTCAGCTACATATCAGGATGAATGAATGATATTGGTAATAATCCTGAAAATAATTGTACTTTTTGTGCTGGCTATGGGAAGATAAAAATGATATTTAGACCTAGAAAGAACAACATCATAATTCTTTCCTTCAATTCCTTCTCTTCTTTTTTCTTGGGTTTATTTAATAACTTATATGAAATAAACTATGAGGTAGTAGAATTAGACGGCAAGAATGAAGTGAAAAAATATTCCTATTTTATCAAGGTTTATATTCAAGTAGAAAAGACAGAAAGAAAATATAAGGTAACCTATGATAAAGTTAAATATGTCAAAATGAATAAAGACTTGCTCAATAATTATAGGGGATAGGAGGTGCACCCTAAGCCATGCATATCTGGGAGAGTTTCATAAAGAGGCAGGACCTTTGAAATAAGAAGACTGAGAAAAGTGAAGTTGGGAAGCAACAATCTAGGTAGCTTTAATTTACTTGTTTCTTTGTAACCTTTCTTGTTCCAGAAAGAATTTAGTAACATAAACTAAAACTGTGACTAAATGATTAAGAAGTGAAGACAACATAGAACGAGCAATAAAGCTAAAATACATTTCACACGATCTATGGTTTGGTAATGTGAGCAAAAAAACTGAATGTAAGAATGAACATAACATGTTGAGAAAATGATAAAATAAATTTAACTCAGATATAGTATGCACTCATGTCTGACATTGCCAGCAAGCTTAAAAAAGATTTAGAGGGGTTGAAATGGCAAGATAAAGAATTCCGATTTAATTTTGCTGGCAGAAACATAATTGTAACATTTGAGCTGGAAAGTACTTGTGACCCCTTATCCAGAAAGATTGTAAAAAGTCATTTTGCCCATATTTCTTAATTTACTAGTATACATTAGTGTTATTCTCAAACTCCCTCCCGGAAAGTGGCAAGATGTTGGCCAGAGAAGTTCCAGCAGGAAAACAACACAGTGACTGAGTGGTCCACACATGCTTGAAGCTGCCGAATCACCCCTTTTTTTGCTTAAGTCATTTTGGGTTGTATTTCCTATCACTTACAACCAAGAAAGTCGTGATTAGTAAAAATTTAAGTAAGTAATAAACGATATTTGGTAATTGGGAAGACAGTGGCTAGAAAAGGGTGAAGGGTTACAGGAAAGTCTTGAGCCTGAGAGATTGAAACAAGGTAGTTTTGCAGTACAGTATTTTTAAGGAGGTAAATATTTTCCATTTTATATCTGTTGAGTTTAAGATGATGATGCTAGAAACATATCCTAGTAGAAAAATCAAACTGGCTATGAGAACAACAGGACTAGAGTTTGGGAGACAAAATAGTTAACTAACAGGTTGTGCTAGGATTTTCTTTCTCCTTTTACACATAAACAAGCTAAGGAACAAAAAGTTAAGAAACTAGTCCAAGGAGTCATACACAGTGAGTACTGAGGATGGTGTTTGAATAAAGGCAGTCTGGTTCTGGATTATACTATTTACCATTTTTCTATATGAGGAGTATATCTCAAGGCATGCACTTTGGGGGCTGGCTGAACCTACTGTGAACACTGATGACTTGATGAGTGTGTGGATTTAGCCAAAACACTTGCTTATGTTAGAAAGATTGGCACATGGAAAATCTTGTAAAATTCTGGCTACTTTAGGTATATAATTCTATAATGCTGCTAAGAAAAGACAGCAGGTTAGAGATGTAGATCTAATATACAAGTTCATTTTGTCTAACTAATCACAGCAAATAAAGCTGAAACATGTGTTTGAGAGATTGTAAAACAGATAATTTATACTGAGCTCAGGTCAGATAAATACAATTGCAATGGTTTGTAACAGTGTTTGCAAAAGGTAGGTGTGGACAATTATGCCATGTGACCTTAAACTGATTATTCCAAGCTTATGAAAAGGAGTGGTAAGCTAAAATAACTTGAAATAACTCTACATTTAATTCCCCTTTCCCTATCTTTGGTACCAAAATCAGAACTGAAGATTTCTAGATTGAATTTCCAGGGCAAGTAGAGAATTTTCTTACAATTTATAGGAAAAAATCTGATGCGTGCTTATTTAAATCACTCATTACACACAATCTATTTTAGGGTATTACTGCATCTTCTCTCATGATCTCACTGTTGTCTAGGCTTCTGTTCTCCATGCTTGGATTCCTTCCACTGATGGTCCTATGGAGTGGGGGGTGTCTGGGAGGAACAGAAAGTTTATTCCTTACCCACAATGACTCTTCTATTCATTAGAATTATATTTGGATTAAGACTATCAAATTATTGCTCTAGCTGGTTTCGCTCAGTGGATAGAGTGCTGGCCTGAGAACTGAAGGGTCCCAGGTTCGATTCCAGTCAATGGTATTTACCTTGGTTGCAGGCTCCTTCCCGGCCTGGGCTCTGGCTGGGGTTCATGCAGGAAGCAACCAATCAATGAGCTTCTCTCACATTGATATTTCTGTTTTTTCCTCTCTTTTCCACTCTTTCTAAAAATCAGTGGAAAAATTTCCTCGGGTGAGGATTAAAAATAAATTTTTAAAAACACCTTTCAAATTGTTATTTGTTGTGCTCTTTTGTTCAGTAATAAAGGGGCGCTCCACTCCAATCTGTTATAATTTTAAATGGAAGATTTTTATAAATATTGCAACACTAATAATCTGTGACTCTGAATTTAAAGCCAACACAATTGGAATAAAATCTATTGTGATATCAGTAAAGATATTCACATTTATTTAGTATTTAAGGACTTAGAGCAAAATTCATGTGAAATACAAAAATAGGCTGTGCACAAAATGCTACATGTTAAACCAGAAATTACTAGGTGTCTATAATTCCAACTATATGCATCAATAGCAGAATTCTTTTGTTGATTATGGGAATGGTTTTAAAGTCTAGAATTATCTTTTATTTCTTTAAGAGAATCATCAGTGACCCCAGGCCTAATGCAGATACATTTACCATTGAGGACTTCAAATTATTTACTTGCTTTATTTTAATTGGGCATGCCAAGATCTCAAATATTCCAGTAATATTTACCCCAAAAAAAATCATGTTACAATTATTTTTGAGTTAGAACTTTCAATCAAGAGCTTATAATTCGCCCTAGCTTGGTAGATAGAACGTGGGCCTGCGGACTGAAGGGTCCTAGGTTCAATTCCGGTCAAGGGCACATGTCTGGGTTGTGGGCTCAATCCCCAGTGGAGGGCATGCAGGAGGCAGCCAATCAATGACTCTCTCTCATCATTGATGTTTCTATCTCTCCCTATTCCTTCTTCTCTGAAATCAATAAAAATATATTTAAAAATAGCTTACACTTGAATCGGAGAATTTTGTGAGAACCAATAAACCTTATTTTACCTCCTAAGGCTTCAAAATCTCTGAAAAGAATAATTTTGAAGTTAAGATGCTCCAATAGAATTGGTGACTTACTGCTTGTCCATAATTCCTATATGACACAGAATGAAAACTAGACAACTCCATTATTGTTAAAATCACTGCAATAATTACAGTAATTATGCAGGTGATGTTCAAGATCAAAGCGACTGTAATCTGAAAAGAAGATATAGGGAAAATTTATTATAATCAGAACAAACACTTTGGTTAGACAGTATGCTGAAAAAAGCCATCTAGTTAAAACTTTTATCTAGTTTCTGAAGCTTTAGAAGTGTTGGTATGTTTGCCATTACAGTAAAATATTTTTCTGGCTGATATAAAACCCAGTTAATCTGGAGAAAACAGTAAAATATGATCACACCAATAAGCATAAATCTTTCATTTAAGGCTAAACAATATGGTATTTTACAATCCTTTGATTTAGTTGGAAGAAAACTTTATAAGATATGATTTAAACAAAAGCAGTTCCACTGCAAAAAGGAAAAAAAAAAGTAAAAGATGGAAAAGAACTGCTTGTAGAAATAAGCCAAATAGAAACCAATCATTTTTAATGCTGGGTTTTAATTCTCTAAGAAAAATCCATAAATACCTTAGAATATCTGTACAATTATGTACAGTTTTTTTTATTTATACAATCAGAGATAAGATGAGTTAATTTCTAAGGTATTGTATAGCTATAAGATTTTCTCTTTCCAATATCTTTTCACCTATACCAGTCGTCGGCAAACTCATTAGTCAACAGAGCCAAATATCAACAGTACAACGATTGAAATTACTTTCGAGAGCCACATTTTTTAAACTTAAACTTCTTCTAATGCCACTTCTTCAAAATAGACTTGCCCAGGCCGTGGTATTTTGTGGAAGAACCACACTCAAGGGGCCATAGAGCCGCATGTGGCTCATGAGCTGCAGTTTGCCGACCACTGACCTATAACATAGATGGATTTTTATTCTAGACATATCCTCTATTTTGCTACAAGATACAATCCTGTTCCCAAACTGGATTAAGAAAATTGAGTTTTTTGGCAGTATTATGCCTGTATATAAAGGCATTCAGTCCTATTACATTTTTCTAATAGTACAGTTTATGCACTTGAAAAAAAGGTAGAATACAAATAAAAAACTCTATATTTAAATTTGGAAACCTATAATCATGTTTCTAATGAATACAACATGTTTGTGTACATTAAAGTATGTGCTTTTGGATTTTCACTTAATTCCTTCATTTATTTTACAGGTAGGGTAGATTCCTTCATTGTTTAGAAACTATCTTTTCTTAAAACCTTTGTGACAAGTGACATCTAGGATACCCTAAACATTTCAACTTACCAGGCTAGGAGTTGGATGCTTTGCTACTTTTATTAAGACAGCTCCTGAAATGATAAACTGGATATAAAAACATATATTTATAAATATTCATTAATAATGCTCAGCAACTTAAAATGTATTTTTAACAAGTTCTCTTCTAAGTCAATTATGTTTATAATTCTAAGAGTAACAAAATACAAAAAAAGTTTAGTTGAAGGAGTGAGGACATATATAAATTGAAAGGCAATAGTATAGGATCACTAATAACAGAAATATACAGGGGACAGTGGGTTGTGCCAAAAATGACGTAAGTGGCCCTGAATCAGGGACCAAACTTGTTTTTATCTGTGTATGCTTTCTAAACTCATTCAATTATTACTTCCAATGCTATTCTTCCTCATGAAATGATGCCACTAATTAAAATTACTGTATACACACCCAGATATGAAAAAGTGGTCCATGAATCTATTCCAAATTGTGTTTCTTCAAAATATATATCTTAACTAAAACTATGGCAGTATTAAAGTAATAGCTGTACTCACATTTTTGTCTTTTTCAAAAAGAGGTTCCTTTATTTCATACAAAGCCACTTTCTCTATTTCCCAGAAGTATAAAGTGATGCCATATTTTTTAAGGTGGCCTGAACAATTCCCTTGAAATAGTCCTTTCGTCTTATCTACTTTGTTTTAGTGACTTTGATGAAGATCCAAGTCAAAGGCTAATTTGTGGGAAAATAGTATTCATACTACACACCACATATAGAAAGGCGAAATGCTAACTCCTCAAGGATAACTTAAATCTACACACTCAGCACTTCATTCTGTAGCAAAAGCCAAGATTTCCAAGGAGGTACACAGTGAAAGTAAGAGCTAATTCAGAATATAAAGTGAAAATATACTGTGAATTTTAAACTGGAATGCTTTCTAATTTAAACTACCAAACCATATGCTTTACAAATTACCTTTAAAAGTTTATGACCTAAATAAGAAATTTTGCATTGGTTTAAATGGAATATAAATTTTAGATAATTTATTCTAGGAGCTAAATATGCTATTTTTATATGAATGATTGAACACTGAGGGACATGTATCATTTATCTGGATTTTGTTTGGAAATTCACTGTTTTTCTCCTATTGTTTTCCAATGCAGTGCTTTGACACTTGTGAGCCAATGTATAAAGGCAGATAGACTTGGACAAAATGCTCTTTATCTAGACTGCAGTGCAGGCCTCACTCACTCACCAGTTTAAATGCGCTCCTATGGGTATGTGTGTATTGGTAGATAGCCCTCTGCAATGTTATCCCATGTACGTGCTGCCTCGCTGGTTGAGGAATTGCAGCAAGAGGGAGCTATTCACTTCATCGGATACAATTCTGCACAAGGAGTGTGCACTCACAAGCCCTAAACTCCTAATCAGAACTTTAATTATAATTTCAGGCCTCATTTGGTACAATAGCAGTGTCCCCAGCTGTCACTGACAGCAGAGCCCCTAGACCTAGAGGCCGCTGCTTCAGTTATAGCCTTCTCAAGTAGTGACCATCTTATCTCCAATAGCCCTTATACCATTGGTTGTAACCATGAGGTAAATGGTCTTGCTCCTTATTGCTACTTCCAACCATTCTCTCTCCAACTTTGAATCAAATATCAGATTCTATGACCAACTATCCTTCCTGGTTATGTTGATCCCTTGGCTACTCTTCTCTTTCTGGGTAATTTTAATTCTTATCTTTAAGTCTCTTTCTAACATATCTTAATCCTTTATATTTTCAATATACACATATATAATCCTTTCCAATACCTGGGCTTAAATTTATGTCCTTCAATCCTTTAACTCCATCCTATCTCAGTCACTCACTCCCATATCCATTCTCTTGCCCTTGTTTCTGCCAATAAGTGTAACATCTTTCAAATCTCAATTTCAAGTATCCTACTCTCACCATAAACTTCTACCTTTTTAGTTCATGCACTGTAGAATTACAATTCTAACAATCCTTTGACTCCATATAGATCTATAATCTGAGCCCCTCAACTCCCTGTTACATTTTCCCCTTCACTATCTTGAGTTCCATGGTAAACCTCTACAAACACTCATTTATATGCACTCTCAGCTCTTTGCACCTTTCTTGTTCAATCACAGTTGCATGCTTACATGATTAAATTCAGTTCTTCTCCTGTGCAGCCAATCATGGCCTAAGAAAGACAGACACCACCTTGACCCATCTCACTATAAGCTTAAGTGAGCTCTTACTACTGCATGAAAGTCAAACTACTTTTCCATAATACACATGCATTCTCTCACCTTTCCTAGAGGACTATTTTATGACCTCTCTCCTCAAACAACCAATCCACTCTCCCATTGGCACTCCCATGTCATGATTTTGCTTTCTAATTCCATGAGGTATTTGAAGTCATTGGAAGAAAACTTCTATAACCTTCCAACATCCCATCTACCTACTTATCAAAATGCTTCTCCTATCTTTGTTCCTTTACCTTTTTCTTTTACCTACCTTGACACTATTTACATTAAACATGGGTAATCCTTTGCTGTAAGCTGTCGTATGCATTGTAGGATGTTTATCAGCATCTGTGGTCTCTTCCTACTAGATGCATACCCCCAGCTGTGAAAACCAAACTTGTCTCCAGACATTACCAAATGTCCTCTGAGGGGCAAAATCATCCCCAGTTGAGAACCACTGCTAAAGATGAACTGTCTGTGTTCTTAGCCATTTGTGTATTAAAATTCATTATCTCTTGCTTACACAAGTACATGATTCTAATGATCCCTCTTCCCACCATTTATCTCATAGAAATTTTCCCTTCCTGTTCAGTTCCTTCAATAAAAGACATGATACTTCCAACTTGCTAAAACTAGCAAACCCTCTCTTGACCCAAATTTTCGCTATACCACTTTACATCAAAGTCCTTAAAGGAGTTGTCTGTGTTTACTGTCAATAACTCCTCATCTCCCCTTATTTTTTAAACCAACTCCAGGCAGGTTTTTGCCTCGCTACTCTATTGAATCTACTTATCAGGTTTACTACTGGCCTCCATTTTGTTAATTCCGAAGGTCAGCTAGCCCTTGTCTTACTTTATCTTTTCCTATTTCTTTGTTTACTTGGTTTCCAGAATGCCATACTCCAGAAGGCTATGTAGAAACCACAGGAGAGTACAGTTAATGACAAATTTAGAAAATGTGTGAGTATAGATTCATTGTGTGGGGAAGCTAAGGTAACGACCCTAAATATAAAAATTAACCATGACAATGGATATTATGGTTAACATTCTTTCTCTTTCACATATCTAAGGACAATCAAACCTATGGTTGTCATTGTGTGTTTACTCCTGTATCCATATCTCTCATAACAGCGCTGGTAAATTAATAGTGTTCAAAAAATATTTGTTGAAAAAAGAATTTTATTTTTAATGAATTACCAGTCTTAGATTTTGTTACATAATTCTCCTGAAAACTTCATTTAGAAACTGCTCCCTATCTTCTATTAGTGGCATGCACATTATTTTCTGAATGTTAAATTATATAAATGCATTCTACTCACAAAAATTCCCCATAAAGTACATCCTACTCTGTACGTTAGAGGTTCATATGTCCCAAAGACTCCTCGAATCTGTCCCATATACAACATCAATAGGAAATACCACATGAGAACATGAAAGATGCCAAGCAAAATCTGGATAGTCTGTGAGAAGAAAATACTATTAGTTCTGAAATCATGTATCTTATAACACAATTCCAATAGCTGTTAATGATAAGAAACATTCAACACTTTTACAAAAGATAAAAGTAAAATAGCAATTCTACACTTAACCATATATTTCTTGGATTGGTTCCCCCAAAATGAAGGCCCCAACTAGGAAATACTGAGGTTAACCAAATAGGAATCAGCCATATTTAGGAAGAGATCGTTGCATAATAACTCTGGCCATTTCTCCCATAAGAAAGTTGACAGTATGACTCTACTACTGGCTGTTTACCTTATCTACCAGGTAATGGCATGAGAGGAGAATACTGAGGGTACTTGAGAGAAAATGTGGTTCCTAACTTAGTTGGATGCAGACAGCCACATATTCAATATTTTCTTGTTAATTAATAATTTATTAAGTATGAATCATTTTGAATCTTATAAAAGTTTGATATGTTTTTTCCTTTAAGGCATACTTGGTATGGATTTTTCACTAGTACGCCGGGATGAGGTACACAGAGACGCAAAGAATATCCAAAGTAGATTTGCTTGTACAATGTCTTCCTATTGAATAGGGATGGGTTAGGTTAGGGAAGAACTGTTCCTCAACTTTAATTTGTAAGAGTATAATTATAATCTCAGTAAATAACTCCCAGTAAATTTATTTCTGAATTTATATGTAAACTAATATTTCATATTCTAAATCACATTTTAATTATTCTTTAAATATTTCAGAGGGTATATTATTTTCATTTTATGTAAACTTTAATAGAAAGCTATTTAATGTTTAATTTTAATAGTTCCAGCTCTTTGTAAAGCAGGTACTCTATGAAACACATAAATACAATTGGCAGGTACAAAAAATACATTTTAGAGAAGTAGTTTGTTGTTGTTTTTTTATAGAAAGACCACTTTTGGGGGTAACAATCTCATTGCATTTTGTAGATTTAGAATTTAAGATTTCCTCTGCATCAAATATGGAAGAATGGCATTATTTTTAGAAGTTCTTTGGATTGTATTGGGAGACAATCCTCTACTAGATCACAAAATTCTCAAGGGCCTGGACTTCAGCTGTCTCACTGCTATTATCAGCCTCTAATATGGTGCCCAGAGCAAAGCAGGCACCCAGAAATCACCTCTTGTATAAGCACATCAGTATTAAGAACATAAATTTCATGTGACTTTCCAACCATTAAAAGAAGTGACCAGGTTGAAAAGTAATGTCTCCTTTGATATGACTGGCAATTGTTCTATATAAAACTATGAAATTATATTATTATTATTATTATAAATTACATAATTTATTATTTTGCAACCACACCCCATTTAGCCAAAGCTTATGACAAACTCTACAAGAAAGCAAGGCTACTATTGTGTGGAAAATGACAAGATGGGCTTTCTTGTTTTTAAAATGGTCTTGGCCCTGGCCAGGTGGCTCAGTAGATTAGAGCGTTATCCTGATATGCTGAAGTTGCAAGTTCAATGCCTGGTCAGGGCACATACAAGAATCAACCAATGAATGCATATATATGTGGAACAACAAACAGATGTTTCTCTCTCTCTCTCTCTCTCTCTCTCTCTCTCTCTCTCTCTCTCTCTCTTCTCCATTCTCTTTTTAACATCAATACATTTTTAAAAATGGTTCTTAACCTAAAAGCCAATGAATGGGTTCCAAGAAGACATAGTCCTCCCATAGAAAACAAAAATGAGTGTGAAGGATCATGGTATGTACATGAGTTTGAGAAGAGTCAGAGCTTTCTTCCTGTGTCTGGATCTATGACTCCAAAGAGATTAAGAACCAGTCAGGTAGGAGACTTAGAGAGTGGATCTACACAGTAGTCAAATTCAGAGGAAAAGTTCATGTCCAGTAGAAAAGCTTTTTCCCCTTCAGATGTGAAATTACATGATCTTCACAATTCTTTGGTATTTTTATTAAAGGAGATAGATAAAAATCTCTGTTTATAGCTAAAGAGACAGATTAATAATCATCCTACTACATTGATATTAAATCAGTCATTAAAAGGGATCAGCTATAGATCTCTCTCACAGTTAAAAAAATATACACACACTCTTTCTTTTATTATTCTTATTTTGTATTGTATCTATAACTCTGTGTATGTTAATTTTTTTTTTTTTACTTTTCCATCTTTTATTTTTTTAAATAAATCTTTATTGTTCAGATTATTACAGGTGTTCCTCTATTTTTCCCCCCATAGCTCCCCTCCACCTGATCCCCCACCCCACCCCATGCCCTTACCCCCCGCCACTGTCTTCATCCATAGGAGTAAGATTTTTGTCCAATCTCTTCCCGTACCCCTTACACCTGCTTCCCCTGAGAATCGTCAGTCCACTCCCTTTCTATGTCCCTGATTCTATTATTCACCAGTTCATTCTGTTCTTCAGATTTTTTATTCACTTGATTTTTAGATTCACTTGTTGGTAGGTATGTATTTGATGTCCTTTTGTTATTCATAATTTTTATCTTTACCTTTTTCTTCTTCCTCCTCTTCTTAAAGAATACCTTCCAGCATTTCATGTAATCTTGGTTTGGTGGTGATGAACTCCTTTAGCTTTTTCTTGTCTGTGAAGCTCTTTATCTGACCTTCAACTCTGAATGATAGCTTTGCTGGGTAAAGTAATCTTGGTTGTAGGTTCTTGCTATTCATCACTTTGAATATTTCTTGCCACTCCCTTCTGGCCTGCATAGTTTCTGCTGAGAAATCAGCTGACAGTCGTATGGGTACTCCCTTGTAGGTAATTAACTGTTTTTCTCTTGCTGCTTTTAATATTCTCTCTTTGTCTTTTGCCCTTAGCATTTTAATTATGATGTGTCTTGGTGTGGTCCTCTTTGGATTCCTCTTGTATGGGGTTCTGTGCGCTTCCTGAACTTGTAAGTGTATTTCTTTCACCAGGTATGGAAAGTTTTCAGTCATTATTTCTTCAAATAGGATTTCAATATTTTGCTCTCTCCCTTCTTCTGGCACCCCAAAAATTCGGATGTTGTTTCACTTAAAGTTGTCCCAGAGGCTCCTTACACTATCTTCATATTTTTGGATTCTTTTTTCTGGTTGGATGATTTTTGTTTCCACATATTTCAGATCTTTGGTTTGATTCTTAGGGTATATTGATCTACAGTTGAGTTTCTGTATATTCTTTATTTTAGACAGTGTATGCTTCATTTCTGACTGATCCTTTTCCATTTTTTTGGCATTCTCATTAATATCCTTAAAGGTCTCATCAAGTTTCTCAGCAGTTTTAAGAAGATTCTTGAGTAACCTTATACATGTGGTTCTGAACTCTATGTCATCCAGTAGTTTGCTTTCCTCCGTTTCTTTCATTCATGACATGTTTCTTTGTCTCCACATTTTGGCTGCTTCCCTGTGTTGATGGAGTAGCTTTGTGTGGTAGGTGATCTATAGGGGGCAGTAGCTCAGCCTCCTCAATCACATGAGGTGGATGCTCTTGGTACACCCCTTTGTGGGCTGAGTGCAAAATCTTGGTGTAGTTAAGCCTTAGTTGCTGTTGGTACACTGGGAGGAATTGACCTCCAGGCCAATTAGCTGTGAGCACTCCCTGTGTCTATAATGGAAGAACTGCTGCGCTGAAGACACGCTTATGTGGCAGGACTTGTTTCAGTGGGGCTTTGGTGCTCACTGAGTCTGCCTCTTGAATGTGTCACTTATGGATGTGAGGAGTTGAAATCTGGTGTCTCACACTGACCACTAGGTACACTGGCTTCTGGATCTCCAGTGGGGTGCAGGTCAGCTACTGTCTGAGGCCACCCAGCAGGAGCTACAGTGAGAGCTACAGTTTTCTCCTCTTTGCTTGTGGTTTGGAGATTTTGGAACTGTCTGACCCGGGCTGCAAGTTTGCTAGATTAAGCTGTGATAGGGCAGGCCTTTCTTATGCTAAAGCCGCTGCTTGGAGCTTGGGTGGGTTTGTAGGTTGTGCAGGGTGGGGTCTCAGGGTGTCACTAGGCTAGGGCATGGCAAACAGCAATGGCTGCTAGTTAGCCGGTTCTGCGTCCCCGTCAGCATGAGTCCCGTGCCCCAGTGTGTAAACAATTATTCCTGCGCGCAGCTCTGCAAGCAAGCCACCCTCACTGGCAGACAGTCCAGCTTCTCCCTGTAGGAGTTTGGGTCCCCTGCGTCTCCCCAGAAACTGTATTTCAGAGTAATTGGGGGCTTGTTTCCCTTTGGGTTGAAAAAAGCAACGCCCGCCGCCAGCCCAGATCACGCGCCTCCGTACCTCAGCTTTTCAGCGCTTGTGCACGTCTCAATGCTCTTTTCTCTTTCCTTCTAGTTGTAGAACTTCCACTCAGCCAGCTTTCCCGTGGTTTTGGGTGATAGACGTTTTGTCTTTTAGTTGTATTTTTGAAATTGTTGCGGGAGGCAGCAGTTTAGGTGTTTACCTACGCTGCCATCTTGGATTCCTCTCTGTGTATGTTAATTTAGTCAGTATATTTATACCTAACAAAGACTTGTTAATGAAGGGGCATGGGATCATTCGAAATTTGTAGAACACAGCATCAAACAAACAATTTTCACCCTTTTGACTTAACCAAATCTGACCCTTTCCAGATCCAAGAGTATTCCCTATTAAATTGAGGTAGTACAAGATCTCAAATTTAATCAAAGTGAAGTTGTACTTACCCCTAACACAAGTGTATCTGCTGTAGAGAGTTTTGAACACACACATGGAGCCATATTAACAGCATTTCTTCTGGATGATTGTGTCTCTAAGCTTTGGTGATATCTTTATTTGCACACTTCTACAAAATAATACAAAAAACACATACATACTTTGCTAAAAAAAAAACAAAAAACTTCAGTTTGATTATTTCTTTATTGTTTCACAACTACCACTGCCCAAACTCAGAAGCAATAGCTTTTCTTTCCATGCCTTCATTTTTAGTGGCATCCACTTGCATCCACCTGTTCTGAATAAGTCTCCATAACTGGAAAGCCACTCTGTGACTAAAAGATATTGGTATATTTAAGATATTTTCTGTGAGTAGAAAAACAGTTTCTCTGATGATAAAGTAGAAAGAACAACTAGGGAACAGTGTTAGAACATTTTCAGTAAAGCTTTTAACAACAAAGCTTTTAATGCTCTAATCAACTAAGGTGCCAGGGCCAAGACCATTTTTCCTGATACATACCCCCCACAACCACCTATATTCTTGCATTTCTCCCTGGTATTTAGATCTTCTTTACATTAAAACAAAAACCTGGCTAATAATTGCATCCCCTTAAGAGATTTTACCCTCTTGTGGATCAGAAATTATACTGTTCTACATTTTCTAACATGTTATATTATGTCAGTAGCATGAGTGATGCCACTTAGCCAGGTGATAATCTGATGGATGATCTTAAAACTTGAGACTTTTGCCAGAACCGGTTTGGCTCAGTGGATAGAGCAGCGGCCTGTGGACTGAGGGGTCCCAGGTTTGATTCCAGTCAAGGGCATGTACCTTGGTTGCAGGCACATCCCCAGTAGGGAGTGTGCAGGAGGCAATTGATCAATGTTTCTCTCTCATCGATGTTTCTGGCTCTCTATCCCTCTTCCTTCCTCTCTGTGGAAAATTAATAAAAATATATTTAAAAAAACAAACAACAAAAAAAAAAACTTGAGACTTTGTCCTTTCAAAAAGGAGGGAGTTTGACTAAACGACCTTTCATCCCCTGCACCCTTAAAAACTCATGGCTTGGTTATTTTAATGAGTCTTCAGTTTCTAAAACTGGTTTTCTGATGTTTCTTAATTCTATAAAGAATAGAGACCAAAAAACAACAACAACAAAAACAAAATACTAGGTAAGGATACAACAACTAGTGACAGAGAGCAAACAGTATGTTATAGAATTTACATGGAAAGATTAATGAGGGAAAGCCATATCTAGATTGGTATTTATTTCACTTTTTAGGTAAAAGGAAAATAATAAAAATAATAAGCCCATTTTTTTGTATCTGTAATCTCTATCAGGACCCCACCAAAACCACCCAAAATGAGGTGTTCATTAAAATACTAAGAAAAAGAAGGATGTGTGTGTGTGTGTTTAAAATCCTTAGCTTAACATGATCTCATTCATTTGTGGATATAATGATCAACATAAACTGAAGAACAAAAATAGATCCAGAGACATAAAAGCATCTAACAGACCATCAAACCTCAGAGGAAAGGCAAGGGAAGGTGAGGGGGGGTGGTAAGAGATCAACCAAAGGACTTGTATCCATGCATATGGGCATGACTAATGGACATAAACAATAGGGGGGTGGAGGCATGTGCTGGGGGGTGGGGGTTAGGCGGAGCGGGCAGGGAGACGTCAGGGGTGGGGGGAAGGAGACATATGTAAAACTTTCAACAATAAAGAATTAAAAAACAAACAAATCCTAAGCTTCATTGATGAAAGGAGGAAACTAAGAAAAACTACAAGATATTCCTGGAATAAATGATGGTTAGAACAGCAACCAAAAACACCATTCTATGTGCAGTTACTGTACAACCCAGTTAAGTATCCCATTTTGTATAAATAAATGAAATTAATCATTTATTGTTTAGTAGTTTCTACAAAACAAGTCCCCAGTCTTTATTACCGACCCTCTTAACTTGCCTTACAAATTCTGGGACAGTCATAAGAGAGCTCATGTCTAGAAATCACTTGTCCATCATTAGCATCTTTAGTAGCGATGCAATATCACTGTCTTCAAATTCTTTAGCGGGGCATATGAAGCCCTTCATGAATTGCTCCCTGCCCACCTTCTCAGCCTCAACCCGGCCACCCGCTTGGTTTCAGCCCTAAACAACTCCGGACAGTGTCCTTCTTTGGGAAGGGAAGCCTCCTCTCCTGGTCCCCCAACCTTCTGAACATGCATGCCTCCTATGACAGTGTAATCTAACTTTTGGCTTTCCGCACTGGCTCCCAAGTTAGTGTGAGCTCCCGGAAGTCAAGGAATTCATTTCTGCATGTTTCAGGGCCAGTCCAGGGCTGCAACCCAGAGACTCAGACTAGGTGAGCCCAAGCTCTTGGGAGTAAGTGGGGGTTAGGGGGTGTAGCACCGAATTCTGTCTCCATGCCCCGTTATGGTTTTTAACACTTAAGAAATCCCATAAGCAAAACGACATCATTACCCCTCATTTTACTTGTTTAAGGTCCCAAGGATCGTGTGTCTCCCTCTCAGGCCCAGGCTAAGGTGTTCTCCGCGCGATCCTGGCTTCAGAGGCAGATCTCAGCTCACGGCACCCTCAGAGCCAGGTCATCACTCAGGTAGCAAGGAGCCCAGGACCAACTGGCCCTCAGGCTCCTCACTCCCACTGTTTTGGGCCTCCAACGGTGGGCGGGTGGGCGGGCGGGCGGGCAGCGGCGTGGTCCTTGGACGCCTGCGTGCCCACTCCTGCTGGGCGGGGCGGGAGAGCTTGTGCGCATACTCACTAGGGTCCGCTGGGCCATGCAGTCTGACCCCGGCCAACCACCACTTGGGGATCTCTACAAGTGGCTTCTCCAAACATCCATTTCAGACATTGGCCCTTCTGGTCATTTCTTGTACACACATCTGCTGGAAAGCGACCAACATCACGGATAGCATTTTATGCCCTCAAATATTGCCACAAATGGACTTTAGATTCGAAAGTGAAGATAATGAAAGGCGAGTAGCTGAGGCAATGACTCACTTAAAAAAAAAAAAAGTAGCCAAATAAGGAAGTTGATGAATGGAATATTTAGCAAGATACCAGAATGACCTTTACATCCACCTGCTGAGGTGAGTTTACCTTTCAGATTATACATGGCATCAGTTTTCTATTTGATGTAGACAGTGGTAAAAACAATGTTTAGAAAGAGATGAAGTCTGACATGGCTTGGAAACTCTGTGTGGTATCTGAGCTTGACTAGCAGCCTCTGGTAGCAAGCGTGGTCCAGACAAGCAAGCCACTGTGATATGATGGTGACAGATTTTACCACCAGAGGTCCTCCATGGTTAATTAATCTTTGCCTTTCTAAAATTTCATGCATGTTTGGGGCGATTACACTTTTATTCTCTTTATGTGATAGTCTAAGAAAGAGAAACAAACAAATAAATGATAGAAACACCAGACTGTGATGAGTGCCGGGCCGAGAATTCGGATGAAGGAGGTGTGGGGGCAGTGTCTAAAGAGCAAGGTGAAACTTGGTGGTCAAAAAGGGCTTATTTTGGCTAAAAACGGTTTGGCCCAGTGGATAGAGCATAGGCCTGCGGACTGAAAGGTCCCAGGTTCGATTCTGGTCAAGGGTATGTACCTGGGTTGCTGGCACATCCCCAGTAGGGGGCGTGCAGGAGGCAGCTGATCGATGTTTCTATCTCTCTCCCTTCCTCTCTGTAAGAAACCAATAAAATATATTTTTTAAAAAAGGGCCTGTTTTGTATTGTTGGTTTTTCTTGTAATTTTTCCAAATTCTGAAATACTGTCTTTACAATTCAAAAGTAATATTTCAGAAGCTATTTAAAGTGATACTAGTTATTTAAATTACTTTTTCTTAAGTATTTGGATTTCATAGAAGGAATTTAGAATAGTGGTCCTTAAACTGATGCATATTAGAATCACTGTGAGAAGTTTTTTTTAAAAAAAAATTCTTATGCCCAAGCTGAAACCAGGACAATTGGTAGAATCTCTGGACTGGCACTCAAGGGTCAGGAGTGATTAAAAACTCCCCGGGTGATTCCAGTGTACAGTTATAGCTGAAAACCAGCGGAATAAAAAATGTCATATATCCTAGCTTCTTTTAATGCTAAAATGCCTGCGTAAAACTCATTTCAGCTTAAATCTACTCCTTGCATTCCCCCAGTCAGTGATACCCATTTCCAAATTTGTCTATCTCAGAAATTTCCTAATGGTAAAATTTTCAAGAGGGCTTAGGAAAAAGAAAGTGTTTAAAAGAATCTGTTGCCATTCCACATTGACAAACAAAAGGTCTGCAAATGATACATCCTGGATGCAGCTCAGCTTGCTATTTTGACAAGCACCTAATTCACGTTTACTTAAAAGAAAAAAAGTATGTGTGTTTGTATAACTTTTAATAAAGTTTTCTACCATCTTGTGATTTGGATTGTTCCTGCCATTAGCTTAGACTCACTGCAGCTGTTTCCTGCACAATGCAAAAACTTGTCATTTTACAAGTTTCATTTCCTGTAAAGATAAAAGCACAGAGAGTTGTGAATAGATCTCTGGGCAACTCTTTTACTGAAGCTGGTGGAAAATGGTGTCAGAATATTGACACAGTGAGAGCTTTTTGCCACTTTGAGACCAGCCCCTTCTCTGTTGCTTCATCTCATCTGGTTTCGGGAGTAATATTGCTCTCGTCATTGATGCTGCAGCCCACAAATTTGTTTCTCTAGTATTGGCTATAGTGGCTGTTCCTGTCAAAGCTGGGAAAATATTCTTTAGAAGATCAAGAACATTGTAAAAGTCACACACAGTTGACAGTGAGTTATTAGAATGTCAGTAAGTTGGAAGTGATACAACAAACCCCAGCACTTCAGTGAACGAGAGTGGCCAAACTTTGCAACATCCACTTGACTAGTGACAGCAAATTGATGCATCTAAGTGATGTAAACAAAGGCAGGGATTTTTGTCTGTGTTGTTCACTCTGTTATACAGAGTGGGCAAAAGTAGGTTTACAGTTGTTTGTATGACAAATAATGCAATAATTAACGAGAATAAACTTTTGCATGCTCACAACTGTAAGTCTACTTTTGCCCAACCCTGTATACTCATCACTCAGAACAGCACCAAGCCAAGGAAGGTGCTCACTACATATTTGGATTTCTTACATGAATGTAGCCTTGCAACTATTTGTGCCAGCAGGTTTTAGACCACCCACCATGCTAGATAATTCCGGGTTCTGCTTCTCACTCAAACCATTGAGTCATCTCTCTTTCCTTTTATGACCAAATCAGAGGCCCGATGCACGAAGATTCATGCAAGAATGGGCCTTCCTTCCCCTGGCTGCCAGCACTGCCTTTGCTCTGGCCAGAGCAACTTTTCCACCTTCCCACGCTGCCCAGAGGCCCAGAGCAGCTGGGGTGGTGAGGAACACCTGCTACACAAGTGTCCCACCCCACCCCCAGCCACTCGGTGCCTGTATATGCAAATAAACCATCCATCTTTGTTGGGTTAATTTTCATACTCACTCCTGATTAGCTGGTGGGTGTCGCGAAGGTACGGTCAATTGGCATGTTACTCTTTTATTAGGTAGATAGCCCCAAAGCAGAGTCTGTTTTCCTAGTGCAAACACTTTCACATTTATTTTTCATTGGATTTCATTCTGTCTTCTCGCTTTAGTAGTTTTCTAAAATTGTTTCCCTTAATGCTGCCAGCTACTCCTAATTGCTCAATCCAATGACCTCTACTGGACTCTCATTCTTTGGAATTTCTTAACAACACTGCTTGCCTGCTTCCTTGCCCTTTGACACACTAATCCTTCTTTAGCTTCAAAGACAGACCACCCTCTAAGTCCCTCTCCTACTTTATTAGACATCCTCAATTTCATCTTCACTAACATCACTTTCTCGGACAAGTAAATGAGGTCATTCCTTACAAAATGTCTCCTTCCCCTAGGAGTTGTCATTCATTCCCATAGCTATCAATTTTAGGTGAATACTTCATGCAATTACATTTTCAATCCTGTTCTCTAATCTGATTTTCAAACTGTCATTTCCAGGTATTTGCAATACACATCATAATGAATCTTAAATCCACTGTAAAATTATTTAAGCTCATGATTCAGTTCCCATTCTCCTCCTTTCCCAGCTTCCTCTCCTGCCCCATTCCCCATTACCCAAACTCAAAACTGAGATATATCTTTGATTTCTTTATTTTTCCTTCTTTAAATATTATAAAGCCCTTCACATCCATTAAGCCCAAAATATCTCTAAAATATGACCCTTTTCTTTCTATTCTTTAATTCAGTTCTAGTTTCTTGTTTACTCTTCCTGTCTCACTTATATTCTAGACTCATTTTTCAATATGTTATCTTTTGTTTTGAAATTGAAACCTTGAAATGAAGTGGTTTGTGGCTGTTAATGATAATGTCTTTACTTCCCTACTCAGACACCTCCAATCATTCCCTGATATTTATGGATTAAAGATCAGATGTGCCCTAGCTGGTTTGGTTCAGTGGATAGAGTGTTGGTCTTTGGACAGGAGGGTCCCAGGTTTGATTCCAGTCAAGGGCACACACCTTGGTTACAGGCTCTTCCCAGGCCTGGGTCATGATTAGGGTGTGTGCAGGAGGCAACCAATCGATGTGTGTCTCTCACATTGATATTTCTCTCTGTCTTTCCCTCTCTCTTCCACTCTCTCTGAAAATCAATGCAAAAAAAATATTCTCAAGTGAAGATTAAAGAAGCAAGCAAACAAACAAACAAATAAATAAATAAATAAATAAATAAATAAATAAGACCCGATGCTGTGGGCATTGAAGAACCTGCATAGTGTGGTCCCATGCTTTCTGTACTGCTTTAAGTCTGATTACACTCTGATTCATCCAGGTTATTCTGTCAGTGCCCCTGAATACAACCAGAATGTTTCTGTTTTTGTCCTGTATAGGTATTGCTGCCCATACCTGAAATATTCTTTCCTTTTTCTTTTACTTTATAATTTATCCCTATTCTCTAAAGTACAACTCAAATTCCCCCTATGAGATTTTCCCATAAACTCTAGTCTTCACTGAGTTCACTTCTATCCTATAATATTATTGAGCAACTAGAGTCCCGGTGCACAAATTCATGCACGAGTGGGGTCCGGCTGGCCTGCTCCAAATGGGGGCCATCGAGGCCCAGTGGGCAGGGGGCAGGGGACGCAGGAGATTGGCCCCTGATCAAGGTGGGGGGGGGCGATCAGGGCCCCAATCAGTCCAGTTGGATGCCACAGTGCACAACATAGCGACCAGTCATTCCATCATTCTGGTTGCTTGGCTTTTATAGATATAGATTATTTGATGCTAAGCACTAGAGCATTTAACTGTTATTTAGTCCTTTCTGGCTATCTTATAGCACTGGTTTTCTCTTTTTAAATTATGTCTATTGGAATTTAATTCACACACATTAAAACCCACCCTTTTAAAGTATTTTTTAATATATTTACAATGTTATGCAACCATGACCATTATATAATTACAGGACATTTTCATCACCCCCCAAAGGAAAACTGAATTAATTAGCAGTCACTCTCCACTCTCCTTCCCACCCCACCAGCATCTGGCAACTGATAATCTAATTTCTATTTCTATAAATTTGCTTATCATGGTCATTTTATATCAATGGAATCATCTACCATATGGCTTTTTGTATCTGGCTCTTATACTTATCATGATGTCTTCAAGTTTTGACATGTACTAGTTCATCATTCCTTTTGATGGCTGAATAATTATTCATTATATGGATACTAGAGGCCCAGTGCATGAAATTCATGCATGGGGGGGGGGGTCCCCCTCAGCCCAGCCTGCAATTTCTCCAATCCGAGACTCCTCGGGGGATGTCTGACTGCCGGTTTAGGCCTGATTCCTAGGATCAGGCCTAAACCGGCAGTCAGACATCCCTCTCACAATCCGGGACTACTGGCTCCTAACTGCTTACCTGCCTGTCTACCTGATTCCCCCTAACTGCCCCCCTGCCAGCCTGTTCACCCCTAACCACCTCTGCCTGCTGGCCTGATTGCCCCTAACTGTCCCCCCTGTCAGCCTGGTCACCCCCAACTCCCCCCCTGCCTGCTGGCCTGGTCTCCCCAAACCGCCCCCCCTGCCAGCCTGGTTGCCCCCAACTGCCCCCGCAACAGCCTGGTCACTCCTTACTGCCCCCACTGCCAGCCTGGTCTCCCCTTACTGCCACCCCTGCTGGCCTGGTTGCCCCCAACTGCCCCCCAACTAGCCTGGTTGCCCCTTACTTCTTTCCTTCTGGCGTGGTTGTCCCCAACTGCACCCCCCCCTCCCCCCGCTGCAGGCTTGGTCACCCCCAACTGGCCCCTACCAACCTGATTGCCCCCAACTGCCCCCACCTCCCGCCAGCCTGGTCACCCCTAACAATGCCCCCCTGCCAGCCTGGTCGCCCCATGCAGCCTGCTCTTCAATCATTTGGTCATCCCTCAGTAACCCCCCTGCCGGCCTGGTCACCCCATGCAGCCTGCTATTCAGTCATTACTGTTACTGTGATGGTGTCCCAGACAATTTGCATATTCCTCTATTATAGTATAGATACCATACTGACTTATCTATTCATCAGTCAATACACTTTTGCATTGTTTTACTTTTGGGCCATTATGGATAATGCTGCTAAGAACATTTGTAGAAAAGATTCTGTGTGATCATATATTTTCAATTTTCTTGAGTATATATACCTACTAGGAGGCTACTGAGTATTATAGTAACTTATGTTTAGCTTTTTGAGAAACTGACAAACAATTTTTCAAAGTAGCTACAGCATCTTACAGTACCACTAGCAGTGTATGAGGGTTCCAATTTCTTCAAATCCTCACCAACAATCATTACTTTATTTTTTATTATAGCCATCCCCATGAGTGTGAAGTGGTATTTCATTGTGGTTTTGATATACATTTCCTTAGTGGACTTGAGCATTTTTCATGTGCTTATTGACCATTTGTACATTTGGAGAAATATATATTCAAAGATTTTGCCAAGTTTTTTTAACTGGCTAATTTGTCTTTTTATTGTTGACGTGTAAACTTTCTTTATACATTCTGAATACTAGATCCTTGAGAGAATCCAAGATGGCGGCTTAGGTAAACACCTAAACTGCTGCCTCCCACAACAATTTCAAAAATACAACTAAAAGAAAAAACGTCTATCACCCAGAACCACGGGAAAGCTGGCTGAGTGGAAGTTCTACAACTAGAAGGAAAGAGAAAAGAGCATTGAGATGTGCACGAGCACTGAAAAGCTGAGGTACGGAGGCGCGTGATCCGGGCTGGCTGCGGGCGACTGGGTGCGTTGCTTTTTTCAACCCGAATGGAGACAAGCCCCCGATTACTCTGAAATCCAGTCTCTGGGGAGACGCGGGGGACCCAAACTCCTACGGGGAGAAGCTGGACTGTCTGCCAGTGAGGGTGGCTTGCTTGCAGAGCTGCACGCAGGAATAATTGTTTACACACTGGGGCACGGGACTGCCGACAGGGACTCAGAGCCAGCTAACTAGCAGCCATTGCTGTTTGCCACGCCCTAGCCTAGTGACACCCTGAGACCCCACCCTGCACAACCTACAAACCCACCCAAGCTCTAAGCAGCGGCTTTTGCATAAGAAAGGCCTGCCCTATCGCAGCTTAACCTAGCAAACTTGCAGCCCGGGTCAGACAGTTCCAAAATCTCCAAACCACAAGCAAAGAGGAGAAAACTGTAGCTCTCACTGTAGCTCCTGCTGGGTGGCCTCAGACAGTAGCTGACCTGCACCCCACTGGAGATCCAGAAGCCAGTGTACCTAGTGGTCAGTGTGAGACACCAGATTTCAACTCCTCACATCTATAAGTGACACATTCAAGAGGCAGACTCAGTGAGCACCAAAGCCCCACTGAAACAAGTCCTGCCCCATAAGCGTGTCTTCAGCGCAGCAGTTCCTCCATTATAGACACAGCAAGTACTCACAGCTAATTGGCCTGGAGGTCAATTCCTCCCAGTGTACCAATGGCAATTAAGGCTTAACTACACCAAGACTTTGCACTCAGCCCACAAAGGGGTGTACCAAGAGCATCCACCTCATGTAATTGAGGAGGCTGAGCAACTGCCCCCTATAGATCACCTACCACACAAAGCTACTCCATCAACACAGGGAAGCAGCCAAAATGTGGAGACAAAGAAACATGTCACGAATGAAAGAAACAGAGGAAAGCAAACTACTGGATGACATAGAGTTCAGAACCACATGTATAAGGTTACTCAAGAATCTTCTTAAAACCGCTGAGAAACTTGATGACACTTCTGAGGAGCTTAGTGAGACCTTCAAGGACCTTAATGAGAATGCCAAAAAAATGGAAAAGGACCAGTCAGAAATGAAGCATACACTGTCTAAAATAAAGAATATACAGAAACTCAACTGTAGATCAATGTACCCCAAGAATCAAACCAAAGATCTGAAATATGTGGAAACAAAAAACATCCAACCAGAAAAACAAAAAGAAAAAAGAATCCAAAAATATGAAGATAGTATAAGGAGCCTCTGGGACAACTTCAAGCGAACCAACATCCGAATTTTTGGGGTGCCAGAAGAAGGGAGAGAGCAAAATATTGAAAACCTATTAGAAGAAATAATGACAGAAAACTTTCCCTACCTGGTGAAAGAAATAGACTTACAAGTTCAGGAAGCACACAGAACCCCATACAAGAGGAATCCAAAGAGGACCACACCAAGACACATCATAATTAAAATGCCAAGGGCAAAAGACAAAGAGAGAATATTAAAAGCAGCAAGAGAAAAACAGTTAATTACCTACAAGGGAGCACCCATACGACTGTCAGCTGATTTCTCAGCAGAAACTATGCAGGCCAGAAGGGAGTGGCAAGAAATATTCAAAGTGATGAACAGCAAGAACCTACAACCAAGATTACTCTACCCAGCAAAGCTATCATTCAGAGTTGAAGGTCAGATAAAGAGCTTCACAGACAAGAAAAAGCTAAAGGAGTTCATCACCACCAAACCAGGATTACATGAAATGCTGAAGGGTATTCTTTAAGAAGAGGAAGAAGAAGAAAAAGGTAAAGATAAAAATTATGAACAACAAAATGACATCAAATACATACTTACCAACAAGTGAATCTAAAAATCAAGTGAATAAAAAATCTGAAGAACAGAATGGACTGGTGAATATAATAGAATCAGGGACATAGAAAGGGAGTGGACTGACGATTCTCAGGGGAAGCAAGTGTGAGGGGTGCGGGAAGAGATTGGACAAAAATCTTACTCCTATGGATGAAGACAGTGGCGGGGGGTAAGGGCATGGGGTGGGGTGGGGAATCAGGTGGAGGGGAGCTATGGGGGGGAAAAAAGAGGAACACCTGTAATAATCTGAACAATAAAGATTTATTAAAAAAAAAAAAAGAAAAAAAATACTAGATCCTTATCAGATACATGTTCAAATATTTTCTCCGCTTCAGTGGTTTTATTTTTACTTTCTTTATAGTGCCCTTTGACACACAAAGGTTTTTAATTTTGATGATATTCAATTTATTTTTTCTTTCTTTGCTTATGATTTTGGTGTCATATCTAAAACATCATTGCCTAATCCAAGACTTCAAATTTTATACCATGTTTTCTTTTAAGAATTCTATAGTTTTAGCTCTTAGGTTTAGGCCCCTGAGAGACTTTGACAAGGCTTGAAGTGTTAAGCCACATTTTGAATAACGAGCAGAGGAAACATGTTTTTTTTTTTTCTCAGTGTTTCTACAGCTCCAAAAGTGATTTTCAAAAAAAAAAAAAAAAAATTTGGAAATACCCTAAGTAATCAATTATAGAAGAATGGTGAATTCTATCTTGATTTAATGGAGGGCTAAATTGCAACTAAAAATTATACTTAGGAAAATCATATATCAATAAGGAAAATATTTATGAAAACACTAAGTATAAAAGCAGATTATATTATACAGTGATTATAGGTGGGTAAAATTCTGTATTACTATGAATGAGGGTGATCAATCACCCTGATTTGCCTTGGACTATCTGAGTTTTAGCACTGAAAGTGTTGCATCCTAGGAGAACCCTCAGTCTTAAACAAACTGGGGTGGTCATTCACGCTATAATGAAAAAATTGCCCTAGACATAACTGGGGAGAAGGTCATAGCAAGGATATTCATTCTTCTTTAACAGACAGTAACAGTGTCTCAGATTATAAGTGGTTATCTGAGGTGGGTAAAAACTAATTGAGATCATAAAATGAATAAAATAAATTTTTAAGGAAACGATGGATTTGGAAGGGGAACCTCATATGTATTACAAAAGTGGAGGAAATCCTATCTAATAAAAGAGTAATATGCAAATTAACTATCACCCCACTACACCCACAAGCTATGCCCACAAACCATGCCCACTAGCCAATCAGGAGCGAGTATGCAAATTAACCCCAACCAAGATGGCTGTGGCCATGGAGAGAGCAGGAGGGAGGCTTGGGTTTCCCCAGTGATGGAGAGAAGCCAAGCTTTCCGCACACCCTGGTCGGCCCAGGCCTTTGCTTAAGGCTACAATGTTTCAATTATAGAAGATACATAAATCCCAAGAGAAATGGCTGCTGCCATGGAGGGTGTAGAAGGCTTGGCTCCTCTCCAGGCTACAAAGTTTCAATTGTAGGAGATAAATAAATCCTAGATACCAGGACCTCTGCTTGGGTCGCTGGGGGGCATGGCCGGCCTGCAAACCACCACAGGCCCCTCTCCCAGGCCGCCCCACACCCCAAGGGAACCCCCACTCTGATCCAAGACACCATTCAGGGCAAACAAGCCGGCCCCCACCCATACACCAGGCCTCTATCCTATCTAATAAAAAAGTAATATGCAGATTGACCATCACTCCAACACACAAGATGGCTGCCCCCATGTGGACACAAGATGGCCACCACAAGATGGCCAGCAGAGAAGGGCAGTTGGGAGGGATCAGGCCTGCAAGGGAGGGCAGTTGGGGGCGATCAAGCCTGCAGGGGAGGGCAGTTGGGAGGGACCAGGCCTGCAAGGGAGGGCAGTTGGGGGTGATCAAGCCTGCAGGGGAGGGCACTTAGGGGTGACCAGGCTGGCAGAGGAGGGAAGTTGGGGGCAAGCAGGCTGGCAGGGGAGCATTTAGGTATCAATCAGGCTGGCAGGAGAGTGGTTAAGGGGTGATCAGGCTGGCAGGCAGAAGCAGTTAGGGGCAATCAGGAAGGCAGGCAGGTGAGCAGTTGGGAGCCAGCAGTCCTGGATTGTGAAAGGGATCCCATATTGGAGAGGGTGCAGGCTGGGCTGAGGGACACCCTCCCTCCCCCCATGCATGAATTTCATGCACCGGGCCTCTAGTAAGAAATAAGAGATTGTCTTTTTTTTAAGGTTTTCTCTCTCTCTTTTTTTTTCCCATTGAGTCTAGCATTGCCATGCCCTCTTCCCTTTCCCCATCAGTGGTTGGCAAACTCATTAGTCAACATAGCGGCAAACCACGGCTCACGAGCCGCAGTTTGCCAACCATTGCCTAGTTCAATGCAGGAGTGCCTGCCATATAATTCAGTCAAACTCTAGAATGCTGAGAGTGAGGAACACATTATTAATGACCTGTTTCATGAAAATTTTCCTTGGGCAAGTGTATATGTAAGAATATACTGACATTAATAGTCAATATGCTGATACTCCATAATTCACACCCAGATTAGGGTTGTGTGAATATGAACTTAAAGCTTTAGGAGCCTCGCATGGTCTGATGTTATAGGAATAAAGAAGACTTGGGGAAATACCATGTTGGAATCATCTATTGCAGATAAGAATACAAATATAGTTTTATTTATTTAAAGCTAATTTAGAGGACTTTACTCCTTTTTCTTTCTAATCAGAGGAAATATCTTCCATTGGTGGCCCCTAACAAAATGGAAATATCACAGGGAGTGGAAATTGCATTGTCTATACACTTGCCAGAATCTGACAGCACTCAACATGTAGCAAATGCTCAAATGTAGTTGATAGATGATAGTGACCTTCCTAGGTTAAGATTCTTTCTTCATAGGGTACTCGTTTCTCTGAATATGAACAAGAATCAATAAGTAGGATAGCTGTTGCCTGAAACTAGGCATTGAAACTATTTATATAATTTTTAAGCATGATCTTCTTTCTCACAATGTCTGTAGCACTTAGTCTGTAGCATTGATAACTCAGTATCTACATTATGTAATCTAACAAACAATTATACATCAATGATGTAAGTAGTTTTGAAAAGGTTGTGAATTTCTAAGTCTTTTTATCCCCACATGGTAAAATTTGATTTCTGACTCTTTTGTGTCTCTCTCAACACTTGTTCTGTGCTGGTCAGAGAGTAGATGCTTGATAAAACCTTTTGACTTAACTCTAGTAGTTTATGTGGGCATTGGGTAGGTAATTTGGTTATTTCAAACATTACAGGATTTGAATAAGAAGATTTAGTAATGAAAAAGGCCCTCAAAATTACTAGCTGTAAATTACCTTTACTTATTTACAAATTACTTAGCCTTTTTGAATCATTTGTAAAATAGCGATAGGAATTCTTTTTTTATCAGGGATGATCAAAAGCAATTATTTGATAACATATTTTGTTGACTAGAAAATATTCTATAAATACAAATGTTGGTTATTATTTGAGATAGGGCTACTCCTGGTATTATTCTTTCATTCTTTCTTCTCTTGCCTAAAGACTAAAAGTAGGTAGACAGTGCAGCCAAGAGCCTAGAGCAGGGATTAGAGAAAGTTAAGATAGATAGATACATGGCCATTTATAAGCTTTGCTGTTTGTACAAAGAAAGGATTGGATGTTTGTCTCTCAGAGCCTCCCTGAAGGGCTGTGGAGGCTCAGTGTGTGTCAATGTCAGCCCCATAGAAAGATAGATGGAATAGGCTCCTTATTGCACCTCATTATTATTATTATTGCTTTCCTTAAAACAGTGGTGCAAAGGGGCTACACCCAAAATGTAGATGTGGTAGGAATTAGAGATAGTTTACAGATGGCATGCAGTAGTCATTTATCTTTTTCATCAGGTGCAGAATCTTCCTGTTGAGAAGGGAAGAAATGGAAAACAAAACAAAACAGACAAACAAAAAAACACTAAAACACTACTGTGGCTACTACTTATCCAAGGCAAAAGGCTAGTGAAAAATCACATTCTGCCTTTTTTAAAATGTAAGAAAACTGCTCCAAACAAGAAACATTATAATGCAATCTGCTACAATAGCTATATTTTCGGAATAAGAGAAAGAGAGAGAGAGAGAGAGAGAGAGAGAGAGAGAGAGAGAGAGAGAGAGAGAGAGAGAGAGAGAGAGAGAGAGAGAATGCACATGCTCTGTGGTCACTCCATGCAAAGACCAGAGAGATATGTGGAGATACATGCAAGTGTCTCAAGAAATGGGAGGAATATATCTCTTGGAAGCTATGAACACTAATGCTTAGAAAAAGGAAACAGAAAACAAAAAACAAAAAAACAAAAAAAGTTTAAGGGACACTATCATCTTCTATTGGTGAGGATTCCTGATCTTGGGGAGGTTCTGGAAAGTTTACTTCTGTTTCTTCTTCTTCTTCTTCTTGGACTGGAATAATTTCAATGTCTTCTTCATTTTTTGGTTGGACAGATATTTCAGTCAACTGTACCACATCTTCTTTTATTTCAATTGCCTTTTCTTTTTTTTCTTGAGCTGACAGGAGAAGAACTACATCCTAGAACACAAAATTCAACAAACTTTTCTTGACTTTTATCATTGGCATATTTCTCAATAATCTCTACAAATATTTGTCAAATAACTCCTTGTTTTTATGCTATTTATTTTATTTCCCATGTTTCTCCAAGTGCCAGGATTGGTTTCCTAGGTGCTCATATTCTTACCCAATTACTTATCAAGATTTATCCTCAATGCCAACAGTTTTTGCCCTCTTTCCAGGAATGATTACACAATATTTGGGAAAGAACATTGCAATAATAGAGGAATTTATATTTTCATTTTGAATGCCTTTATTGGAGATAATTTTGGAAAAATAATTTTGGTCTCTAATCCTACTTTTCTCATCTGCAAAATGAAATAATTAGTGCTGATTCCTAAGTTCTGTACTAAATCTGACATTCTAAAGTTATGAAGCAGTTAATAGATATTTCCCAGTTGTGGAGCTTCTTTGAACCTATTGTTTGGAAGAGGGATTAGATGGATGAAAAGGTGGTTGGGTGGAAGAAGGGAATACTGAGAAATCAAGTGGGAGAACTATTGTCTTTAATCAACCTTCAACCTTCAGCCATCTGCACATGACATATGGAATCAAGTTGGATGCTTGAGTCAAGCAGAAGTCAAGGTTAGGAGGAGGGTGCATATACTATAGAACTGTTTCCTCTGTCTAACCTTTAGACTTATTTCAAGTTTCAAGACATTTTCTATCATTATTGGTATTTTCTGCTTCCCAGTAATATCCCAAGGCCATTTTTCATGAAGTTCCCAGGCTCAAACTCAAAGTCTCTTTGGATTACATTCTCTATAAAGGATCTTTTTTTTCCTTTTCTTTCTTTTTTTTTTTTTTTTTTTTTTTGGTAAGACATGATTTTCCTAGAGGGAGGTGAGTACAGAGTGGCTGCTACTTACAGCTTTGGGTCTGGAGCAAAGTTTTTTCCATTCATTCTCAACAGTGCCAGCTGTCACAAGTTTCTGGAAGAAGGCAAAGATCAGCATCACTGCGAAAAGGCTCTGAAGAACAATGAAAAAATTAGGATGTAATGTAATAATAAAAAAACATAAGGATAAGGTAAGTGCTCAGTAAATGACTGTTGACTAAATTAAGTGATTAAAAATAAAATCTTTAGGTGAATAATGACTATCTTTAAGAACTACAGTATGTTTGTAACCCTAAGCCTTAGCAACTCCTGACAGAAAAAATATTTAATCCATGTTGCTGATAGAAAATGAATAATAATTAGTTGAAGAATCAATTCTATGTAGGAAAGAATAATTACTGAGTCACAAATTAATTGTATCCAGCTTTATTTAGGTGGTATCACACCAAGGAAAGCTCTTCACATTTGGGATATGCACTTTCCCCCCTTTAAACTATACACTAAAAATTCCTTGAGGCAGCCCTAACTGGTTTGGCTCAGTGGATAGAGTGTCAGCCTGGGAACTGAAGGGTCCCAGGTTTGATTCTAGTCAAGGGCACATCCCCGGGTTGTGGGCTCGATCCCCAGAGAATCAATGATTCTCTGTCATCATTGATGTTTCTATCTCTCTCTCTTCCTCTCTGAAATCAATAAAAGTATATTTTAAAACAAAACAAAACAAAAACTCCTTGAGGCAACAGCTATTCATAACAACTTAGGTAGTTCTTCAATGTTCATCTTAATAATAAAAATGATAAATGTAAATACCATTAACAATATTAATGTTAAAACAAATATATACATAGCACTTTCTATGTACCAGACACTGTTCTAAATGTTTTGCATATATTGACTCATCCCTCAAAACAGGGATGTAAGTACTATTACCTTCTCCATTTCATAATTAAAACTGAGACAGAATGTGGTTAAAATTCTTGCCCAAAGGCATGAGGCAATAAACACCAGATACTGACAGTCTGGATTGAGAGTTGATGCTCATAATAAAAATGCCACACTTCCTCTCTGAAAAGGAATCATATTTCACACTTACCAAGAACACGGATCGAACTCTGTAACAATATTGCACATATAAAGAGTTTTTCTCAGCGGGGTTAGCTGGTTCACAGTTGTGTATGTTAGTATATAGCACAGAAGCCTTAATAAAGTTCAGACTCTCCACTTTAAAAAAATGGGAAATTGTAATATTAAATATGTCCATGATCAAAAGAATTATCCCAGAAATGGCAGCAAAGAGGCTCATTGAGTTCATTATCATTTTTCCTTTGACCTGAAATGAAGACATAAAGATCATTAATTGGATTTGATTTCCATTTGGAGAATTTAACCTAGGAAAGTATTCCAGGTCTCATTCCTCTGACTCACAGAGGTACTACTAAATCATCCTATACCACACCTCCCTCAGTTGTTTTTAGTTTTCTGTTACTGTAAAATAAAAACCTTCATCTCTCAATTTTGTTCCTTTCTCCATATTTCCCATCTCATTCTATGCCATCACTATCCAATCAGTTTATCCAGAAAAAAATGTAGGAGTAATCCTTTATTCTTATAAATTGTCCCCTTACATTTCTTTTCACTACCATTGTTACCATCCTAGTAGGTATTTAATAAATATTTATTGGGTAAATGAAAATAAATAGTATTCAGACCATATCTGTCTGTATAAGAAGGTAGAAGGGAGAGAAAAAAGAAGGTTCTTTCATCAAAAAAGTGGGCATGTATAGGGAAAGAGCAGATAGACCCTCTGAATCTGGACCACCAAGTGAAAACAAAGAACAGCAAGATTAATAACACCACCTTCTCCCTACTGACATCGATTGCAGTCAGCCATCTTTAGGGCTGATGTCTCTGGTAGCATAGGAAAGAGGATGTCAGTGGGAGTGTTCTAACTTGCAAAGATGATTAAAGGTCAAAACAGGAAAATATATGTGACAAGTATCATAAAGATATGAAATTATTGATGATTACTTTAAGACACATATATTTCATCCATGACTGTATAATCTACAAATGGCAAGTCATAGGATCGGCTGTATTTGGAGAATAAAACAATGTGACCTTCATAAACAGTCTCCCCCCGCCCTCCGCCCCCTGCCACACACACACCCAAACTGAGTTTGTCAGACCACCTCTGGAGTAGAGCATTTCAATTCACTCAATTCCTCACTGACTTTGGAAGTGACTCAAGTCAGTAATAGCTTACTAGGTGTAAAAAAAAATTGAGGAGGAAACCTGCTGGTGAGCTCTTGACCCATATAATATGGGAGCTCTTCCAGAGTGAAAGTGCCTCCAAAGCACTTTCCTGTATATTACTCCATTTCATCCTAATGACAATGTCATACGATAATAAGTACTATTATCTCCATTTACAGGTGAAAACTCAGAGGTACATGGAGATAAACTGAGCTCAAAATTACAGCTCAAAGTCAATTAGGACTTGAGTCAATCATAGCATTGATTAGATAGCTGTCCTAAATGGTGGCCTGAGAGAAACGACAAAGCTTTTAAGGAAATTTGTTAGTCTCACACAGCATTTATCAGTCATAAAATCATAAGCATGCTCTTCATCTGCCTTTAAATTGTTTCCATGGATACATTTCAGGTAGATCTCATTTTCAAGTTTTTCTTAAATAAAATCACAATAGCATTGTAGAGGATCTTTTGCTTTTTAGGGTTGAGAGAACTCAATGCTATTGTGATTCCAAAGGTCTTTAAGGGTATTTGTTTTCAACTGAGAAATCAAATATTCCTCTGATATGTGGAAGAGAAGAACATATGATTACTTGCCAAACTTTTCCTGGAGTTTGTCTTGGCTGCTGCCAGGAGTGATCCAGAAATAATGTACTGTGAAAAGAGAAGTGGTAGGTGGGGAAGGGTGTGGAGATGGGAGAATTGGCAGAGGGGAAGAGAAGCAGAGAGAGTGATTACTTTGTAACACTGAGAACTGGGTTGTAAAAAAGCTATCCACGCTTTCAACCACTTTCTCTAATCTACTTAGCCATTTTTATTGGATTCATTTATTTTTCAGTGGTCATATTGCCCCTTTATTCAAGTTCAACTACATTTAATCCATGCCTCTTATTTAAACAACTGAGGAGCTGTGACTAGGAAAATAACAAAACCAAAGATGCTCTGCCAACTGGCTTAGTGGTTAGAGTGTAGACCTGCTCACCAGAGGGTCTCAGGTTTGATCCCAGGTCAAGGGCATGTACCTGGGTTTCAGGTCTAATCCCTGCCCCCTGGTTCCAGTGCTTGTGGGTGGCAACCAATCATGGTGTCTGTCACAGTGATGTTTCTCTCTCTCTCTCTCTCTCTCTCTCTTCCCTCCACCCCTTTCCCTTCCACTGTCTCTAAAAATCAATGGAAAAAAAATATCTTCACTCCTCTGGTGAGGGTTAAAAAAATAATAATAATTTTAAAAAAACACAAAGAGGCAGAATTCACATTTCCATGTCAATTAGTAGTCAGACTGTGGATATAAAAGTTTTGTTTTTATTAAAAAAATTTTTTTGTATGATTGCTCTTTGTAGTTCCCAATGATTTACATGACTGATGTTAATGAAGAATGAATCAGTGTAGGAAATAATTTGGTCTGAATGTCATAGGCACCCCATTAAAATGTTGGCTGCTACAGAAAGTGATAATGATTATTTCTCATTTTCTTTTTCTACTGTTCAAGCTGTAAAAATGGAGAAAATTCTTGTTCTAATCTATCTCCCCTTGTTCGGAAAATCTTGGGCTCATCTTTATTGTAGCAACTATTAAAATGTAATGGCAATATAAACACCACTGCCCCATACCACACCAAGACAGGCTTAAAGTTTGAAAAACATGTACATGAAACAGCCTTAAGGAATGCTGCTCTCCTGATAAGCTACGGAAGATTCATTTAGGATGGGACTAATTTCACCATGTGCAATAGTAACTAAACAGCATTGTAAGGAAGAAGGACCAGTTGGAAATGGGATGGTCCTACCCCCTTTTGCTTTGCGAAACATCATGCTATATAGTCCAAATGTCTAGTGCTCCTCTGCCCGCCCAACTTGAACACTTTTTCTTCCCTTTGCAGATTCATGTAGGCTATCTTTCTCTGACTTCACATGAAGCATGATGACTAACTCTCAACAATGTCATTCATACTCAATTTAGTCAAGTTTCTTTCCACCAAATTACTTTAATCAGACAAGCTATCTCCTACTCAACTTTCCTCAACACAGAACTAATCTGGTATATATCTGTGGAGCCTTTTTAAAATTTTTGTCTGCATCACTCCCCAAATGGTTGTGAATTTTTACTCACCATAATGCCTCCCCAGAGAGGGTACCACACAGTTACACAGATAGGTACATAGACCTCCAGGTGGACTATCAGGAGACCACCAAGAGCAATGTGGAAGAGCCCATTCATAATCTGGACAGCCTGTGGAGAAAATAGGAGCACTGGTGAGTGAATTTAAATCATCTTCAAGTCAGAAAGCCAACGTAAGGCTGGGAGCCCTGGCTTGGGCCTGTGTAAAATGCCAAAAAGAAGTGGTGAAGATGCCAAGACCTATGTCTTGTTTGGATTCATTTTCTTCACCACCTGGGTGAAGAAGATGGGTCATTTCCAAGGCAGATATGCCTAGGATGCTGGTGACGAACTGGGATGTCATATATAAGCCTCAAAATAAAAAACCACTGTGATAACTTCTCTGTACATCTCTGATTTGACCCACTGTTTCATACATAAAGAACACTTCAGGTTGGATCAGAGACCTTCAAATTGGATTGAATCCTGTACCTGGTCTATAGCATCTACTTCTATAAGCTAGGATATGGAATGGAGGGTAACTGACTCACCCCCAAAGCCTTGGATTCCCTCATGAAGAAGCTTTGTGTGGGGCCAATCACAGGAGATACCTTCCTGGGAATGGTTTTTTTAACAGGTTGCATGGCAATAGGGCCTTTCATGGGATCTGCTGGGAAAGTGCCACTCATTGAATTTCTGGGTGTCGTCATTTCACCCTCAAAAATCCTAAAAATAAAACAAATAATAAAATGAGAAGAGAGAGAACAGGATTTCAGTAGTCTTTTATCTTGTGTCATTCAACCTGAATACTTTTTATCAGTATTTTTTTCCATGGGTGTCTTTGAGGGTAAACATGGCCTATTCCTTGTGACTTTGGATCTAAGGCAAGTCCTATTGGACTTGAAGGGGGCATCTCAAGCAAGGACATATGGGCCCAGGGTTTGCTGCCAGTATATTTGACAACTATGTTTGGGGCATAATTTATCTTTATAGAGAACACCATGCTCATATATCTGCATGTTCTGTTTGTCTTTCAGCCCTGGATGCTTTTCTTATGCTTTAATATTGGAAAATGCATTTTGTATGGACTTGCCCTTATTCCTTTGCTTATTTGCTTTTGTCCATTGTGATGGACCAGAGGCATCATGATAGAATATGATGATGTCTGTCCTTGGAGTCAGGAAGGGCTGACTCTAGTCTGCCCTCTACCACTAACTCTGTAATCTTGAGTTTATCACTTCAAGGAGGATCTCTAAGGTTGTATGTAAGACCATGGCCTCCTGATTCAGATTGCCTATGTTTAAATCATGATTCTTCTTTTTGCTGTGAACCTTGGGCAAATTTTTAAAAAGTCTCTGGGTCCCAAGTTGAATTCTTGTTATGGAAGATAATAATAATTCTTTTCTCATAGGATTGCTATAAGGTTTAAATGAGCTGATGGTCTGTGGATGGCTAGTGTCTTTTTACTCAGATGGATCTCAAATGTCAGATTCTCAGAGAAGCCTTCCCTGAACCCTCAATCAATGATTCAACCTGCTAGCTACTCTCTCCCACAACGCTACCATTATATTTGCTTGCTTGTTTATAAATTCCATCAAAGCAGAGATCTTGTTCTCTCTTATCCAATATTTTAGTAGTTTCTTATATATATATGATTGAAGAAATAAATGTATGTAAGGTACTTATGTCTGAATAATTATTAGCTAGTTTTGTTGCTGTTCTTGTTTTTAGCATTATTACCTTTTGAGCATTAGTTTCTCTTATTTCTATCTGAAAAATGAGCACAATACCCCTTTCACAGACATTTGTGAGAAGTAAGTTAACATGTGAAAGTGCCTAGTACATAGCGAGAAAGTAGTAAATGCTAGTTGTTCTTAGAATTCATAATTTATTCATTTCTGAAGTTAGACAGTGATTAGTACCAAGGTCCTTCCCACCTCTAATACTTCAAGACTGCTCAGCCCTCTTTACCTGGGGCTTCCTTCTGGTATTCATTTGTTTATGTCAATTTCTTACATGAATTCTATTTGGTCTCTCCTGGGCCCTGGAAATCTCCCTTTTGGGACACATCTTTGTTCTTGTTTTTATTGACTGCAAGTTGCGTAAGGAGACTTGGAGACCAAAACTGTCTGTCCATCTTGCTTATCGTACTGAAGTCACACAGAGCCGGGCAACTACAGGTATGCCATGAGACAGGTAATTGGATGTCTTCTGGGCCTCACCTTTGTACCCACTTTATAGTGACAAAGAGATTTCACATCTGGCATCTCATTTGAGCCTCACAGAGTAGATTAGGGATAAGTCATTGTCCCTACTTTGTACAGAAGGAAGCTAGGGCATAGAAAAGTTACGCAACTATTCGAAGTTTCATGTCTAATAGAAATTTAAAATGTGGACTTCAACCTCTACAATGAGGTACCTATGGTACCAGACTGATTTGTCCCCTGTAGGGAATAGGAATTCACTCTATTTTACTAATGAACCTCTTTCTTCTCCTTCAAATTGGATGATTACAAATCAATTGAAGAAAGAATATCTGTCTGGGCTGAAGGGAAGAGAGGAGGAATTGACTGAATGCTTTGCACTTGATTTTGCTCAAACTCTAGATTATCATATGTGGTGTGGTCTTGGGGTTCTGCTTTGTACCAACCAAAAGGAATATATCAATGTAGCCCACTATGGAGTTTACAAACTGATTCTGGTCACCAGGCAGGATTTAAAGCTACTCAGGGGGAATCTCAGAAACCATTCTGTTCATTTGACAAATGAGGAATTGGCGGCCCAGGGATGGAACATGTCTTGTTAAAGACCTTGCACCCAGTGACCAAGCCAAACTGGAAGGTAGTCACCATGGCCCTGAGACTGGTGCTCTTTCTACCACACAACAAGCTAGACCACATACAGTTATTCACTGAGCACCTACTATGAGCCAGGAATAGTGTATATGCATCTAGTTCCAACTCTTCCAACACCTTCCTTACTAAGTAGGCATTTTGTCTTTTTGCAGACATAGAAATAGAGGTTCAGAGAGGTTAATTTTCCCATGACAAGTGTGGAATGAGCTAGGAGGCACCACACTCCTCTCCAGAGGGATCATTTTAGTGAGAATGACTTAAAAAGCAAAAATCATCAATTATCTAGATGATTGGGCTTCTGTTGTTTTTAATTTCCCCATATTTTTTCAATGGCCTAAGGTTGTATCTGTATTATTGATGAGATAAACCATTTATGTAAGCAAGTTCTACTCGGGCTATGTCTGCAGTGGCTAATGGTAGTATTGACCATTAAGGAAAACTACATTTTCTCTATTAAAATAATGTCTTGTTATGGAAATTTCTACAAAGCTTTCAAAAATATTAAGGTAAAAATGGTAGAGATCAACAAAAGCATACCAGTTTCTATATGCTCCTTTATTTCTTATGCAAATATTCTTTCATGTATATGTACTTATGTGTGCGATTATATTATATTTATTATATTATACTAGAGGCCCAGTGCATGGATTTGTGTATTGGTGGGGTCCTTCTGCCTGGCTTGCACCCTCTCGCAATAGGGGACCCCTCAGGGAATGTCGGAGAGCTGGTTTCAGCCTGATCCCCTCAGGTCAGGCCAAGGGACTCCACCGGTGTGCAAATCCGTGCACCAGGCCTTTAGTATGCATATAAAATCTTTGGTTAATCTCTTTCTGCCCTCCCCTCTCCACTCTTCCCTCTCAGATTCATCAGTCTGTTCCATGTTTCCATGCCTGTGCATTGATACCTGCCCTCTGGTGGTCATTTCATGTCATAGCTACCGGTCGAATGGTTGAACGGTCACTTAGGCTTATATATATATTCTATTATGCCAGGGCATTATAGAGTGACTGGATAATGAAAGCTTCATTCTATGGGAATATATAAAACTAGGTCACATACTCCTAAGGATATTATAGATTCCTAAAGCTTTGCTCTATTAAAAAAATTGTTCATAATTACTTACATGGTGCCCTACATGGTTATGCCCAAAGTACATTAATAACTCATAAGCAATGTGGATTACTGACCACATCGGTCAAAATATGGTAATAATAGGACCTGCCGAAACCGGTTTGGCTCAGTGGATAGAGTGTCGGCCTGCAGACTGAAGGGTCCCGGGTTCGATTCTGGTCAAGGGCATGTACCTGGGTTGCGGGCACATCCCCAGTAGGGGGTGTGCAGGAGGCAGCTGATCAATGTTTCTCTTTCACTGATGTTTCTAACTCTCTATCCCTCTTCCTTCCTCTCTCTAAAAAATCAATAAAATATATTTTTAAAAAGATAAAAATAATAGGACCTTATTTTCTCTAAGCTATGTTAAAATAAGGACTCAGTTTACTAGACACTGCCCCATTTTATGGCAAATCTCTTTTGATTTTTAAAAGACACCACTGTTTCTCTCCACCCACTTAAGGGGAGCTCACAGCTTTCATGGGTTTTGGTTTGAGTTATGACTTTTAGGTCCAATAATTCCATCACTGACTGAGAAGGTCAAAACTTTTGTTACCTCAACTTCCCCCTTCCTTACCTCAACTTCCTCCTTTGCCACTCAAAATACTTTTGCATTTTTATCCTTTCTGGCCTCCTGTGTTACTTAACTCTTAGGAAGAATGTTCTTGCTTCCTTTCCCTCTGCCTGTGCATTTCAGCCCATCTCCATCCACCAAGACTTTAGTCCTTCAAGAAGTCAGTTGTTGCATCATCATTCTTACTGTTCTTAATGCCATGTAATAGGAGCTAGTCTCAGCTCTGTTGCTTGCTACTTTTGTGATCTCTTGATTCAAAGTATTGTTTTGAGAACATGAGATACCTTGCAACTTATAAAATATTTAATATTTAAAGAAAATTGTACTCACGAGACCTTTTTTTAATATTAAAATGTGCTGTGGTGTCCCCCAATCCCAAAGCCTTTTCTTTAATATAGCAGTGTCCCCTGACACTGCCCAGTGCCCTGTCCTTTACCCAAAGCTTCTTAAAACCTTATGGTTCCACTCTCTTCCTCCACTTCCTCTTCGCCCCCTCACTCATCAATGCTTCACAGCCAGTTGTAAGGGAGTCACTCAACTGGAACTGTTCTCTTCAGGGACTGTGCTGCAGAGTCCCCAGCCTTTCCTCAGGCATCATCCCTCAGATTGCTTTATTTCTGTTTCCTCCATCACCCAGGCATAAAATGTTGGAGCCATCTGTCACTCGGCTCCTTTGTCTCCCACGTTCACTCAATAGCCAGGTCATACTGTATGGGCCTCTGTAATGTACCTTATCTTGCAGGTGAACCTTTTTCTACTTCCACTACCACCTCATGCATTCAATTCTCATTTCCTCTCTTGGTTTAGGCACAAAAATCTTGCTTTTCTGCCTTCAATCTTACTCTTTTCCAATGCACCTCTTTTCTTTTCTTTTTTCTTTGTTGTTGTTTTTGTTAATCCTCACCTGAGGATATTTTCCATTGATTTTTAGAGAGAGTGAAAAGAGAAGGAAAGACAGAGAGAAACATTGATGTGAGAGAAACACATCGATTGGTTACTTCCTGCATGAGTCTGACCAAGGCCCAGGCCTGGGAGGATCGAACCTGGGACCCTTTGGTCCACAGGCTGACGCTGTATCCACTGAGCCAAACTGGCTAGGGCTACCCTCCCTCTTTCTGTGATGGATTTGAAGCAGGATTTGGGGCTCATTTTGGTGTCCACCACCCCGCTCCAGAAATGTTATCCTGTGATCCAATGCCCTAAATTACTACTTAGGTCATGCTCTTCCTGAGCTTGAACTCTCTCTCCAATCAGTCATTGCCTGTGAAGAATCCCTTCACAGTTCAGCTGTACCTAACTTCTTAAGCTCCATCCCACTGTTTCCAAGTTCCCCACCAAGAGGCTTGTCCAGACCAAGAGCCGCTGGTCTGGACAAGCCTCTTGCTTTCTCCTCTCAATCCTCTCCTCTGTGAAATGCTCCTCCTGCCCCTGCATTTTCAGTCAAATTCCCCACGAGACATGCACATGACCCGAGGTTGTTCCTGCCCTTCTCACTGATGGCAACGACTTCTCTTTCAAAGTCACAGCTGTTTGCATTTCTTACTATTTCTTTCTATATCATATTGTAGCTTCTCTAATGGGATATAAATCCTGCAAGGAAATTTCCTACTAGGATTACACAGATAACTCATTTTCTCCATACTATGAGGTCAGTTAACGTTAGAATGAACATTAAACTGAACTGTCTCTTCAGAGCAGGTTTACAAAATGCATAGGACATTGGACAAAAAGACGATCTGATCAGTGAGATCAAGCTATCTTATGGGAAACAGGGAAAGGAGTGATATTATATACTGTTTTTAAATAATAGATATGACATGGTTAATTTTATTTTTGTCCCCCTTCAGTAGAGCTTCCTCTCATCTCCAGTGCCCACTTTTACTATAAGCTTTTGTGATGGATTTGAGTCAGGATTTGAAGTTCATTTTGGTGTCCACCAAGCCCCTCCAGAAATGTTAGCCTGTGAGGCTTAGTAACATCTAAGGATATTTCCATTTAGTGGGATATCTTGGGGGGGGGGAGTAAGGGGAATAGAGTTATTTTCATTATAGCCACAACTGGTTACTTTCTTGTTTTGTACCACGCAGCTGGTTCTAAGAGCTTCAGGATTTTAGCTCATTTAATCTTTATAATGCAATTAGTGTTACTATTGCCACAATTTTATAGAAGAGAGAACTGAAAACACAGAGGCTCAGTAACTTGGCCTGAGGTTAAGTGGCTTGTAAGTGGTAGAGTGCAGGTCTGAGCCCAGCAGGTTAGCAATTGTGTTTTAATCTACATGCTGCAATCTGACTCAAAGTTGACCTGCCAGAATTGAGAAAGAGAGAGAGGGAGAGGGAGAGAGAGAGAGAGAGAGAGAGAGACAGAGAGAGAGAGACAGAGAGAGAGAGAGAGAGAGAGGTGGGCAGCAAGCTTTGATATTACCCCTCCTCAAATCATGACACTATCAGAAAACCTGACCAAGCAAAGCCCTAGAATTAAAGCCAAAAATCTCCAGTCTCCAAAACTATCCTATATCTTCCCCATCACTCCCTTGTAGTCATTGAAACAAAGTAAATTGATTCCTTACCTGAGTCTCCAAGACCTTAGAGCTTAAGGGCTGATTTGATGCTTGCTGCTGAGTTCACTTGACTGCTACTTTTTCAAGTGCACAGGGGTGAGTGAGATAGGCCAGACCTAGGATTGCTGATAGATACCAGGTGACAGGAAATCAGTGGCTTCTACTACCTTGGACATCACCCCAATTACTTTGGTTTAATACACACTTATCAGAACTGAAGGACATAGAAAAAAGTTTCTGCCTTACCAGAAGGTTTCACTTCTTGAAAAGGACCCCAGGGGACTGCATGGCGTACTTTGCACAACCTTAATTAGAAGAACTTTGCAGGCCCCACCTGCAAGCAGGTGTGGATATTGGGTCCCCAAGGGCAGGAAGGGCTCTAGAAATTTTGCAAAGATGGGCTGTGAACACTTTTAACTTTTTACTTCACTTTTAGGAGTGGGTAGGTGGGAAGGAGGCATCCATGCAGAGAGAATTAAGAATCATTAAGCCCTTATACTTGAGAGATTCTGTGTATCTGTCTCCAAATATTGTCTCATTGGCCCACATTTAGGGTTCTAGTGGGACCACATGTGTTTTGTGTCAGATTTAGTAGAAATGGCCTAAAAATATAATCTGGTGCTGTAGACCACATCACCAAAAGCTTGAGACAAGAGTTTCATGTTTGGGGTTATAAATTGAAATAGTACTTTTACCTGCAAACCTACCTTTTCCTCCACCCACCTTTTCCTCTATCTGTTTAGTTCCCTTGTGTCCCCTCTCTTTTAATGCTGGGCTGGAGCTGAGGCTATCAAGCCCATTGCCAGATCAAATGAGGGAATGGAGGAAGCTGGTAGCCAGGAGAGTGCAAACATTTAAGAGATGAATCAAAGAAAGTTTTGCCCCAAAATACTGAACCCCCTGCCCCCACTATAATACAGCCTCTACAGTAGTCTCCTCTTATTTGTGGTTTCACTTTCAGGGGTTTTAGTTACCCACAGTCAGTTGTGGTCTGAAAATATTAAATGAAAAAGTCCAGAAATAAACAATTCATATTTTTAAATTGTGTGTCAGTCTGAGTAGTGTGATAAAATCTTATGCTGTCCTGCTCTGGCTCACTCCAGACATGAATCATCCCTTTGTCCAGCATCTCCACACTGTCTATGCTTCTTCCCACTGGTCACTTAGTAGCTGTCTAGGTTAAGAGATCAACTGTGGTAGTATTTCAGTGCTTGTGTTCAAGTAACTCTTATTTTACTTAATAATGGCTCCAAATCACAAGAGTAGTGATCCTGGCAACGTGGATATAACAAAGAGCGGCTGTGAAGTGTTATGTATGTATAGGAAAAAATATAATACATATAGGCTTCAGTACTGTCTGTGGTTTCAGGCATCCACTGGGGGTCTTAAAATAGATTGCCTATGGATAATTAGGACTACTGTATTTCACATGTTGGATTTTTCACTATTTTTTAAATTTCCTTCCCTATTGCCTTATTTAATTAGAGACCCAGGGTTGCACTTAGGTAACAGTTTGCCTATTCTAAAAGGCTGAAATACACTGAGTGGCCAGATTATTATGATCTCTGAATGCATAATAATCTGGCCACTCAATGTATATCCTATATAATAAAAAGCTAATATGCAAATTGTCTCCTCGACCAGGAGTTTGACCAGTAGGCAGGCTGGCCAACCGCCCATGTCCCCTCCCCCTGGCCAGGCTGGCCGGACCCCACCAATACACGAATTCATGCACCAGGCCTCTAATATATAGATAGATAGATAGATAGATAGATAGATAGATAGATAGATAGATAGATAGAGATATACACATACACTGTGTGGCCAGATTATTATGCATTCAGAGATCATAATAATCTGGCCACTCACTGTGTGGTAGCTCTATTGCTGAATCTAAGGTTAATTCATATTTAATCCCTTCGTTTCTCTTCTCTCCTCTTTTTCTCCCTTTGCCTCTATTTTCTTTAGGGTGGTTTGGAATCAAAGGGTTAAAACCAATGATTAATAGTAGGTCTGTAGAGGCTGCTTTTGATGCAACATATAAGAAAATGCCACCTCATTTGTTTCATTTTTCCCTTATTTCTCTTGCCTTTGGGATTAATCTTATTAACCAATGTCACTCCAATAAATTTATTTTTAAAAAATTAAAAATGCTATCTCCCCACCCAGGAGTAGTTCATCAGTGGAATAGTCTACCACTTGAATGGAGAACTTATTGTCATCAAGTATACCCAGGTAAGTCATGCAGTCACCTCTCATAAAAGCCGTAGGGAGGAGAGCAGTGGAAGCATAAGCTTTGCCACCCATCCATTCAATATTCTGGTTATGGATCTATGAGTATCTGCTTAAGTGCTTGAGTGATTGGTGACAGGGACAGTAATTTCGTAGAGTCTGGGTTGTGGATGACGGTGAGGCCTCAGGTTTGGGTCCAGGATGTTGAGTGGCTATAGGGACGTGCCTTCATTTCAGTGAGCATGGGAGCAGGGTCAGACTTGGCAAATATCTGGCATCAATGAAGCTCAAGTTAGGGTTGCACACCTGATTCTTCATATCCTTGTCTCTGTGTAGGCCCTGCTTTTCCCAACTCTTCCTTGGAGTGTTTGCTACTCTGTGTTTTGGTGTGTGTTTTTCAAACTTAGGTGGCTACAAGTGTGATTGCTCCTAAATAAACTTGAATTTAAACTTATATAAACTTTCACTTAGCCTTTGCCAGTTTGGCTAGATTGACCTTTAGGTGCTCCAATGTGTTGACATCCCACTACAGTTTGGGTTTGTCAGTAGCACTTTATTTGTCCCATTATTTTTTTGTTGTTGTTATGTTTGAGGATGTTTTATGAGATCAATTATACATTTAAAATTTTTTTCTCTGAAGTAAACCTCTTCTCATTACCTAGTGGACTCCTTACTTCCATATAATGATCTCTTTCTTGAACTCTGCACAGAATTTTATCAATTCCACTTTTATTTAGTCAGCATTTGCCTGATAGGAATTTTTCTTTCTTTTATTCTCCCCACCTCATAATACCCCTATTTATTTTTATCCTGGAAACATTTGCCTCTCTTATGAAAAGTACATTTCACAATGTAGTTTCTACATTTCACAATGCCATTACGATGTACTGTCATTATTTGTAGGCTTTGACTTGTGTGTCCCTTGCAAGCAGCAATTTCATAGGGTCTGATTGCCTTGTTCTCTGCAGTGCTGTGAAAGATGCCACCCCTTGGGTACTGCCTCCCATGTCATTGATCATCAGCCTGCTCCACTCTCAGGAAGCACTGGTACCAGAACCACCTGGTGCTGGAGGGTTTGGTTTCAGATAATTGGTTAGGAAGATTCAGGGTCCCTCAGAGGTGAAACCGAAGACCTTACTGTAAATATTTTTTAAAATTAAATTTATGGGGGTAACATTGGTTAAGATTACATAGGTTTCAAGTGTACAATTCTATGGTACATCATCAGTATATTGCTTTAGGTGCCTGCCACCCAAAGTCAGATCTTCTTCCATCACCACACATACTGAGTGGCCAGATTATTATGATCTCTGAACACATAATAATCTGGCCACTCAGTGTATATCCTATATAATAAAAGGCTAATATGCAAATTGTCCCCTCGACCAGGAGTTTGACCAGCAGGCAGGCCAGCCAACCACCCATGTCCCCTCCCCCTGGCCAGACTGGCTGGACCCCACCCACGAATTCATGCACGAATTCATGCACCAGACACACACACACACACACACACACACACACACACTGAGTGGCCAGATTATTATGCGTTCAGAAATCATAATAATCAGCCACTCAGTGTATTTGTCACCTTTTATCCTTTACTCCACCCCACCCCCCCGCCACCCTACCAAGTTGCAAATAGAACTTGGTTACAAGTTGGAAAGTCCCAATCTTATACTTAATAATTAAAACTCAAGAAAATGTAAATTTGAGTACTTAAGAGCTTTGTAGTTTAAGAGGTCCTCTTTCTGTCCTGGGGGACTACTTTACATTTTTGACAGTTAGGAAAGTTACATCAGTTGAATACTTATTTATATCCCAAGCATTGTCCATGTAACACTATAATTTGATTCTGTTTTATAAATCAGTAGAAATGAATGTTCAGAAAGTGGGGGAAACTGACCCATAGTCATGAGTAAGTGATAAAATGTGATTTTGGAAAGCAAGAAAACCTCAATTATAAATTTAAACGAAAATGTACCATTTCCTAAGTGATTTTTAAGTCCCAGGCACTGATAAAACCAGTTTAAATGGTTCACTTAAGCCTCATGGAAACCCACCAGGGAGGTATTATTGCATTTTAATCTAGAAATTTAAAGCTCATGAAGGTTAATTTGTTCAAGTCAATTAACTGTAAATTGCAAAATTGACATTTAAAACTAGGTCTGACTTAAAAGCCCTGACCATGAGGTGAAAGCTTTCCACCCTTAAATATATCTCAAACCTCACACATCTGAACCTCACTCAACTTCCACCAAATATTTTTTATCAGAACCTCACTCCACTGGAAATAAAATATTTAAAAATAAATATTTAAAAAACATAAATATTTTTCATCAGAACTTCATTTCCCCATCCCCTGCCTTCATATATGTACCTATAGGCTGATCTCCTTCCAGCTCACAGCAGAAATGAAAGCCAGCTAGTTTCTTTCTTTGAATATGCCAAGTACTTTTATGCCAAAAGAAGCATAGGACAATGGGATTTGTAGTTGGAGATCTCGATTCAAATCCTGGTTCTAATTCCCCTTTGTGGTCTCAGAAAAGTTAACCATGTTGAGTTTCAGTTTTCATGTCTGTGACATAGGTCAGTCAAACCTCTCAGGGGGCTGTCATGACAATTAAATGAGATGGCAGAAGTAAGAGCTCTAATACTGAACAGGTAGTCCATCAGTGGGCACAATATAAGGCAGCTGTCCTTAAAGTGTGGTCTGGGGAACTTCTGGAGTCCTTGAGGCACTTGGGGGGGGGGCGGTTGGGGGTCCTGTGAACTCAAAACAAAATACCATAATAATACTAAGACCTATTTACCTCTTTCCGTGAGTTTACAGTGGTATTCTCCACAGCCCGCAGAAGATGAGATGTCACAATAGGTTGAATTCAAAAGAAGTTAAGAGAATCTGCTCATCTTCCATTAAGATAGAGAGAAATGGTGGTTCCTAACTTTTGCCTTGGAGTCACCTGGAGATCTTTGAAAAATATTGGTGCCCAGCTCTCATCACATTCTGATTTCATTGGTATGTGGTAGTATGTGGTGCATGGGGTTTATAAAAGTTCTTCAGGTGATGTGAATAGACATGGGGATTTGTTTTTCAATGGGCATAAAGTTTTTTTATGAGAATGAGTAAATTTTAGGAATCTTCTGTACAACAGGGCACTTACAGTTAATAATATGGTATTGTGCACTATAAAATATTCTGAAGACAAATTTCATGTTGTGTTCATACCAAAAACAAAAGCAAAATAAAAAATTAACAAAAGAATACAAAGAAATTTTTGGAGGTGATGGATGTGTTTAGTATCTTGGTTATAGTGATGATATTGGGAGTGTGCATACATTAAATGTACAATTTTTTTGTATACAAACTATGACTAAATAAAGCTAAAAAAAGAGAAAAGAAAAGAATGTTAAGTAACCTATAAAAAGAGATTTGCAAAACTTTTTATCAGTGCCACTCTCCACACTATTTATTTTTCTATTTTGAAAAATATAGTTATGTTAATAAAAGGTTTATTTGTAGCATTATGTAATGAGTCTTCAATAGTTTTTTAAAACATAAGAGGGGTTCTGAGACCAAAAGTTTCAAAGATGTTGGTATATGTATTAAGACCTTGGGCCCTGGAGACACACTGTCTGTTGATGTCATGGCTCTGTCCTTGCAACTGACCTTGGGTACATAACTTACCTTCTCTGTGCGCCAGCTTCCTTGTCCATAAAATGAATTTCATAATAAAATTCGCCTCTTAGAATTTTTTGTGAGATTAAATGAGTCATATACATAAAACACACATACAGTGCTTGGAACATTGTACTGGCTTTTACCAATATTTCCCCTCATTATTGTTACTATTGTAGCTGTTATAATTTGCTAATATTGATACTGCATGATCAATGTAAAATTTGTGGGCCAAGACCTTCTTCCCACTAACTCATCTGTCTATAAGACAGTAAGGTAGGAGCTTCTTGGAGACAGAGCCTCCTGGTGAAATCAGTAGGACCTGGTCACTGCACACCCTGGACTTTGATTCCTTTATCTGTTTGTTGCAGCTACAACACCACACTGCTTCAGTGAATGCATGACTGACAGAGGAGGTGACACCAAAGTGACCATGTGATTCTGGGAGAGGAGGAAATGACATTTCAAAGAGGCAGATGTATTTTATCAGTCAAAATTTTCCCCAGCCCCATTTCCCTGTGTTCCTCCCCTGTGCTTCAAAGAGTTGCCAGCTTTAACATCCTATGTTCCTTTTGGCTGTTCCTCACAAATATAATTAATCTCTCCATGATATTATCTCACTTCTTTATTTGCACAGTGATTTTCAACACCATTCCTCACAATCACAGCAGTCAAAGGGTCTGCTAAAAATTGAGTAAAACATAGCAATGAGTAGTTCAATAGTGCTGAAGGCTACCAGCATAATCAAAATTCCCTGTAACAGAAGAAAAAAAATAAAAGAATCATGGTATTAGCACAATAATGGTTTTTCAGATGATAATGAGGTAACAAGCCCAGATTAGAAAGTTCCCCCACATATCAAATGTAGCTAATGCTTACAAAGCAAATTAGTAGAAACGCATTGCAATATACAGATATTTTAGCACAGTACTACATAGCACAGCACAGTGTGGTACCCTACAGCAGAACACAAAATTGCACAGGCCTTCATTTCTTTCTTCTTCAATGCACTTAGACTGGAATCAGATTCCAAATGGGCAACATTGGCAAATTTTCTTGAGGTATAAGTAGCTTTATTGCTCTTTGGTATTTCATTGACAGATTTCGGATTAGGCTTTCATCTAAAAAAATTGATCTAGGTGGTCCAGGTGATTTAGCAGCTCTTCGGGGCTTTCAAATTGTTTTAAAAAGTGTGGGGTTTTTTTTAATGTAGCATTTTTGTTTCTAGACTAGGATCAATTCACACATGCCATTTTACTATTACCAAAATTAATCTATTCTCTTCTCCCTTATTTTCTGTGGTCCTACTACATTCTGTTCCTTTGAATCTTCCATATGAAAAATTATGGATCCCCTTCAGTTAGGATCCCCTTTTCCTTAGATAATTAGTTTTCAAATTTCTCAGCAATTTTTTGTGGATCTTATTGGCTATTTTCTCTCTCCATGAAGATTCATAGCTTTTACGTGCTTTTACACTAAGTTCCAAAAAGCAGAAATAAATGCCTTTTTTCAATCTACCATTTTTTATCAGAAACCCTGTCTAAATATTAAAACCAAAACCATAGAAACACTCCACTCATGATTCTAATGTATATCCAGGGCTATAACTACTACCATACCGCTATACCTGCTTTTTCTTCTAATATATCACTTTTTTATATATTATTCTCATTGATGTATATGTTTTATCTTCTGTACTCATCTGTAAATTTCTCAAGTTGGGGGAAATAATACATTTATTGTTCTATTCTACAATGCCTGATTGAATGCCTATCAGATGCTATGACTTCTGTACATGTTTGTGAGTTAAATAATACATTTGTCTGCAACATTATTTGGATGGTGCTGATTAGGTTCTAATAAATCTTTATGATTAAACACATTACTCCTCACCCTAAAAATGCAACATACTTACAATGAATAGGGTGTTAACAGCCTTACACTGACTAACTTCTTCAGAATAGCCACAAAGGTAGTTTTGATCTAGAATGAAACCAAATACAAGGAGAATGATTCCAACTGTTGCTGCCAGGACACTAAAACAATTCATTGTTTGGCTCATCCTCATCTGAAAGAGAGTAAAAACATAACACCATGACCAGGCCCCATCTGAGTCTACAGACAAAACAATGGGTGAGGAGACTGGGCAGCAGGATTTTGGTCTCAGCACTGCAATTCCATGAAGCAACCATATCATCTTATGAATGTCCCTTCACCTAACTGGGCTTTAGGTTCTCATCTACAGAATAAGGGGAACCAGTGAACTTTTAATAACCCTTCCATCCCCCATAATCTGTGCCTAATTTAAATCCTATTTAATTAGGGGCAGGGGTACACACTGGACAATAAAAGTTCTTAGAGATAGCCACCTCGCATTTTGATGCTCTGATCAAAGTCATAACTTATTTATGACTCTGTTTAATATATATATTATATTTATAAATACATATATATTTATCATATACTAGTATACTGTATACTATATATTATATACATTTCACACACACACACACATATATACACTTTTATGTGCCTTTACACTAAGTTCAAAAAAGCAGAAATAAATGCCTGTTTTCAATCTACCGTTTTTTATCAGAAACCCAGTCTAAATATTAAAACCAAAACCATAGAAACAATTTTTTTTTCTTACCAAAACTACAAATCTATAGGTGGCATTCTTTGCTGAAAATAATTTATTGGCTTATTAATGTCTCATAGTTGTGATTCTTTGAGAAAAGTAAAAATATGCTGCTTATAGTTTATCTGTAAGTTAAAGTTTTGCATTCATTAACACTTATTATTTATTTTCTGATTCTGCATATCAGGTTAAATTATGTCATTTACATAGTGTACCTATCATATAAGTGTCAAATGACTGCCTGTCAAAGTGTCTGGCATGCAGTAGGCACCAGAAATACTTATGTTGGCCCGCAGGCTGAAAGGTCTTGAGTTCGATTCTGGTCAAGGGCACGTACTTCGGTTGCAGTCTGGGGAGCATGCGGAGGCAACCAATCAATGTGAGAGAGTTCTCTCTATCTGTCTCTCCCCCTCCCTTCCACTCTCTCTAAAATCATTCTCTCTAAAAACCAATGGAAAAATATCCTCTGGTGAGTATTAGCAACAATAAAAAATAAAAAAAAGAATGAGTGAGATACTGTAATAAAGCCATCTGCCCTCTGGCTGAGGAACTTGGACAAGTCATTTAATCTATGCCTTGGTGTCTATATATAAAGTCATAATTAAACTGGATGACCTAAGAAACTTGCTTCTGGCTCTAATATTTTATGATTCTATGGAAAAAAAAAAAGCAAATAACATTGACTGGTATCAGTAATTGACAGTTTGTGGAGTTGTAGTGGCTTAATGATTTTCCAAACTCATTTTTAAGACTCAAGGGAATTATTTCAAAGTTATAAGTACCTTTTTAATAAAGGGGAAATATAACTCACCACAGTTTGTGTGCCTTTTCTTTCCAATGCAATTAGGCAGGCTCCAGAATAAATGAACTGTTGGAAAGAATACATGTCTTAGTGATGGACATAAAGAGTTCTCAGAGGATAGACTTCTACATGTCCTTTTCACAGGCCGGCAGGGGAGAGAGAAAGGTGAGATGCCTTGTATGGGTTGTCCATAAATGAGTAGTGGACAAAATACTGAACTAGAAGTTTGCTTTAGTTTTAACTATTTATTTGAACATGAGAATTTTTAAAAAATTTACTGGGATTTTATTTTTCTCATCCATCTTACTTTTATAGCTATTGCAGACATCATGACATACTGGTGTCAATTCAGTTTACAACCAATAAGATCAGATTCCATCATTCCTGTAGGAAACATCCTTCCTACCTATGTGCAATCTGATGTGTTCTCTTGGATGGAAACATAAGCAGAGTTGCAGCTAATATTCTGGGAGTTATAGAAAAATACCAAAATTTTCATTGTGATGAGTCATAGTGGTAGGATCATTGTCTAAGAGAAATTTTAAATTTGATCACAGTTTATCCATTTTTTAATTTCTAGTTCATTGTGTGGTATTTATTCAGCCTTATTCCTCCCTTCTTACTCTCTGCACTGAACTCTTACAGTTCTTAGAATAAAAAGTGTTCCCCCATACTTAGAGCTTTTCTTTTATGTTTTTCATGTTTCTCTATTGACATACAGCAAGACATCCTACCTCTTACACTCAACCATCCCCCACTCCCTTCCTCCAAATGTGTCTTCATCTGATTAAAGTTCTTTAAACTTGATCAAGCAGGAAATATCTCTGGGAAACCTTCCATCTATTTTTTAAGTGCCTTTCCTATAGAGACAGCTTGTGTGTCCTCTGTCACCATTCATCACACCACATGGTAATTTTTTCATGTATTATTTTTGTTTGGTTGTTTTGTGTTTTCTCCCAGTTTTATTGAGAAACTAGAGGCCTGGTGCATAAAATTCATGCACAGGAGGGCAGTCCCCTCAGCCCAGCCTGCACCCTCTCCAAGCCGGGACCCCTCAGGGGGTGTCCTAGGGATCGGGCCTAAACTGGTAGTCAGACATCCCTCTCACAATCCAGGACCACTGGCTCCTAACTGCTCACCTGCCTGCATGCCTGATTGCCCCTAACTGCCCCCCTGCTGGCCTGGTTGCCCCCAACTTCCCCCCCGCTCCCCACACCAGCCTGGTCGCCCCCGACTGCCCCACATCCTGGCCTGGTCACCCCATGCAGCCTGCTGTTCAGTCATTTGGTCATCCATCACTAACCCCCCTGCTGGCCTGGTCACTCCACACAGCTTGCTGTTTGGTCGTTACTGTGAGGGCAGGCATCCTGACCAATTTGCGTATTACCCTTTTATTATTATAGATAATTGGCATACATCACTATATAAGTTTAGGGTGTGCAGCATAATGATCTAACTTACATATATCATTAAATGACCACCATAATAACTTTAGTTAGCAACCATCTTCTCATTTAGATATAAAACAAAAAGGAAAAAGAAAGAAAATATATTTTTTTCCTTGTGATGAGGACTTTTAGGAGGTACCCTCTTAAAAATATCATATATATTATACAACAGTGTTAAATAGTCATCATGTACTTTTTTAATCTTATAATTGGGAGTTTATATCCTTTGACACCACCCCTGCCTTTGGTAATGTCAAATCTGATTGCTTTTGTTCTCATTAAAATTTTGGGGATGATGTTGGTTTAATAAAATTATATAGGTTTCAGCTCAGCTGATGTGGCTCAGTGGTTGAGCATTGACCTATGAAAAAAAGGTCAATTGACCTATGAACTAGGAGATCACAGTTCAATTCCTAGTCAGGGCACATGCCTGAGTTGCGGACTCAATCCCTGGTGTGGGGTGTGCAGGAAGCAGCTAATCAATGATTCTCTTTCATCAATAATGTTTTTGTGTCTCTCTCCCTCTCCCTTCCTCTCTGGAGTAAGTAAAAAATATATTTTTTTAATTATATAGGTTTCAATTCTATGACATCATCTGTAAATTGCTTTGTGTGTCCACAATCCAAATTCAAATATTCTTCCATCATTGTATATTTGACCCTCTTTAATACTTTCTACCCTTACCCCCTTTTGATTCCACATATAAATGAGATCATACAGTATTTGTATTTCTCTATCTAGCTTATTTTGCTTAGCATAATGCTCTTAAGTTTCATCTATGTTGTCACAATTGGCAGGATATCCTCATTTTTTATGACAGAATATTCCACTGTGTGTGTGCAAACTTCTTTATCCATTTTTCTGTAGAACACAGCTTTTTTCCATGTCTTGGCTGTTGTAAATAATGCTGCTATGAATATGGGGGTATAGATATCTCTTTGGCATAATGTTTCATTTCCTTTGGATATATTCCCAGAAGTGAAATTGCTGGATCACATAATAATTCTTGTTTTAATTTTTTGGAGGAATAGCCACATTGTTTTTCATAATCGAGGCCCATGTATTATCAACCTTTGAATCCTGATTGCCTTCTTCTATGTATCTGGCTCAGATGGTAACTCATTTGAATGAATGAATGAACAAATAACCTCAAGACCCAAAGAAATATTCCCAAAGGAACTTCAAGACACAATGATGGAATATCAGTAACTGATAAATTAATGGGGAAATAATTTCAACAAGTTTTATTTTTATTTTAACATTTCAAAACCTACCATACAACTGAATATTGCTCATTTTGAAACTAAGAATTCTCTAATATCCCTGTTGACATGGCTTCACATTGAACTTGATTTACTATACTCACCAAAATGGAGCTCCAGAATGGATATCCTGTAATAAATATAAAGGGGAACCTTGGGTATGGTTCTTCAAACATGAATAAGAAAATTACCCCAAAAGAAAAGTTCATCAGTCCAAGCAGTATCTGGATAGTCTGTAAAGAGAGGAAAAGAAAGCAGTAAGGAAAAAAGCAAAATGGTGGGTTCCCCTTTAGAAAATGTAGATCTCCTTTTGATAAAAGGATTTGGCAATTATCCTCTTTTATAAATAAGGGACGGGTAGTAGAAGCCCCTTTATTATGTACCCAGGTATTTCCGGATCCGTCTATCTGGTATTTGGTAATGAGAAAAATTATTTAAATCAATGCTCCTGAAGATGTAGTCCATGGATTGGCAGCCTTAAGATCACTTAAGAATTAGAGGTGTAAATTATCATGCACAATCCTATACTTACTGAATAAAATCCTCAGGCTAAAATTCAAAATAGAGCTACTATATGGTCCAGCAGTCCCACTTCTGGGTATATATCCTAAGGAACCGTAATCACTACCTCAAAGAAAAATTTGTGCTATTGCGTTTATCACAGCATTATTTACAATAGGCAAGACATGGGAACAGTCTAGGTAGATAAAGAAAATGAAATATTATTTATATATATAAAAGGCTAAGTGACCATCTGACCATCTGACCAGTAGCTATGATGCTCAGTGAGCACCAGGGGGGCAGAAGCTCAATGCAGGAGCTGCCGAGCTGTGGTGACTTGGTGACACACCCAGAACCAGAGAGGAGGGAGCCTGATTCCGGAGTGCATCACCCGAGAACTGCCTTCTCACAATCCAGGACCCCTTAGGGGATGTTGAAGAGCCAGTTTCAGCCTGACCCCGCAGGCCAGGCTGAAGGACCCCACCTGCCAGAGGGACCCCGCTCACTCCACAGATAGCCTTCGAGCCATGGCGCTGCCCCAGGTGCAGCTGGCTGGGGAGGGGCATGGGAGGTTGGCTCTAGGATGTGTCTGGCTCGTCTCACCCAGACCCACCCTGCTGGCCACCTTCAAATTAATTTCCTTTCAATGTGCATGAATCCATGCACCAGGCACTAGTTCAGTATAAAAAAGAAAATTCTGCCATTTGCAATAACACGACGGACCTTGAAGAAATTATGCTAAGTGGAGTAAGAGAAAGACAAGTACTTTGTATGTGGAATCTAAAGATATTGAACTCACAGAAACAGAGAGTGGAATAGTGGTTTTTAAAGGCTCAGAGGTTGGGGAGAATATGGAGATGTTGGTCAAAGGGTACAAACTTTCAGTTAAGTTCCAAGCTCTAAGGTACAACATGGTGACTACAATTAACAACACTGTATTGTATGCTTGAAAGTTACTATGAGAGTTGAATTTTAATGTTCTCACCATACAACAACAAAAATGGCAATTATGTGAAAGATGTGATAACTAACCATACTGTGGTAAACATTTTGCAATATCCACGCGTATCAAATCATCAGATTATACACCTTAAACTTTGCAAAGTTGTATGTCAATTACATCTCAACAAAGCTGGGGGAGAAACCACCAAGTCTGTGGCATATAAATGTTAAAGTTTTAAAAGTACTGAATTCTAAATCACCATGCAGGCCTGGTCTCAAATGGAAGTGGACTGTCAGAAACACGTATGTCAATGACCCATCCTTTGAGCTATGGAGGTATTGTCATGTCCCAGAATTCACAGCACTCCCCATCTTTTCTATTTTTTGTCTCTATGCCACACTTGTGATGCACTACCACAACAAGCAGTGGTTTGACAAATGCTGGGAAATATTGATGAGAATGACATGAAGAATGGAAGGTATACAAAAGAAGAGTCTGTGTCCTTGTCCTCTTTCATTCCTGTCCACCTTCTCCATCTGAGGAATCTCATTTACTCCCATTGAAACTATTACCTTAATGTAGTTGAGTTGTAAACAATATCATTTTCCTTAATTCCAGATTCACTCTTGTCAAACATCCCCACTTGAATATCCCATGGGTAACATCACCGCATATTCAGTATGTCCAGTCAAGTTCACTCTCTAAGACGATGGAGCCTTCCTATATAGCTCTCCTCTTTATTTTGTGAGCTCTCACTAAAATTGCCTTTACCAGTTCCTTCAGGGAAATCTCAGCTTCTTCTAGCATGCACTTCAAAACTCTTCAAACCTCTACCCATTGCCCATCTCCAAAGCTGCTTTCACATTTTAAAATATTTGTTATAGCAGCAGCCCACTTATTGGTACCAATGTTTGTCTTAGTCAACTTGGGCTGCTATAACAAAATATCATAGACCTAGTGACTTATAAACAACAGAAATTTATTTCTCACAGTTCTGAAGACTGAAAGTCTGAGATCAGGGTACCAGAATGATCAGATTCTGGTGAAGACCCTCTTCTGGCTTATAGACTGTAGACTTCTCTGTTGTATCCTCACAAAGAAACATAGCACTCTGACCCCCTACTTATTAATAAAATAATTATCCCACAAACTCCCTGCCTCTAGATACCATCATGTTGGGATTATGGCTTCAAATATGAGTTTTGGGGAACACACATATCACATTCCTAACACACCTTCAGTAGCATTTACATTAGGGCAAATCTTACTTACCCCAAAGATTTTTATTTTTGTAGTAAAAAATTTTGAAAAGGACATGGTAGATTCATGGGCTGTGGCTATATTTTTCATTGACTGAAATTCTGAAGCAGTGACCTCTGGAGGAAATACCATAAATACAGGATGGTGTGCAGAGTTTGAATCCATGATGGTATAGTTGATATTTTGAAGTGTAAAATTATTTAGTTGGTACTTCAATCTAGACCATGCTCTTATCGTGTCCCAAGGCTGTCTGGGGCACTGGCATTGTTGGGCTTTGTCTTGGAATTCTAGAACCATAAAGTCACAGAGTCATGGAATCTCAGGTCAAGATCTCAAGAAGGTGAATGAGTAAAAGACCCAGGTCTGGAGGGTTGGAGGGCCTGACTGGTTGTCCTGGTTCATGTAGGGATTATGGTTTGGTCAGAAATTCTCTGTGTCCTTGGGAGGGTCATATTCCCCTCTCTTGGTTTCAGCTTCCTTATATGTACATTGATCAGGTTGGACTAGAAATCTATAAAGACATTTCAATTTCCAAATAAAAGAATATTGTGAACATTTATTTTAAGTCAGGTAAAGGGAAAAACCCCTCTGGCCCTAAAATTAATTAGCCACTGCTTAAAGTAGACAATTATTATTACCATTTTAATCACGGTGGCCAGTTGTTTTCCTTTTGCTTTGTGTCTACATTATTTCCAAAGTTCATTTTGGTTGGCTCTTTATCAGTTAAATGTCTTATGTATCTTTATGAGCTTAGCTATAAAACATTGGAAATGTCACACTGAGCTATTCCAGAAGTTATTTTACCTCATTTCTCCATTTCATGGCTGTGGAACTTCACAGTCTTCTGCTAATCAGTCTACTAGGCCCATTGGTACACGCATAATATGTATTTGTGCACTACTTTTTTTTTTTCTTTCCATAGCCTTAGATTTCTTTTTACTTCCTAATCTGACACAACTTACTCTCTTTATAGGATTAGTCCTCTCCTCATTTTTTTCTGCTCTGATTCTCTTGCTAGATAATTCCAAGGAAGGCTCTCTGTGCTCTTCCTCTTATTATTCTCCTATTGCCACTGAAGCTCAGTTTTTCTTGTTTTTAAGTATCTAATCTTCATCTCTACTACACAATATCCACTATCTAGAGAATTTGACAGAAGCAGTCAATTAGTGTGACCAAATACCCCCTACTTAGTGGTTCCCAAGTCCTTTCATTTTCTCTTGATTTTTAATCCATAAATGATAATAGCTCTAGATCTTACCCATGAATAATGATAAAACCCAGTTTCTCTCCCAGATACATCTTAGAAGGGGCAAGTAGAAATGAGGAAAGCAATTTGGGCTTCTATATTGCCCATTGATCTTAGGCTTTTGATTTTCTGTTTCTGTTGAGTCCTTAGTTTTCACTGTATGTATGGGTTTCTATGTATGAATCTCCTTGAGGGCTCACAACTTCTAATATGTCAGGCCATTTATGTGGCAGTTGAGCTAGGAATTTGAACCCCTGAGCTTAGCATTTTCTCTCAGCATCTAGTCCAGTGACCAATAGGAGTGATCTATCAATCTCATTAATTAGTTTTCCGAAAATGTTCAAAAGCAGCCTATGGAGTTACCTAGCTCCTTGTTTTTCCTAAGTTCTTGACAGGATTATTCAATACCTGTGTATCTCTATTTCCATGGACTGTCAGTCTTTACCATTGGAAATAGAGTCATTGGAATCTTTAAATCTAATGAGATTACAGAGCCAATTCCAGAAACCTCAGAACCAATTAAGAAAACTCATCCTTAAAATTCTGTTCCTCAAAGTACCACTTTCCATAAAATTTGTATTAGGGTTCTCCAGAGAAGCAGACCAATTATCCAATTATATATATATACTAGAGGCCCGTTGCAGGAAGATTCCTGGAAGAATAGGGCTTCCTGTGGCCTCCCGTCTCTGCTGCCTCGCTCCCTTCTCTGCCACTTCACTCCCTTCTGCAGCACTTGGCTTCCTTCTATGCTGTCTTCAGTCTTCACTTCATGCCTGCATATGCAAATTAACCACCATCTTTGTTGGGTTAATTTGCATACTCGCTCTTGGATGGCTGATGGGTGTAGTGGAGGGATGGTCAATTTGCATGTTTCTCTTTTATTAGTGTAGATACCAATAAGATATATACACCAATAAGATCTACATACCAATAAGTTATATATACCAATCTTACCTAATAATAGACAATGGCAACAACTCAGGCAGTCTGCCCCAGCCCTCTGGACCTCTGGGCAGCATGGGAAGGTGGGGCTGGAGCAAAAAGAGGCAGCTCCCAGAGCAGAAAGAGGTGGCTCCGGGGCCTGAGTGGAAAGGGGCTGGGCTGGAGTGGAAAGGTGGTGCCAGCAGACAGGGAAAGGAAAGCCCATTCTAGCACGAATCTTCGTGCATCGGGCTTCTAGTAAGATATATATACATATATCATATATATACATATATATTTATGTCATATAGAGAAAGTGAAAACTCTGAGAGATAAAGAACTATTGACACACATAAAAATATGCATGGGCCTCAAGAGAATTATGCTTAGTGAATAAACTCAGTCTCAAGAGCTTAAATATTGTATGATTTCATTTCAACAATCTTGAAGTGGAAAAAATAATGGGGAGGGAGGACATATGAGTGGTTACCAGGAGACAGAGATAAGGTTGGTGGTGAGATATTACTATGAGGAGGCAGCATGAAAGAGTTTTATGTGGTTATGAAACTGTTCTGTCTCTTGATTATGGTGATGGTTACAGAAACATATATATATATATATATAAGATAAAGTTGTATACAACTAAATATGCACACAAATAAATGCAGAATAAAATATGACAAACACTAAAAAAGGTCTGTGGTTTAATTAACTATAATGTTCCACTGTCGATTTTCTGGCTTTGATATTGTGCTCCAGCTGCACAGACTTAACCATTGGGCAGTTGGATGAAGGGTACATCAGCCTCTATCTTTGCAGCTTCAAGGAATTTTGAGTGAATTATAGATACTTCAAAATGTAAAGATAAGAAAACTTTACAGAGTTTGAAAAGTTAAAAAATACATATTGAAGTGTTAACAAGATAAAGTATATTTATATATTCATTTCTATGTTTAAAAATTATCCAGAAAACAGTTCTTGGAAACATTAAAATCAATAAATATGTTACATCCATGCATGGAGAACAAGGGCAGAAAGCTACTGGAGTATTTACTTTATTTTTCATATCAAGGGAGCACAGCAAGAGAGAGAAACAAATTATGTATAAAGTAAAAGAAACCATGAAAAAATTCTAAGATGAATTTTTTCATCTTAAAAAGAAGAAGGGGTCCTGGGTTGACAACTGTGTACCAGCAATGGAGGGCAAGTAAGTTGGATATCTCCAGTACAGACTCCTTCAAAATTATGAAACTGGAATATGAGTCAATGTCTTTAAGAGATTTAGAAAACTAGTGGAGAATATGGGGTTAAAAATCAAACAGAACCAAACAAGACTAAAAAAGACACAATTCGGGGGGGGGGGAGGGGGAGGGCAAAAAACAAATTATTAAATGGCTCAGTTCTGATAGCATACATGGTCATAAAATACAAATCAGTACATGTCTCTCTGCCCCAAATTATGAGCTTTAATAGACAGAATGGATATGGGAAATGTTCATGTGTGTAGTGATTGAGTGTTGGAAAAAGGAGGGTTAAATCTTGATCTTCCATAGTGATATCAGTGTTTCTCAACTTTTTTCACATAAAGGTACTCAGAAAATATGTGTCTGGGACATGGCTGAATTAGAGGCATTTAGAGTTCCAAATGGGGTTACTTGCTACTCAAGATAATTTTGTATGACTAGTTAATTTTTAAACCATGTAAATATATAACTATGATTATTGAAACCTTAAAAACTGTCTACAGTTTTAAGGATCTTTGGACAACAGGGGGATAAGGCTGCCAATCATAATGCAGTCAAAAATCCACGTGTAACTTTTGACTCCCCCCAAATTTTTGTCATCCTTCAGTATCTACAGGGGATTGGTTCTAGAACCCAATCCTTAGGTGATAAAGTCCCTTATATAAAATGCCATAGAAAAATGCATACAATTGGACCTTCACATTGTGGATTCCCAACTGAAAATGGAAAATACTGTTTTTCATCTGCAGCTAGTCAAATCCACAGATGTGAAACTCAGTGATAGACAGGAGTGACTGTATATTTATTGAAAAAAATATATATAAGTGAACCTGTGCAGTTCAAAGCCATGTTGTTTAAGGGTTTACTGCACTTTTGTCTCATATGTGACAAGGCAAGTTAATATATTAAAAGGAAAAATAATACATCAAAATATATTTAATAATTTTTCTTCTCCCTTTATCACTCATCAGGGGTGTGATAGGAAGAACTATGGCCCCCAAGAAAAGTCCATGCCCTTATTCTTAGGAATGTGAATATGATATACCTATGAATATATTACCTTACATGGCAAGAGGAACTTTATAGATAAAATTAGTAAATTTACTTTAAAATGGGGAGATTATTCTGGAATATTTGAGTAAGTCAATGGAATCACAGAACACCTTAAAAGTAGAAGTTTGAGAAGGACTTAACCTGGATTAAAAATGGAGGGGACCACATGAGAAGAAATGCAGGTGGTTCTAGGAGCAGAGAACACCATCCCACCCCACCAGCTGACAGAGGGAAAAGAAACCTACAGCTGTAAGAAACTGAATTCTTCCAACAATGAATGAGCTTGAGGAGGATCCCAAGCCTCAGAACCACAGACCTGGCCAGCAATATGATTTTAGTTAAGTGAGACTCAGCAAATAATCTAACCAGGTTGTCCAGTACTTCTGACCTACAGAAACTAAAATAATAAATTTGTGGTGTTTTAAGCAGCTACATTTTTGGTAATCTGTTGTATATCAATAGATAATACAAGAATGAGCAATATTTTAAGTTCTTTGCCTTAGTTACTATTATTCAGATTAGGGTAACTTCTATGACAAACAATTCCATATTTTCCTTGGACTAGTACCATAGGTCACATTCCAATGGAATGATCAGCAATGGATTTAACCTCTGCAATTATCTATGGGCCAGGCTTAATTCTCTAAATATTTGAGCACCTTTGGGTACTGGATTCTTTGCATCTGGCCAGGGCATGAGAAATTATGAGAGCAATGCAGAGGGTTTAGGGATCAAACCTGGAAGTGGTGAGCATCACTTCAGCAACACTTCATTGGTGATAGGCACCTTCTCACCAACTTAGATGCAAAGGGGCTGGAAAGTGTAATCCAGCTATGGGATATGTAATCCAGCAAATGGAAGTGTCCTTGTAAATAATGAGCTCATTTCTCCCATGTGCTCTTGGGAATTGTAGGTGTAAGGTACTAGCATTGGAAAATAATTCTTCCCAATTTTACCAAAATAAAAAGCCTAATAGGTTCTAGGAAAGACATATTATGTTCAGAATAAGACAGATTTTAAAAAGTACATTACCTTTAAGTCAGTCATAAATGCTCTGGCTCCCTACAGCCTTTTGCACCTAGTCTTATAAACAGCTATTTTACACATTTTTATTCCCTTGTTGGCTCCTAAACATCTGATTTTGTCAACTCTGGACCCAAACTCATTGACAGGACTGTATTAGATATCTCAGAAAGGTGAGGTAAGGGGAAGAATTCCTGAAAAGTAGAGAGAGAAAAATGGAATTCTTGCAGATTGGAAAGGTGACTATGGGTCTAAAGGGCATGAAGGGCTTCTGACTTTCTCCCTAGCATCATTCGCAGTGGGATGAAAAAAACTCAGAAATTATTTTTTTAAATATTCTTACATTTTCACATTGTAAATTTATACCCTAGGAGGCACTGTATTCTTACAATAATAAAAGAAAAACCATGTCTTCCGAGTGTAGTACAGAAGCATCAAGTTCATAGGACAATGTGAACTGGGACAATGAGTTTCCCAGTGGTAAATGGTTGGACGCCTCAGTGATGACAGGAATCGTCTCTCCAATGACTTTGTACTATTTAAGACTGAGAACCCTTGCGCATGTGTGCATCAGTGTGTGTGTGTGTGTGTGTGTGTGTGTGTTGGATGGGCATGGGGATGAATAGGCAGGAATGACTACATGGGTTGGATTCTTAAAGAATTTGATTAAAAATTGATATATATATATTTCCTGAACACCTATGTGTGTGGATCAAAAGTTAAAGCCATTATACAAGCACCATGCAAATGTATGCTTTTCTAGCAGAAGCAAAAGGGGGAATTATCAGTATTATTTAGAGTAATTGGAATACAAAGTGGCAACCATTCACAAGCTGGAGGCCAATTCATGTAGGGCTCTTACCAAGATGGAACCACTCAGGAGGCTAATCCTTACTACAGAGATAAATACAGGGGACATATACCCAGTCTCTCTAATTCTATGCCTCATTATTCTGCTACACATAACTTCACTCATCTCTAGGTGGAAGGTTCAGGCTCCCATTTATGCTTTTAAAATGATTTATCTAATGCTTGCTGGAAGCAAGCCTTTGTGCAGAATTCTGTAGAAGACAGATATGACAGTCTGGGCTTATTCACAAGAATGTAAGAGAACTACAAGAGTGTATATGATTTCAGAAAAGAAGGAAGTTGGTGAGAGGTCCCCTGGAAATACTTATTTTAGACTTTTTGAAACAGGGAGAGAAAAAACAAAGAAGCCAACAAGGGTGATGAAGGTTGCAGAGAGAAGGGATGATTAGCAATTCCAAATGTATCAAAGTGATCAAAGACAATGAGGATTGAAAAATGTAATTAGGCTTGGAAGATGGAAGGTAACATGGCTTTTGTTCACACAATTTTCTCTGACTACTGAGGATGAAATTATATGTCATGAGGGTTGAGAAGTTAGAAGCAGTGAGTGAGTGCAGGCATGTGGAAAGGATCTAGAGTTTCACTCATTAGTCTTTCATACTTTGATGGCATCTGCATTCTCTATCCTTCTCTGCCTCCTACTTCCCCATCTCTAGGTGTGTTTTATTCTCTCCCTATACCACATTATGTCCTCATTACTATGTTATCCCATTAATAATTAAACAAACTTAGAGTATATATCCTCAACATAGATTTGGGGCAGAGGGATTAAATTGGGTGATTGGAAATAGCAAAATAGAGGAATGGTGGAATTGGTTCTTGTTCTTTGTTGACTCTTTTGGTTCTTGAGCCCTTAGAGCCTGCATAGACTTCCTCCTGGTTGATGTGCTAAGCTCTCTAATACACAGAGGAAAGGGCAAGAAATATCAGCACCATAGAAAAGTAGGTCCACTAAATATGAAGTTGTAAAATGAATTGCTAATCATAAATTGAAACACTAACATTGATAACAAAGAATTTAAATGTGAATTATTCCTTTCCCACAGAAAGTTCTGCAATAGTATTAATATTTGTTGTCATTTTATTTTATTTAAGGACAAATCCTTTGAACGTTCTGCATGCCCTTCGTTTTCTGGTGAGTGAATAAGCTAGCAACAACACTAGAGAATACAGGAGGTGACTATATTGTTTTTTCCCAATTTGATTCCATAATTGGGAGCAGTGTGGTATTTGGGTAGATTCTGCAAGTTAGTCAGAGTCTTCAGATTGCTGTTGATCCTTTGGATAACATGAGTTTAAGGCTGGATCTTCTTTGTATGAAGTTGAGCTAATTGAAGTATTTTGTTGCACATCTTGTTCTGAGCCTTCATAGGTGGAAGATTCATCTTGTACCGAGCTTTGGCAGGAGCACTGATGAAATTCTGGCTTCATATCTTCTGATAGCACATCACTTGGGTTTTGGCATAGACTTTTCATTTCTATCATTTTGATGTCTTTTGTTTGTATGGTGCTTATTTGCATATTGTCTTTTGTTGGTCTAGTGTTTATTTGCATATCTTCTTTTTTAATAGCTGTGGATTGAAGGTTTTGTTGGTTCTTATCTTGTAATTGCTGATCAAGGTGATGTTGAGGTGTAGCATGCAAAGCTTTGGTATCTTTGAATAGAACTTTCTGCGTCAAGAATTCTTTCTCTAATATACCTTGGATTTGTGTGGATTGGGATTCCCAATCTATGGAACGTTTCATTTCAAATTTGCTTTCTTGTGCTTTATAATCTTTGTTTATCCATTCTTGAGTTTCCTGGGATTGTTGGTCTAAAGATTGCCAATCTTGGTGTTTCTGAATTTGGGATTGCAGATATTCACCTAGGTGCTTTGAGGATTTCTCTTCTTGGACCTGCAGGTCTTCAGTTTGTTGAAATTGGATTTGTTTCTTAAGGGATTTCTCCTCTTTGCCATGCTGGTTTTCACCTTGCCAGTTTTGGGATTGTTGCTTTAGGGATTGCTTTCCTTGCACCAGCTGGTTTTCACCTTGCCAGTTTTGGGATTGTTGCTTTAGGGATTGCTTTCCTTGCACCAGCTGGTTTTCACCTTGCCAGTTTTGGGATTGTTGCTTTAGGGATTGCTTTCCTTGCACCAGCTGGTTTTCACCTTGCCAGTTTTGGGATTGTTGCTTTAGGGATTGCTTTCCTTGCACCAGCTGGTTTTCAACTTGCCAGTTTTGGGATTGTTGCTTTAGGGATTGCTTTCCTTGCACCAGCTGGTCTTCAGTTCGCTGATCTGAGTATTGCTTAACTTGAACTTGCTTATCTATGGAGTGCCTCTTTATGGATAGCCAGCCTTTGATTTGCTGGTCAAAGGATTTCTTCCTTGGGGGTTTCTGGTCTTGAATTGGTAAGTCTATGGATTGCTTTTTTGAATGTTTGTTATTCAGGTTGAAGGAAATCTGCTTGGTGGATTTCCTGATTTGGTGGTGTTTCTCCTTAAATTTCCATTCTTGGGTCAGTAACTTGACTTCTGATTGAAGGTCTTGATATGTAAATTGCTGGTCTTGCTGTTGCATGTTTTGGAGTTGAAGATCCAGGGATTGCTGTTCAAGGTGTTGTACATTAATGGCATGCATAGCATGGAATGTTTGGGCTTCGATATGCATGGCTTCGGATATCAGGTCCTGTGTGACATGGAATGTTGGGGTTTCATATAGTAAGGCTTGTGGCAGAACTTGTACTCGGGAAAGCATATCTTGGGAAGGCATGTTTTGAGATTGTATGTCCTTGGATTGTGTGTTTTGGGATTGTATGGTTTGAGGTGACATATCTTCGGCTACCAAATCATGAGACAAGAATGTTGGGGTTTTATATAGCATGGCTTGTGGCAGAACTTGTACTCGGGAAAGCTTATCTTGGGAAGGCATGTTTTGAGATTGTATGTCCTTGGATTGTGTGTTTTGGGATTGTATGGTTTGAGGTGACATATCTTCGGCTACCAAATCATGAGACAAGAATGTTGGGGTTTTATATAGCATGGCTTGTGGCAGAACTTGTACTCGGGAAAGCTTATCTTGGGAAGGCATGTTTTGAGATTGTATGTCCTTGGATTGTGTGTTTTGGAATTGTATGGTTTGAGGTGACATATCTTCGGCTACCAAATCATGAGACAAGAATGTTGGGGCTTTATATAGCATGGCCTGTGGCAGAACTTGTACTCGGGAAAGCTTATCTTGGGAAAACATGTTTTGAGGTTGTATGTCCTTGGATTGTGTGTTTTGGGATTGTATGTTTTGAGGTGACATATCTTCGGCTACCAAATCATGAGACAAGAATGTTGGGGCTTTATATAGCATGGCCTGTGGCAGAACTTGTACTCGGGAAAGCTTATCTTGGGAAGGCATGTTTTGAGATTGTATGTCCTTGGATTGTGTGTTTTGGGATTGTATGGTTTGAGGTGACATATCTTCGACTACCAAATCATGAGACAAGAATGTTGGGGCTTTATATAGCATGGCTTGTGGCAGAACTTGTACTCGGGAAAGCTTATCTTGGGAAGGCATGTTTTGAGATTGTATGTCCTTGGATTGTGTGTTTTGGGATTGTATGGTTTGAGGTGACATATCTTCGACTACCAAATCATGAGACAAGAATGTTGGGGCTTTATATAGCATGGCCTGTGGCAGAACTTGTACTCGGGAAAGCTTATCTTGGGAAGGCATGTTTTGAGATTGTATGTCCTTGGATTGTGTGTTTTGGAATTGTATGTTTTGAGGTGACATATCTTCGGCTACCAAATCATGAAACAAGAATGTTGGGGCTTTATATAGCATGGCCTGTGGCAGAACTTGTACTCGGGAAAGCTTATCTTGGGAAGGCATGTTTTGAGATTGTATGTCCTTGGATTGTGTGTTTTGGGATTGTATGTTTTGAGGTGACATATCTTCGGCTACCAAATCATGAGACAAGAATGTTGGGGCTTTATATAGCATGGCCTGTGGCAGAACTTGTACTCGGGAAAGCTTATCTTGGGAAGGCATGTTTTGAGATTGTATGTCCTTGGATTGTGTGTTTTGAGATTGTATGGTTTGAAGTGACATATCTTCGGCTACCAAATCATGAGACAAGAATGTTGGGGCTTTGTATAGCATGGCCTGTGGCAGAACTTGTACTCGGGAAAGCTTATCTTGGGAAGGCATGTTTTGAGATTGTATATCCTTGGATTGTGTGTTTTGGGATTGTATGTTTTGAGGTGACATATCTTCGGCTACCAAATCATGAGACAAGAATGTTGGGGCTTCGTATAGTATGGATTGTGGCAGAACTTGTACTCGGGAAAGCTTATCTTGGGAAGGCATGTTTTGAGATTGTATGTCCTTGGATTGTGTGTTTTGGGATTGTATCTTTTGAGGTGACATATCTTCGGCTACCAAATCATGAGACAAGAATGTTGGGACTTCATGTAGTATGGCTTGTGGCAGAACTTGTACTCGGGAAAGCATATCTCGGGAAGGCATGTTTTGAGATTGTATGTCCTTGGATTGTATGTTTTGGGGTGACATATCTTCGGCTACCAAATCATGAGACAAGAATGTTGGGGCCTCGTGTAGTATGGATTGTGGCAGAACTGGTACTCGGGAAAGCATATCTTGGGAAGGCATGTTTTGAGATTGTATGTCCTTGGATTGTGTGTTTTGAGATTGTATGTTTTGGGGTGACATATCTTCGGCTACCAAATCATGAGACAAGAATGTTGGGGCTTTGTTTAGTATGGATTGTGCCAGAACTTGTACTCGGGAACGCATATCTTGGGAAGGCATGTCTTGAGATTGTATGTCCTTGGATTGTGTGTTTTGGGATTGTATGTTTTGGGGTGACATATCTTCGGCTACCAAATCATGAGACAAGAATGTTGGGGCTTTGTTTAGTATGGATTGTAGCAGAACTTGTACTCGGGAACGCATATCTTGGGAAGGCATGTTTTGAGATTGTATGTCCTTGGATTGTGTGTTTTGGGATTGTATGTTTTGGGGTGACATATCTTCGGCTACCAAATCATGAGACAAGAATGTTGGGGCTTTGTATAGTTTGGATTGTGGCAGAACTTGTCCTCGGGAACGCATATCTTGGGAAGGCATGTTTTGAGATTGTATGTCCTTGGATTGTGTGTTTTGGGATTGTATGTTTTGGGGTGACATATCTTCGGCTACCAAATCATGAGACAAGAATGTTGGGGCTTTGTATAGTTTGGATTGTGGCAGAACTTGTCCTCGGGAAAGCATATCTTGGGAAGGCATGTTTTGAGATTGTATGTCCTTGGATTGTGTGTTTTGGGATTGTATGTTTTGGGGTGACATATCTTCGGCTACCAAATCATGAGACAAGAATGTTGGGGCTTTGTATAGTTTGGATTGTGGCAGAACTTGTCCTCGGGAAAGCTTATCTTGGGAAGGCATGTTTTGAGATTGTATGTCCTTGGATTGTGTGTTTTGGGATTGTATGTTTTGGGGTGACATATCTTCGGCTACCAAATCATGAGACAAGAATGTTGGGGCTTTGTATAGTTTGGATTGTGGCAGAACTTGTCCTCGGGAACGCATATCTTGGGAAGGCATGTTTTGAGATTGTATGTCCTTGGATTGTGTGTTTTGAGATTGTATGTTTTGGGGTGACATATCTTCAGCTACCAAATCATGAAACAAGAATGTTGGGGCCTCGTGTAGTATGGCTTGTGGCAGAACTTGTACTCGGGAAAGCTTATCTTGGGAAGGCATGTTTTGAGATTGTATGTCCTTGGATTGTGTGTTTTGGGATTGTATCTTTTGAGGTGACATATCTTCGGCTACCAAATCATGAGACAAGAATGTTGGGGCTTCGTATAGTATGGCTTGTGGCAGAACTTGTACTCGGGAAAGCTTATCTTGGGAAGGCATGTTTTGAGATTGTATGTCCTTGGACTGTGTGTTTTGGGGTTGTATATTTTGGGGTGACATATCTTCAGATACCAAGTCATGAGACAAGAATATTGGGGCTTCAAATAGTATGGTTTGTGGTGGTGGCAGAACTTGTACTTGGGAAAGCATATCTTGGAAAGACATGTTTTGTAATTTTATGTCTTGGGATGGCATATCTTGGGAAGACATATCTTGGGATTGTGTGTCTTGGGATTGTGTATTTGAGGATGATATGTCTTGGGATGGCATATCTTCGGTTTCTAGGTCATGAGACTGTCTAACATGGGATGGTGGGGTTTTAGATAGCGGAACTTTTACTAACCGAACTTGAGATGACAAGTCAGGTACTGGTAATGCTTCAAGACTTTTTACAGAATCGGATGGAGAAACTTGGGATGTCAATGAGTTAGCCTGCATTGATTGTGTTTGCCTTTCTAGGGGTTGTTCGATAGCAAAATGTAGATCTTGATCATTTATTTGTCTGGTTTCTTCTGAGGGCCTTTTCTCTAATATGACAGACAAATGTTGTTGCTCAGTATCGTTCTCGTTAGGTCTTAAAGAGGGAGGGTTATGTTTCTGTTGTTCATCTGACTCAGATAAAGAAGTTGTATAGTAATTATTACTGCCTCTCTTTTCTGAATTATGGATGGTTAATGGATTTTTTGAGACTCTTAATTTGAAGAACGTATAACCTCCAAAGACAACAGGTTGTGTCTTTGTTATTGATTCATTCCTGAAACACTCTTCTTGAAAGTCAAATTGTATTACAGCATCTTCTTCCGTTGTAGATAATTCACTCTTTTGAGTAACATCCACAGGCAAGAAAAACACAATCTATAAAACCAAGAGGTGGGGTAAACAGTAATTTAACAATCATCTTTGATGTTTTACTTTTTGTATTCCCACATTATTTTCATCTCTGCCTTAAGACAGGCGGGGAATAACAGCTACATGAGGAATAAGAAAATGAATACCAGTACTATTTTTACCATCAAGTCATTGGTTTTATTTTGAACAAGTCATAACCCTCTATTACCTCAAATATTGAATAGGGGAATTTGATTAAGATAATCTGAAAGTCTTCCCATAACTTAACATTATAAAGCTTATAAGGCATTTTATATTCATATATTCTGGTTTATTTATTTATTGATCACCTACTAGATGCTGGAGGTCAAAATAATTAGATGTGGGTTTTTCCCATAAGGTGCTCACAATTACAAGTATCCCAATATATAAATAGATAACAATATAGTTTAGCAAATGCTATTATGTAAATAGCCACTAAGTGCTTTATGGGAATGTAGAAGATAACCTAATTCTGAGAGAGCCAGGAAATGCTTCATAGAAGAGGTTGTAGTTGATCTATATTTTGTTGAGTAGGAATTCCTCAGGAAAACAACAAAACAAAACATGAAATAAGGTAGGAGTCAAAATCCACGTTGAGGAAATAATGGGTACAAATCATATGTAGCATATGACTTGTGATGTAGCATAGTATGATGGCAGATGGTAAATAGAAATTTTTAGATGGTATACTAGGTATAAACTAAATGTTTCTATATGTAAAAATGGATATTTGACAAATAAAAATTTTAAATATAATGTAAATGAGAATTAAAATTGTGAAATTCTTAGGGAAATTTTTAACAAATTATGCATAAGACTTATCCACTGAAAACTACAAAATATTGCTGAGAGAAATAAAAGATATAAGAAAATGTAAACATATTCCACAGACATGAATAAGAAGACTAAAAAGTATCAATAAATACATTTTACCTAAATTATGTATAGGTTCAATGCAACTCCAATAATAATCCCAGCAATATTTTTTTGTGTTTTATGGTACAGAGTTTGTATTGGGATGATGAAAAAGTTTGGGGCACAGATAATGGTGATAATTATATTCATTACTAGAGGCCAGGTGCATGAAAATTCATGCACTGGAGGGGGGTCCCTCAGCCCAGCTTGCCCTTCTCACAGTCCTGGAGCCCTCAGGGGCGGGAGGTGACCTGGTGATCAGGGGAAGGCAATGCCCCCATCACACCTCAGCTGGCCCTGGTTACCTGAGCCTCAGGCGGCCCTGGATGGTTGGGAAGCTGCCATCTGAGGCTTGCCTGTGCCTCGGGCTGGCCCTGGGTGGCTGGGGGGTTGAGGGTGGGTGCGGTGGCACTGTGCGCCTGCCACCTGCCCCTTCTGGTGGGGCTGAAAGGACTGGGTACTCCAGCAGGGCTGAGGGGACTGGGCACCGCCATCTTGTGGCTATGGGCACCGCCATTTTTGTGATGGCATGATAGTCAATTTGTATATTTCCTCTTTATTAGATAGGATGAATGCATTTAATGCCACTGAATTGTACACTTAAAATGGTTAAAATGATAAATAGTATATTTATTTTACCACAATGAGAAAGAATTACTCTAAAGTTTCATAAATTAAGACAGTGTGGATTATGTGGAAGAATAGATACATAGATCAATGAAAAAAATAAAAGTGTTCAAAGAGACCTATAAATAAGAAGTCAATTGATTTTCGCAAAGGTGCCAGGGTAGTGGGGGAAAGCATTGCATTTTCAACAAACAGTGCCGAATCCATGGTGGTATATGTGTGTGTTTGTGTGTATGTGGGTGCATGAATGTCTAACCTTACCTCACAATTATGCATAAAACTTAACCAAGCCAGCAATGCAAGAAATGCTAAAGGGACTGCTGTAAAAAGAAGAAATAGAAAGGGAGGAAGGAACACAGGCATAAAGAATAAAAATGGCAACAAACAAGTACCTATCAATAATAAACTTAAATGTAAATGGATTAAATGCTCCAATTAAAAGACATAGAGTGGCTGAATAGATAAGAGAACATGACCCATATATATGCTGTCTACAAGAGACCCACCGCAGAACAAAGGATACACATAGACTGAAAGTAAAGGGATGGAAAAAAATTTTTAGGCAAACAGAAATGAAAAAAAAAATATGAGGTAGCAATACTTATATCTGGCAAATTAGACCTCAAAATGAAGACCATAACAAGAAGGAAGGCCACTTCATAATACTAAAGGGATCGATACAAGAGGATATAACACTGGTAAACATATATGCACCCAACACAGGAGCACCCAAATACATAAAACAACTTCTGGAAGATATTGAAGGAGAGATTGGCAGCAACAGAATCATAGTAGGGGTCTTTAATACCCCATTGACATCACTGGATAAATCTTCTAGACAAAAAATCAACGAACAGCAATCCTAAACAACTCACTAGATCAGATGGAATTAATTGACATCTTCAGAACATTTCACCTGAAAGAAACAAATACACATTCTTCTCAAGTATACATGGGACATTTTAAAAAATAGACCACATATTAAGATACAGGCTAAGTCTCTTCAAATTCAAGAAGATAGAAGATACCCAGCAATGCTATCAATAAAAATTGAGGGTGAAATCAGGAGCTTCACAGACAAAAAAGGACTAAGGGAATTAATTACCACCAAATCAGCAATGCTAAAGGGTCTGCCATAAAAAGAAAAAAATAGGAAGGGAAGAAGGAACACAGGCATAAAGAATAAAAATGGTGACAAACAAGTACCTATCAATAATAACTTTAAATGTAAATGGATTAAATGCTCAATCAAAAGACATAGGATAGCTGAGTGGATAAGAAAACATGACCCATATATCTGCTATGTACAGGAAACCCACCTTAGAACAAAGGACTCCCACAGATGGATGGTGAAGGGATGGAAAAAGGTTTTTTAGGCAAATGGAAATGGAAAAAAAAAAGCTGGGGTAGCAATACTTTTATCCAACAAATTAGACCTCAAAGTGAAGGCCATAGCAAGAGATAAGGAAGGCCACTTAATAATACTAATGAGAACAATTCAACAAGAAGATATAACTCTGGTAAACATATATGCACCCAATACAAGAGCACCCAAATACATAAAAAAACTTCTGGAGGATATCAAGGGAGAGAATGACAGAAATACAGTCATAGTAGGGGACTTTAATACCCCACTGACACCATTGGACAAATCCTCTAAACAACAAATCAGAAAAGAAACATCAATCCTAAATGACTCACTAGATCAGATGAAATTGACATCTTCAGAACATTTTACCCCAAAGCCACATAATATACATTCTTTTCAAGTGCACATGGGTCATTTTCAAAGATAGACCACATATTGGGTAACAGGCAAAGTCTCTTCAAATTCAAGAAGATAGAAAACATATCAAGCATCTTCTCATATTACAATGGCCTAAAACTAGAAAAGAACTGCAATAAAAAAAATCAAACACCTGGAGGCTAAATAGCATGCTTTTAAACAATGATTGGGTTACCAGAGAGATCAAAGAAGAAATAAAAAAGCATCATGGCAACAAATGACAACGAAAACACAACAATCCAAAATCCATGGGACACAGTAAAAAGCAGCCTTGAGAGGTAAGTTCATTGTTCTGCAGGCCTATCTCAAAAAACTAGAAAATATGGTAATAAATTATCTAACCCTACAACTCAAAGAGTTAGAAAGAGAGCAACAAGAAAACCCAGAGTAAGCAGAAGGAAGGAAATAATAAAGATTGGAGCAGAAATAATTGACATAGAGACCAAAAAAAAAAAAAAAAAAAAAAACCCAAAAAACATAAGATCAATGAAACCCAGAGCTGGTTCTTTGAAAAGATAAACAAGATTGATGAACCGCTAGCCAGGCTCACCAGGAAACAAAGAGAGAGGACCCAAGTAAATGAAAGACCCCACAGACATGCAAAGGATTGTAGAAAAAAATACTACAAACAACACTACTCCATCAAACTGGACAACAAACAAAATGGACATATTCCTAGAAAAATGCAATCTTCCAAAACTCCATCAGGAAGAATCAAAAAACCTGAATAGGCCGATAACTAGAGATGAAATTGAAGCAGTATTCAAAAAACTTCCAGCAAACAAATGCCCTAGGCCAGGCAGCTTCACAGAGGAGTTTTACCAAACATTTAAAGAACTAATACCTATCCTCCTCAGATTATTCCAAAAAATTCAAGAGGAAGGCACACACCCAAGCTCTTTCTATGAAGCCAGCATTACCCTAATCCCAAAACCAGATTAAGACACTATAAAGAAAGAGAATTCCAGGCCAATATCCATGATGAACATAGAAGCTAAAATCCTCAACAAAATTCTAGCAAATTAGATCCAGCATTACTTTAGAAAGATCATACACCAGCCTTTCTGGTGGTGACGACTTCCCCACGACAATATGCCTATGAGTTCCTTGGTGCAGGTTTCAGCAGAGATCTCGCTCTTCTGTCCACATGCTTCCCTCATGCTGGTTTTGGATTTCAGAGGGTGTCACTTGACCTGTGAATTGCCTAGGACCGTGGTCGGCAAACTGCAGCTTGTGAGCCACATGCGGCTCTTTGGCCCCTTGAGTGTGGCTCTTTCGCAAAGTACCACGGCCTGGGTGAGTCTATTTTGAAGAAGTGGCATTAGAAGAAGTTTAAGTTTAAAAAATTTGACTCTCAAAAGATATTTCAATTGTTGTGCTGTTGATATTTGGCTCTGTTGACTAATGAGTTTGCGGACCACTGGCCTAGGACATTAACCACAGGGACTGCAGAGGTCTGCAGAGGGGGCGGCGGGGGCTGCATAGACAGGAGCTAAGAGGAGATAAGATGGCGGCCCAGCTGCACAGACACCAAGCCCAGCGAGGGACGAGCTCTACCGGGTCACAAAGGATCTCCTTCATCCCTCTCCAGTAGAGGAGAAGAGGAAACACAAGAAGAAGCACCTGGTGCAGAGCACCAATTCCTACTTCATGTATGTAAAATGCCCAGGATGCTATAAAATCACCACCATCTTTAGCCATGCACAAACAGTAGTTTTGTGTGTTGGTTGCTCCACTGTTCTCTGTCAGCCAACAGGAAGAAAAGCAAGGCTTACAGAAGGATGCTCCTTCAGAAGGAAGCAGCACTAAAAGCACCTCAAATCAAGATGAGTGTGAAACCATCCCAATAAACACATTTTGGATACAGAAGAAAGGAGAAGGAGAAGGAGAAAGAGAAGGAGGAGAAAAATCATATACCATGATCAAGAGGGATTAATTCCAGGGATGCAAGGTTGTACAATATCCTCAAATCAATAAACATTATACATCACATAAACAAATTAGAGACAAAAATCACATAATCATATCAGTTGATGCATAAAAAGCATTTGACAAAATCCAACATGCTTTCCTGATAAAAACTCTCAGCAAAGTGGGAATATAGGGACCATAACTCACATTAATAAAAACCTTATACGACAAACCTACAGACAACATCATACTCAATGGGCAAAAACTAAACTCACTTCCCCTAAGAACAGGAATAAGACAGGGATGCCCACTTTCACCACTCATGTTCAACATAGCATTGAAAGTGCTAGCCATAGTGATCAGAGAAGAAAAAATAAAAAGGTATCCAAATTGGCAAAGAAGAAGTAAAACAGTCATTATCCACAGATGACATGCTATTTTACACAGAAAACTCTAGACTCCATCAAAAAGTTACTAGAATGAACTTAACTAAGGAGGTAAAAGACTTGTGCTAAAAAAAACTACAGGACATAGAAAAAAAGAGATAGAGGAAGACATAAACAAATGGAAAAATATACCATGTTCATGGATTGGTAGAATCAACATCATTAAAATGTCCATACTACCCAAAGCAATCAATAGTTTCAATACAATATTCATGAACATACCAACGACATATTTCACAGACCTAGAACAAACTCTCCAAAAATTCATTTGGAATAAAAAAGACCCCAAATAGCCACAGCAATCCTGAGAAAGAAGAACAAAGTTGGAGGGAATCACAATACCAGATATCAAGCTCTTTTACAAAGCCACTGTTCTCAAAACTGCTTAGTACTGGCATAAGAACAGACAACTGGCAATGGAACAGAACAGAGAACCGAGAAATTGACCCAAGCCATTATGCTCAATTAATATTTGACAAAGGAGGCAAAGAACATACAATGGAGTCTACACAGTCTCTTCAGTAAATGGTGTTGGGAAAATTGGACAGATACATAAAATAAAAGGTAACTAGACCACCAACTTATACCATACAAAAAAAAAAAACCCTCAAAATCAATAAAGGACTTAAGCATAAGAAGGGAAACAATAAAAATATTAGAAGAATCTATAGACAGCAAAATATCCACATATGTCATAGCAATATCTTTACCAATATAGCTGCTAAGACAATGGCAACGAAGGAGAAAATAAACAAATGGGACTACATCAAAATAAAAAGCTTCTGCACAGCAAAAGAAGCCACCAACAAAACAACAAGAGAACCCATTTGGGAGAACATATTTGCTAATGTTATATCCTATAAGGGTTCAATCTCCAAAATTTATAGAGAATTTATACAACTTAACAAAAGGAAGATAAACAATCAAATCAAAAAATGGGCAAAGAAGCCTAAATAGACACTTTTTGAAAGTGGACATACAGAAAGTCAAGAGACATATGAAAATATGCTTGAAGTCACTAATCATCTGCTAGATGCAAATCAAAATGACAATGAGGGTATCATCTCACACTTGTCAGAAAGGCTATCATCAACAAATCAACAAACGACAAGTGCTGATGAGGATGTGGAGAAAAAGGAACCCTCATGCACTGCTGGTGGGAATGCAGACTGGTGTAGCCACTTTTGTGGAAAACAGTATGGAGTTTCCTCAAAAAATTAAAAATGGAACTCCCATTTGACCCAGTAATCAATGCCACTTCTAGGACTATATCCCAAGAAATCAGAAACACCAATCAGAAAGGATATATGCATCCCTATGTTCATAGCAGCACAATTTACAATAGCTAAGATTTGGAAACAGCCTAAGTGCCCATCAGCAGATGAGTGGATTAAAAATGGTGGTACATCTACACAATGGAATACTATGCTGCTGTAAAAAAAGAGAAAGAACTCATCATTTTCAACAGCATGGATCGACATGGAGAGTATTACGCTAAGTGAAATAAGCTAGTTGGAGAAAGATAAGTATCACATGATCTCACTCATTTGTGGAATATAATGAACAACATAAACTGATAAATAAAAATAAATCGAGAAACACAGAAGCATCGAACAGATCATCCAACCTCAGAGGGAAGTCCAGGGGAGCAGGGTGGGAAAGAGATCAACCAAAGGACTTATATGCATGCATATAAGCATAACCTATGGACACAGACAGTAGGGGAGTGAGGCCATGTGCTGGGGGATGGGAGCAGATGGGGGGAGCTCAAGGAGGTGGGGGGAGGAGACATATGTAATACTTTCAACAATAAAGAATTTAAATTAAAAATAAAATTTAACTTTAAAAAAGTTGACTAAATATTTGAACAGACACATCTCAAAAAAAGATATGCAAATAAACAATAAGCATATAGAAATAGTCTCATCATCTTTTTTCATCAGGAAAATGCAAATTAAAGTTATGGACACTACATAATCACTAGAATGGCTATATTATTAATACAACTGAAAATTCCAAATGTTGCTGATTATATGGAGCAACTGCACCTTTCTTTTTTTTTAAATATATATTTTATTGATTATTTTACAGAGAGGAAGGGAGAGGGATAGAGAGTTAGAAACATCGATGAGAGAGAAACATTGATCAGCTGCCTCCTGCACACTCACTACTGGGGATGTGCCCACAACGAAGGTACATGCCCTTGACCAGAATCAAACCTAGGACCCTTCAGTCCACAAGCTGATGCTCTATTCACTGAGTCAAACCAGTTAGGCCTGCACCTTTCATATATTGCTGATAAGAATGCAAAATTGTATAGTCAGTTTGAAGAACTGTTTGGCATTTTCTTAATAAACATCCACTTGCCATATGACCTAGCAATCAAACCCTAGCTACAACACACCAAGAGACATGAAAACATATGTTCACACAAAGACAGTAACTCAAATGCCTTTAAAAAAGTAAATGGGTAAACAGATTGTGGTATATCCTTACATAAAAGGATCAAACTAGCCTTAGCTACTGTGGCCCAATTGGTTGGGCATCATCCAGTACACCAAGGGGTTGTTGGTTCAATTCCTGGTAGGGGGTGTTCAGAATGCAGCCAATGTCTCTCTCTCTCTCTCTCTCTCTCTCTCCCCCCCCCCCACCATAAAAAGAAAATCAATAAAAAAAACTTTAAAGAAAGGAACAAACTATTGATACATGCAATGGCATAGATGAATCTTATAACATGTTACTGAGTGAAAAAAGCCAGACACAAAGAGTACTTATTTAAAATTCCAGCTGTATGAAGTCTGAGACTATTTAACTGAATAGAGATTCCAGGAAAACTTTCTGGGTCACAGAAATACTCTACATCTTGATTGTGATGTTAGCTAAACAGGTATAAACAATTTGTCAAAATTCCTTCAATGGCATACTTAAAATTGGTGCATTTTAATGATTTCAAATTATCCTATCTAATAAAAGAGTAATATGCAAATTAACCATCATTCCACTACACCCACAAGCCATGCCCACCAGCCAATCAGGAGCGAGTATGCAAATTAGCCCAACCAAGATGACTGCAGCCACAGAGAGCAGGAGGCTTGGGTTTCCCCGGTAATGGAGGAAGCCAAGCTTTCCGCATACCCTGGCAGGCCCAGGCCTCCACTTGAGGCTACAAAGTTTAATTATAGAAGATAAATAAACCCCAGATACCAGGGCCTCCGCTTGGGTCACCAGGGGGCGTGGCCAGCCTGCAAACTACCACAGGACCCTCGCCCAGGCCATCCCACACCCCAAGGGAATGCCCACCCTGATCCGGGACACCCTTCAGGGCAAACCAGCCAGCCCCCACCCGTGCACCAGGCCTCTATCCTATCTAATAAAAGAGTAATATGCAGATTGACCATCACTCCAACACACAAGGTGGCTGCCCCCATGTGGTGAAAGATGGCTTTCCCCTTGTGGACACAAGATGGCTGCCACAAGATGGCCAGCAGGGGAGGGCAGTTGGGAGGGACCAGGCCTGCAAGGGAGGACAGCTGTGGGCAATCAAGCCTGCAGGGGAGGGCAGTTGGGGAGGACCAGGCCTGCAGGGAAGGGAAGTTGGGGGGGACCCAGGCCTGCAGAGAAGGGCAGTTAAGGGCAAACAGGCTGGCAGGGGAGCAGTTAGGCATCAATCAGGCTGGCAGGGGAGTGGTTAGGGGGTGATCAGGCTGGCCGGCAGAAACGGTTAGGGGCAATCAGGAAGGTAGGCAGGCGAGCAGTTGGGAGCCAGCAGTCCTAGATTGTGAGAGGGATGTCCGACTGCCCATTTAGGCCTGATCCTAAACAGGCAGTTGGACATCCCTCGAGGGGTCCCAGATTGGAGAGGGTGCAGGCTGGGCTGAGGGACACACACACCCGTGCACTAATTTCATGCACCAGGTCTCTAGTACTTCTATAAAGTTGATATTAAAAAAAAGAGGGGGTGGAGACCACCTAAAACAGGGCCTAGAATTGTGATCTGGGATTGAGGGAGCACTCTCTGAAATCACATTACTTGAGTCCGAAGCATGATGTTATAGGACTCTGGAGAGGTGACTCTTTGTGTTTTAGTTCTTTTATATGTAAAATAAAGGTGTTAGAATGGTTTTGTTAAGATTGAGGAAGTTGGGAAGGAGAATCCAAGATGGTGGTGTAGGTAAACACCTAAACTGCTGCCTCGCACAACAATTTCAAAACTACAACTAAAAGACAAAATGTCTATCACCCAGAACCATGGGAAAGCTGGCTGAGTGGAAGTTCTACAACTAAAAGGAAAGAGAAAAGAGCATTGAGACGTGCACAAGTGCTGAAAAGCTGAGGTACGGAGGCGGGCGATCCGGGCTAGTGGCAGGCATTGCTTTTTTCAATCCAAAGGGAGACAAGCCCCTGATTACTCTGAAATCCAATTTCTGGTGAGACGCGGGGGACCCAAACTCCTACGGGGAAAAGCTGGACTGTCTGCCATTGGGTTGGAAAGAGGGGGGCTTGCTTGTAGAGCTGTGCACAAGAATAATTGTTTACTGTGCTGGGGCGCAGGACGCGGGGACATGATAGGAGATGCAGAGCCAGCTAACTAGCAGCCATCGCTATTTGCCATGCCCTAGCCTAGTGACACCCTGAAACCCCACCCCACACAACCTACAAACCCACCCAAGCTCCAAACAGCAGCTTTAGCATAAGAAAGGCCCTATTGCAGCTTAACCTAGCAAACTTGCAGCCTGGGTCAGACAGCTCCAAAACCTCCAAACCCCAAGCAAAGAGGAGAAAACTGTAGCTCTCACTGTAGCTCCTGCTGGGTGGACTCAGACAGTAGCTGACCTGCACCCCATTGCAGATCCAGAAGCCAGTGTACCTAGTGGTCAGTGTGAGACACCAGATTTCAACTCCTCACATATATAAGTGACACATTCAAGAGGCAGACTCAGTGAGCACCAAAGCCCCACTGAAATGAGTCCTGCACTATAAGCATGTCTCCAGCGCAGCAGCTCTTCCATAATAGACACAGCGGGTCCTCACAGCCAATTGACCTGGAGGTCAATTCCTCCCAGTGTACCAACAGCAATCAAGGCTTAACTACACCAAGACTTTGCACTCAGCCCACAAAGGTGTGTACCAAGAGTGTCCACCTCAGGTTATTGGGGAGGCTGAGCTACTGCCCCCTATAGGTCACCTACCACACAAAGCCACTCCATCAACACAGGGAAGCAGCCAAAATGCGGAGACAAAGAAACATGTCACAAATGAAAGAAATGGAGGAAATCAAACTACTGGATGACATAGAGTTCAGAACCACATTTATAGGGTTACTCAAGAATCTTCTAAAAACCGCTGAGAAACTTGATGAGACCTTTAAGGATCTTAATGAGAATGCCAAAAAAATGGAAAAGGACCAGTCAGAAATGAAGCATACACTGTCTAAAATAAAGAATATACAGAAACTCAACTGTAGATCAACGTACCCCAAGAATCAAACCAAAGATCTGAAATATGAGGAAACAAAAAACACCCAACCAGAAAAACAAAAAGAAAAAAGAATCCAAAAATATGAAGTTAGTGTAAGGAGCCTCTGGGATAACTTTAAGCATACCAACATCCGAATTTTTGGGGTGCCAGAAGAAGAGAGAAAGCAAAATACTGAAAACCTATTAGAAGAAATAATGACAGAAAACTTTCCCTACCTGGTGAAAGAAATAGACTTACAAGTTCAGGAAGCGCACAGAACCCCATACAAGAGGAATCCAAAGAGGACCACATCAAGACACATCATAATTAAAATGCCAAGGGCAAAAGACAAAGAGAGAATCTTGAAAGCAGTAAGAGAAAAACGGTTAGTTACCTACAAGGGAGTACCCATATGACTGTCAGCTGATTTCTCAGCAGAAACTATGCAGGCCAGAAGGGAGTGGCAAGAAATATTCAAAGTGATGAACAGCAAGAACCTACAACCAAGATTACTCCACCCAGCAAAGCTATCATTCAGAGTTGAAGGTCAGATAAAGAGCTTCACAGATAAGAAAAAGCTAAAGGAGTTCATCACCACCAAACCAGGATTACATGAAATGCTGGAAGGTATTCTTTAAGAAGAGGAGGAAGAAGAAAAAGGTAAAGATAAAAATTATGAACAACAAAATGACATCAAATACATACCTACCAACAAGTGAATCTAAAAATCAAGTGAATGAAAAATCTGAAGAACAGAATGGACTGGTGAATATAATATAATCAGGGACGTAGAAAGGGAGTGGACTGACAATTCTCAGGGGGAAACGGGTGGGAGGGGTGCAGGAAGAGATTGGACAAAAATCTTACCCCTATGGATGAAGACATTGGCAGGGAGTAAGGGCATGGGGTGGGGTGGGGAATCAGGTGAAGGGGAGCTATGGGGGGAAAAAAAGAGAGGAACACCTGTAATAATCTGAACAATAAAGATTTATTAAAAATAAATAAATTTTAAAATATATTTTAAAAAAAGATTGAGTAAGTTGGTGCTAAGTGATTATAACAATGACTGACAGAGTGTTCAGTAAGTATAAGCTTTAATGGTTATTATAGATTACTAGAGGCCCAGTTCATGAAATTCATGCACAGGTGGAGGGGTCCCCTCAGCCCAGCCTGTACCCTCTCCAATCTCCAATCCAAGACCCCTTGGGAGATGTCCTGAGGATTGGGCCTAAACCAGCAGTCGGACATCCCTCTCACAATCCGGAACCACTGGCTCCTAACTGCTCACCTGCCTGCCTGTCTGACCCCCCCTAAACAGCCCCCCCCCACTGTTCTGGTCACCCCCAACTGCTCCCCCCTCCACCAGCCTGGTTGCTCCTCCCCGGCCCCGCCTGTCTCTCCCCCCCCCCCCCCACTGGCCTGATCACCCCACACAGTCTGCTTGTTCAGTCGTTTTGGTCATCCCTCACTAACGCCCCTGCTGGCCTGGTCGCCCCATGCAGCCTGTTCGGTTGTCCATTCAGTTGTTTCAGTAGCAACAGTCACTTAGGCTTTTATATATATAGATTAGTATCACTGTTAAATTATTCTGCTTTATCTCTGATGAGGGAATTACCTCACACACCCTTATGGCCCAAATATAAGTTCCTCATGCTACAGTCATATGAGTTCTCATTAAGTCTTGGTCTTTCATATACTTTGTCAAGCATGTAAGAAGCTATGTTGGAATGACTGGGGATAGCAGGTAGAGCAAGAAAATGAAGCATACTTGTCTCAAAAGGTAAAGTGGGCCTTCCATTTTAAGCTTTTCCTAAAGTGGAAAGTTTTAGCAGCATCTGAGAACATTGCTCTGCACACTGATAGACCAGACATCACCTTGAAGTGTTCCAATGGGAACCATTCTCATAACAACATTGCACACACCTCATTTGACTTGGTCCAGCACTTGCTTCTGAAGGAGGCTATAGTCACAGAGATGCTGAGCTCTGCTATGCTGAGGATCAGTAAGACCGACAAAATTCCCTGCAAAAAAAATGAGGATAAATAAATGGCATTTGGGATGAAAGCTATTCCATTTTACAGATCTAAGCCAAGGACCACTTACACTGTATGACCAAGTAAAGCAAAACTCTTATTTTATATGTGTCTGTAGCCATCAGTGATTGAACAGTTTTCATCTTATATCTTCCTGATAAGCAGGAGGAACTAACTCCAATGCATATAGAGGCCAGGCAACCATCTTAAAAGAGTGAAACAGGAGGGGAGATGGTAGAGAGTAAAGGTATTTCTAGAATTCATACATTACTCAGTTCCAGGCAATAGTTACCATATAGGAATATGGTTTCCATGATGCCTTGTCATTTTTCTTTCCCAAGGAAGCCTGATATACATATTTCTATGTGAAATTTTACAGTTAATTTATTTACTTGTGTAAATCAACTAGAACATATCTTTAGCCTGAATACAGTCTGATGATTGCTATTTTGCACACTCTGCTTTAAGGTAATTTTTAGATCAAGAAGCAGCATGGAATAGCACGGTGTTCAAAAAGCTTAGACACTGGAAACAGAAACAGTGGGGTGCAATTGGGTCCAAGGTTACACTTAACCTTGGACAGTGACTGAGTCTATATGAATCTTGATTTTTCTTCAACATATTCAAAACCTTGGATATAACCCATTTATTGGTAAACCAATAGATGTGAAGTACCTACTGTGAATTCACTGGCTTTAGCTGTTGAATGACATATCTGGTCTTGGTCTTTGTGTAACTTTGTCATAGTAAGGAAAGCAGACAGTAACAAGTAATTAGGTAATTATTTACTAAATTGTGTTAAGTGCTATGAAAAAGTATTGGGAACTGTGCACAGTTATCACGGGAGATCCGACCAGGTCTGCATTGAGGGTAGAGGTTCAATACTGAAATTGTTTATACTGAAATTAAAGAATGTTTATGTTTATACTGAAATTAAAGAATGTTTATACTGAAATTAAAGAATGAGGAGGAGCTCATTGAGTAGGTGGAAAAGGGTAGGTACTAGGCTGGGAAAGATTTGAAGCAAGAAAAATCTGATCTTATGGTCCTGGGGCAGTGAGTACTTGACACAGTAAGGAATTTCAGAAAGTGGCAGGAGAATAGAGTGAGAAAGATAAAAGCCTGGAATAATGTCAGGAATATATGCAGGATAGGTTCTACAGGGTCCTACAAACCTTTCAAGATTGGGATCTTAATTCTATGTTTATCAGAAGCCATTGACTTATGTCCTCAGATTTGCCTTTCGAAGTGATGACTGGCTTCAGTGTAGACAATGGATGGTCTTTGGAACAGAGGTCAGTCCAAGAGTTGTCTAAAGCCTGCTGTTCTGGCATTTTTAGTTTATGATGTGAGGGTTACAGCAAGGAATCGTGGAGTTATACAAGGGAAGTCTTGGAAGAAATCCTCCATAGTTCTGTATACAGAGACTAATCTGGCAATTCCAGACCACGTGGGCAAGTAGGCAGCAGAGTTTCATTTATATGGGGACTTAACCCTTCCAGTATACATTTCTTCCTGGTTTATACTAAAGTAAGGTATAGTAGTGGCCTTCTGTCCACTAGGAAAAGGGTACAAATTATAATGCCAAATAATATTGTTGGCCTAATTAGGACCAGGTTTTGTCCCTTGCTTTCCTTAATAACCTTTTATGATTCTAAGTCTGGAATTTATCTCAGAACACATGGGAACACCCTGAGACTCCCTTTAATGAGTGATTATGAGAATTAAATAAGATCTCACATTGAATAACTGATAGCTCTTTTTCCTTTTCTTCTTCATTGGGGGAGACAGATTCTCATGATTTCACTTCACTTCCACCCAAATGGTTCAAATCTCATTAACTATATAGGATCAAAGCCGTTAAGATGTGGCTGGTAGAAATAAAATAAAACCCCAGAATTTGCTTGGGGAAGTAGAAGGAAATGTGTTTTGGAATTATTGACATGCATAAAAATAATCTCATTGAATGCTTTTTAGATAAATACATAAAATTACACCTACAGTTATATTTCCTAGTAAAGATACCTCTCATATGCTTTAATGAATAACATTGCTACATTTATATAAATATAATACTTAAGGAAATGTTTATTTTATTAGTATACTTTACTAAGTGACTTAAACACCTTCTCCCACTGTGTTTTGTTTTTAGTATTGAGTAAACAAACATTTTAGATCATTCTGTTCCTTATTAATGCTGAAAAGGTAAATTTTAATCCAATCCATGTCAACCCTAATGGTAATAGCTAGAACCTATTGACTACACTATACCAGCTAGTATTATAATGAAAGTAATCCCCTCAACAACCGATGAGGTAGGCATCCTATGGTCTTCATTTTCCACATGAAGAAAACTGAGGCTCAGAGAAGGCAAAATGTTAGGCCAAGGTCACAAGCTTATAAGTGACAAAACCAGGATTTCAAATCCAAACACTGTGGCTGTTAAATCACAATATGGTTCTCAACATTCAGTTCAAATGTAGATACAACATCAATTATTGAGATAAAAATTAATGAACTGATGCATCGTTACTATAGCTCAGATAAAATTATACAGATTCATTGTAGAGAATGAGATCACTTACATTGTAAAGGACTCTACCTATAACACATATTCCTTCGAGGGAAGGCATCGTGCAGTAGTGGTGCTGATGTTGAAAGCTGATAATGGTGAGAGTAATCCCAGCCACTGCAGCCAAACAACTGATCACATTCATGGCCATGATGATTTGCCCCTGGAAAAGTTTTTTAAAATAAGAAAATAATTTAAAAATCAAACCAAACCAAAAATACCTTGTAAGAAATTCTTAATGCGTTCATCTTTCCAGATACCCCTCCAGGATGAACTGCTCCATCAGGTCAGTCTGCTCAAAAGGCTTGATTAACTTAAATCTTGATTCATCAAAGTCAGAAGACAATCTGCTTTAATATAAGCCAGGAAGCCAAGAAAGAGAATCGGTGGAGTAGGGATGCACTATGGTTAATACTTAGGAAATGTTTATTTTATTCGGATGCAACACTTTTCACAATAGATAAGCAAAGTAGTGTGTGAAGTTATCTTGGCCTTATAATTTGACCTGATTGTCAGTCTAGTGAACTAGGACCACATACAAGAGAGTTAATCTCTTAGAATCTCAATTTGTATTTTTAAAAATGAGAGTGATGACATCTAATTTTAGTATGCATTTATTGACCTATTTTAATAAATACATAGTGTGTACCAGCTATGTGTCAGACACTGACTTGGGCCCCTGGGAAGGTGAAGGTGGGAGAGGGGCCACAAATTGTTCCCAATTAAGCACCCTTGACTTATAGCAGTAGTTTTCAACCTTTTGCAGCTCATTGCACAAAGAAACTAATTACTAAAATTTTACAGTACACCAAAAAATATATTTTGCCAATCTGACAAAATAACAGGTATAATTTTGAGTCACACCAGATGGATATTGTTGTGTTGGCCGTTGTCATTTTTTTATTTGACAGTCTAAGGGGAAAGAGGTCAATGCCCATGACTAAATAGTCAGGTATTTCATGTTTTAAAGTTTTTTGTGGCACACTGGTTGAAAATTGTTGAGTTAGAGGATGGTTTCTAATAAGCAACTCTTTCAGTTTACTTGACCAGAGAACGAGGAACCAGTAGAAGGATGTAGGGTTAATGGTGACACTGACAAACAGGAATTACTTGAACTGCAAATTTGATGTATAAAGATTTTCCTGAGAGACCCTTAGATTCCTGAAGTCTTTATACACAAAGATGAGATAAAGCAAGTAGATAATTTTAAATTATAAAGAAGTCACAAAAATGACTTACCAGACGTGTTTTCTCCCAGTTGCATCCTGTGAAATATCCTGTAATAATAAACTTTTAAAAAGAAAGGAGACAAAAGTTAATAGGTGATAGATTTCACCACCTTACAACATAGTTTACTTTGGAGATTATATTTTAATTTATTTGTCTGTTATTCTCCCAAACCTCTCAGTCTTTCCACCTGAGCATCAGAAGAGGAGGGTAGCATTGATGTAAGAGATGCTCAGCATTGCCCAAAGACTCTTTGCTAGGATCAGCTGGGAGAAGCAGCCCCCTCTTTAAGTTCTAAGGTATTTCTCTCAAATGTTTGGCCCAGCTGGGCTCCAAAACAAAAGATAATCCTGGGCTCTGGGTCTGAAAAAGGGAAAGCTGAACTGTGTCTGCTCTGAGCAGATGGAAGGAGACTTTCTCAGGGCAGAACTCTCTAAGCAAAGGTTGATATAGGGGCCAGAATCTAGTATAATGATCTCAGCCATTTCCGGGGGGAATTGAAGATTTTATTGTACTGCACACACAACAAGCAACTGGTACAGAAAAGGCCATTTCCAGTAATTCTGTTGAGAATTTCTTTCCATGATTTCTTCCATTAAAGTACATTTTTTCAAAGCAACCACCATGACAAAGGAAGCATCAAATTAGTCTATTTTCTTCTGATGCAAGAATGCCGAATATTTACTGTCTCATCTATAGTTGTATCAGCAGTGTAATGAACACAGTGTATACTAACTATTCTCTGAGCTCCAAGAACTGTTGAAGTCTCTGCTGATCTTCTGCAGATGCTTGAACAACATTCAGATGTTCACAAAATGTAGTAGTTATTCGATAGATGGCAGTTTTTAGTGATGCTGTAAATACAAATCTTAATGTTTTATAAGAAGCATCCACAGGGTTCCTGAAATCTGAGGTGGTTTACTGGAATCATGAAGAAGCTTGGAGTACTTGTCAACTACCCCTTGCAGCATCAATAGGAATTACTGGCAGTATAAACTGGACAATACCAAATCTATCTTCTATAAATGCTGCTGCTAAGTGAGACAGACCTTCTAGTGCCCACCCAAATATCTGGGGGGGAAGGAGGGGCGGGGAACAGCCTGAATGGAGGCCTCTGGATGCATACTGAAAAATCCATTATCAACACCCATTTTTTACAAGAAATTTTTAATCTGTTCACATTTATTCTAAATGCATAATAAATCACACTGGGCTGTCTAGAAAATTCATTCATTTGCTGATCAGAAGCAGAATTCCATGCTCTTGACCCTTTTCTTATTAGCTGAGAATGATGAGGTGACCCATAGCAGGTGTTTACATAAAAAGTTCCAGCCATCCAACTCATTACTCTAGAGCCAAATAGGGACCCACTGGGACTTGCAACATCGGGTGCAGGTAATTTTGAGAAAACTAGTGATGTCTTTACTAATGGTAGCAATGAAAGTCAAGGCATATGGCTAGAATTTGGGGTCTGAAAAGTAGTTTCTTCTGGAGAATTCAATTTCTTAGGTTCCATTGAGTATGATGAAGGCATTACTCTTCCATTTGTAATAGCAGCTTCTTGGCGGAGAACCAGTTTCTGAGTCATATCATTTAAAAGATTCAAACACTCCCTTGAAATGGCTGTCCGATTGTGGGGATATCCACGTGGGTATCCCTCTTGTCTAAAACCCTCTTGTCTTCATGAAAGAGGCTATTGAGATAGCAACATCAGGTCCTGCAAGGCCAAGTACTCTATGATGAGGGCCAGATTGCTGTTTAAAACTCCCTGTTACTCATTGAACAGACCATCCAACCTCAGAGGGAAGGCAGGGGAGGGGGAGAGTTCAACCAAAGGATTTGTATGCATGCATATAAGCATAACCAATGGACAAAGACAGTAGGGGGGTAAGGGCATGTGCTGGGGGGTGGGAGCAGCTGGGGAGAGGTCAATTGGGGGAAAAGGGAGACATATTTAATACTTTCAACAATAAAGAATTTAAATTTTAAAAAAGCCTCCATATTACATGAAAAGGCATCTAATTATAAGAGCAATTCACCAGTTCTCTCACAGAGGTTTTGTTTACAAGAACTCTTAGCACCTAGGACACTACTGAAGATATACTTTGTGCTCAACAAATATCTTTTCATAAAGAGTGGAGTTTTTAACAATCAGTATGCCAGGATTTAAAATTCATGCCTGCAGATCACACAAAGTCACACTGGGAAAATTCCTGTTGTGAAATGGGCAATTGAGGAGTTGGTCAGTTTGATTTTTCTTCAGTGTGACATGTATAGCTTGAAAATCATATTCAGTGTTATTTATATTTAGAAATGAAAACTCTACTAATTGTCTTTGAAATGCAAATTATTGAAAAGGCATGAAATACTTATGTTCATCTAAAGAGAACAGCGATTGCCTGACTGGTGTGGCCCAGTGGTTAAGCATAGACCTATAAACCAGGAGGTCATTGTTTGATTCCTGGTCAGGGTATATGCCCGGTTGCAAGCTTGATCCCCAGTAGGGGGCATGCAGGAGAAGGCAGCCGATCAATAATTCTCTCTCATCATTGATGTTTATATCTCTCTCTCCCACTCCCTTCCTCTCTGAAATCAATAAAAAGATGTTTAAAAAATAAAAATAAAGAAAGCATAGAGTTTAATAAATGGGACTACTATTTTTCATTTCATCCATTTGTTTATTGAATGATTCATTCATTCATCTACTGTGCATTAAACATGAGTCTAGGTTCTGAGAATGTAATGGCAACTGAGATAATACCCTTACCCTCTTGGGGGTGTATGTTCTATTGGGGGAAACTCATTAGAGTCTACCCTTAAATATTGTGGCACAAGAACAGGAGCCATGGCTGTGAGGATTGGATGGAAATAGCACTATACTAAGAATTTTATTTATGGCTCTATAATTAACCAGATGAGTGACGCCCATAAAATTGTCTTTTGGGATAACAAGGGGATTGAACTATAATAATCTTAAACTTCTTGTTAAGCTATAAGAGTCTGTGATTCCATGAGTGCTAGCTAGATATGTTTAAATTATTAACTTTCTCTCAAACTCAGTTTCCTTATTTGCAAAGGGGAAGATGGGATATTTACCCTTCTAATCCCCTAGATTGGTAGAAAAGAGCTAATGCCGTATAATATACACAAGGGGCCCGGAACCCTTTAAACACTGAACACCTGGGAGTAGTTGTTGCTATGATGATGATGATGACAGTGCAGTGTCCTGATAGGGTCGCTTTTACTGCGGAAGGGCCTGGTCTCCTTGGGGGCCATGTTCATGAGATTCATTATCCCAGGACTCAAGTCAGTCTTTATAGTAATTTTTCTAAAGCTCCTGACAGTACTCACAATAAGTGCTCCCCAGAATGTATATCCTGTGCGGAAAGCAAGTGGAAATCTTTGGGAGAAAAGGAAGTAATTAACTGCAAATATAGTTCCAATGCCCATAATGATCAAGGCAAGCAGGATCTGGATAGCCTGTGAAGAGAGAAGTGGGTACATGAGGTAGCCAAAGTCTTTGAACCTACTCTCCCAGGTCCCTTGGGCTTCCCTCTAAGCTCCTTAATGCATTCCTCTTTCCACTGACCAACCGCTCTCAGATTTTCAGAGGGCCCATTGTCTCTTTCCTCATCACACTTGCCTGGGTCCTTCAAGTTCAGATGCTTTACACTTGTGCATCACTACTTGCTATATCTCCTGGTGTTACCAATTTATCTTGTATCAGACAAATTTGAGTATATGTCCTCTTCCTGAGGACAGAGACTACAAACTATTCACCCTTACATTTTTTCCCTTCTGTAGCATCTGCATCCTGTTATTATCTCCACACCCCAACACGCACACATTTCCCACATTCAATGTATGTTTTTGGGATTACACCTTAGCCCAGTTCTCTAACAGTTTATGAAGTTCGCTGATGCAGAGCAGAGAGACTTGGGTGAGGTTGTGTCTCATTTCTTCATGCAGCAGCCTGACTAGAGCGGAGAGTAACCTCGGGGACTTATCATTCTGCAGGGAGGGGAGCTCTGTGGTGGTCGTGCAGGGTCAGTGGCTCTTCTCAGGGCAGAGCTGCTCCTTCAGCATTCCAGGTTTTGTCTCCAGGCCACACCTCTGTGTCACTGTGCCTGCCACAAGTAGTGAATTTACTCTTGTCCTTCTATGTGCATTTATGACTGAAATTGTTTGTATGTATATGTGGCTGACTTTGGAGCATTGAATGTGATTTTTAAAGAACTCCCAATGCCTTTAACAGCACGAAGTGGAAGTTTAAGCTTTCTTCCAATGGCTTTTGCTCCAAGCTCAGATGTGCCATCACACCTGATGTCGCCTCCTCAATAAAATATTTGGAAAAATTACACCGATTTCTTACATCCCCACTGCTATGATTCAGAGACAGTACTAACTCATCATGAAACAGCGTGAGGATTTCCTCAGGGTCGGGGAGTTTGTAATTATAGGTAAATATTCTATTTCTCAGAGTTAAATAAGCCCTCAGAAATATTTCTAAGACATGAAGCAAGCTGTGTGTATTTCTAAACAGAAGTTTTATTTATCTTGTTTATAAAAGGGAAATTGTATTATTGGCTCTTCTACTAATGATCTAATTACTTGTACAAGCAAATGACTTACAAGTATTTATGATTAGTCAAGAAGGATACATTGTGGCTGATAGGGGAGGGGAGAGCCCACTCCCTTCCTGAAAAGCCTCTATGCAGATATACGTGGAGAAATAACCTCTTTGTTCCCTTCCAGGGAGACCCATGGATGGGAGAGGACTTACCCCCAAGACTCTTGGCTCTCCTTTGAGGAAATCCAGCAGAGAGCTATGAGGCCAATAGGGAAACGCAGTTAGTATAGTTTCTTTCGGTTGGACAGAGATGGTATGGGCCGATCTTTTGACCTTGAGTGATGTATCCATGATTCAATGGCAAACTCTATAAAAAGACGGAATGAGTGAACATTGTAGCCACCATCATGGTCTTCCCTCAGTCTTACATGAAGTCCCTAGCAATGAGCCCATAGTGATTTCTCCACTCAGTACTAGAACCACAGAATCATAGTCATTAAGTCATAGAGTCTCAGAATTCCAGAGCATATCCAGCCCCCTACCTTGCTGGTGAAGAGTCCAGTTATCCACAAGACTTTTTCATCACTTTATTTAGAAATAGCCAGTTAAACTTAAAAATAAATTCCAGTATTTACGTTCATGAAATATAAAGGCACTAAAATGTATAGAATATTTACTATGCTCTAGGTGCTGTACAAGGTGTTTGTTTTTAACATGTATTGAAAATATTTTAACAATTCTGCGGAGCTGAAACTGAGGTACAGAAAGGTTAAGTTGCCTGAGATCACATACCATGGAACAGGGGAAGGAGTCAAACTCCGTTTCTGTCTCCAAAATCTGTGCCATTTCTATTCAACCACGCTTCCACCCTCTTTCAGAAGCAGGTTCCCACTTGCAGTTAATGAATTGTCTCCTGTATTGTTTAACCATATTCCTTTGTAGTATAAAAATCAGTCATTAAGAAGGCCTGGTTGTAGTTGCCACTTTAATAGAGCATATTTTAACTTTCACAAAGACCAGGAAAACTAATTCTACTCAAGGTCTTCCTGGTTCAAATGATACAATTACAATAATATGAAGAATCTTTTTGGAATATTTCTTTCCACATTAATCCTTTATATTCCCATATTTGCTATTATTTTAATTATTAAATCATAAAGGCAAATGATTTCAAAAAACCAAAAAAACTATGTACAAATATTATATTGAGTATTTCCTAGTTTGTGGCAACCACGCATAGCAAGTTTCTCGACTGTGGCACTGCGGGCATGTGGGGCCTGATAATTCTTTGTTATGGGGAGTAAGATGCATTGTAAGATGTTTCCAGACATGGCCAAATTTGCTTTCTGGGGGAGCAAAATCATTCCAGGTTGAAAACCGCTGATGTATAGAAATAATCGCAGAATGTGACCTCTGTTTATTTTTTTTATAGACTGCTTCATTGTTTTTTTACACCCAAGCATCAGAGAAGGTATGTATTTCTCAACCCAACATATTTCTGCCAATGTTTATTCAGCTAAATTTTAATTTATGTGCCTACAGTGAAACAACATTTTAAACAAAAAGTGTGAAACAAGTCTGTATTTAAATTTTAAGCAGAACTGACAGACCATCAGAATCCTGTGGAGTTTTGAAAAGCCTGCTGTGCAATAAAAGAGAAGTGTGCCCCAGATGGTGCTGACTCTAACTGCAGCCACACACTTCACACACAGCAGCTGTTACCAGCCATTGTGATTTTGGTGAGCAAGTCATTTATAACCTGTTAATTTACTTCTTATATGTAGATAGTTTACTGAATTCTACTTACATTTTAGGAAAGTGGATGGGAGTTTGGGTTGAATAATAGCATATAATTTTTTCCCTTTAAAATGATGAAAAAGAACTGCAGAATTCTTGATTTTTAGGAATGACTTGCTGATATTAAGCAGGACAAGTTTATAATTTGAAATGCCTTGGTTATTTCAAATGCATCTCATTTTATCATTTTGGTTGTCATCCTCTGCCTTTTCCTCCTGCTTCTTTCAAACTTCTTTAAAATGGGTTTCTAATATTTAAGCCTATGGACTCAGATCAGTGGGCAGGAACTAGGCTATTGTATGGGGAGATAAAATGACAGAACCCTTAAGGGATCTATAAGAGGGTGATATTCTTTAAGAGGAAAGTGTATTTCCTCTTGCTTTGAACCTGCAAAAGACCTCTCTTCCTTGAGTTTGACAGGTAACACTTAGCCCCTAATATGTGCCAACACTGCCCTAAATAAAGTGATATATTTACTCCCTTATTAAATGCGTCCTCTGCCTGAGTTGCCATGTCACCTTGCCAACAACCTGGGAAGGCAGGTTTTATTATCATACCCATTTTGAAGACATAACTGAGTACCATAGTTATTGCTGGTAAGTGGTGGGACTGAAATTTGAACTTGGCTTTTCCTCTTCCATTTTCCGTGCACCAAGTTAGGTAAGATTGGAGGAAAGGTTGGAGAGTTTGTGATAAAAATATGTATTTATTTCTATTATTATGTAACTACCACAAATCTAAGTGGCTTAAAACAGCACACATTTATTATCTTGCAGCTTTCGTGGATCAGGAGGTGAGATATGTCTTAGTTGGGTGCCTTTGCTCAGGGCCTCACATGGCTACAATCAAGTAGCCTGCCAGGCTGTGTTTTCATCTGGAGGCTCAACGGGGGAAAACCCATTCTTAAGCACATTCAGGTAGCTGACAGAATTTGTTTCCTTATGGTTGCATGAGTAAGGACTCGGGGTTTTTTTGCATTTTTTTAAATATATTTTATTGATTTTTTTTTTTTTTTTTTTTTTTTTTTTTTTTTTTTTTACAGAGAGGAAGGGAGAGGGATAGAGAGTTAGAAACATCGATGAAAGAGAAACATTGATCAGCTGCCTCCTGCACACCTCCTACTGGGACCTTTCAGTCCGCAGGCCGATGCTCTATCTACTGAGCCAAACCTGTTAGGGCAAGAACTCTAGGTTTTGCTGGCTGGAGATTAGAGGCTGCCATCAGATCCTAGAGAGTGCCCTCAGTTCCTTGCTGTCTCACATGGCTGCTTACTTACTTCATCAGACCAACAAGGAGAATCTTTCACCAAGTTAGGTAAGATTGGAAGAAGAGTTGGAGAGTTTGTGGTAAAAATCTGAGTATGTGTGGCTTAGTCACTAATTTTAGGTTACCATTTTGTGGCAGCTGCATTTTTTAAAGATTAAGAGTGAGAACTAAAACTTCTAATGTATAGTATGTTAAAGATTTGCAATGTCTTCCTGGACTTGGTTGAAACCATTACTCTTCTTCCCATGAGTTTATTAGACCTTCCTATGAGGTTCTTGCCTAACTGTTTTCCCAAAGAGAATGTGGCAAAGAAAGGCGTCAAATGACTCCCAAATTTCTGACTTTAGAAACTGAGTGGGTGGTCATGCCATTTGTAAAAGACAACCAGGCTGGGGTGGTTGGAGGAGTGGAGGAGAGTTAAAAATGAAAGATGCAACCTTATTGCACCTTCCATCCATTTAGAATATTATCCCAGACAATTCTATCTAAGAAAGAGGGAATATGCTAATTGACCCTCATGCCATCTCAAAGATGGCAGCGTCCACAGCCAATAATGAAGAAATATGCTAATTGACTGCCACTCCCTCAAATATGGCAGCACCCACAGCCACAAGATGGTGGCGCCCAATCCCCTCAGCCCTACCAGGGCAGCAGGCACTTGGCAAGGCCTTGCCACTTGCCTGCCTCCAGAGTCCTCCAGTCCCCTCAGCCCTGGGCTACCCAGATAGCCTCCGGAGTCCCCCAGTCCCTTCAGATGGTGGCTGCCCAGCCACCCAGGGCTTCCCAAGGCTCAGGTAACCAGGCCTGGCTGAAGCTTGCGCTGCCAGCAGTGTCAGCAGCAGAGGTGTGATGGGGGCATCGCCTTCCCCTAATCACTGGGTCACCTCACACCTGTGACTGTGAAAGGGGGCAGGCTGGGCTGAAGGACCCCGCCCCCCCCCCCCCCCCCCCGCTCCAGTGCATGAATTTTCATGAACCGGGCCTCTAGTTCTAAATATAAGTCTCCATTTAGTCTGAAGAAATTTTCTATTAACAGAAAAAGAACCAACAAAAACAAATAAGAAATAGGTCCTGGATAAAACATAATTGCATTGTATAGCTTGACTTATGGGATAAAGAAGAATCTCAAAGGTTCTGCACCCCAGTTTAAAATATTCTCTCTCTCTCTCTCTCTCTCTCTCTCTCTCTCTCTCTCTCTCTCTCTCTCTCTCTCTCTCTCTTTCCCTCTCTCTCTGTCTCTGTCTCTGTCTCTGTCTCTCACACACACACACACATACACACACACTTAAAAACACTCAAATGGGAGCTGTAAGTACTATGGAGAAAAATTAGCAAGTGAAGGGGAAAGAGGGTTACAATATTACGTAATTTGGTGGGAGAAAGTTACATTGAGGTTGAGAGATTTGACAACCTGAAAGAAGTGAGAAAACAAGCAATGAAAATAATTGCAAGAAAAGCATTCCAGATAGAGGGGCTTGCAAGTGTAAAGTATCTGGAAAAATAATATGTCAAGGCCAATGTGACAGGAGTAGAGGAAACAAGAAGGAGAGAAGTCAGAGAGTAGATTAGAGAGGAAAGAGAGTTTAGACTTATAAGGACTTTAAAGACTCTGACTTTTATTCAGAATGAAATGGAATAGGTTTGAGCAATGAAATAACATGATATGATTTTAGATTTTTAAAACTGCCTCTGTCTGCTATATGGAGAAAAGGCTGAGTGGTGTGGGTGACCAGTTGGTTTCTCATTGCAATAAAACCAATGGGAAATGATAAACCAGAGTACTCATGAGATGGTGAGAAGTAATTAGACTTGATATATTTTGAAGTTAGATCTAGCAGGTTTTTGAGGTTAGATCTAGCTGTTCGATATGGTGTGTGAGGCAAATAGGAGAGTCAAGGATGACTCCAGGCTTTGGGGAGATGATGTTTTAAAGGAATTTGACTATGGAGAAGTGAGGGATGGCTCAATAACTAGACAAGCACAAGAGCTCAAAAGTAACTGTTTATTCCATTGCAATACAGAAACAAGAGAATACATCATATATGCACAGCACCAGCATCCAGATAAAGGAAAAAAGAACATTTGTAGGAACCATAGGCCTTCTGGGTCTCCTTCCAATTATTGCTCCCAAAGGTGACCATGCTCCTGATTCTAACACTCTATTTTAGTTCTGTTTGTGTTCAAACTTTATTTTATAAAAAATGGAATTATACACTATATATTCTCATATGTAGCTTTTGTTCCCCTGAACATTATTTTGTGGATTTATCAGTGTGGCTGCATGAGTTGTACTTTGTTCACTCACAGTACTATCTACTACACCATTGCCTAAATATACCAGTTTTCATTTGTTTCTTCTACTGTTTAGTTGGATGTTTGCCTTTAGGGGCTATTATCTGTATGACTTCTATGACCATTTTTGTACATGTCATTTGGAAAATATACACGTGCACATCTGCTGCATATTCCCCTCTGGGACAGGAACCAAGACCTAGACCCAGGAGCAATATTAGGAATCCCTTTATTAGGTCGGCCATGTTGTTTACTCCAATACAGTAATGAAGTTGATATTATTTCTATTTGTCTAATTCATTACTCCTTCCAGAATTTAGATGAGAGAAAGCATTAGATTGTGATAAATTATAATCTTTGAATCCAGATATTTAAGAATAAAGTCATTGAGACAGAACATTGAGCTATATTTAATGGAGAGGAATTTAATCCATTCAATTGACAAAAATAGAGCCATATATTTTTAAGTATTTTTAATTAAAATGTTCTTGCAATCCTAATATCTATTATTTAAGCAATATGCATGTAAAAATAATACAGAAACAGAGCCTGCAGACACATGACTTAGCCAATTCACACTAGCACGAAACAGCAATAAAATTTTACTGACCGGAGCTCTGGGGAAATTATTTATAAGAGCAATAAAATTACTCATATGGATAAAATACAAAACAAAAGCTATTTTTTAAAAAGTTTCTTCCAGCGTCTAAAGTAGCTGAAATTTCAGGGAAGTCTAATCACACTTTGCCATGAGCACTGGGTTTCTCCTTCATTTTTCCTCTACAGCCAACAGTTACTCATAACCATACCCTTGAAGAAGTCTTTGACATGTTTGATGTGATCTTGTGACTGAGGCAAGGAAAATGAATTCTAGGAAAGATGAAAATTGTTAATAGTTTTAAAATGTACTGGGGGGTAGGGGAAGTCGGGGGGAGATCAATGGGGGGGGGGAAAGGAGACATATGTACTACTATTTGTAATACTTAAAACAATAAGAAAAATGGTAAAAATAAATAAATAAATAAAAATAAAATAAAATGAAAGTTTGACATTTTCTTGAAAAAAAAATTAAAATAAAATAAAACTGATTTTGGAGACTTTTTAAATACATATTTATAATGCATTCCCCCCAAATTTTGCAGAGTACTAGCTCTCCCAACTTTCCTATAATATATAATTGCATCAATATTAGTTCAAACAAATGCCATTCTTCAATCTGCTAATTATGCTGTCATTTTCTGATATCATAATTGAATCATAATTTGTTCAATCCTCTTAAATATTTCTCTTGTTTCTACTACAGCTCTCAAAGATTTGGGTCCCATTTAAATTTAAAATTATAATGTCAAGACCTAAAAAGAAGTAAGGAAGAACACAGGAAAGCATAAGTGGAACAGACATGTCCTAGTAAATCTCATCACATTCACAAGGGAACTGGGCTAGGGAGGAAAGTGGCTGTCCGTGACAAGAGTGAGGAGATGCAAGTTCTCAGTCTCAGCTCATTAGTCCGTATCATTCATTCTCCGTGTGACTTATCCAACCCTTGGTTCTTTAATAAGGAACTGGGTCAGGTGATTCTAGCTTCATTTTAAGTAATTCTCTAACTGGTTTGCTACTCAATAGGCACCAGCTGATCTTTGATGACCAGAGTGTCATCATGAAGGAGCCCTTTAATTGAACTCCTTTCTCACTATAAACGTCGCCTTCCACATATATCCAGTGACCTGATCATCATAACTCAAATCTTGGGACCCAGCAGGCATCATGTGACATGCCAGAGTACTCACCCCAGGGTTGCTGGAGTAGACCTGTTTCCACCAAAAGACAGAAGCATATGCAGCTAGTAAGAGCTCCAGCATAGAAAAGATAAGCATCACCACCAGCACACCCTGCAAATCAGAACAGGGATGGTTGGTTCCATAAGCCAGCCTTTGTGCCTGACTGAGAGGAAACTGGGGGATGAAGGCTCTAGTAGTGGAGAGAACAAGAGACAGAGAAAATTGTTTAATTCTCTCTTCTGCTTTCTCTTTTGGATCTCTTAACAGAAAAAGGGCAATAAGCAGCAACAGTTTCATCTCACAGAATATTATGCCAAATGAAATAAGCCAGTCAGAGAAAGACAAATACCATGTGATCTCACTTATATGTGGAATCTAATGGATAAAATAAACTGATAAACAAAATAGAGACTGACATCTGTCAGTGGGAAGAGGAGTTGGGAGACTGGATGAAAGAAGGTGAAGGGGTTAATCAAAGAACATATATGCATAACCCACAGACACAGACAACAGTGTGGTGATGGCCAGAAGGAAGTGAGGTGGGGGCTGGATGGAGGTGGGCAAAGGCGGAGAAAATGGGGACATCTGTAATACTGTCAACAATAAAGAAAATAAATAAATTACAATAAAATAAGAACTTTCATCTCAGAACCTTGGTGTCCCACATTCTGAAATAAGAACAATCCTTCATTTATCCATGGTGGCTTTTATTATTTCCTTTGCTAAGTTTTATTATCATGGTGTTTTCAGGTGTAGATCTGTTTTCATTTATACAGCATCAGTCCCAGTGCATTCCTTCAGCCTGAGAAATTTTCAGTGATGTCTCTTGGCATATTTTTCTCGCCCATGCTGTCCCACTGGAGCTCAGATTAGATGTGTGTTGAACCTTTTCACTTCACTGTATCCTCCATGTCTTTTAATTCCTCATTCATATTTTCCAAATTTTTATCTTACTGTGTTGTGTTTCATGTGATGTAATCAGACCTGCATTTCATTTTGCTGTTTATTCTTTGGACAGGTTGACTCTGCTATTTAACTGATATGCTAAGCTTTTAACACCAAATATTATAATTTTCATTTCTAATCTATTATCGTATAATTTCTAATTCTTGGGCAACTATATCATTTCAGTGTGTGAGTGTTATTAGGGGCTGGGGATTCTTTGATATGTAGAAAACTCATACATATTTGTTTCTAATCTATTATCATATAATTTCTAATTCTTGGGCAACTATATAATTTCAGTGTGTGAGTGTTATTAGGGGTTGGGGTTTGTGGACATCTCCCTAGGTCAAGCATGTCAAACTCAAAGGCTAACATGGGCCAAATAAATGAGGCATGCACCCTACAGGCCACGAGTTTGACATGCTTGCCCTAGATAGTAATTTTAGGTTGTTGTTTTTTTTGTTTTTTTTAATATATTTCATTAATTTTTTACAGAGAGGAAGGGAGAGGGATAGAGAGTTAGAAACATTAACGAGAGAGAAACATCGATCAACTGCCTCTTGCACACCTCCTACTGGGGATGTGCCCGCAACTAAGGTATATGCCCTTGACCAGTATCGAACCTACAGGCCAATGCTCTATCCACTGAGCCAAACTGGTTAGGACTAATTTTAGGTTTGATTCTGATAGACTCTTAGGAGTTTCACTGATCAAGGAAGTTTTTAACTTAATTCTTTTATTTGAAGGTCTTCTCTTTTATATATATACCAGGGGCTCAGTGCATGAAATTTGTGCACTGGGCGGGGGGGGGAGGGAGGGTGGGCGGGGGGAGGTGTGGGGGCGGGAAGGGGCGGGAAGGGGCGGGAAGTCCCTCAGCCCAGCCTGCACCCTCTCCAATCTGGGACCCCTTGGGGGATGTCCAACTGCCCCTGTGGGATCGGGCCTAAACTGGCAGTCGGACATCCCTCTCACAATCTGGGACTGCTGGCTCCCAACCGCTTGCCTGCCTGCCATCCTGGTCATCCCCTATCCACTCCCCTGCCAGCCTGATTGATGCCTAACTGCACCCTGCCAGCCCAATTTCCCCCAAATGCCCTCCCCTGCCAACCTGTTTGCCCCTAATTGTCCTCCCCTGCTGGCCCATTCCCCCCAAACTGCCCTCCCCTGCTGGCCTGGTCACCCCCAACTGCCCTCTTCTGCAGGCCTGATCCCCCCCCAACTGCCCTCCCCTGCTGGCCTGGTCACCCCCAACTGCCCTCCCTTGCTGGCCTGGTCGCCCACAACTGTCCTCCCCTGCCGGCCATCTTTGACCACATGGGGATGGCCATCTTATGAAAGGGCATGAGGGTCAATTTGCATATTACCTCTATATTATATAGGATTTTTTTCTCTGGATGCCATATATGCAAAAGACTTGGTGGGGTGATTTCATCCCAGAAACCCTTATGGCAGATTTTCTTGAAGCTACTTGGTATGTTGGGCAGAGTTTTCCTTTTCTTATTTTCATAAATATTCCATCTCAGCATCGAACATTCTTGCAGGACCCTCTGTGTGCATTCCCTGCTTTCTGTGGAGCCTCACATTCTGTCTTGAGCATTAAAACTCCATGATCTCAGTCTCCAACACCCGTGTTCCTATCCAAGCCTCCATGGTTTTCTGGTTTCAGCTCTTGTTTGGTGACCTGGCTTTAGGATTTTTCTTAGCTTCTGGGACCTATGGTATTTTTCTTCTTGAAATCTTTCTTCCTTTCATCCTCCCTTCCTTCCTTCTTCCAACCAGGGGTATGTATCACTAATATTTTTTAATTTGTTGCTCTTGCCCAGGTTATCTTTGTGTTAATAAAGAAAGAACTTTTAAATCCGCTTCGTCAGCAAAGGTGCAACTCCTCTGATATTGCACGTAGTTCTCTTTGACTCTGTTATGTGAGAATGGGAGGCAGTTTGATGCATTGAGATTAGTTTTCATTAAATTCAGCCCCCACTATCCCAGTGGGGAGGATGAATCTCATACCCCCATTGTTTTGCCTAATGTCTGCCCTGCACCACAGTTATACTATCTCCTGAGCTCTTCATGCTGGTTTCTAACCAGATGGGTTTCTGTGCTCTTCTGCTTCCTCAAGCTGCTGGATCAAGGGGAGTTTGGACAGCCTCTGGATCACATGGGTAGCTGTACATAAGGGTGTGAGTCCAGAAAGTTGGCGCGCATTCTCCGTGATTCATGAGGCAGGTAGATCCCAGATAATGAGAGACAGTGTCATTGTCTCTCTACAGCTCCTATAGAGAGGAATCACAAAGGAAGAAATATTTCTCCATAAAGGCCAGAGTTGATGGTTTTAACCTCTGATCCAGTATAGAGAGGATTGACTAATCCAGGATTGTCACTATCAACAGGTGGTGACTATCAAGTTTGGGGGAAAGGAGGTAAGAAAATGCTGCCCAGAGATGTTGGCATTTCTGCTAGAAGTCGAATCCATTGGTGAGCCATCTCCCATCCTCCTCTCACTCTCTGCCAGACCTATGAGGCCAAAGTATAATAATTATATGTTTGGGCTTCAGGTTCAAAATCCATATCTAACTTAATATAGGATACCTGTATCTCAAATCAAATGAAATTTAAATAAAGAGTGGTGTTTCTGGGATATTCACTGAGGGGGGAAAATGCCTGAACACTTTGAGAGTTAAACCTACTGAGAATGGGATTTTCTTTCTTAATTTAAGAGACTACTGTAGGAATGGACTACCCACATCCCTTCTTGATTTCCTTTTTCCACTTTGCACAATGCATCCCCCATATCATGCAGTCTGCTGATGGGCCTCTTTCAATTGTATTTTCTTCAGACAGACAAACAGGACTAGGGATTGCTGAAAAAGCAAGATTATGCAAAAGGGAGACAGAGATTTCACATGACAGGAGACTCAATCTGAAAGTACTTACTGTGAGACTGACACCATCCAGGACACAGTCCTTGACATCATATATTCGATTAGGGTACCTTGAATAAGGCAAGGAGGATAGCTGCTCCTTTTCTGAGTCACACAGTTGAGAGGCAATCCTCATGGCTACCAAGCTGTAAATGAGGAGGAAGATGCCTCCTCCAGCGACAACAGAACTCACTGAATTAGAGGTCAGGCTGCCGATGGCCTGGAAGAGAAATTCTGCACTGGGATCTCATCACAGAAATGGCACATGACTGATTCCTTCCATCCACTGCACTGCAACCAAGCTTCCCTCTAATCTGCATAGTCCTAGTGGGCACATACTGTGTCTCATTCATCTCTGTGTATTCCTCCTCACTATCTAGTCCATCACCTTATATAATTAGTAAATGTTTGTTGAATTTAAAAATCTGTGGATTAATTCCTACTTTGGGAGAAGGGTTCCTTGACTCTCTGCAGCACTGAAAACAGAAGTCGTATTGCCAATATCTCCCTTTACTCCCCAACAGAATAATTTTCAAAGCTTCTAAAATATGGCCTTTGGTCCCTCCTGGGAAGACCAATCTATGGCTTGTTCTTTCATAAAGAAGCAGCTTCAAAGAAAAAGAAAGAAGCCAATTGGAGAAGTTGGAATACATTCTATAGGTGGATCAGGCCTATAAGAACCTCATCAGCACACTCACTCCTGGGTCATAGTCTACATTTTGGGGAAAGGGGTTCTCACAAGATGTGACTTCTCTGCAAAGACACTGATGTACCAGATTCCCCGCGCATGCTCTTTTCTGTTTAAGCTTTACTGTAGGATACTGTGTGTTGGGGAGGATGGTTGCCCTCTCTTCTTCTGCCTTGACCCAATAGCTATATGCTTCAACTTTCTGAGTCCCTGAAGGAAGAACAGAGTGAATGGGCAGCACCTTGGCCAGGAGCTGCCATGCAGACAGCGAGCCCTCATATTATCCTGTGCCCCACATGTGGAGCCCATATTGTGTAGGTCATCCCAAGCATAGCTTTTCCTTTCAGTGTATTCAGGGCACTTGGGAAGCCATCTCTGAGATCCACATGTTCATCTTTCACATTTTGTAAATAAGAAAACTGAAGTCCAGAGAAGGCAGGAACTTTTTCAAGCACACAGATGGATAGGGGGCTGAGCTGGGATAGGAGTAAAGGTTTCCTGATTCCAAGTCCAGAATTCTGACTCCATCCACGCTGTAAACTCTTCAATACCCTCTTCACTGATTCTGGGGTTCAGACTCTAGTTTCAAGCATCAGGAGCATATACCAGTATAGTACATCTTACGTTTTCTCATCCATGGCTAACCAGACCTTGGATCTACCTGAGTCCGGATATGGCTTTTCCCTAAGTCATCTTTGTGGGCATATGTCAGGAAAAAAGGAAAAGGTTACTATGGATACGATCAAAGATCTCAGCTACTTCCACCCCCTGCCTCCCAACTCCTGACCTTTGTCAAGAGAGTTACTACAGTCTGATAATTCCTTGTTCTTGAAGGAGTAAATGAGATAGCCAGAGAAGATCTAAGCCCACACACCTCTGCCTCTGCCCATGCCATTTAGGGAAATTGACAAATTATTGGATAGATTTTTTTTTTAGAAAAATAAATTAAGATCTAGCTGGGATGGTCATCTACCATATCCAGGGCCAAGGTAAGTTTTAAAGGACCCTTAGTATATGCAAAAATTTCCACTGCTTGGAGGTCCATTATGTAGGGGAAAGAATACTGGTCTAAAGGCAAGGAATTTAAACTTTATTCCTAGTTCAGCCAGTGAACCAGTGGGGAGAACTTGGGCTCCCTCACTTGCTCTGAGCCTTGTTTCCCTACATAGTCAAATGGAAATTTTGAACTGGAGGTATTAACTCTGAAGTTCCTTTTATACTTACAAGGGGCTTGGTTGATTTTTCTCCAGAGATAATGGAAAGGATTCCAGTAATGGCAAACTGCTCAGAAAAGAGAGAAATAATCAGTTCAGTTGTTTTGTGGAAATGAATCAATCACTCAATCAATAATTAATCTAAAACTTTCAGGGAGATGACACTGTAGGAATGGTGTAGGTCCATATTGATAGAGAGGTCTGATTTCTGTCCTCGGGATGTTTACCATTGACTTTGAAGAATCAGCAGATGTGTAAGAACTGGAGTCATGTTAGTAAAAATCAATATGAGCTCAGGAAGCCTGGAGGTGTGCATGGAGGGAGGAGAGTTACAAATTACAAGGCTGACTACTAACCCAGACCTAGTGTCTGATCTAGAAATCTCCATACAGCGGAGGTCTAAGGGATATCTAGTTGTTGCAACAGGCCAGACTCTTCTAGAAGCTGTATCTGCAAAGCACTTGATATGAGATGGAAGCATCAGGAAACTCCCCACTTAGAATCAACTGTTTTTAATAGGTTGGGGGGTTCTTAATTATTTATATTATTGTTAGAACCCCATTTTTAATCACATAATCTGATTGTAAATACAGTTTATGTATATGGATTTTCTTCCTTGGATTTAATTGTAAATAGAGTTTTGTTTTATGTGGGAGTTTTTCTTCACTAACAATCATCTTGTTAGCCTTTTCTCACTAAGTCATTATACCTTTAAAGCCTTATTTGTAGTGGCTGCAAGGTATTTAATCATATGGCTGATGTATAATGTATTCAGCGCATCTCTTATTGTTGGACATTTCATTGTTTGTAATGTTTCACTATTTAAAATAATTCCATAATAAATCTCATTGTACATTTAAAAATTACATGGTTGAAAGAAAGAAGATTGAGAATGGCCAATAATTTGAAGGGAGAGAAAGATGGGAGCAGCCAACAGAAGCACTTGGTGGTTCAAGATGCAGAAGCACATTGGCGTCAAGCCATTGGTGTAGGTGGCCAGAGTTAGACTGGGAGCCAAAAAAAATGGGTCAGATATGAAGAGTCTTTCATCATGAAGCCTCAGAAGTCAACATTTGATTCCAGTGGTGTTAAGGATCCAATTGGTGGAAAAAGGTATTCTGAGAAGCTAAAATATTGGTTAAGCTGTGGCTTAGAGATGTGGTTGTCACAAAGAGGACCCAGAATGAATTAATTCTAATGTGGAAGTCACAACTACTGGTTAAATAGAAAAGTCAAGGGCAAATTATGCTTTTGGGGCAGGAGCAGGGCCTTCTTACATCACTGCACGATTTGTGTCCACACAAGGGCTGTATCCATACAGGAATGATGCTTTGATAAAATTCATTTGCCTGGAATGTGTACTTTTTTCCTCCTCTGTACAGGATACTACATAGAAAAGAAGCGTGTGTGGGAGGTATGACTAGTGTCCAAAAGAAAGTCCTTTCTTCATGAGTCATTAGATGGAAGGCAGAAACCAAGGTTTCCAAGTGTTCAGGATTGCCTTTGAACTTATAGCAAGAGTACCCTGCCTTGCATGAATTTCACCATTGCTGGTTTACTTCTCTACAAAACTGTGGCATCTACCAGTGGTGGTTATTTTATTATAAAAATGACCTTTTCACTATATCTGACAGGTGGACTATTTTTAAACTGGAGGGAATCCAATAGCTTCATTGAAGGCTCAAAGAAGGATGCAAAAAATGTCCCACTTTTCCAGAGGCATACTGTAAAGCCAGGTTAGAAATGCTGGTATGTCCACTGCATTGTCTTTTTGCCTTCTGTTCCATCCATTCACTCCCTGAGATTCTCACATAAGACCACTGATTAAGCCTCTCTCTGCTCTTCCTGAACTGCAGAGACATAATGTGGACGATAACAGAAGGAAAGTTGGAGGTCTTAGCCTTTTTCTCCTCTCTCCCCACTTCTCAGAACTGAGTTACTCCATGACTTAGCATGCTGTTAGCATTTATAAAGCATATCCCCTCTTGGATACCCCATTCTACTCACACACAGAGCTCCTACAAATGGGTACCCAGATATCAACATGGTGGAAACTGCTGGCTTGAGGTGGGAAGAGTAGGGAGAATAAACCAAAATAGCCCCGAAACTTGAAATTATCAGGCAACACAGGATATGGAAAATCTATAAGAGACAAGAGGAAAAATACTAAAATACAATTTAAATAGATAAAAGTGGCATTTGGATGTACATTGTGAATTATAAAGAATATTAACATGTTACAATTTGTCATATTAAAAAGGGAAAATGTGCTAGAAGGAGCTAATAGGCATTCCCTAAGAGATATTCATATGTTACTAACATTTTTTTGTTTTCTGATAGGATTTTAAACTAGCAAATCAGGGAATAATTATATGCACATTTTTAAACTTTATTTTGAAAATGTTGACAAATTTTTATGGTTCTAGGAAAAGTAGATGGAGAAAATTTTTTTCTGGACAGCAGTCCAGTTACATGGATATAGAAAGCAAACCTACCAAGGGAGTGCTAATAAAGGGGTTAATTTTTATGGAAATAAAATAGAGCAGGAATTCTTTAGTGCTGTAATCCATCTTATCTTATTCATCATTGGATTTTAATAATAGGTTTGCTGAACACTCTCTACATTCTGGCTATTCATCTAATCTTATTCACAGATAAGAAAAATGAGAAACCAGAAGTTAAAATAACTTGTACAAAACAACACAAATGGCCAAGACTCAGGAGTGAGAAATCTTTTTTCTGCCAAGGACCATTTATATACTTATAAAACATCATTCTAGGACCATACAAAATTATCAATTAAAAATTAGCCTGCTATACTTGGCCAAACATCTAATTAAGTCACCCCTGATGCCTTGGCAGGGCCAGACCAAATGATTTTGAGATAGCGAGAAGTAGTTGGATTCTAGATGTACTATGAAGATTAAACCTGTACGATTTGCTGAAAGTTTGAATGTGGATTATGAAAGAGAGAAATGAGTCCCGCTGGTATGGCTCAGTGGTTGAGCATTGACCTATGAACCAGAAGGCCACAGTTCAATTTCCTGTCATGCATGGGTGGCAGCCTCAATCCCCAGTAGGGGGCATGCAGGAGACAGCCAATTAATGATTCTCTCTCATTATTGATATTTCTATGTCTCCTTCTCCCTTCCTCTCTGAAATCAATTTTTTTTTTTAAATTTAAGAAAGGAGTAAAAGTTGCCTCCAAGTGTTTTGGCTTGAGCTTGTGAAAATGATGGAGTCGACATTGATCTGAGATGGAAAATATTGTATGAGGCGTGGGTTTGGGGAGGAGTATCAGGATTTCAGTCTTATGCAGGATAAAGGGGAGATGTTTAGTGGATATCCAAGTGGAGATGTATCTAGGCATTTGTATGTATGAGTCTTAAGTTTAGAACAGAGATCCAGGCAAAGGATATCATTTTATTTCCCCAAGTCATATTAGAGATAATATTTAAAGTCATATTACTGGATGTGGTTGCAATTGCAGCATATATAGAAAATGAATAGAAGCAAGGACTGAGCTATAGAGCATTCCAAATTTAGGATCAGAGAAATTCATAAAAACTATAAAAGAGCATAAAGAGAACAGCCAAGGAGGAAAGAGAAGAAAACAGAACAATGTGATGTCCAAGAAGCCAAGTGAATGAAATGTTTCAAGTAGAAGAGTGGTCAACTGCATGAAACACTTTCATTAACTCAATAAAGTTAACAACAGAGACTTGAAAATTGGGTTAGTAATGTGGAGCAAAGGAGGCAAATACCATTGGATGTGACTCAAGAGTAATTGGAGAGCCCTAGCCAGTTTGGCTCAATGGATAGAATGTTGGCCTGCGGACTGAAGGGTCCTGGGTTCAATTCCGGTCAAGGACACATGCCCGGTTTGCGGACTCAATCCCCAGTAGGTGGCACGCAGGAGGCAGCTGATCAATGATTCTCTCTCATCATTGATGTTTCTATCTCTCTCTCTCTCTCCCTTCCTCTCTGAAATTGATAAAATTTTTTTAAAAAGATCAATTGGAGACATTGACTTCCTACCTTTTAGAGGACAGTTGCTGGGAAGGCAAGTAATGAATGGAGCATTAGCTGGAGAATATGAACTTAAAAGTATTTGATTTTGCTTTTTTGTTTTCAAGACGGGAAAGATTGGAGTAAGATTCTGTGCTTATGAAATTGATTTAAAAATTTGCAGGGAGTATTGTTATTAATTAGATAGACATTTTATTCTTTTTAAAAATATATTTTTATTGATTTCAGAGAGTAAGGAAGAGGGAGAGAGAGATAGAAACATCAATAAAGAGAGAGAATCATTAATTGGCTGCCTCCTGCATGCCCCCTACTGGGGATCAAGGCCACAACCCAGCATGTGCCCTGACAGGGAATTGAACTGTGACCTTCTGGTTCATAGGTCGATGTTCAATCACAGAGCCAAACTGGCTGGACAGATATTTATTCTTAGTAGCTGGAGTGAGGAGAAAGAATGTACGGACATAGACATGGGTAATTGTAGATGAATAGCAACTTATGGACATTCTATCCAGATTGTCTCAATATGTTAGTATTACAAGAAACAAAGTAATAAATGAAGATGGAAGAAACTTATGAGATTTGAAGGAGGAAATGTATAAAATAGTTTTCTGGGATAATAAGAAAGTAAATGGATGAAAGAAATAGGTACTTTTAGGCAGATTTTTTAGTCCATTTGAGGCTCTGGTCATAAACCAGAAGGTGTGTGTGTGTATGTGTGTGTGTGTGTATAACTAAGGTTAGTGAATTTAGTTATAGAGTAGAAAAGTGGGCAGAGTTAGAATTAAACCAATGTCATCTCAGAGGAAAGGTGGGGGGAGGGTGGGTGGGTGGGAAATAATCAACCAAAGACCTTAAATGCATATATATATATAACTCATGGACACAGATGATAGGGTGCTGACATGAGATTCTAAAGTAGGAATATAAATGAGAAGGAAAGGTTGATCTGGAAGCATCCATGAGAAGCTAAGAAGACACTGTGTTCACTTCCATGCCTGGAAGTAAGGGTTGGAGTGAAAACTGTTCCCTTGGGGCTAGATTTCTGTTTGCACATAGATGAAGAGGCTTTTGAGAGGGGAAAAAACACACAACTGGGGGGAATAAAGAGGACTATGCAATTAACTGACCCTGAATTCCAGAGGCCACAACTGGGCAGGTCTCCAAAGCTGGAATGAGTAGGAATTTGGTCTTAAAAGGGGATATTCAGAACCTTGTGGGAATTAAAGTCCTGAATCTGAAGGATGAGAATCTAGGACACTGGGGTGTCTTATAGTTGCTCAGATAAACAGGGAGAAAATGTATGGTGAGATTAGTTCAGATAGTCTCACCTTAAAATGTGTAAGAAATGAGCTCAAACTAAGATGACCTAATCTAATCATATTGAGTAAAATATACAGTTAAATCAATATCTCCAATATATTAAGGCTAATTTATAAGAGATTTCATTGTGTAGATTACAAATAGAAAAGACCCAGTGGTTTTTGTTGATTTAAAGAAAGATCTGGGGAGGACACAGTCTTCCCATAAAGTCCCATTCCATGGCCCAATTAGCCTGGAGTCACAGAGAAAAATAAATGACTCTCCCAGATCCATTGTAGATCTGTAGTCAGGAAACATTCACAATATATCCCTAGTGTTCTCCTTATAATGAGGTGGACTTACTCCAACAACTGTGGTTTCTTTTTGAAGATCATTCTGCAGTGTATCTTCTTTTTGGTAAATGTGTCCGTGTTTCTCTCTTTGGGGGATAATGATGTCCTTCAGAGTGGAGTCAAAGGCTTCCTTGGTCTTAGACTGTGACAGCATGATGCTAAAGATGCTGGAAGAGGCAATGAACTCAGTTAGGACCCAAGGTTTGAGTTAATGATATGAAACTCCCACAGATCAGACTTTGTAGGAACTTAACATTTTTCTTCATTGTCCAAGAGATGATCTGTTCTTCAGGAGCATAACTGAATATGGGAAGCAAGGGAAGCATTAAAAAGCTAGCATGTGCCCTAACCGGTTTGGATCAGTGGATAGAGCGTCGGCCTGTGGACTCAAGGGTCCCAGGTTCGATTCCGGTCAAGGGCATGTACCTTGGTTGCGGGCACATACCCAGTGGAGAGTGTGCAGGAGGCAGCTGATCCATGTTTCTCTCTCATCGATGTTTCTAGCTCTCTATCCCTTCCTCTCTGTAAAAAATCAATAAAATATATTTTTAAAAAAAGCTAGCATGCTTGATACAGTCCATCCATTGAGGACAGAAAGAATGTCCCTGGGAGAAAACTATAAACATTTGGAGGTCTCCCCAACCGAGAGGAAGACAATTTATATACAACTTGCTTTGCAGCCTTGAGTGTATCCATTTCACTCTTTCTGACCTTAGGGAATTTGAGTTGATGGTCTCTAGTTCCAGAATTATTCTTGGCTTCTTCCTTGCTTTTGTGGTTTGATACACCAAATATGCATGTAGACCCCTTTTTCTAATTTTAATAACCAGTCTTTCAAGCTGCATCCATATTGTCATGTATTGCAAGATTTCCTTCTTATTTTAAAGCTGACCTTGAGAACATTGTGCTAAGTACAATAAGTCAGTCATGGGAGGACATGATTTAACTTATATAAAGTATGGTAAATAGTCAAACTCATAGAAGCAAAGACTAGAATGGCGCTTGCCAGGATCTGGGGGAGGAGGAAATGGGGAGCTGCTGTACAACATGTATAAAGTTTCAAATGTGCAAGATCAATTCTAGAGGTCTGCTGCACAACACTGTGCTCATAGATAGCAATGCTACATGGTGCATTTAAAAAGCTGTCAAGAGAATAAATCTTATGTTAAGTATTTTACTGCAATAAAAAAAAAGAAAATCAGGAAGAAAGAAATCAAAGATTTACCCCAACTTAAGGATTTTTTTAAAGTCTCTAAACTTTTGAATTCCTTTCTGCAGATTTCAGTTCTCATGCCCAAAGACTACAAATGTGCTGATTCTGAGCCTGAAGCTAGAACCTGGGGCCTAGTTGGTAGCCTCTAGCTTATTGTACTCTCAGATACCATGTAAATTCATTTTCTTTTATTATATTTTGTCTGTTTTGTTTTAAATAGAGAATAACATAGCAAATGCAATCAAAAGGGGAATAAGGTTTGAAGAAGAAAACAAAAAATTTCCTTAAATCTTAATTATCACCGACTGCTATTTTATATATATCCTTTACATTTTCTTTTTCTCCTTTCTCATTTTGCCCCCTCTTTCTTTATATATGTTTATACACATTCATAATTATACGTAAACAGAATAATTCTAACCATTACACTCAACATTGCGTGGACATCATTGACACTAATACATATAGATATTACCCATCCTAAATTTAAAAGCCAAGTGGCAAATTCTGACACATGCTACAACATGAATGAACCTTGAATACAATATGCTAACTGAAATACTAGTAAGCCAGTAGTAGAAGGACAAATATTGTATAATTACACTTCTGTGAGGCACCCAGAGTACTTAAATTCATAGAGACGTATAAAACTGAAAGCAACAAATGAACAGACAAAAAAAACAAATAAAGACTCATAGACACAAACAACAGAATGGGGTGACCAGAAGGAAGGGTTGTTGGAGGGTAGTAAAGGGTAAAGGGGTCAAATATATGGTGACAGAAGATTTGACTTTGTGTGGTGGGCACACGATGCAATATACAGACAAGGTATCATAGAAATTTTATACTTGAAACCTATAAAATGTTATTAATCAATGTTGCCCCAATAAATTTAATTTTTTAAAAACATGGAATGATGGCTACCAGGGGCTGGGAAAAGAGAACATGGTGCTACTGTTTAATGGGCATGGCGTTCCGGTTTGGGAAAAAGCAAAAGTGGTGGAGTTTAGTCATGGGGATGGTTTCACAAGGACTCTCCATATTGCTGCCATCATCTCCACACTCTACAGTCTGTGAAGGACTATTTGTACTCCCACATTCACTGCATGGATACAAACATGAGGTAGCCCCCAACTTTCTAAGACATTCCTAAAAATCCCCACTTTGGAGGCAAATAAATCACAGCTTGGAGAACAACTTCTCTGCACAAAGCAATTTTCTCGAATACAAAATCAAAATGGAACAATGGGGTCCCAATGCAGGATTCAATCTAACTGCACAGTATTTTTTGAGAGCGTAAAATGCAGAGAATTGTGGAAAATCACAACTTCAAAGCGTGGAGGAAGCTTAGGGATGATTTCACCCAGTTCTTTTATTTGGAAAGAGAGTAAACTGAGGCCCAGAGAGGGAAATCAACTCACCAATTCATGCAGGTGGTCAGCAGCAGAGACAAGGTGAGAATCTAATTCCTGGCTGTCTGTTAAAAAAAACAACAACGCAATAATCACCCCCAAAATTTATGATCCAAACCAAGGTGCCTCCCTGTTCCTGCAGCCCAGTCCTGTGAGTTGTGGCTGGTGGGCCAGCTCACTTCTGGGGAGCTCTCAGCCAGAACTTCCTACAGTCTGTTCCTGCCACAAAGATTTTGCTGATTTGCTCTCCAACCTCTGAGACTTCCTGTCCCTCATCCAGAGTAATGTTTATGATTACACAAGATATGAGTCTTGTACTTATGCACAGTTTCTACATAAAAAAAGTATATCAGTTTCCTCTTTCTAAATGTCAAGGTCTGGGAAATGACACAAAATAGAAGTAACACAAGAAAAAGCTTGTGAGGACGAGTGAGTTGCATGGCCCCATTTAAAATTTGTGTCCTGCATGCCTATAGGTAATTCAACTAGTTCCTTTGGGCCTGAATTTTCTTACCTACTAGATGGGGGTGGACAATAATAATTCCACCATATGGCTGTTGGGAAAAATAAAGAGAAAGGATGTTAAGAGCTTATGAAAAGTAGGCACTCAATAATTAGTGATAATGGTAATGTTAATTTGAATTTGGGAGAATTTATTTTCCCGCTTCTCAGGTCTTGGCAAACTGAAATCAACCCGTGGGGACTCATTGCCTAGTTGGTACTTCTTTTGGGTGCCTCTTCATTCTCTGCCTCTGGCTTCATATCTTCCAAGGTAGCAGTAGCAACAGCTAGCAGCATGTCATGCTCCATGCTTTCTCAATTTCCCGAAGGCTGGAAAGACTGGCCCCTAAGAGAGGAAAAAATCTAAATCAGTGGGGTTTCAGAAATTTATAAAGTGGTTGGAGAGAATTTTAATCCCATCTCTTTAGTTTCAAGACGAGATGTTGCTGAACAAACCACAGATCACAGGTCAAGTCAGGGGAAAAAGCAGGATGAGGATCCAAGTCTCTGGGCAGCTGAGTTCAGGCTTACACCTCAGCAATAGTCTATCATTTTGTCATCTTTATCCCCATGACAAACATTATCTTAATTTAAGAACACCATCATGGTCCAGAACTTCCTGGGTCTGTGACATGCTTTGAACAAATTGCCAAAGAAGAATCTTGGTCATTTGGGCTTCTCTCACATCTCTTCTGAGTCTCAGAAGGAATGTATGGAAAAATCAGTTGAATATCAGTTCAGTTTTATCATATATAAAATCATAATAAAAAGTTCTTCTGAACTTTCTGTGAGGAGTAAGTCATATATAAAGTCATGTATGTGAGTCCTATATAAAATGCCCTGCATAGAGTCTAACATATACTAATAGTAAAATTCAAGAAAATCTGTATTCCTCGTGCAACATCTTCTTCCACCCTCTTTATTGAAAAATGTACTTTCTCTCTAAATTAATCTCTGGTCTCTATGTGTAATCTTTTTTACGTTTACTCTAAACTCATTCTTCTGTCATTGATTGAAATATCCTCAGCCCTTTCCAAAGAATCCTGGTGCTCTAGACTGGCAAATGACTCGTGGTGCTAAAATTGCTTCAAGGGTTCGTCTAAGGATTTCCCAATTTCCCATCCTCCCACCCCAAGCTCACTGTGAAGCTAGTGAAAGTGTGTGTCTCAGCTCTCTATTGACCTTGAATGGCGGTGACTGAGATTTTTTTCCTCTCTTCCAGATATGGAGGTTCCTCAAAAAATTAAACTGCCTTATGACAGTGATTCCACTTTTGGGTGTATATCTGAAGAAATCCAAAACACTAATTCAAAAGAATATATGCCTACCACCCAAAGTCACATCTTCTCCTGTCACCTCATATTGGGACCCAGACTTTGTAACTTAGAAATCCACACATGAAACCTTTATGTTCATGTTGACCAATGTCACCCTAATAAAATTTAATTTAAAAAGATAAATAAAGGGAAAAAAGAATATGCACCCCTATGTTCATTGCAGCATTATTTTTCAGTAGCCAATATATGCAAGCAACCCAAGTGCCCATCAACAGGTAAGTGAATTAAAGTTGTGGTACATATGTAATTGAATATTACTTGATCATGCTGTCCTTTATGTGAAAGTGTTTTACTGTTGGTGGTCTGTGAGTAAGAACAAAGAAGATTATACGCAACACTGCTGGTGGGAATACAGACTGGTGCAGCCACTATGGAAAACAGTATGGAGTTTCCTCAAAAAATTAAAAATGAAACTCCCATTTGACCCAGTGATCCCACTTCTAGGAATATATACTACGAAACCCGAAACATTCATCAGAAAGAATATATGCAGCCCTATGTTCATAGCAGCACAATTTATAATAGCTAAGATTTGGAAACAGCCTAAGTGCCCGTCAGCAGATGAGTGGATAAAAAACTGTGGTACAGCCCTGGCTGGCTTGGCTCGGTGGATAGAGCATCAGACTGAGGACTGAAGGGTCCCAGGTTCGATTCCAGCTGGGGACACATGCCTGGGTTGCGGACTTGATCCCCAGTAGGGGGCGTGCAGGAGGCAGCTGATCAATGATTCTCTCTCATCATTGATGTTTCTATTTCTCTCTCCTTCTCCCTTCCTCTCTGAAATCAATAAAGAAATATATTTAAAAAAAACAAAAAACTGTGGTACATTTACACAATGGAATACTATTTGACTGTGAAAAAGAAAGAACTCTTACTATTTGCAACAGCTTGGATGGACCTGGAGAGTATTATGCTGAGCGAAGTAAGCCAGTCAGAGAAAGGTAAATATCACATGAACTCACTCATATGTGAGATCTAATGAACAAAATAAACTAATGAAAAAATAGATCCAGAGACATAGAAGCATGGAACAGACCGTTGAACCTCAGAGGGAAGGCAGAGGAGGGTGGATGGGAAGAGATCAACCAATGAACTTGTATGCATATATGAATAACTCATGGGCACAGACAGTGGGTTGGGGAGGGCCTGAAGTGGGGGATGGGGGATGGAGGCGTGATGGAAAAGATCAATGCAAGGGGGCGGAGGCAGGGAGAGGGCTTATGTAATACTTTCAACAATAAAGATTTTTTTTAAAAACACAAAAAGAAGATTCAAGGGCATCTATGCATGTATTGAGCAGATATAACTTACTTATTAATAGGACACCTTCTTCTGAAAAATTAACAGTTAACACATTTGGACCTCACTTTACAGTTATAAAAATAAATTATTTTTCTAAAAACTTGAATATAATTTCCATGAGATGAGGCAAAAACTTTGCCATCTAGGTACCAATTCTATCCTCTATATTCTCAATCTTCTTGAAAAAATATTAATTTTAACATAGTATATACACTGAGAGGCCAGATTATTATGATCTCTGAACACATAATAATCTGGCCACTCACTGTATATCTTATATAATAAAAGGCTAATATGCAAATTGTCACCTCAACCAGGAGTTCGACCAGCAGGCAGGCCGGCCAACCACACATGTCCCCTACCCCTGGTCAGGCTGGCTGGACCCCACCCATGCACAAATTCATGCACCAGGCCTCTAATTAATATATATATTAATTAAATCATGCTGTCACACACACACATATATATATGTATATATATGTATACACACACACACACACACACACACACACACACACACACATACACTGAGTGGCCAGATTATTATGCATTCAGAGATCATAATAATCTGGCCACTCAGTGTATACTGAAATACAGAAATATTTAATGTTGTTAGATGACAATATTACTTAGAATATTGCTTTTTACTTTTTTAAAATATGAGACATTTTATCAAACATATAACAATTGTTTTTCTCTATTGATTTCACCCTCTAATTTGAATGCTATGAGGAACAAAACTTGAATATAAGCACAAAAATTGAAGTGCAGGGAATTTTTATCATTCTATCTATAAATTTTAAATCATTTAAAATGCTCACGTTAACAAATATTTTTCATTAATTCCTTCTGTTTAATATTGCCACACTCTGACATTAGTCCACTATTCACATAATGTGTAGTACTTGTCTGGATGTGAGTTCATTTTTATTAAGATGTTAGTTATTACAATCCAATGCTTACATTTACATGGCATCAGTTTAGTGGGAGTGGTGACCACTTACCAGATTTAGAAGACATGTAAGGCATTTTAGGAAGCTTCAACTAATTTGCTTTCCAAACCTTTGTAATATAATATTGAATTTTCCAAACACAAAAACATTGACAGTTACCAAGAAGTCTGTAACTATTTACTGAGATTTGCTATACTGAGAATTTGTCCTTCTGCTCTGTCTCTCCCTTAGAGATTAAGAGGAACAAAGAATACATTCCTATTGACAGACCTCCTATTCAGTGTTTTGTATATAAAAGGCATTACGCAGTTAATAAACTTGCTGCAGTCTCTCGATGACCTGTAGTCCTCCCGAAAAAAAAAAAATTGACAGGTCCCTATGCTTCTTTATTCTGTGATAAATTTGGGGAGAAAACAGACAACTGTCTTTGCAATTGAATTTGACTAAGCTATCTGTTCCAAGAATTTGCCATAATTAGGAGAGTCAAGTAAATCTTGCACATTTTTTTTCTAAACCAAATACTGTTAACACTGTCATAAATTTCTATTGTTAATGTCTGTTAAAAAGTAGCTTCATACAAAAGGACTTCTTAAAACGGGTCTGATAACAATGTACATCTGTTTCTTATCTTCGCCAGGTCATTGCCCACTTCCCTTAACTGAAACGACATTGTTCCTTTTAATACACTTTGTTTTTTCCTTTTTCCTCTGAGCATCCCCTGTTCCTATTATTCTAAATTTTTACAAACTTTTAGAAATAAATAGGGCTTCATTAAACTTGAGAGAATTTATAATGAAGTTAATTTCTCTCTATAAGTAGATAAAAATGCCTTTTTTGTTTCTTAACATTGTTTATTCCACCAGTAATATTGTCTTTTCTTTTCCTTGTTTACTTTAAGTTTTAATGTGTCGCTCTTTTTGTAACTTATTGGTTGTCCATAAGAAATAATACTGGCCTTGAAATTAGGCCACCTAGATTTTGCCTTACCCTTTTTTTTTTCAAATTCAAGTACAGTAATGGTATTTGTTCCCCTGCCCCCCTACATAGTTTTCAAATGCCTTAAATTCACAAATATAAAATCCACTTACATTGTGTTGTACTATTTATATTTAAAAGCAAGAGTATCAACAGCTAAATGGGCCAGAATTTTGTCTCTATGTAAGGGATATTAGAGCAGGTTAGATTATTCTTATACCACTAAGTAGAAAGACATTAATACATTAGAAAGACATTAATAGATTATAGGTTTTAATTCTTCACAGCTCTGTTCACTATCCACAGCACAGAAGAGCATCTCTTACCCACATATCTTCACAGGGGGCAATAAATCATTCTGTTGACATGAAGTGGCTTCTCCCTTCGTGTGTCATTATGAACGGGAAGTTCTGGAAACATGCACAGCTGATAAAGTCACACATCTGATTATTCTACATTTTCCTATGTGTACAGTGAACAAATGGGAAGCCAATGTCTAGTTGATGTCTAAGAAATCTACCTGGGCTGATGTCACTGCTATAGACATGAGAAGCCATACAGAAACCAGGAGAACCAAAATACATAAAAAATGCAGACACAAGCTGGGCCCTCACTGGAGAAGAAACCCGAGTTCCCCGAGATATGTGATCAGCACCGGGACCCTGCCAGCAGGCCAGGGGTTCCCAAGGCAGGTGCTGGGTGTGGAGGCCACGGGGTCATAGGCTACCAAGGAGACAGAGCTGAACCTCACAGCACCCTGCTTGGCCCCGGAGGATGGCTGGTTAGCCAGAGACGGGTAAGATTCCTCAAGGAAGGAACAACCTAAGACAGGCACAGTCGCAGAGGGGCCATCAGGAGAGAACTTGGGGGGGCAACAGAAGTGGGGCACAGACCCTCACCCCCCCAACATTGCAGGGGCTTGAACCCTCACCCCCTTCTAAAGGAGGTCTCCTACCCCCATGGCTGCTTCGCGCTTCCCACACCCAGCTCAGATTGGGACCCAGGCAACAGAAAGAGACCCGGCCCAGCTCACATCGAGATACAGGTGACAGACAGAGACTTGGCCCAGCTCAGATCAGGACCCAGGTAACAGACAAGAGACTTGGCCGACAGCAGTTGCCCTATATCTAAATTCAGCTGAGCATTTGGAATGCTCAGGGCCCACTCAAGAATGCAAATAATCCTTCCCACTAATATTTACAGGGTAAACTAAGATTGTTGGTAGAGTATTAAATTTGACAGTAAAATAGTAATCGAGTTTTCAGATTAATTTAAATAGGCTAATTGAAATAAGTGAATATTCAAGTACTGGACAAAAAGCTATTCTTAAAGTAATAACTAAAATTTCTATTGGTAGTTCATCTCATGGTAAAATTCCTGAATATGCAATGAACCTAAAGCAGTCATATGTGTGGGGGGAAAAAAAATTTTTTTTAATATAAAGTTATCAAGACTGCATTATAAAATTTACAAAAACCTCCATTAAAAAAAAAAAGGGGGGGGATAGTAGGGCAATATCATGTAAGGAAAAATATCCTATAAGTAAATTACATCTAGAAAATTTTTACTTTACCAAATTAAGGTTCATTTGCAATGCTAACAGCAAGACGGCCATTAAAAACACACATGGTGTCTAAATAAGACAAAGGAAAATCGTTTGAACAAAAATAAAAAGGATCCCAAATCAATTATATAGAAAAGATTCCTTTATTAACTTGTGGTCGAGAATACATTTGTATATTTTCAGAAAACAACCCCAAGACCAGATGGATTCCTGCAACAGAGAGGAATTGACAGGAGTGCTCCAACCACGAAGACAAGAGGAAAAACAGTCCAGAGATGGAAGACGCTGACAACGCCTTGCCATGGGAGCAGTCAGCAGCTGTGCACCGCTGCAGGTTGCCTAGGACCAAACCAGAGAGGGTCGGAACTGCATTGCCACCATGTGCCCACCATCCAGATATCACTGCTGACATGTACACATAAGGAACTGTTGGACATTGAAATTGGGACTCAAACATTTTTTTGTTTTGTCTTGTTTTGTTATTATATGTTTATTTCCAGTCTGCAAAGGCAAAACTTTTTAAAGGAAAGAAATGGTGGGAAAAAGATACAGAGGCAAAGAAGCATTGAACAGACTGTCAAACTACATTGGGAAGACAGGGGAGGTTGGGCGAGGATGGCTGTAAGAGACCAACCGAAGGACTTGTACGCATGCATATAAGCACAACCAATGGATATAAGACACTGGGGTGGGGGGGGAGGGTGGGCAGGTGAAGGCATGTCCTGGGGGGTAGGGGAGGTCGGGGGGAGATCAAAGGGGAAAAAAAAAAGGAGACATATGTACTACTATTTGTAATACTTAAAACAATAAAAAAAATTAAATTAAAAAAAAATTCAACAGGAAAAAAAAGAAATATAAAATTTTGAACTGAAAAAATAAAATAAAATATGTTTTAAAAACTAAAAAAAAAACAACTGATGAACAAAAATAGATACAGAGGCAGAGCAACATCAAACAGACTGTCAAGCTACAGCAGGAAGGCTGAGGAGGGTTAGGGGGGAGGTCACAGATCAACTGAAGAACTTGTAAAATGAATATAAGCATAACCAATGGACGCAGGATACTGGGGGGTAGGGGAGACTGGGGGAAGGTCAATGGGGAAAAAAAGGAGACATATGTACTACTTTCTGTAATACTTTAAGCAATAAAATAAAAAGTTTTAAAAAGAAAAAAAAATGCAGACACAGACATACATACAAACAATCCCCTCACTAAAAATTACAACACAAATAATTCTGCTGCCAAAATTTCCATATGATTATTCACACAGCTGTAATTGTACAAGCTAGGAATTGAATCCTGTTTTTCATACTCCAAGCTCATTGAGTTTTTCATACATGAAAATTTCATGGAAACACATTGAGGTGTCCCTGGTCCTAGCACAGGCAATTTGCTAGCTAAATCTGTGGTCTCCTCAACAATTGCATTTGAAGATAATTAATGGCCCACATCCATGATCTACTTAGGTCCAGAGTCACCTTGAGATATTTTGATGCAGTTATAGGTAATAGTATTTATGAGACCCTGAAAATCCAAATTGGTGTAATAATAGGCTAGTGATAATTGGTGTAATAATAGGCTGGTATAATAACAGCATTTGTTCCCTTATTAACTAATCTTGCTTCCCTAAGGTAATAATAGTTCTGTAGAGCATTAATAATCAATGGAAGAGAACAGGTTATATGAGTCCCTGTAGGCAAAACACCACAAAAGAAACAATACTGGCCTTGGAGTTAGGAGCTCTGAGACTGAATCATAACTCAGGGCAGCCCCATTTCCCAACCTGTTTAATGCTAGGGATGAACAAAACCAGAGACTCTCTAAGGCCATTACAACTATAATCTATACTAATAATAGAGGAATATGCAAATTGTACAGGACTCCGTCACAGTAACAACCAAACATCAGGCTGCATGGGGCTGGGATGAGGAGACCCCCCACCCATGCATGAATTTCGTGCACCAGGCCTCTAATATATATATATATATATATATATATATATATATATATATATATATATATATATATTATGCTAAGTGTCCAACTGTTTCGACCGGTCACTATCACCAGGGAGCAGACATTCCAACCGGTAGATTAGCTTGCTGCTGGGGTCTGGCCAATTGATTGGGACTGAACTGGCCCTTGAGCCAACCTCCTGCCGTCCCTCCCCAGCCTCTAAAATATTTCTTCTAATTAATTTCCTTTCAATATATACAAATCTGTGCATTTGGCCTCTAGTATTAAATAATGGCATGTCCTAAAGTGTCGGAAGAAGAGTTTAAGGTAATTATTAGTGAAGATCATTTTGAACCTTGCTCTGTTAGGATATCTTCAGGTTTATTTTCTCATTTGCATGAACTATGTTTATTCTTTCTAGAGATGCTTATGTTAGTCTATCAATCAGAGACTGCATTTAGTTCTATGCACAGATTCCTGAACACCAAAGCTTAGGAAAGTAAGGTTATCCAAGATGTCAGGGGAGGCTGTCGAGAGCTAATGAAGAAGATTCACGATATCCTCAGTGTTTTGAGCTCCTCTATCTTTCTGCTCAACTATTTGTAGTGGGCTTTCATCCTCCTGGGAGCTGTACAGTAGCAAGCTGAATGTTTCACCATCAGCTTCCTTTCACCTTTCCATAGGAAGAAGAAAGATATGAAAAGGAGGAGTGATACCTTAAGTAAGAAATGGGCACATTCCCAAGAATCTCCCAGCAAAATTCCTCTTAGGACTCATTGGCCAGAGCCATGTCACACTGCCATTTCTATCCACTAGGAAGACTGGAAAATATAGTCTCTTAGCTGTGCACTATACTATTGCTGAATAAACTCACCATCATTTTGGTGAAAGACAGAGAGGCCAGATAGAGAGAGGTAAATTATCTGTTTACAATTAGTGTTGAATTTGCAAGATAATTTCTTGGTGAGCTGGGTTTTCATCCTCATGGGAGCTGTACAATAGCAAGCTGGATGATTCACCATCAGCTTCCTTTCCTCCTCCCATAGTCAAAAGAATGATAATTTATTTGCATACTTCAAGTAACTAGTTATGAGCTCATTTAAAGATCTAGCTGCAAATATTTGAAAAATGATGAAATGGCATGTTTAAGACTTGATAAGATGTCTTCCTAAGTATTTTCTTAAATCAGTGAGAGTGGGTATAGAACCATTTTACTATCACTTTGCAGATATTATTAAAATACATTCTTTGGAAGAATTTTATATTTCATCTTTAAACCTCCACACACAGCCCCTATATTATATCAAATTTCAATGGCATCTAAAAAAATTGTTCATCAATGATTTTCTATAATTTTGGCTAGCAATTAATTTTGAGTGCAAAAGATAATTGTTTCTAGGAAATAAATCAAAGCTGAGTTTGTGTCTCATTTACAACTAATTTAATCCACTGAAACTGGAGAATGATTATAAACTTTGAACAACAGGAGTTGTTTTAAACAATTCATTTTTCCCACCCAGAGTGCTAGTTTTCAGTCTACTATTTCCACAACCAGCAGAAAGCTTCCTTCTTACCAGCTGGAAAACCCTACACTTTCCCCCTCAGCAAGTGCTTAGTGAATTTGCTCTCTGATATTTCCTTAGAGAAATGCAAATTGCTTGCATATCTTGGCTATTGTAAAAAATGCTTCAGTGAAAATAGGGGTGCGTGTATCTTTTCAAATTAGTGTTTTGGGTTTCTTTGGGTATATACCCAGAGTGGAATTGCTGGGGTGTAAGGCAGTTCTAGTTTCAATTTTTTGAGCAACTTTCATACTATCTTCCATAGTGGCTGCGCCAGTCAGCACTTCCACAAACAGTGTTCCCTTTTCTCCACATCCTTGCCAGCACTTGTTGTCAGTTGATTTATTGATAATAGCCATTCCAACAGGTATGAAGTGATATCTCATTGTGCTTTTAATTTGCATTTCTCTGATGATTAGTGATGTTGAGCATCTTTTCATATGTCTATTGTCCATCTGCATGTTCTCTTTGGAGAAGTCTATATTCAGGTCCTCCATCCATTTTTTAATTGGACTGTTTGTTTGTTTTGTTGAGTTATATGAGTACTTTTTAAATGTTGGATATTAACCCCCTATCGGATATATCATTGGCGAATAAGCAAGTCTTCTTTAAGGAAATCATATGGCGCCAAGGAATTTAATAGTTCAATTCCTAAAGCATGAATATATGCAACATGGAGAACCCAAAACTAATATAGCCCTTTTCTCCTATTCAGATTTTTTAAATCTTTGTGCCTCACAGTGTTCAAAGGAAACAGCATTACTCTTTCCCCACAACTGTCCTTGCCAAACATTCTCAGTGTGCCTAGTTTCCTTCAGCTTCTTATTTAAAATCTAAGATGAATTACTCACAGCAAGTGAAGAGTTCTCCAATCCCTTCAATAACTAAAATGCACAATCTTACTCAAGAATCAAAACTCAGTTGTCAATGACAGTGAACACATTTTCCTTTCTTCAGTTTGGGCCTGCTTTAGACAGAACACCTGTCTAAAATGGGAAGAAGAAAGAAATGCGCGCTCTCTCTCTCTTTTTTTAATCTGTCCTTTGCTAGCTTGCTAATAGGGATTTCTGATTCTTGCTGAACTAAGGGTAGGAATGAGAAGAGCTGAGGAGCGGAAAATGTCTTCTTTCATTGGTACTTTCCCAACTTGATGTTGGGAAAGTACCAGGGGTTGGATGTCATGTGGTTCCATCATAGGATTCATTGGCTGTGGTTCCCTCAAAATTCTAATGCACTTACTCAGCTGGTTGCTCATGGCTCCTCCTTTGTCCCATCCCTGAATGTCCTGAGAAAATCTCCAGCTTCAAGGTCTCCTTGTTTCCTCCTGATGTCCTTTTGGAGCGAGCTCTAAGACCACCCAGCTGTAGTTTCTTTCACATGGCTTACATGTAGGACAGGCCATCCCAATACCACCTATTCTTCCTGTATAGTTGTAGCAGACAGACTCTAGGCAGGCTCTCAGGATTCCTGCCTCCTAGAACTCATGTCTTTTGTGATTGCCTCCCTTAGGTATAGGCAAGACCAGTGGCTTGCTTTAAATCAGTAGAATAAGGCAAAGGCGTCAGGCTGTATTTGACTATGTGTATGTGGTTAAATAGTTGCAGTGTAGAAGGTTGTAGCATCTGTCTCTTTCTCTTCCTTGCTGGCTTTGAGGAAGCAGGCAGCTATTTAGGGGCCTCTATGTGGCAAGGAACTGTGAACAGCATTTAGGAACTGAGTGTGGCCTCTAGCCAACAGCCTACAAAGACCTCCAATAAACACCAGCGAGAAAATAGGGCCCATTGTCCTACAGCTACTAAGAATTGGATTATGATAACAACAGAGGAAGCTTGAAAGTGACTCCTTAGTCAAGCATCAGTTGACACCAAAACCCTGCCAACACTTTGATTTCAGCATTGTGTGATCCTGAAGCAAACAATGCAATCAAGCCATGCCCAGTGTGCTGACCCATAGATACTAAAATAATAAAGGTGTATTGTTTTAAACCTCTAAGGTTGTGGTAATTCATTACTCAGCAATAAATAAATACACTGGCCATCAGTATCCAAAGCCCCAGTCTTAGCCTTTTTGGATTCCTCCAAGTATGTTACACTCAAATTTACTGCCTTCCCCAAACTGTGACAATCTATTTACAATAAGATCCCCACATAGTCCCATTGAATCCTGTCTCTCTGAGCTTAAAGAAGAGGGGGGAAAGTCCCCTTCCTCCTACTCTCACACAGAAGTTAATTTTCTTTTTATTTATTTATTTTATTGTTGATTACAGATGTCTCCCATTCCACCTCCCCTCTTTCCCAGCCCCTACCCACTCACCTAGGTCTTCACCACCCTATTGCTGGTGTCCATGGGCTATGCATATAAATATATAAGTTCTTTGATTTATCTCTTCTCATCCCCCCAACCCCACATTGAAATATGTCAGTCTGTTCCATGCCTCCCTGCTTCGGGTCTTATTTTTTTGGTCAATTCATTTTGTTCATTAGATTCCTCAAATAAGTGAGATCATGTGATATTTGTCTTTCTCCAATTGGCTTATTTCACTTAGCATAATAATGAAATTCTCCAACAAAGTTTTCAAGCAATCTTCTGTTTCTAATAAAATTCTCTTAGTCTCATCTAAATCTTTAAATTTCTTTTCTTCAAAGGCTGAGAAAACCATTTGGGGCTCTTTTGTAATTTGCTCTTGGGTGAATGGCATTTCATTTGGTAAATTGGAAGCAATGGTCATCTACCAGGCAAATCAAGAAGAGGGTGATAGGAGTGGTCCCTCCAGGTGCAGGCAACAGGGGGGAGCATTGTCTGTAGAAAATTTTAAAGCAACACCAAAACTGCCATCTGTCTTTATCACCAAAGTATAAAACAATTCTAAACAATATTGATAATAAAATTCTCCAATCTAAAAATGGCCTGTTCCTGGCCCAGATTCCTCCCACTGTCTCTCTCCCCCCGGCCCCCCCCCCCACACACGCCTTCCCTCCCCACCTTGTGTTATCTATTCCCTTTGGGTCTCAGATGAAACTGAGAAGTCTCCTGCCTACTTAAGTCCTATTACCTCCAAATGGAGAGCTTAGCCACTAACCTTTACAATGTCCTCTGCTCTTCCTCAGGACACTTTGCTACCATCTGCTGGGCAGTTGTAAAAAGTACACAAATCCATGATAGTTGTAAAAATGAGTGGAGCTTCTTTGATTTATGTGTAGTGTTCTACTGGTACACTCATGTATATGTGCGCATGTGTGTGTATGCGTGCATGTGTGTGTGCACGTGTGTACATGCAACTTTAAGAAAGCAGATAGAATATTCAGCATTATCTAAGATATAAAGAATTAAGATGCAAAATTTCCACCATGTATTCATTTTCTTTTGATCTAGCAGGAGTGGTACCAGAAAGACACTGGAGTGGGCCTATGGGTGCAGAAAGGAAGGGTTGGGCTCTTTGGGGAGAATAAAGAAGTCAAGCTCCAGATGGGTAAAATAATCAGTAATTCACTTAAGTTGAAGTGTGAAGAACTTATATGAGGAAAGATGAGCATTTTTTATTACAGAATATAAAAAGAGACTTAACTACACTGACATATTTCTGGATGTCAGTTATTCCAAAATGTATTTCAAAAAAAACCCATTGTTGAACTTGACATTAATTTAAAGATCATATGGAATGAGTGAATCTAGCCAAAGCATTTTAAAAAAGAAATGCTGATCCCAGCCTCTGCCTCCAGTGCACATTAAAGAGCCAACACCATGATGGACTCCAAGTACTTTACAACCAATAAAAAAGGACAAATCTTTGAATTAAAGGCTAAACTCAGTAATGAAAAGAGGAAGGGGCCTGGGAAGAAAGTGATTGCTGCTATGTCTGTGGGGGAGGATGTTAGCTCTTTCTTCCCAGATATAGCAAACTATGTGCAGACTGAGGACCTGGAACTAAAGAAGCTTGTGTATCTCTACTGGATGAACCATGTCAACAGTCATCCAGACATGGCCATCATGGCTGTCAACAGCTTTGCTAAGGACTGTGATTATCCCAATGCTCGGATTTTGGCCTTGGCAGTCAGTACCATGGAGTGCATCCAGGTAGACAAGATGACAGAATATCTCTGTGAGCCCCTCCCCAAATACTTGAAAGATGAAGACCCCCATGTTTGGAAAACAGCAGCTGTCTGCATGGCAAAACTCTATGATATCAATGCCCAAATGGTGGAAGATCAGGGATTTCTGAAATCTCTGTGGGACCTTATAGCACATTCAAATCCAATGGTGATGGCTAATGCTGTATCCGTGTTATCTGAAATCAGTGACTCTCACCTAAACAGCAACTTACTGGATCTGAACCCACAGAACGTTAATAAGCTGCTGACATCCCTGAATTAATGCACTGAATAGGGCCAGATTTTTATCCTGGACTTCCTGCCCAATTACAGCCCTAAAGATGATTAGGAGGCTCAGAGCATCTGTGAATAAGTAACTCCCCAGCTATCTCATCCAACACAGCAGTGGTGCTTTCAGCAGTAAGAGTGCTAGTGAAACTCCTAGATGGTTGCCTAACCGGTTTGGCTCAGTGGATAGAGCTTCAGCCTGCCGACTGAAGGGTCCCAGGTTCGATTCCAGTCAAGGACATGTATCTTGGTTGTGGGCACATCCCCAGTAGGGGGTGCGCAGGAGGCAGCTGATCCATGTTTCTAACTCTCTATCCCTCTCCCTTCCTCTCTATAAAAAATCAATAAAATATATTTTAAAAATAAAAAACTTCTAGAGTTGTTACTCAAGGAATCTGACTACTGCTGAAGAAGTTGGCCCTCCCCTGTCACTCTGCTGTCTGGGAAGCCAGAGGTGTAGTATGTTGCCCTGAGAAACATCAACCTAATTGTCCAGAAAAGGCCTGAAATCTTAAATCAGGAAATCACAGTCTTCTTCATGAAGATGATCCCATCTGTGTTAAACTAGAGAAGTTGGACATCAGATCCATTTGGCATCCTAAGCCAATATTGCTCAGGTTCTGGCAGAGCTGAAGGAATGTCACAGAGGTGGATGCTGACTGTTGGGCCATTGGACAGTGTACCATTGATAGGGGAAGGACATGGAATAGGAATAGGACCACAGTTATTTAGTGATTATTCACCTTACTAACTATAGATAAGAGGTTTTCTTATAGACCCGGAAACTGGAGGATGTATTGCAACGAAAAACAGGGCTGTAAAAGATAAGGCAACCTTGAAGCCGGATGGGTCCATTACTCAGAAAAGAACTATATTTTAAAAGCAGACCAAAGACAGGAGATGCTTTGACTTGGTTGCTGTGCCTGGACCCTGACCCCATCTGGGAGTTTGCCTCAGGAACACCAACCATTCTCCGGTTCCAGAACAGGCTAAGCTGTTTTTAACATCATAGATTAGCCACCTTGTTATCAGACTTTGAGTTCCTGGAGGCCAGACTGCAGATTCTACACTCCCCTTCCCTTGTTACACTCCCAGCTGCACGTAGTTATTTTCCCTCATCCCTATATAGTCAGCCAGCTGGCAGAAGAAGGGGGAGCAGGATTTTTCCAGGGCATGAAGTCTGCTGCTCACTCCATATTGCCACCAATATGAAATAAAGACTCATAGATGATTCAACCTTGTCTCTGCTTTTTGATTCAGTAGTGTCAGGCAGCTTTGGACATGCTTAGTGTCCAGTTTCACCATCAAGGCGGAGCAATCTACAGAATGTCGTGTAAGCACACTGCTTGATCTCACCCAGACCAAAGTAAATTATGTGGCCCAAGAGGTGACTGTTGTCATCAGGGACATCTCCACAAGTACCTCAGCAAGTGTTAAAGCATCATGGTCACTCTGTATGAGAACTTAGATTCTCTGGATGAGCTAGATGCTCAAACCAGATGAGTTGGATTATGGGAGAATATGCTGGAAGAATCGACAATGTAGTAAGTTGCTAGAGAGCTTCCTGGAAGGTGTTCATGATGAGAGCACCCAGCGGCAGCTCACTCTGCTCACTGCCATAGTGAAGCTGTTTCTCAAGAAACCGTCAGAAACACAGGAGGTGGTACACCAGGTCTTGAGTTTGGCAACACAGGATTCTAATAATCCTGATCTTCGAAATAGGAGCCGTATTTACTGGCAGTTTCTCTCAATGGACCACGTCACAGCCAAAGAAGTAGTCTTGCCTGAGAAGCAACTAGTCTCTGAGGAGACAGATCTTACTGGGCTGACTCTGCTGGATGAGCTCATCTGCCATATTGGTTCTTTGGCTGCTGTGTACCACAAGCCTCCCAATGCTTTTGTGGAAGGAAGCAACGGAATCCATTGCAAACATTTGCCAATACGTCATGGGAGCACCAATGCAGGTAATTTTTGTAGGTAGAGCCATACTTCATAGATTGGGAATTATTTGGGAAATTTTACTTCTAAGATAATTTTCAGAAACAGTTCTTTAATTGGCTTTTATCAGGGGAGTTCAGAATAAATGTTATTGTCCCAGTTGTCTTGCTAGATGGTATATCAAAGAGTTCTGATTGCTGTTGCTACCCCAGACACAAACTTAGTAATTTTGATTCCCACAAGCACAGGACATGGAAACAGAAAGATCAGGTGAGATCTTTTGTTCCAAACTGAGTTTATTAATAGATTGTCCCATTTGATAAAGCATTGATAAAAATGAATACTCTACAGACTGTTCTTTGTATTTGGTATTACTGAATTGATGTTTCAGTTCTATTATTCTTGATCAGCCCCTCACCCTCATATACGCTACATACACAGAGAGACAAGAAATCAAGTTAAATTATTCCAATTTATTGTAGAAATACTGTTAATTGATACATCAAGGAGATCACAAGTACACAAATGATAAATGACAACACATTGCATTGTGGGGTAAGGTGGTCATGAAGCAAGAAATCAAGGCTGTATGAATAGGTGTGCATTAGACAATCTTCACAGAGAAGGTGACCTTTACATTGAAATATTTAAAAAGATAATTTGGAGCAATAAAAGGGTGGAGGACATGGCAGTTGTATACTCAGTGTGTACTTGAAGTGGGCGTGTGATAAAAGACAGGAAGGGACAGGACAACTATCAGAATGGTCTTGAGACAAAAAATATGTTGTGTACATAAAAAATATACAGCCAACAATGTGGTTAATATATTAATCGAGTGGGAGAAAGAGCATTGTAAAATCTTATACAAGTGTAACGATAAACTGGATCCATTTCAAGAGGTCTTGGTAGATCAGGCTTAGTATTTTGATATGAATACATATGCCATGGAAGTGATGTGATCAATACATATGAAGATACAGCTTATCAAGCTACACAGTGAAAGGGTATATTTTCATTCTGCTGTCAAATTTTGAGGGGGGGGAAATTACTTAGGGAAAATGGAAATAGAAAACCTGAGGTCCTAAAATTAATCATACCAAGTCAATCATACATTGTGTGGTTATGTGATCACTTTCATAGTCCGGGAAATTCACTTCTAATTGTCCCTTTTTAATTTTGGTATCCTAAACACATAAAATGTAATTAATTATTTTATTAATGAATTGTGATTAATACCCCCACACTGATTTTTAGTACCTCCATAGAACGTTTCTACTTGGGCTAAAGATTTGAATTCCTTTTTCCTTCTCTTAATAATAAGAACATCAATGGCAACAACATTATTTTGCTAATTTTTCTTCACTACTTTGTATTCACAATCCACTCTATTATTTCTCACACCACATATACCCCAATTACCTTTAAATGCCTCTGCAAATGTTTTATTCATTTCCTCATCACCATACCCTGTTTTGAATTTCTCTGCAACTTTGCATTTATTCACCACTGGTGTTTTCTCTGCCCCCTCTCCCTGCCTTACCTGGAATTGATTTATCTCAGCAGACTTTCCTCTTGCCAAACTTGCAGATACTATCTCTGATCGGTTACCTTTTTCCTTCTTTGTCTAATCGCTGTCCACTATACCAATGGTCAGCAAACTCATTAGTCAACAGAGTGGCAAACCGCGGCTCGCAAGCCACATGTGGCTCATGAGCTGCAGTTTGCCAACCACTGCACTATAATATTTCACAATGCACTTTTCTGAACAATTCTTATATCTTCCACCCTAGATATTTTTTTCCTTCTACTTTCCCCCTGGTTATAGGCATATGAAGGTTAACTTGGCTTCGCTTTTATCTCAAAATAATTCTCTTTGAGTGTTAATCTGCTTCACCAAATACTGAGTTCTCTTATAATGACAGGAATCTCCATCACCACATCTCCTCTTTACCAGTGTTCTGTAGAGGATGCTCTCAAACTCTCTCTAATTGCATTTCTTTTTTTTTTTTTTCTTTTTTTAGAAATATATTTTATTGATTTTTTACAGAGAGGAAGGGAGAGGGATAGAGAGCTAGAAACATCGATGAGAAAGAAACATCAATCAGCTGCCTCCTGCACACCTCCCACTGGGGATGTACCCGCAACCAAGGGACGTGCCCTTGACCAGAATCGAACCTGGGACCAGGCTGATGCTCTATCCACTGAGCCAAACCGGTTAGGGCAGTTGCATTTCTTTTGGTATCCTAAAAATGACCATCTAAAATGAAGCTTAATTTAGGCCTACCTGGACTCCTTCCCATTAATGCATATTTCTGACTCCCTGTCATTTCTTTCAACATTCCCAGATGTTCTCCTTTGATCTTAAAATCAAACACTTAACACATTACTCAACCAATTGCTTGTCTAAATTTATCCTTTTATTCAGCTTGTTAACAAGAAGACTGATTAGTATTTCTCTCCATGTTTTAGATATGACTATTTCTCTCCATGCCCACTTATTTCATTTTAGCTAAGATCTTCATTAATTCACTCATCTTTCATTTTTGAATTCTTCCTTAGATATGTCCTATTCTCTCATCAGATACTAACTTCATTAAACTCCCCAATGCCCACTCATCAATCTGCAAATATTATTGAGTATTTTGTCCATGAATGCACTGATGATTCAGACAATATACTGATCTTTAGGAGACTTTGAATCTTAGGAAAAAAAAGGTATTATGAATGCAAAATATTGGCATTTAGAAAGTTACATATAATGTAAGTTGTGTGTGTGTGTGTGTGTGTGTGTGTGTGTGTGTGTGTGTGTTTGGTTTGAAAAAGTCATTATCTCAAAAGAGGAGCAATCTTGGCTAAAAAATCTTAAAGAATGAGGTGGGATTTATGATAGGCATTAAAGAAAGGAGAGATTCAAGTAAGTAGAGATTCAAGAAGAGAGAGCGGAACATTTCAAGCCAGGTTGCTGATGTGAAGTGGTCAAGCACAAACCATATTAAAGAGAAAGTTGAAGTGGGACCAGAGAGTAAGGCTTTTGAAGTTACAATAAAATAGACTTAAGTTTTAAATCATTGGAGATTAGTAAGATTTGGAGATTGCTTAGAGGTATATGTAAATTAGGTAATTTATATAATAATATATTTTAGAACATTTTAAAGATATAGCACATATGTGTATTGTGTATTTCCACAACAGACATTTAGTGCTGGCAGGTAAATTATGCCTAATCTCAATTTTACAGATGAGAAACCCATATTGAGTAAATTATTTGCCACAACTCACTCAACTAGTAAGCAATCAGCCGGGGATTCCAATGTAGACTCCCTTCGTTTCATAAGCTCAATGATCTTTCTAACATACTATAATATGCTCCTCCATATAATAAGATAAAAATAAGTAGGAAGCATCCATTGTTAACCTGATATGAATCCACCAAAATATTTAACACATGATTACAGATTTTCTATTAAAATTTCTAACTATCTTCCTAAGTCTATGCTTAATATCTACCAATTTGGTCTCCTTATTGCCTCCAAATTCACTTCAGAATCATTTCTTTCTCCTTATCTACTCTACCTCTGGCCTGGCCTGGCCTGATGGGATATTTTCCCTGCATCTACACCCATCCACTCCATAAATATACACTCAGCAACCACTATGGGTGAAATACTGGGATACACAATGTAAAAGAGTCAAGTGTGGAAAACTTAAAACACTTAATTAGTTCTTAGGATATGTTTGCTGAATGGTGCTTATAATCTAGTGGGAGACGTGTATCATGCCCACCACTTCTGTGAATTCTAAAATGGGCTGAAAACTACATAAAACTGTTGGAGTTTTACTCAGCTCTCAACCAGCCTTCCTCTTGTTTTTCCTGTTTGCACACTTAAAGGCACACAGTAAATGCTTATTGCATGTTGATTTCCCAGAAGAGATGGGTGTGAAGAAAACAAGAAAAATAGGAATCAATCATATTGACAAATTGGGCAAGAGGGATACTTAGATGTACAGAAACAGAATATTACCAGGTGGAAAATAAATCACAATGTAAAATTGGTGGATCATAGAGAGATCTGAAATTTTGCCAGTATCCCCTTAAACAAAGATCTTGATTTTCTATATCCTTTGCTATGGATGAGAATGTTCTGAATGTGCTTCTTATAAGTCAGTCTCCCCTCTGTCTTCCAATTCACTGTAAATTGGTGAAAATACGTTTAATTCTTCATAGAGACGATCTTCTGGAATCTGGTGAGGAAAAAAGTATTCAGTATCAATCACCAAGAAGACTTGTTCAAGAGATGTATATCATCTCTTTTTGTCTTTCTGGGTCTCATATTCTCTCCCATTACACTCTCCCATTACACTCTCCCATTACACTCTCCCATTACAATTATTCCCTCCATCTCTAACAAACTAAGCCAGAAGGGAGAAACCAAGATGGTGGCACAGGTAAGCACCTAAACCACTGCCTCGTACAATTTCAAAACTACAACTAACAGACAGAACGGACACCATCCAGAACCACAGGAAAACTGGCTGAGTGGAAATTCTACAACTAGAAGGAAAGAGAAATCTCACGGAGAACTAGAGGAACAGCAAAGGGTTGAGGTACGGCAAAGGGCCTTTGTGTGCACAGAGAGGAAGGGCGGCTGAGAGCCTGGCTGACTTTCTCTGGCGGGAGGGGGAAGGAAGCCCCTGACTGCACTGAACCCCAGTTCAGGGCGAAACCCTGTGGACCCAGGCTCATACAGGGGGAATCTGGACTGTCAGGTAGAGAGAAAGGCACTCAGAGACACGGAGACCCAGGGGAGGGGGTCTGGAGGCGCGCGCGCCAGTGCGCACAAAGACTGAGGAGGTTGCCACAGGCTTTCCATAGCAGAAGGGAGTCGGAAGCTCCTGACTGCACTGAACTCCAGTTCTGACTGCACTGAACCCCAGTTTCAGGCAAGCCCCTGGGGACCCACGCTCTTGTGGGGGGAATCTGGACTCTCAGGCAGAGGCTCAGGAGCCAGGGAAGGCAGAAGTCTGGAGGCATGCACACCAGGGCAGGGCTGATGAGAAGCCAAGACTGTCTGCTCTGCCCTGAGACTCCACCCCATCCAAGCTGAACACAGAGGCTTTTGCAATTTGGCAAGTCTAATCCTATAAGCCTGTCTCCAGCACCAAACTTCTCCCAGCATAGACACAGCTGATCCTCACAGCCAACTGGCCTGGAGGTCAATTCCTCCCAGTGATACCAACAACAATGAAGACTTAACTACAACAAGGCTGTACACACAGTCCACAAAGGGGTGCACCAAGAGTGTCCACCTCAGGTAACTGGGAGGCCGACCCACTGGGCCATATAGGAAACCTAGCACACAAAGCCACCCTACCAACTCAGGGAAGCAGTGAAAATGCAGCAACAAAGAAACAGATCACAAACGAAAGAAATGGAGGAAAACAAACAACTGGATATAGAGTTCAAAACCACGGTTATAAGGCTTTTCAAGAGTATCCTAGAAAAGGCCAATAAATATAATGAGACCCTCGAAGATATGAAGAAGGACCAACTAGAAATTAAACATACACTGAATGAAATAAAAAATATTATACAGAGACCCAACAACAGACTAGAGGAACGCAAGAATCAAGTCAAAGAATTAAAATACAAAGAAGCAAAAAACACTCAACCGAAAAAGCAAAAAGAAAAAAAAATCCAAAAAGTTGAAGATAGAGTAAGAAGCCTCTGGGACATCTTCAAGCATACCAACATCAGAATTATGGGGGTGCCAGAAGAAGAGAGAGAACAAGACACTGAAAATCTATTTGAAGAAATAATGACTGAAAACTTCCCCCACCTGGTGAAAGAAATAGACTTACAAGTCCAGGAAGCACACAGAACCCCAAACAAAAGGAATCCAAAGAGGACCACACCAAGACACATCATAATTAAAATGCCAAGAGCAAAAGACAAAGAGAGAATATTAAAAGCAGCAAGAGAAAAACAGTTAATTACCTACAAGGGAGTATCCATACGATTGTCAGCTGATTTCTTAACGGAAACTATGCAGGCCAGACGGGAGTGGCAAGAAATCTACAAAGTGATGAACAGCAAGAACCTACAACCAAGATTACTCTACCCAGCAAAGCTATCATTCAGAATTGAAGGGCAGATAAAGAGCTTCACAGATAAGAAAAAGCTTAAGGTGTTCATCACCACCAAACCAGTATTATATGAAATGCTGAAAGGTATTCTTTAAGAAGAGGAAGAAGAAAAAGGTAAAGATAAAAATTATGAACAACAAATACATATCTATCAACAAGTGAACCTAAAACTCAAGTGAATTAAAAACCTGAGGAACAGAATAATCTGGTGAATATAATAGAATTAGGGGCATAGAAAGGGAGTGGACTTATAATTCTCAGGGAGAAAGGGGTATGGGGTGGGTGGTGCAGGAAGAGACTGGACAAAAATCATACACCTGTGGATGAGGACAATGGTGGGGAGGTAAGGGCAGAAGGTGGGGTGGGAACCAGGTGGAGGGGAGCTATGGGGGGGAAAAAGGAGAAACAATTGTAATAATCTGAATAAAGATTTATGTTTTAAAAAAAGATAATTTAACTTAAACTAAGAGGACAGCCCCTCTGGGAAGGGAGAAATTGTGGGGTGACAATGTCACTGCTAATTTTAACAAACCTGAAATAGAATTTGAGTCTTTAAAAAAAAAAAAACAAAAAAAAAAAACTAAGCCAGATTGGTGGGCCCAAAATAAATTATGTCGGTCAATGACAAGTTGGTGAGTGTGTCTGAACTTTGGTATATCTACTGTCTTAAATGTCTTTGGAGGAAAGTGATCAAGACAAGGCAGCCACTCTTGAATGCTTCAGGCAAGTGGATAGATGGGCAAGTGGAGAGAGTATGTTTCATCTGGAAGATCTGAGTAAGCGTATATGCATCAAGTATTAGCAATTCTTTTTCTTACATCCAAGGTGCAATGGGTGAGTAAGACAAGAGGAAATGCAGATGATGTTTGTAAATTAAGGAGGGAAAAACACTGTGGCTTCAGAGCAAGTGGTAAAGGGGAAAGCCAAGGAAAAAAGACAGAAGGGGAACAAATATAAGGGAGCTCTTCTGGGACAGAAAATAAGTCCAGGTATCTGAGGTTCCATCACATGCTACCTGCTCATTCATTTCATGCCTAACACATTTCAAAGCATCTGAATTTTCTAATGAAGGTTCAATTTTCCTAACCCTCAGTCACAGAGCTATACTGATATTTTTGCTACTTAGGAGTGGGAAATGTGATTTGAAACATGAGATTTGGAAACAAAAACACTGAAACTTGGAGAAATACTTTCTTTTCTTTTATATTTTTATTGATTTCAGAGAGGAAGGGGGGGGGAGAGAGAGAGAGAGAGAGAGAGAGAGAGAGAGAGAGAGAGAGAGAGAGAAACATCAATGATGAGAGAGAATCATTGATTAGCTGCCTCCTGCACACTACAGGCCCCACACTGAGGATCAAGCCTGCAACCAGGGCATATACCCTAACTGGAATCGACTCATGACCTCCTGGTTTATAGGTCAACACTCAACCACTGAGCCATGTCAGCTAGGCCAAGAAATACTTTCTTGGAAGAAATGTTCCAGGAAATTTAGGCCATATGTTTTAGGGAATAAGCTCAAATTCTTTAGCCTGTCATTCAGGATTTAGTATCAGGCCTCTGCCTACCTGATTTTCTTTGAGTAATTCTCCAATTCTGTAGACTATGAGTAACACAGTAGCCCCAAACCCCAGAATGGTAAGAAACAGGATCATCGCCACAAATTCCTGTTGAACAATAACCAAAAAGAGAGTGGGTCACAAGTTAGGTGTCCCCAAGGTACATTCCCTTATAGCAGCTCCTGTTTTCATCGCACCCATATGATCAATCCCTATAGAATTACACACACACACACACACACACACACACACACACGCGCGCACACGAAAACCAGGAGATGGTTACTCAAGGCAGATGACTCCAACCTTGCAGAATTGAGCTGGGGACGAGGGAGAGAAGTCATTAGTATCTCTGTGCATGAACCTACAGAATACCACATTTTGTGATAGAGGTTGCAAAAAAAGGTTTGTGTTCATGAAAAAAGGGAATGGGGGCTTCTTTACTTGGATTAGGACCAAGAAATACATACTGTGGAAAAAAAGGCCGCTATACAGAAGTCATCCTCATAAGCTTCCTGGCAAACATTGATATAAGCCAAACTGTCCTTTAGGTTGATGACCAGGATAAAGATTCCTGTTCCTGCAGCTATGCCGCTGACCAAATTTGCTCCCAGGCTTCCTTGCACCTGATAATAAAAACACTTAGACCCGTTCCCGCACCTGCCAGTGCATTCAATTAACCCAATGGTCAGCGCACTCATCAGTCAACAGAGCGGCAAACCGCGGCTCGCGAGCCGCATGTGGCTCGCAAGTCGCAGTTTGCCGACCACTGAATTAACCCATCAACATTTCAAGGTTGAATGTATACAGTAAATTCTGCATGTATACAAAATAGAGATTAAAAGAGGAGCTCTTGAAAATGTATTTGTTTAATAAGGATTTATAACTTTCTTGCCAGGACTGCGTTCAGGAAGAGCCACACGGGCACACAGAGTCTCTCCTCAAATAGTCTCCTTAATTGGAAACAAATCATTTACATGATCATATGTCTATATTTACAAGGATGAGGGTGGTATGAGGATATTTTCTAAACAAGTGGCAAGGTAGTTACACTTTATAGTTTTAAAATGACACAACTGATATTTTAATGATTATAACCAAAACAAAATAGAGTGGCGGGGGGCGGGGGAAGTCACATATCCACATTATCTCATAACATAAGAGATGATGGCATGTCTCCCTCAAGACTCCTAAAATTCAACTTTTCTTACCTTCTCAAGGAATTGCAACTCACCAGATATGTTGTATTTTTGTTTTCAGACATAATTGACAAAAATCCTGAAATAGCAAACTGTCCAAAGGAAGAGAGGAAGCACAGTGAGTCTCTGCCCTTCTCTATGTACCTTTCACTCCCCTCCTCCAAATATAGGATCAGGTTGTGGATATTCTACAAAGTTAACCTTTCAGGTTTTCCATGAGCTCACTGTTTTCAAAACAGTCTTGCAATTAAATTTTTTATTGGAATGAATAAAAACCTGAGGTTAGAGATAAACAACTAAGTAGATCTGATCTATTTCAGAGAAAATTTTAAGAATATACTCACAATTACTGCTCCCCAGAATGGGTAGCCTGTTTTAAATGATGAAAAAAAATCTTTCTCAAATTCTGTAATCTTGAACATGGAGTAGACAATTGTTCCAAAATAAAGACATATGAAACCAATCAGAATTTGTGTTACCTGTAGAAAAATGCATAACTCTTATGGAATAAAAAGATATTTCCTGAAGAGTATATCAATTTCCTTACAATTAAGGCCAAGTGTGGGAAATTGCTTTGCTGTCTTGGGCAGTCCTGAGAAAGGATTCACATGTGCTATCTTCCAGTATCCTCTGACCACTCTAAGAATTGATACAAGCATGACCTAATGCAGGAATGGCCAATATGATTCTCATCGCCTTTACTTAGCTAGACATGGTAGACATCAATAACTGTCCTTTCCATAAGAGAAGATAAAGTTATAAATCCTTCAGAGCAAGATATTACATTAGCCACCAGCAATTGTCCAGAGTTGGCAAATCCTATTTACCATTCTCATTCTAATATTCATAAGGAAATGCTTCTTTCTACCCAACAGGACCCAGTTGGTGTCAACTCATCTACTGGATTCTTTACCCCTCATGAATCCTACTAGGAAAACTGTTGATGCAACCTAATGCTCTTTCCTAGAACCAGTCCTTATTTTAATTGAGGTTGCAAAAAGCTCACTTACTCCTAGGAATTCCAGCTCCCTCTTCAAAAATGTCAGCCATGTTTCATGTGGTGATGGGGCAGCCTTCTCCAGTAGGGTGCTATCATGGAAATGTGCTTCTGAAAGTTCAATTTCAGGCACACTGTGAAGTTTAAACAGAAATTTAGTCATGAGAACATTTTCTAACTTTCTATGTTTAGTTTTGAACTCACAACAAGGAGCGTTTTCATTGTTTACTTTTTCGAAACAGTCTTGCAATTAAATTTTTTATTGCAATGAATAAAAACCTGAGGTTCAAAGGGTCCAAGTAACTGGTCAAGATTGCTGTCTAATCAGTGATTAAAGAAAACAAAGTGGAACAAAAACTGTGCCAAGTCTTTTTATTAATCCAAGAATTAAACCAAGTTCTTTCCCATTAATCTGTGCTGATGAGTGAAAATAAAAGCAATCAAACATGTTTACCTATGCATATCTCAGTCCTTTTAACGTAGAAATGTGTATGACTATATTTTGTCACTGGCACACCCAATTTCTTGTGCACAAAGAAATGGCTTTGAAGGATTAGTTGAATTTCTAATCCTGTTTTCAACCTCAGAGGAGGTTAACTGGAAATACTCTCCCTTCTAAAGATTTGGAATATATCTAACATTTCACAATTGAACATTCATTCTCAAAGTTCTATTTTCAGCCTCTCCCAAAACTGTTCAAAGGAAAGTCTTAATATGTATTCATGTTTGGTATTCAAAGGAAACCTAAATTATCCACCTCTATTGGCCTTCACTCCAAGAACATTTCCCCTCTAAACAGTGGGACAGAATCCCACAGTTTAAGGTTAACAAAGACTACCCAGAAAGGAGCCCAGGGTCGTTTCGTTTTTAAAAGAATCTGTCCTTTAGCACACATCAGACACAGAGGCTAGAAATCTACACTGATAGAACAAACTCCCCTACCTCATACCTAGAATGTGAACCTCTATTGTTAGAAAACTTAAGTTATTCCCAGTTCACAAGCTAAGTAAAAACCTTCCTCCCATCAACCAGAGAGAACTACTGGTAAGGTATAGCAATATATTAATTAAACCAGATAGGTCCATGACTGAGTCCATCAATTGACATCTCCCCACCATTGTGACTATCTCTGTCTGGATCACTAAATAACTGAGCATAGAAAAAAATAACAATGAACTTGTATACATATATGCATAACCCTTGGACACAGACAATGGGGTGGTGAGGGCCTGGGGAGGAGAGAGGGAGGATGGGAGTGGGCTAGAAGAGGTTAATAAGGGAGGGAAAGAAGGGAAGGAAGAACTATGTAATACTTTCAACAATAAAGATTAAAAGAAAAAACAGAAATAGGTCAGAAGGTAGGTAACCTCGATTTACTTAACAGAAAATGAAAAAAATAATAACCTGTGCCTACCTGGAGGGCTCTTGTGGATTTGGGAGAGCAAGATCTGCTCTGCTTCTATTTTCTGCATCCATTTTTTTAATTAATTGAGCTATCCAGTGATGAAGAATATTATTAATGACAGACAAGCCTTGGTGGGCTTCCTCTCAGGGTGTGCTCTGGGTGGACAGTTAAAATGGATTGGCTCATGACATTGATGATTATCTTTATAGTTAAGACATTCGTCAGGCAGATAAATTTACTGGCTGATTAAGATCAGCAACATTTCTCTTGCTATTTTGAAGAGAAAATTTGAGTAGTCTACTTAGACTGCTATAAAATTCTGCCTGAGACCAGCAGGATTCACAGACCCTAAAAATGAAACAATTTAATGATGAGTGAGAAGGTGAGAAAAAAACTACAGAACAGAGAGAGCTGTCCTTCTCTACTTGGGTCCCAGTTCAGCCATTTCTATGGCGGAAGCTCTCCCATGGTACCTTTGAAAAGCCTATCATCTCTGTTTAAATCATACTTAGATTCACAAGTAGGACTATGTCTTAGCCTCTGAATCTCTGGATTCATCTCTGACTTCAATATTTATTATATTTCTCTCTCTTTCTCTTTTTTGGACACAATGTACCTGGCTCTGCCACAGATGGTCTCAGAAACTAAACAGGCAGAGTTCGAACTGCTGTGCACCATTCCTGACAGACTGTGAAAGCTAAGACAATTTCACACTAAAGACTCCATTGTCCGCTAAATTATTAGATTAATCGTCTGCTGCTTTGATTTTTGTGATGACCAGGATGGGATAGCAGAGACACTGAGGGGCATGGACTTGATGGCAAATCCTATGAGTAGGTCTCAGTAGCATTGGACTGAGCAGTATGTCACAATTAGGGTTAGAGCTACCAGTAAACCAGTGTGTTTGTTCTAATTGCATAGACCTTAACAAAGCAAATATACAGGTGAGATTCATAGACTTAGGACACTTTCATTTCAGTTTAATTATAGACATAACCTTGAATGCCTCGTCATTAAACTGTAAAATACTACGAATTGGACCTCTAATCATCTGGATTGTTTCTCTGAGGTATGATAAAATCCGCATTCTCCAGGAAACTAAGATAATTATATGAACAGAGGACACTAGAAGATATATGTATTAGCATGCTTTTCATAACAAAAATTTATTAACTCATGTGCCATCTTCCCACTGTGCCTTCAGGAATTGGTGGACCTGAGCAATGTGTTATTATAATCCTATATTATAAAGAGGGGGGATGAGGACACATATATAATAACTTTAATCAATAAAGAAATTTTAAAAATAAATAAAAAAAATAGAGATAATATGCAAATTGACCGTTACACTATCACAAGATGCCGACACCCACAGCAGGGGCAGGGCCGGTTGCTCCGTGCACCTGCCACTGGAGTCCCCTCAGCCCTGCCAGGGGCTGAGGGTCTTCCTACACCACCCACTGACAGGCTCAGGCAAGCAGGGCCAACCAAAGCACAGGCAAGCCTCAGATGGCAGCTGCCCAGCCACCCAGGGCCGGCCGAGGCTTGCGCTGCCAGCAGTGGCAGCAGCAGAAGTGTGATGGGGGCATTGCCTTCCCCTGGTTGCCAGGTCACTTCCCACCCCTGAGGGCTCCCAGACTGTGAGAAGAGGCAGGCTAGGCTGAGGGACCGCTGCCCCCTCCAGTGCATGAATTTTCATGCACCAGGCCTCTAGTTAAGAAATAAACATCATTCAATTATACACTCATCCATTATTACAGCATGTCAACTACTGCTGGTATCACTGAGCATGCAGTGATACCAGTGGTCCCCGTTCCTTGTCCAGTTCACAGCAGAGTAGAATGGACAAATGAGATATTAACGATATAATACATCAGAGGCTGCTACTCATAGCCTCAGGAGATTCCTTTCCTCTCCCTCAGTGAAATTACACCACCTTTGCTGGAAAAGACCTAAAGAAATGCCTGTTTATGGTATTTTCTGGGAGTATATAATAGTTCATTATGTGTGCAGCAAATAATCAGAAATTAGACTTGAGGTTTAGACAGGAAACAGATGGAGGATGGTCTTTGGTGTCTGGACATGTTGCTATTTTATAAGAAATTTCAATAGAACTTTGAAAAATGCAAACCTCCAAATTACTTCATATATCAATTCCCACCAGCATCTTCTTCCTACACTTCCTGAGATGTGTATCATCTTCTGTGCCCAGACTACAAGTCTTTATACTCACGCTCCATCATCTTTCCCAATAGTGAACATTGAAACATATGATAAAATCGTTTTTGTTTTTTGGTGGTGGCAAATTTATCAAGATGAGTTTTGATCACATGACTGCTTGAAAGGAAGAGATAATTGAGCTAACATTTCTTCCCCACCACATAATTTCCTCCTTCTGACAATGCATTAGCACATGCTTTTTATCCACTCTCCATCTGGCTTCCTTTTTGACAAGCAACAGTTTTTTTCTCACTTACACACTAGATTTATTTCCCCAAACTCAAAAGAAATTTGCTTTCAGATCACATCTGAAGAATTGTTTTCTCAAACTGAATGTTTAAATTATCCTATCTAATAAAAGAGTAATATGCAAATTGACCATACCTCCGCTACACCCACAAGCCATGCCCACCAGCCAATCAGGAGCAAGTATGCAAATTAACCCAACCAAGATGGCTGCAGCCACAGAGCTGCAGCAAGCAGGAGGCTTGGGTTTCCCTGGCAATGGAGGAAGCCAAGCTTCCCTGCCACCCTGGCCAGCCCAGGCCTACACTCAAGGCTACAAAGTTTCAATTATAGAAGATAAATAAACCCCAGATACCAGGGCCTGGCTTGGGTCACCGGGGATATGGCCGGCCTGCAAACCACCACAGGACCCTCGCCCAGACCACCCCAAGGGAACCCCCAACCTGATTTGGGACACCCTTCAGGGCAAACCAGCTGGCCCCCACCCATGCACCAGGCCTCTATCCTATCTAATAAAAGAGTTATATGCAAATTGGCTGTCACTCCAACACACAAGATGGCTGCCCCCATGTGGACACAAGATGGCTGCCATAAGATGGCCAGTAGGGGAGGGCAGTTGGGAGGGACCAGGCCTGCAAGGGAGGGCAGTTGGGGGCAATCAAGCCTGCAGGGGAGGGCAGTTAGGGGACCAGGCTGGCAGGAAAGGGCAGTTAGGGGTGACCAGGCCTGCAGGGGAGGGCAGTTAGGGGCAATCAGGCTGGCAGGGGAGTGGTTAGGAGGTGATCAGGCTGGCAGGCAGAAGCAGTTAGGGGCAATCAGGAAGGCAAGCAGGCAAGCAGTTGGGAGCCAGCAGTCCTAGATTATGAGAAGAATGTCTGACTGCCAGGTAGTTCGGGCCTAAACAGGCAGTCGGACATCCCTCTCGGGGTCCCAGTTGGAGAGGGTGCAGGCTGGGCTGAGGGACACACACCCTCGTGCACAAATTTCGTGCACCGGGCCTCTAGTTTAAAATAAATATGCATGAATTTGCGTGTTACACATTGAAAGTGTGCTATTTCTTTTGATACTCTCAAGGATCTCTCTCTCTCTCTCTCTCTCTCTCTCTTGCCCTGAGCCAAGTATGGGTTCCATAAATATGGTTAAGATGCCAAAATTAAGAGAGAGGCTGAGAATGATATCAACCTCCTAATGTTCCACAGAATTGACAAAATATTGTTCACAGAACAAGAGAGGTAGTCTTAAAAGGCCTGGTGCTGAGTCCAAACTTGAACAGAATACCTTTGTCTCTTCATTTATACGACCTCAGAAATGCAAAGAGAAAGATTTATGCAGACTACCCAGGTGTTTAATATCACTCTCTGTTATGTGCCAAACTCCTAACACAACACATGGCACATAGTAAGCACTGCCTAAATGATTGTTGAATGTACTAAAAAACAAATTATATATATATATACTGAGTGGCCAGATTATTATGACCACCCCATCAGTACTTTGTTGGGCCACATTTTGCCTTCAATACTGCAGCAATTCTTCTTGGCATTGACTCCACGAGATGTTGAAAGGTGATGCGAGGAATCTGACACCATGACTGATGAATAGCACTGTCCAGTTCTGTGAGATTTGATGGTTGTGGAACCAGCTGCCTGATGGCTCTTTTAACTTCGTCCCACAAATGCTCAATTGGATTGAGATCTGGTGATTGTGGGGACCACCTAAGCAAGGTAAAGTTTCCCTCATGTTCTTGAAACCACTCCTGCACAATACGAGCAACGTGGCATGACATATTGTTTTGTTGGAAGAAGCCATCTCTATTGGGATACGCCATCAACATGATAGGATGAACTTGATCAGCAACGATACTTAGGTATGTTGTGCTATTCAGACATTGTTTCACATGAATTAAAGGGCCCAAATCATACCAGGAAAACATGCCCCAAAACATAACACTGACCCCACCAGCTTGAAGGTTTGTACTCATGTAAGTGAGGTGCATGCTTTCATGCTGTTCTGCGAAATTCTCACTCTGCCATCTGCATGATGCAACTGAAAACATAATTCATCGGACCACATGACTTTTTTCCAATGCTCGACTGTCCAATCCTTGTGTTCCTGGGCGAATTGGAGACGTTTTATCTTGGTAACTGCAGACAGCAAAGGTGTTCAAACAGGCCTTTGGCTTTCATATCCCATACGATGCAGTGTACGGCTAATTTGCCTACAAACGTCGGGTGGTCATAATAATCTGGCCACTCAGTGTGTGTGTGTGTGTGTGTGTGTGTGTGTGTGTGTATTCTGAAGAAGAGATGTAAGAATTAATAGAGAGTGTAGAAAGATCTTTGTACATATGGTAAACAAGGAGATAAAAGTAACTTGTGGGTATGCACTTACAGATATTGTAGATGATTCAGTTCAGTATCAAGAGAGGACAATTAATTTATAGGTCAGATATATAAATACTTCAGCAGTAGATTTATAAACCAGAAGCCAGATATATCAGGAGCTTTAGCATCAAATTTTCACCTTGAAAAGACCATTGAAGTCATCAGAGAGTATTGGGGAGCCACAGTGGAAGTGTGAGGTTTTGTGCCATTTTCCCTGCATACCTGACCAGAGTCCCAGAGCAACAAGATGAACAATAGCAAGACCATTGTCAAGGAGATGTGGTGCTATTTCCTGTTAGCTCTACTTTTATTTCACCCTCATAAAAACCATTGAAATAGTATTTGCTACTATTATACTTATTTTACAGATGAGGAAAAATAGGTCAGAGAGGTTAAGTACTGTGCTCAAATTAACACAGTATCAGAATTTGAACCCAGATCCATGTGACTTTAAAGCCCTGATTCTTATTTCTCTGCTTTGCAGTTTCTCACCATGCTTTGAAGAATAAATGTTGACCTTGCTCTCAAAGTCCCCAATCTAAATCATAATTTCTGTGTCAGGGCATGTGGGAATGCATCTCAGCTGCTGGTAGAAATAAAATCTTGAGGCTTAAACCTCCCACCTCAAATGCAGTTCAAATTTGTCTTCAAGACGTGATTTTTTTCAATTGACAGTTTTTTCAATGCTGATGTCAGCTAAAGTTTAGAAGCTTTTTTCTGGAATAAAAAAACAACAACCATCTGACTCATTTTTCTTCTCATTGGGTAGAAGGAAGTTGGATTTGAGAGAGAATACATGAGACAGAGATTATTCTCCCTGCTCTCTTTAAACCTTATAAAGCAATGTCGTAGGTGGTAATCATATAAGTTACAAAGCCAGTTTGCCTAAGAGGCATATTTGTCCCTCTGTATCAAGACTTATGAATGGCATTTATACTTAAGACAGAAAAGATTGAGTCAAATGTCCAAGTTTCACATGGTTGGGATTTATAAGCTCATGTTCTCTTGTCTCTTGGATGGAGCTCTAACTCATGAAGATGTGAGGTTGAATTTCCTTGTGCTCAGATTTACTTTAATAAGGATGCACTCATGATTCCACAGAATTGGGAGGTAAGGAAATTGCCTGAAAAATAAAACAGCATCAATCTCCAGGAATAGGATCATCACCTTCCAATTATCGTCATGATTATCACTGATAAAACTTGTTCACTGATTATTACTCTGCTAAAGTATTATATACACAGTCCTTATAACAAACATCAGAAAAGAATGAAGATGTTTTAATTTTGCAGTTAAAATACCAAATCTCTAAAAGGAATTGGTGACTTTTCCTGGGTTTACAGCTAAAATACCAAATCTCTAAAAGGAATTGGTGACTTTTCCTGGGTTTAAATTAAAAATAATAATTTAATTCTATCTGAATAAAAAAAGTGTGTGCTTAGATATGAAATACACTTGTTTCCTCTTGCATTTTTACATTGGAATTCTTTTCTAGTCTTCATTCCATCTCTAATATTCATACCATCGATAACTCCACAAATCACTACCGCATAGAAGTTTCTTTTCAACTTCAAGAGTCAGAAATGACCTCAAGCCCTAGAGGGAGGGTGGAAGACTATGGGAATTATTAACCATTTAAACAAACCTACCTCTCTTGAACTAGAGCAGTTTGCTTTGCACCACATGGCTGAGGCAGAGATGGTTATGCATAATTCCAGCAAGGTAAGGATCAGCATTAGAGACACAAGGCCCTAGGGGATTTGATGCATCATATCACATCCAGCAGAAACATTCAGAGGGAAAAAATGTCAGCAGGAGCCCAAACTACAACATCTCCCCTCCCATAAATAGAACAAAGTAAGCCATAAATTAGGTTTAACACATAGCCACACATCAGCACTCTATACGAGACACAATATCAATCTGAAAACGGGGAAATATTTTTCCTGGAAAGAGAAAGACACTGTATTTCTGCATCAAGGCATGTGATGTAGTCATGGGGGAGATGAGGCTATAGAGGCAAAATTCTGACCCCGTAACTAACATCTCCCCATTGGAATAGCAGTAAACTAAGGCCAGTAGACAATTTTTAAAAATGGACAAAAGTAACCCTTCCACCATTTCATTAGTAGCACTTCATGGAGGTTTAGGCATTTACACTATTTCTAAAAACTGAAACACTAGCAAAAACATTAAACAAAAAATTCACTAGATTAGTAATCCTTCTCTTATTACTGAGGCACCCGAAAGAAGCAAATACAAAGTTCCTCTGGAGGAAAAATACCATAAAATTCATAGAAAAAATCAGATCCATATAAATATAAGTTGATATCATGAAAAATATAATGAAGAAAATGAGGACACCAACTTCCATGGATAGCATCAGCAAACCAGAGGATTAGAAATGAGTCTGCAAATAATAGTTCATAAATCATCATGGGGAAAATGGACAAATTAAAGGAATATATTAATTTCTAAGTTGACCTCAGAAGAGGAAGAGTACCTAACTATAAACAAAAAAATTATAATTTGGAAAGGTTATTAAAGTCCTTTTCCTTTGAAAATATCACACTCAAACAAATTCAAAAGTGAAGTCATCCAAAACTTCAATGAGTCATTATTTTAAAATCCCAGACCACAGAGGAACTTGTAAATCTTCCAAGTTAGTTTTAGGAAGCAAGATGTGAAATAACATTTTTAAAAATTTTAATCTCTCTGGGGATTTTAGTAGCAGTAGTAGTAATATTAATAAAAATATAATTCAATGTGGTAACACTATATTAATTGCTTATCACATATTAACTTATTCAATCCTTGCACCAACCCTGTGAGATTGGTACTATTACTATCTTCATTTCAAAAAATGAGAAAACTGTGCAGAGTGTTGGTTATCAGAAGGAAGGGGGAGGAGGAAGAAAGGAGTCCTAATATGAAGTGACAGGAGAAGATTTGACTTAGGGTGGTGGTCACATGGTGCAATAAACAGATCTTGTAACATAGAAATCCACACATGAAACCTATACATTCATGTTGACTAATGTCACCTCAATTAATTTAATAAATAAAATATAAAAAAACAAAGAAGAAAAAACTGAAACACAGAGAGGTTATCAAATTTGCCCTTCATTACAGAGCTACTACATGGCAGAGCAATGATTCAAATCAAGGCATGATAGTAGTGTACATTTTAGATTGCTTGAAATATTTTATAATTAAATATAAAATTTTAAAATGTACGTTTGATGAGGCACCCATATAAATGCATAAATCTGGTGACAGTGTAGACTGACAATTCTTGAATGACAGGCTGTTAAATGCTAAATTTATTGAGAGAAAAATAAACCCTAATAGTGCAATTGTAGCACTGGCGATGTTCATCCCAAAACTGTTTTGCATCTAAAAAGCAGTAAGAATTTTCAGTTAATATAAGTAGCACATATTTCATTCTTTTGTTTACAATTCATATAAATAAACTAGAAGCCCACTGCACAATTTCGTGAAAGAATAGGCCTTCCTTCCCCTGGCTTTGCTCCCCGCTGCCCAGGAGCCGCCAAGTCCCCGCTCCCAGCTGGAGCACCGCTCCTGTAGCTCCCTCCGCCCCTCCCACCCCCTCATAGCAGGCATCCTGCCCTGCCCAACTGCTCCGTGTGCCTGCATATGCAAATTAACCCACCAACTTTGTCAGGGTAATTTGCATACTCACTCCTGATTGGCTGTGGGCATAGCGGAGGTACAGTCAATTTACATGTTTGTCTATTATTAGGTAAGATATCAATTGAACATTGTTTACACAACCAACAATATCCCAGAAGCTGGGCAAACATCAGTGAACAAAGATCCCCACCTTCATGGGGCTTACATTCTAGCAGCAGTAACAACAATAACAACAAAAACAATTAAGAAATCTAATAGGTAAATTATATAGTATTTTTCAAAATAATTAAGTGCTGTGGGATAACAAAGTGGAGTAAGGAGGATGTGGAACCCAGAGAGAGGAGTGGAGGTTTGTGATATTAAAGAGGAATGCCACATGCGGAGAGACATTAAAGAACTGAGGGAGTCAGCCTTGAGCATATTTAGAGGGATGTTCTTGCAGTCAAAGAAATACTTGGTTTAAAGCCCTGAGGTCACCGTGTTCCAAGGAAGCAAGGTGGGCAAAGGGGGTGGAAGAGATTGAACAACATAAACAATACCAGGAAATGAAGGTGGAGAGTGAACAGACAGCAGATCATATAGGATTCTTTAGATCATGGATAAGACTTTGGTTCTTACTCTGAAAAAAATATAGAGCCTTTAAGGGATTTTGAGTAAAGGGGAAACAATTAGATGTATATTTTAAAGGGAACATCAATGTCTTAAGTGAGACTAGTTTAGATAGGGCCAAGGGAAGAATAACAGAGCCTGATTAAGAGAGACGGTGGTAGAATGGATGAAGTGTTATCAGTAGAAAGATGAGCAAAGGCCAAATATAGCTTGAATGCAGAGCCAACAGGATTTTCTGAAAACTAGATTCAAGGTTGTTAAAGGGAGAACTAGGGATAATTCTAAGGTTTTGGGCCTAGAAATCTGGAAGAATGAAGTTCCCATGCGCTGATATGAGGAAGACAGTGGATAAGGTTTTTGAAGAAAGATAGGAGTTGTCTTTAGAATTCTAAGTGCAAGCAATTAGAGATAGCTGTCTGGTGCTCAGGAGAGGGATTTAGGCTGGAAGTATTCATTTCAGGATTCTAGGCATATAGATGTCATTCCAAGCCATGGGAATGAATGAGGTCATCAAAGGAGTGAGTAGAGAAAGAGACAAAGAATTGATCTCAGGAGTACCCCAACATTAAAAGGTCAGAGAGAAGAAAAGGCACTAGGAAAGGAAATTGAAAGGGAGAGACTAAAAAGACAGGAGGAAAACCAGCCAGCCAAGGTGTCCTGGAAGCCAAGTCAAGATATTACTGGAAGGAGTGAGCAACCAACTGCATGCTCAGTGCTGCTTACGGAGGAAGTTAGATGATGATTGAGAATTGGCCTCGCTGCTACCAGTGTAGAAGTCTTCAGTAATCTTACAGAGAGCAGTTACAGAGGTGGAGTAGGGAAGAACATAAAGCCTATTGGAGTAGATTTAGTTGAAACTAGGTAGATAGAAATCAGAGACAGAGTACAGATAATTCCTTTAAGGGGTTTAGCTACAAAAGGGAAAACAAAATGTACCTATAGCTAACAGGAGAAAAGAAGGTCAAGATATTATTTTTCTTTTGAGAGAAGTAACTGGATACTTATAGAACATTAAGGAGAAATAGCCATCTACAAAAGAGGGAGAGTGAATGGATCAGGAAAGTAGTGTAAATGGATAGATAATGTAGCGAGAAAACATAATGGACAGTCATTGTTTAATAAAGATCAAATTTTTGGCTTTTACTTGTGGAATTAGTTATGGGAGAGTGTGCACTCAAAATAATTATATTGCTCAAACTTAACAACACAAAAATCAAGAAGCTTTTTTCTATGCTTTGGATTTATCAGATATTCATCAAAACCATCTCAGTGATTATATTCACAATCTATACGATTTTCTGATGCTCTACCATCTGGATGTCTAAGAAAATGACCCCTCGGGGGATGTCAGAGAGCCGGTTTAGGCCCAATCCCGCAGAGGGACCCCACTGATGCACGATTCGTGCACTGGGCCTCTAGTATATAATATCAGTCTGACATTTTATCTTATGCATTAAAGAAACATGGCATCTCAGTTAGAGTTCTCTATTCTCTTATTATTAATGGATAACATTTCTACTCTTATGATCACAGAAAAAGAGGAAGAACTGCCACTTACCAACTTTTTTGTGGATTTCCTCCCAGCAGCAACAGATATAGATCCTGAAATAATAAACTGTTTGAAAAGAGGAAATGAAGCAGATAAGAAAATATAAGTTGTCACGATTTTTTTCTTGGCCCTCCCATAGTATACCTAGCAATAGTCACATAAACCTTCTTTTTTAAATTCACATCCTAGAACATTATACTTGATGTTATTCATTATAAATACAATTTTAAACTTGTTTAAATTTTGAGTAAAGTTACATTTTCATTTAATTTTATATCTGACTTTGTATAGGTGTATGTGGATGTGCATACTTTAAAAACATAATTAATATATATTTAATGTAATATAATTATCTTTATGCTTATATGTATATTAAATGTAAGTCATACTTATTTATATACACGTATCTTATATAATAAAAGCCTAATATGCTAAGTGTTGGGTTGACTGGTAGGTCATTCAACCAATCAAAGCATGATATGCTAAGGCCGCTCAACTGCTCACCATGACATGCACTGACCACCAGAGGGCAGACAGTCATCTGGTTGACCAGTCGCTATAATGTGCACTGACCACCAGGAGGCAGACACTCCGATTGGTAGGTTAGCTTGCTGCTGGGGTTCGGCCAATCAGGACTGAGTGAGACAAGCCAGACATGCCCTGGAGCCCTCCCGCAGTCCTTCTCCAGCTGGCCAACTTCCCATGTCCCTCCCTGGCCCTGATTGTTCACTGGTGGAGTCCCTTGGCCTGGCCTGGGCCCTCTCACAACCTGGGACCCCTCAGGGGATGTCAGAGAGCTGGTTTTGGCCCAATCCCTCAAGCCAGTCAGAGGGACCCCACTGATGCACGAATTTGTGCACTGGGCCTCTAGTATATAATATCAGCCTGATATTTTTACCTAAGCTTCAGAAAAGGGTTTGACTTATTGGACTATATATGCTTAAAGATATTCTTAAATCTATTGGACTAGTGTCTACATCAATATATCCACTATTTTTAAAGATTATTTTGATATACTATTGTTTCCATTACTTTAATTTTGACGAATTGAATTCTCTACCTGTTCATGATTTTCTCAAAACCTCAGTCTGTCTTTTTACCTCATCAATTTTCACAACCATTTACCAATGGTTTACCACTCCTATGGTTTGAGGGAAAACTTGAAGAGCAAAGGCTTGCTACATAAAAATTCAACTATCTAATTCTGGCTGAACATGAAGGAGCAGGCTTTGAATTTTATTTTAAATAACAAAAAGGTTATCATAGGAACCTCCTGAGTTGCTCTAACTTTATGGGTAAGAGCAAGGCTCTGTGTTCTGATCTCATCTTCAGCTCATTTTCATTCTGTAACCTTAGACAAATTATCAAACCTTCTTTGCCTCAGTTTCTTTTTCAGTAAAATAGAGAAATACATATCCCCATGTTAATATTACTTACCTTATAGCTGCAAGAAGATAAGGTGAAATAATACAGAGTGAGGGCTTAGATAAGTGTCAAGCATGCAAAAAGCATTCAAATTATTAGCAATAGCTAAGTCTTTTATATACATTTTTCCATTCCACAGTGACCTAAAGAGAAGGGCCTCATATTATTTCTACCAATCTAGTGAAGAAACTGATGGGTGAGAATTCAAATATCTTTTCCAAAGTTATAGAGTCAATAAGGATGATTAAGAAAAAGATGAGCAAATAGAAGGAATCACACAGTCCATATATAGCAGGTCATGTATACAGAGGGGTGTGGAGGGAGATGAGGATTTAGTTAAAGGTGAAGCTAGATATGAAGGGTCCTGGACCTTAGAGTTTGCTCTGTGAATGATATAGAGACAGAGAGAAGCTTCCAACAATGGGAAACCAATGGTCAAATTTGAACCTTAGTGTTGAGGATGCTAAAAGAGTGAAACTCTGGCTCCCCGACTATAAATAATTAAAGATTTTATTATCCTCTATTCTACAATATGGACATTTTCCATTTAGGTAGTCAGGAATCATTATGCAGAGCAAATATGTACCCTGAGTTTTCTAAAAAAATTCAGATTCTAACTTTTCCATCAAAATGATGATATTAACTATTTCTAAAATTTTCAGAAATATTAAATCAAAATTACATGTTTTGGACTATATCCAAAAACAGCATATAATCTTTTATCAGAATATGAAACCTGATTTTGTTCAAGACATTTTGGCTAAATTATGAGCAATTTATTTTAAAAGGAGATCTGAAGTTGAGTGGTTTTGAAAAATAAAAACATGAATAAATTAGAGCCCTAAACTTGTAAATTTCTTTCTTCTTCATTTGACAATTACATGTTCTGTTCACTATTTTCAACTAAACATTCCCATCTTCATGGTAGCATCTTTGTTTTCATGTTTAATCCAAGACCAAATGTAGAAATTCTCAAGGTTTTAGCAGCAGAATAAATAAGCAAAACAAACAAAAATTTACCCCAAAAAAGCCAAAAAAAATCCATAAGGTAGATGATCAAATTATAAAATTGAATAAGTAAATTTTTTAAATCACCTAGATTTTTAAAAATTACCTAGCCTATTTTTTTTATTACATTTCCACCTAAGTAAGGACTACTCATCTGATTTTCAGATAGTAATCAGCAGGCAATTCTGTTCTCTCCCAAACCAGAACTCTCTTGGCTGTACCACAAGGCAATTCACCAATACTCATTTTTTCCTTTAATTTCATACCAGTCAATGTGATTTCTTTTCATCAGAAAGTAGGGTGCTTTGTTTTTAAAACTAGTTTTTGTCAAGAATTAAAAATCAAACCCACATAATGCAACCTTCAAATTACCTAAGAACAATACTTTAATAATCAAACACATTTCTAGCAGTGGTATTTAAGAAATGTCTTATGGTTAAGGTATTTGAATACTCACAAATACAGCGCCCCATAGCGGGTAGCCTGTGTAAAAGGTTAAAAAAAAAAAGTGCCTGAAGAGATGGGATAAGTTTTGTAAAGAACCCAGAAAAACACCCAGAGCCAGAATTATCACTCCATTCAGGATCTGGATGACCTGTAAGAAGAAGAATCATAACGGTCATATATTAGTGTACAGTGAGAAGAGACCATTTACATTTTCCTCAGAAAGGAAACATCAGTGCTTGAAATGGTTAGAGTCAAGCCTAAATTAATTGGGCAAGAGCTTACCCTGGGAGGTTTTTGTTCCTTCCTGTTCCTACCAATTCTGGTGGCAACCCTTCATCTTCACCTCTCCCCCTACTTCTGTTCACTCTCACGAACTCTTTTAGGAAAGTAGCAGAAGGGTAAAGGAGATGTGGCCGATAACATAAATTACTCAAACTACCTTCCCAGCATGCTTTGGAGCCATAATATGATGAAAACAGGCAGATATTAGGCAACGTTCTACTCAATCTTTCCCTCAACCCAACTTTAAAATTTAAAGTACAGAATATGAGTTCATAGAGCTGGGCCTCCTGATTGGAGTCCACTGTCCAAAGTTGATAGGATATTTCCTACCACAAGAATATGCCTCAGCATTTCTACTCCCAGGTCTAAAATGTACGGTAACACAGCAATTCCTTAAGGGCATAAATAAAGTTTTCCACGCGTAAGTTCTCTTTTCCACCATAAGCCAGTTTTTTAAAAATAAGGCTGACTTACCCCAAGGGCTTGCAGTTGACCTTTCTGGTAATTTTGTGATATCTCAGTGGACTGGTAGACAGAATTATTCTCCAACTCTGGTTCCACCGGGCTTCCTGCTGAGGCTGTCCCCAGCTCTGCCTTACCAACTTCTTGAGAGGCCATGGGGTTGTTGATGGCTGTTAACAGGAAAAAACGTCCAAAAGCTTGGTTTATTTTCCCTTTTACCACTAGCTAATAATATTTTTGAATGAATGGCAGAGTTCAATTCTGTCCATACATCAAAACTACTCTCCACGAATGGGGCAGGGGAGGCAAAATAATAGTGTTTTTACATTAATGCCATTTTGTCTTGGAGTAGTAGATATCATTACATGATTGTGCTAGGCCTGGGTACTTAGCTTAATTTTGGAACAGTAAAAAGCAATTCCTTTCTAATTTTTATATGCATTTAAATATTATTTAGTCCCTGCCTCCCTTCAAATCAATCCTGGACAACTACACATATGGTTTTATTGATCAATAACCTCTTATGTGAGGAAGGTAGGTTTAGTAATATTCTAGTACTAATAATAGGTATAATTTATTGAGTAGTTACTGCTATGTGACAGGCACTGTCTACTTGCTGTGAATGTGTTAACATACAGGGTGGGGTAAAAAGTAGGTTTACAGTAGTGCATGTAGAAAAATAATACTAAAAATATTTTAAAATAATTGATAAGTACAATAATACAAGATTAATCTCTGTGTTCTGAGTACTCACAACAGGAAACCTAGTTTTGCCCCATCCTGTATTTAATACTCCCAAAAATTCTTTGTTGAATATTATCATTCCCATTTTAAAGATGAGAAAATTGAGGCATAGAGAGGTTGAGCAAATCACCCAAACTTATTTGGTTCATAAGTGAGCACAAATCCTCACAGAAAGATTTTACTTTAAAAATGTAACATTTTACTTTTGAAATATCATATTAAATAGTACTATATGATAAATACTTTTCTGGTTAGCAAAGAGTTTAAACATTAGGGAAGAGTCAAGTTCAAATCCAAATTTGGCCACTTACTAGTTGTATGATCCAGTAATGGCAACTTGGTTTTCATGTCCATAAAATAAAAATAATTTTATTTCATATTAACATTGCAAAGGTCAACTTTGATTATGTATAAAGTCCCCAATCTAATAGAGTTGATAAATGTTGACTTTTAACTAATACTCTGTCTTGTGTCAGAAAGGACTTAATGTATTATATATAAGGGACACCAAACAACCACCTTAATCATTGCAGCTAAAAAATATGTATCACTGAAAATATACACAGTATGTTCATTTAATCTTGAAGAATATAACTTCCCAATATGTACTGTTCTCCAAGACAAAATAATTACAAAGTGCTTTTAGCACTTATGAGGTGGATTGTATGAGATTAACCATGGATCCATTAAGCATTAATGAATTCTGCCAAAACTATTGACTTTGAGTTTATAATAATATCTTTACTTTCTCCTTTTTTAAAAAACGGGAAATTTATATGGCAGGTCCACTTTTCTAATAACTTTACTCATTTTTGTCAAAATAAATCCATGACACTTCCTTTCAGGATAATGCTTACCTTTCTAGTTCATTATTCTAGGGGGTACATGTCATGCTTATTCAATAATTAAGGAAATAAAGAAGGTGAAGGTCAGAACACATTTCAACTTTGTCATATTGGTAATTGCTATTTTACCTATCATAACAGTTTCCTATCTATACTGATTTTTTTATGCTAGCATTAAAGCACATGCTCTAGTTAAGCACTGATAAATGTAAAATAACAAGAAGCCCTCAATGCCCATGCTCAATACTGTCCCTGGAACTCAAGAATAAGGGAAGATCAAAAAAGTTTATAATAAATTCTATTTTAATAAAAGCTTAATGTATTCTGCACAATATGCATAATAATAAGAATGACCAAAAGTAGAAAATCTCTAAATTCTTCTCCCATCTATGTTCAACATTACTATGCAAAGACCAGGCTTAAACTTTAGTATCTATTGGGAAATAGGTGTATATTTTAGATAAAATATCTAATATGCGATAATGTATGCAATGTACAGAGCATTGGTCCTTCTTGACCTGATAGTTGATTGACTGTTTCTTCGGCTTCATTCCTCACCCCTCCTGATCTCAAAGCTCAATCCAGCCTTTTTTTCTTTCTTTCAGCCCTCCCAAATGTCAACCTCTCAAAAGTCTTGAACCTTTCTCAGTACTGTTCCCCTCCCCCTAAAACACATTTCCCCCTGAGCTCCATCTAGATCATTTCTGCTCTTTTTCCAGACTGAATCTTAATCCACGTGTCATACTTTGCTGGATGTTACTCTGAATTCCCTCTCCTTCCCTCCTTATTTTACTTACCACTCTGAACCCTGATTGACTGGATACTTATCTGTGTCTCCCTGATTTCTCATCATTGTAACTTCAGTGCCTAACTCAGTGTCTGTCATATGGTGAGCACTCAGCTAATACATGTCTAATAAATGAATGAATGTTTGGTCTCTGTGACTTATGATGACAGACACGTTTGCAAGGTTTGGAGTGTCTTATACAGAGAAACTCCAGAGCAGTTCTAGAGGGAGGAAAATTATTCTAACCACATAACTTAACTTGATTTTGTCAACATAAGAAATATTCAAACCTGTGAAGAATTTTTGTGAGTTTATTTGCGCCAAGCTGTCAACAGTTGCCAGGAAGCAAAATCTCAATGGACGGAGATAATGCTCCAGAGAAAGGCAGTTTGCACCTTATTTAATACATTACAATCAAAAGAGCAGACACAAGTGGTTTACAATGAAACCCACTGGTGATAGATTAGGAAGGTGGGAGAAAGCAAAGTGGAGAAACCTCTGGGATTGGGTGAAAAGTAAGATGTTAGAAACATATTTTTACATAGATGGGTTCAGGATAGTTAACAGTCAATGATCAACTCACTAACAATGAGGGGATTTGTGGTCTCTGCAGAGTGGTGCCTGTGCTTCAAGAGGCCCAGAAAAGGGGAAATTACTTTGACATTACAATGATATATTATCAGAGATGCAAAAAGAAAATAGAAAGGCTCGGTTAAGATAAAGGTTGACCTTTGTCAGGGAAGATGCTGGCCTAGGACATGACTACCCACCATAAACTGCTTTTATTTAAAAAGTTTTAATTTCAGACCATCCTTTGTGGTTATTTTTTGATGTTGTTATTGTTGATCCTCACCTGAGGATATTTTTTTCATTGATTTTTAGCAAGAGGGAAAGACAGGGAAAGACAGAGAGAAACATCTATGTGAGAGAAACACATGGATTGGTTGCCTCCTGCATGAGCCCTGATCAGGGCCTGGCCCGAAGAGGAGCCTGCAACCAAAGTACATGCCCTTGACCGAAATAAAACCCGGGACCCTTTTGTCTGCAGGACGACACTCTATCCACTGAGCCGAACTGGCTAGGACCCTTGTGGTTAATTTCGGTCTCTGTGTTTGCAAGGCCACCATGCAGGCCTCCCCTGAGCTTGTCAGATTTAGTATGTGGCCCCTTTTCATCCACAACTTTTAAAAATAACTATGAATATCAGGGAGAATTTTCAGCCTTCAGGTAAAATTAACTATGCTCTCTAATATGGTCAATTTAGCTTTTTCTTAATGGAGGAAATGTTGATTTTTTTTTTTTCTCTAAGAACCAGTTAAGTCATCTAGCTTTCAGTGTGTTCTAAATGTTCTTATGTTAACTGGTTTCGTTCTTACAACATCTATATGAAGAAGTGATATTGTTAAGATCTTTTCCATCTTACAGGTGAGGAAGCTGAGAATCAAAGGAGTTAAGTAACTTGCCCAAGGCCACGAAGCCAACAATTTGAGGAGGTAGGGAGCAGAACCTGGCTGCCTCTGGAGTATTATTATCTTATACTGTTCCCTGAAGTTTATGCAGAAACTCATGGACCAAATTGCTTACCTCAAGTGTGTCCAGACTGCCTTTATTGCCAGAGCTAGCACCTGAATTTGGGTGCAACCACTTGCATTTAATATATCTAAGGAATATATGCCTGCATGTATGGCATCCATGCCCACGTTTTCCAAATAAATAACTATATAACTATATCTAACATTTTTTACCATGGCATAACAGTCAAATTTTAAGGGGAAGCCATCCTTAGAGCTCAGCTTTCCAAATCTCTACATAGCAATCAAGCAGAAAACTTTGCAGACATCCTCAGTGGCCCACTGGGTGACACCTTTAACAGCAAGAAAGACAGTGGAGAGGGACTCTACAGGGTTTACCTTGGAGGCTTCAGGCCTTGACAGACTTCTTTCCTCTCAAGCCCATCTTGCCGTGAGTAGGAGACACTGGAGACACTCAGGAACGACCATTACAGTGTCTTTTTCCAGAAAGCAGTGGCCTCCTCTAACTCAGGCTTAATGGATCTTGGCCTTAGGCAACACTTTAGAGGAGGCAGTGAAAATGTTTTGTTGGGAAACTGAAGAATGTGCTAACCACACCTGTGGGTGGCCCTCGGATTTCACTGTGCTTCCTGGAGGCATAGTGTTGGTTAGGAAAGTGGCGCCAGGAATAACTATCTCTGACTTTGAGATTATTGTTGGAACAAAAAATACAAGCAGGAAAAAAAAAATACAAGCAGAAAATATGGGTAGAGGAGTAGGAAGGGGCAGGGAATGGAGGAAGAACAGTTAGCCAGAGCCATTGCAAATGGAATACTAAAGAACAAAGGGAAGAGAATGTGTCTTAAGAGAAAGAAAGAAATGAGGAAGTGAAAAAAAGTACTCCTTTGAGCACAGTTGTTTTAAATTTAGAACTGCAGCAAGAGCTGTGTGAGGAAGTTACTTAACCTCTAAGATTTCAGTTATCTCATTTGTAAATTTAAGCTCATAAAATCCACCTTAGAGAATAGTTACTCAGGGACAGAATGGATGTAAAGGCCATAAAAACAAAGATCTTTACATTAATAGAATGCATAACTCTTTGGGTTATAGGATTAAATAAATTGTACGCTGGTAGTATCACCTGTACGCTGGTAGTATCACCTGACATACATTTTAAGCCTTTCTATTACCCGTGTCTTAACTGCCAAAGGATAGTCCTGTTATGACAATGATTAAATTCTTTGTTTAACAAATAAACAACAAAATGCAACATTTTATTGAAAATAATAAGATAGAAGCACTTTAAATTTTAAAAACTTAATGAAAACTATCTTAGCAAAATCTGTTTCCAAAAGGATGTAGCACCCAAAATGTACATTTCATTAAGCAATTGAATATAAGAAGTCTCCCCAAAGTCAGGGTGATTTTTTGGTGTGTTGCTGGGTAGACTCCCTCTTTAGTGAAAAGAAGACAGCATAAACAGCTGGTGGGGGTGACCAGGTAATGAATTGCTCTTAAGTGGCAGGACAATGCCATACTTAAAGGCCTCATCATCAATTATTTCAGGTGTGGAAGAAACATATGGGGGAGAAAGGAAAACATGGCATCGAATTTCAATTAAGGGAGTGGTCTTTAAATTCTAGAATAGAAATTAAATTTTCTATTCTAGAAATAATTACTCAAATATGATGGACATTATTTTTGCAATAATTACTCAAATATGATGGACATTATTTTTAGGACTCTACTGATTAATTAGAAGAGCACACACAAGTTAAAGCATCTTCACAGAAAAGGACTTGGTCTCTCCTGGGAGTTAGTATGTTACATTTAAATTCTGCACAAAGTTTAGTCTCTGGCACATTTACTAAAAAAAAAAATATTTAGAATAGTTTTCAGAGGTTCAGATCAAATAGATCAAACTATTGTCATTGAGGATATATTGCTGAATTTACTACATAGAACAGAAAATAAAACTTAAATGGGTAATGTGAAATACCTAGTAGTTAACATTAAATTAATAAGCCATACCCTTAGTGAATAATAGTATCTAAAAATACACCTTCACTAAATCAGGACCTTCACTGAATTACGGTTTTTTAGGGATCAGGTACCTTACCTAAGTAAAAATGCATACCAATTTTTTTTATATACAGAAAGAAAACCATAATTTTTCAACAAAATCATGATATCAATTTCAAGTTTTTATTTTTCCTTTAGGAGGAAGTCAGTTTAATTAGAACTTAATAATCCTAACTCTTGTGGTGTTGTCTTAAAGTCAGCCCTGAAGGGACAGGGATTCAACTTTATTTCATCTGTAGAAACTGGTATAAACCACAATGATTTCCTAAAGAAGAGAAAAGCAGAAATCAGATAAAGTTGACATACTCAGTACCAGGTCTTTCTAAGTCTAAACTTGGAGCCAAGTTATTTTTAGCACTTTTGAACACGACGTTCATTTTTAGTTTGGTGTTGTAGGAGTGCAGACCAGTGCATGGACCTTCTGGATAAAGATGATTTATAATGCTTGAGTTAGCAGAGTACCACAGTGTCCAGACTTAGACAAATGGCAACTAAAAGCTGTCAAAAGCTTAATCTGACCTAGTGTTGGGTGGCAAGAGAGGTGTATAGTGTGTGTGTTGGGAGGAGAGGAGGGGAGTGCATGTTTCTGTTTACTTACAGCAGTAAAATTCATGCACCGAAAACCTAATCATATTCCTTTGTTGGTCTAGTCTTCATGTCTTCATTTTTTTCTAAGGAAGATAAGTTACAACCAACATAATAATTACTATCAAAATGGGAATGCCTTAGTCACCACTATTATTCTGGTGGTCTATACAGAGGCAACAGCTCCAAGGCATTGGCTAATATATAAAAACTAAAGGTTCGGTGCACAGATTCATGCACTGGCGGGGGACATGGCCTGCAGGGATCGGCCCGCTGTGGGAGAGCCACTCATCCTGGTCAGCCGAGCAGCTATGGACTTGCCCTCTGAGTGGCTGCTGATGAGGAAATTAGTCTGAGCTGATATTTCAGGGTAATGTCTTGGGTAAAGGTATGTTCTGTGTCCTGGAGGAACCTGGCGGAGAGCTTTGCACCCCAAAGCCACCCGGTGAATGTCCTGGATGTGTGATGCCAGGTCAGTGATACCATCGGGGGTGTTCAGGGAAGCTGTGCTCTAGGATCCTCAGCCATCAGGACAGCCTCCCCTGGGGGATCCACAGTCATGTCCCCTCTTGTCATCTGCCTATGCCAGCTCCCCACGCTCTTCCTAGAACACACCTTAGAGGGCCTGCCTCAGGTGGTGGGGTCAGGCCAGAGTCTGGATTGTCTCAGGTATTTGATAGGTGCAAAGACTTGGCCTCACCGTGGGCCTGCTAGTGGCTGCTCCCACAGCAGAAGCAGCTGTTCATCCTGGTCAGCAGAGTGGTGCTCCCACTGTGGGAACACACTGAACACCAGGGGGCAGCTCCTGCATTGAGCGTCTGCCCCCTGGTGGTCAGTGTGCATCATAGTGACTGGTCAACTGGTTGTTCTAGTCATTCTGCCATTTGGTCACTGGCTTTTATATATATAGATGAAAATGTGTATGTGTATCACTAAATCCCTCAGCTTTTTTTTTTTCCCTATGAAAGTTAAAGGAAAGATCAAGGGTATTAAACAATGTGAATGTGCTTAATGCCACTAAACCAGTGGTCGGCAAACTGCGGCTCGCAAGCCACATGCAGCTCTTTGGCCCCTTGAGTGTGGCTCTTCCACAAAATACCACAGCCTGGGCAAGACTATTTTGAAGAAGTGGCGTTAGAAGAAGTTTAAAAAATTTGGCTCTCAAAAAAAATTTCGATCGTTGTACTGTTGATATTTGGCTCTGTTAACTAATGAGTTTGCCAGCCACTGCACTAAACTATACACGTAAGATAAAATTTACCATTTTAGCCATTCTTATGTATATTTTACCACAATAAAAAATAAAACATCAATTCTCTCCCCTTCCTGCCCCCTCCCAGTAGTACTCTGATCAAGCTAAAAGATATTGCACACTAGCTCTGAACTCTGAATTATTTTTTGGTGTCAACTAATTGTGTGTGTTTTTTAAGAGGATATATTTTGCCATTGATTGAGGGAAGGGAGGAGCGGGGAGAGAAAGAGGCATCAACGTCAGAGAGATTCCTCAATTGGTTGCCTCCCACACACATCCCAACCAGGGCCAGGAATAGAGCCTGCAACCGAGGTCTGTGCCCTTGACCAGTAATCAAACCAATGATCCTTCAGTCCTCGGACTGACACACTAATCACAGAGCCAAATCAGCCAGGGCTCCACTCTTTTTATTATTAAGCAAGGATAGAATTTTCCTGTAGTTTTCAGGGTGTCATTCAAATTTATAACGCTCAATGTAAATATTTCAGTGAGATGGTCCAAGTGTCTCAGAATACCATTCCACTGGTCTCAAAGGTCAATGTGGGGTCCTTTTTGAGTTCAATGTCTCAGTATCACAAAATTACGAGCAAAGTACATTTGAATATTAGGCTGATAAACTCTTCCTTCCACGGATCTCTATGACTTAGTATTAAATTGAAGATTGCTTTCTCTTTGTTTTTTAGCCATTTATTCTCCCAACATGGAATTGAACCATGAAATGTATCAGAAAGAGTATAATGAATGAGGAAGCTTTGAAAGATAATATTGTGCATGATTCTTCTACTTACTAAAGTGACTTTGTATATTTAATGGCTCTGCCTTATAGTTCAGTTACTGTAAAATAACCTAGCTACACTGGATTGTGTATGTTTTGATTCTGAAATGAATATTATATTTTAAAAATAAAAAATACAAGAGTATTCATTAAAGTATTTTTGTAAATGCTGATTTAGTGTTTGTTTGGAGTTAGGCCTATGGGCGAATCATATATATATTTAATACAAAAAGACTACCCATCCAAGAGATTTGACCAGGTAAATGGAAGATATAAATCACCAATCACTTTCATAACTTAATTTGTTCATAAACATCAACTTTCCAGATTGGTAAGGAGATTGGAATAAGTGTAGTTATAAATGGTTAAATGTGATACATGCATGTCTGAGCTTAGGACCTGTTTTCATAGTTCTAATATGGTGCATCATACCACACTTCCTTTTTTAACTTTGTTCTGGGCAAAATTACCCCCACAAATAAGGGTTTATTGTGATATTAATGATTCCTATACATATTAAAATAAAAATTAGTAAAGCTTTACATTTTCACATGGGTACAATCCATAATCATCTCACAGACTACAAAATATGCCTGCAAAGGACAGAAAAGTCTAAGAGAAAAACAAGTGTCAATTCGTGCTTTTTCTTTTTTCATTTCTATTTCTTTAACTTATCTTTTTTTTGCACAGCACAAATACAAAGGTAAATAGACCAGGCCCCAGCCTTGAGGATGTAAAGTAGTACAGGCAATGAGTTGGGCTATGAAAAAGGGGGACAAGTCCCCAAGTACACATGGGATTTATGTGTCCCTTCATTTTCAGAACAAACTGGAAAATTAATAATTATACCAACCTTGTAAAAATGATGGTAAAGTTGATTATTCACCTATATAAGAAGCTACCTGTATTTCCTACTTTTAGACAAACAGTTAATCATGGCTCTCAAAATATGGCGAACAGTATCACCTTTATCTGGGAACTTATTTGTATTACAGATTCTTGGGCCCCATTTCAGACACTGAATCAAAAACTTTGATAAGTCCTTACAGTGATTCTGATTCATGCGAAGGTTTGAAAATCACTATAGAGTCCTTCGTCTCTAGCAAACGATTTGAAATTTAAAAATTCATGCTGCACATGAATCAAATGATGACCTAGAGTTCTTAATAAGTTAGAATTGAAAAACAAACTTATTACTTAGGATGTCTGAGTGACAAAGGAGTTCCACTTCAGCACTGAGTATTTACTAACATGCATTAATGAAGACTGAACTTTTGACAAGATTGTCTAGTAGCATAATTGAGAGCAGATAAAACTTGTCATCTAGGTCCCAACTATCCTTGGAGCTTTGCTTTGGGGATGTACAGGAAATGTAATGTTTCTTGAAGCTGCTCACTTCAGTGCCACCCCACCAACCTCACCTAAAAATATGTGTACTCAGAAATGTTAAAGAAAAACAAAAGCCTGTAAGAACTCCTGGATAGGTTCCAAGACATCAGCAGTAAAGTTAATCCTCTGTGTGCTTTTCTGATTACCTCCCAACAATCAGCCCCTGAAATTCATTTGAACACGCACTTGAAAGTGATGGATTCACAAATATAACCTGACCCTAAGGAACACAGCATCTATGAAAATATTCAAATGATACAGTTCACTCTACTCACCTTATTCTTTCGAACCTGTAGTAATAAAATGCTGAATTTAAGGAGATTTTCTCACAATGAGTAAAGGCTCTCCTCGAGCTGCCCAAGGTGATGATTGTGGACACCTGAGAGGCTCCAGTTATAATACGCGGCAGGTGGTCCTGTCACAACTTCCTGTTCCCCGAAAGGATGTTGCCTTGGTCTCTGGCCAGATGAAGGTTTTTCTGGTGTTAGGAGGTCTGCACCTCTTTTTTTCTCTGACTTGGATTTCCTCTGGAGAACAACCAGGTATTTACGGAATACTAGAGAGATGGTGGGGAATTGGTAATCAATAATGAGGCTGCTTCTTTGACTTTCCAAGTCTGAACATTTCAGTCTGCTGCTGCATTGCTAATAATGAAGGGTCTACACTAAATGATCTGCTTCAGGTTGGGGTTGGAATGCCTTGTTTCACACTTGGGTTTATCCCTGGTCACTTCCTTTTTTTTTTTTTTGTAATGCATTTTATTGATTTTTTACAGAGAGGAAGGGAGAGGGAGAGGGACAGAGAGTTAGAAATATCGATGAGAAACATCGATCAGCTGCCTCCTGCACAACCCCTACTGGGGATGTGCCCGAAACCCAGGTACATGCCCTTGACCGGAATTGAACCTGGGACCCTTCAGTCCACAGGCCGACGCTCTATCCACTGAGCCAAACCGGTTAGGGCCCTGGTCACTTTTTTTGCCCTACACTATCCCTTCCCCCTTTAAGGGTGGCTTATCCTGTAAGGAAAGTGGGGTTGGTTGATTTATAATAGGTTTCCATGTATTTGAGATGGAAGAGTTATCTTGGCTTCAGCTATGAAGAATGATGCTTAGGAATAAACCTTAAAGAGAGAAACTTATTCACACTACATGTATGTGTATCAAAGCTTGACTGTAGATTCTAAGCTATTTTACAGGGACCTTTATTTTTCAGCTTCATAAAATAAGATGCCAAGTGATTGGGATTATTTGTAACAAAAATTCTGACAAAGGGGCCAAGAGAGTTATGTCCCCGTACATTTTCAAAATATAGAGTCTGGTCCACCTCCAGAATTCGTTATTTGAAGTATATGCATAGGGACTTCTGGACATACATTCTTAGTGCTATTTCTAGAGAAAAAGTAAATGAGCTCTCACAGCTGGAGAGACTAATTCAGAATTCTGACAGATGCAAGTCCCATATCCCTTATTGGCTTTTGAAGATTTCATCTTTAGAGAAGACCTGAGGTACATATTAAAATATGTAGACAGCTGGGTCCCACTCCACACCTAATGAATTGGGTTTTGAGAATTTGGCCAAATAATTTGCATTTTTAACAATTACTAAAAATGACTTCACATGTCTATAATACTATCAACAATAAAAAGTATGTTTTAAAAAGTGACTTCACAATGGAATTTTGGCAAAAATCCAAAGAGTTAATGACTTCTTATTTCTTAACAAAATTGGGATTCAACTTGAAGTTACTTTATGTACATGTTCATAATGGACAAAATAATCTCTCAGAAGATTTGGCAGGATCCTTCAATTCTTCCCTATCATATATGAGTTCACTTTAATAACTTCTATATGCCAATTTCTTGAGATCTTATACTAATGCATTGTCCCTCATTTGAACTCTTCTAAGCAACTATTCAGCATATTAACTTGGATGTTCAATATGTACCTTTAAATTATTATGTCTAAAATAAAACTCATGCATTAAAAAAAAAATCGCAAACCTGCCTCTCCCCAGTTTCATTTATCTCAGCTGAGAGCAGCACCATCTATTCAGGTTCCTTAGAATGATTACTTTCCTTCCCCAGCACCACATCCATATGACTCCACAATGTTCCTAGAATTCCACCAGCTCTTGCCATCTCTTCTACAACTCAAGTCCAAGCCTCCAATAACCAATCCTGGTCTAATTTAATGCCCTTGAAACTGATCTCTCAGATTCTAGTCCTGCTCTCCTAACCTCCAGAATGAGCTTCTCAGATCATAAGTTAGATCTATTTACTCCACACAATACTTGCTGTAGTTCATTACATTCTGACCAGACTGGCCACTTTCTGTTTTGGGAAGTCACCAGCCAGGGTCCTTGAACTCTTAATCCCACTGTCTAGGATGACAGGTGACTTAATGCTAAGATGCCCTCTTCCTCTCTGTGTAAAGGAATACCTAGGTTATCCATCATACATGTGCTAAAAAGGAAGAAGGACAGGCCAATGATTTTATTTGTCATTTTCATGGCTGTAGTACCAAAATTCTCCAGTGGTTGGAAGTTGCCGGCAGCTAAAGATGGTTTTAGGACTATGAACAGTTTACCCATAAAAACTCACCACAGATTAACCTTTCAATGATTCTATGCCTGCCTCTTTAAAAGAGCAGATAATTCCTTCTCAGATTTTTCAATTTATTCCCTAAATTACCAGCAGTTCCAAATTACTCTGGGATTTAACTATGGGAACCTATATTTCACCACCTGCTTTCTAGCCATTAGCAAACTTTAATGCTTCAATTAAAAATAAGCTTCAACTGTCTTTTGGTTGACAGAGTACAATATTATTCAAAGCCACCAACTCTTCCCAGTCCTTTATCAGCAATTTCTAGGATATTTCACACTTGGACTTCATCACAAGTCCAAGTTTTCCTTCTGTTTTAGCTCTCCTAAAACATAGCCCAGTGATTAGGGAGGGTCTGCACGTGCTTCCTTCTTTTGGAGAAATAGGCCATTTTGTACATGTATTCATTCAATGAATACTTACTGAGCTTTTATTGTGGCTTATTCTTGCTTCTAAATAATGCAGCAATGAAAAATTAAAAACAAAATCTTCATTCTCTTGGTCCTTATATTCTTATGCAGAGAGAACAGCATTTTAAAACATATTTGTACAGTGTCACAATTAGTAGTAAAAGAAAAAGAGTATGGGAAAAGTATGCTGTTAACCTATGATGACTAGTTTTCTATCCCAACTTTGTTAGTTTTAGTTTGGCCAAGTCTCTGTATTGCTTCAGAAAATACCAAGATTAAACAGAGATACCAGGATTAGAACAGAGGTTGTGCTTTCCAAGAGTTAAAGCTGGGAATGAGGGTAGGCTGACCATTGCCCATAATTACTATTATAGTGGACATGTCAGTAAAGGGGGCAACTAACATCTTGTTTGGGTTCATTTTAATCCATGTGTAAGATCACCTGGATGCTTCTTGGAGGTGGGTGGGCATGTGAGTGTTTCAAAAGGGAAGATAAGACTGACGACCACCTCTAAAATCTATTTCCCTCTACCAGCAAGTGGCAGGGGATGCCTTTTATTGTCAACTGACTTTGAGCCTCCCTGACTTTCCCTGGTACCTCTGAATTGTGTGATGCTTTTTCTTTTCTACCTCTCAATAGTGTATGTACTATGCAGCCCCTCTCTGTTCCTGGCCAGAGTCAAGCCAACTGCATTTGGTAATGATCTACCTATGACCACCGAAGAAGTTTTTCTAGGAGATCAGTGTCCTGTAACTTGGGTGTATCAAGGATTTTATGAGTTTCGATACCATCCCAGTGATTGTAACATTCAGATTGAGGTAATTACATACCTGCCTAAATAACTAAATCTTCAGAGACTTTCAGGCTCACAAACTGTATGCCATAGTTTTGGTTTGGGGATTTGTTTTTGTTGTTACTTTAGTGTTTGTTTGTTTTTAGTAATAAGATAAATAATTTTTTTGCCAAATGTCATATCCATACAATGAGCAGAGAAGGAAGGTAGAATGCAAAGTTTCCACTTGTCAGTCAGTTGTACCTTCCTTTAGAGAATGCAAAGCTAAATAAGATATGGAATTTGTCTTAATTGTAGAGAAGAATGGGTGGGTTTTTGGGTTTTTTTTCTCTATATCAAGGGTCAGCAAATTACAGCCTGCAGGCTTGATCTGGCCCACCACCTATTTATATGTGGTCCATGAGCTAATAATAGAGTTTTAAATACTTAAATGATTTTAAAATGACAAAAGAAAAATATTATTTGGTAATAGGTAAAAAGTACAAAATTCAATTTCAGTGTCCATAAATTCAGTTTTATTGGGACATAGCCATGCTCATTTACTTATTCATTTATTTATTGTCTGCAGCTACTTTCATACTATAAGAGGCCACATAGCCCACAAATCTAAAAGGATTTCTATCTGCCTTTGCAGAAGTCTGCCCATCTCTGCTCCATGGAAAAAGTTAACAACATCCTATATATTAAAAGCCTAATATGCAAATCAACCGAATAGCAGAACGACCAGTTGCTATGATGCACACTGACCACCAGGGGACAGACATTCAGTGCAGGAGTGGTCCCCAGCCCCCAGGAACCAGGCCAGCCAAGGCAGGTGATAGTGGGGACCCCACCCCCCGATTGCCTCACTGGTTGCCCCACAGATCAGCGCTGATCGCTGGCCAGGCCTAGGGACCCTACCTGTGCTCAAATTTTGTGCACCAGGCCTCTAGTAGCTTTATATCCTTCTAAATGTTTACAGCCTTAAGCAGCAGCCAGTCCTTCCTGATGCAGGCAAATGGAGAAAGAGTTTGAGTAGTTGACACATCCTGACATTTTCAAATGACAACTTCAAGTGACTGCCTGACCTACCTCCTGACATCTCAGCTCCTACCAGAGAGTCTGGTGCCCCTTCCTGGTTTGGGGGTCTGGATGGGTAGAATAAGGGCATCAGTCTGATGAGGGATATGTATAGTTTGAAAGTCTTACAGGTAACTTGGATGCTTTGCCATCACAATGAACCAATCTTACCCCACTGAACCTCTGCTGAGAAACCCTGAGGGATGTGTCATTTCCTTTAACTTTTTCTCCATTTGAAAACTAAGAAACAAAGACATAGTGCCTTTTGAAAATAAATTTTAATATTATTTTCATGTTCCTATGAAAATATTAGGAAATTGATGAGAGCTAGTGGCTGGGCAGATAAGCTAATAGGAGAGTTTCAATTACATTAAATGAATATTAAGGATAAACAAAGAAAGCATGCACTGGTATTCACTATGGTGAGAGATTAAATGAAGTGATGAGAAATAAATCTTCATATTATCTGTACCACACTGTTAACATTTCCTTAAAAAATGTTATTTCTGCTGTAGCTGGTTTTCTCGGTGGTTAGAGCATCGGCCCGTGGACTGAAGAGTCCCGGGTTTGATTTCGGTCAAGGGCAAGTACCTCAGTTGCAGGTTCGATCCCAAGCCTCAGTCAGGGTGCATGCATGCAAGAGGCAACCAATCCGTGTGTCTCTCACATTGTTTCTTTCTCTCTCCTCCTCCCTTTCACTGTCTAAAAATCAATGGAAAAAAATATCCTCGGGTGAGGATGAACAAAAAAAAAGTTATTTCTGAAGATCATATAGATCTTTTTAAAGTATTCTTTATACTAGATGTACCTCTTACTCATCTGCCATTCTAAGGTAATGCTCAGTATCTGAATGCCTAGAATCTAGAGAAAAGTTTCTCAAGAGAAGAAATTATAAATGCTTTCTTGATAATTATGAGAGCCTTGAGGCAATATTATTTAAACTCAGTGGCAGGTTCTCTTACCTCCTGTGAACCATACCCTATAACAGATGTTAATTCTTCTGGCCACTTAGAAAATGGCTCTCTTTCCCACTGGGAAGATACATTTTACTGTGTGCCCATTTCTTAGAGATGTTGGCTCGTCCACTCATTCCTAACAAAATCTTTGTGCCAACTTATACATTCCCTTTGCTTCCTCAGGTCCTCCCAGGGAATAGTTTCCTTTTTATATCTGAAATCACCTTTAAGTCATTGTTCTCCACTCTTGAGGCTTCAATACCTGTGGCCTGTATCGTGCCCTGGTTAGTCTACCAAACTGATGTCTTATCTTCTCAAACCTTTTTAACTGGTTAGGAGAGGAGAGAGAGCTAAAGCTGAGAGATGAAGTTACTAGGCAGGATTGACCATGAGAATCTTACTGTCTTGATGCAGTATTATTCTGTGTTCTTGGTCTTTCCATTCTGCTACTTATTACCAGTGTGACTTTGGGGAAGTTATTTAATAATTCTGTGCTTCAGAGTCCTCATTAGAGTGGACATAATAGTGCCCATTTCACAGATTTGTGGTGAGGAGTAAATGAAATAATGCATGTAAAGAGATAAAAACAGTCCTTGATTTATAAAACACATGTAGTACCTGGTGACTGGTGCCATCATTGCATCAGTTAATTCTCTTCAATGTGGTATAAAGCTGTGCATACAACTACTAGGTATAACTTCACCATTTATTTAGTAACTCTTAGACTGAGAAAGCATCTTGTTGTAATTATAGTGTTGATGTTACGAATTCTTTCTTATCAAGACCAACTGGGAATATTAGAGGTCCTCATTAAATTAATGAGAGTAGACTGATCACTATGAATTATAGGCTAAGGAGAGAAGTTTACTAGAATACTAGTTTTAACTAGTTAAATGTTAAATATTTTAACTTTCTCCATGATCCATGGGATAAGACTCTTTTTTTTTCTTTATTGATTAAGGTATTACATATGTGTCCTTACATTGCCCCCACCCCACCCCCCAGATAGGACTCTTATTGGCTCATTTAGACTCTGCCTTTTATAGATGGTCTAAGATCATTCGATTTTAACTAATGACTTCTGATCAGCTCATAGAAAATCTGGTGGTATTTTGGGGAGAACCTTCTCTTATATAAAGCTTTCTATGTTCAGTTGTTTAACTAATAGCTCATTTTCTAAAATGAGGATAGGATAACAACACAGGTTGAGATTCTGAACTTCAATCACCAGGACTTGCATAGATATTAATCTCATTCCTCTTTACATTCTTTTCCCTTTCTGTAGCAATGCAGCTCCTGTAAGAACAAGCCCAGGAAATGATGCAAATAAACAAGGTGGCCCCCCAAAAAGATCAGGAACAGCAATTTTATACATTGGAGAGACAACCAGAAATTTAAGGTGAAGTTACTTAAAGTACACAGACTAATGAGGTTCAAGGATATTTTATAACAGCAAACAAGATTTTTACAAGGAAATCATATAAAGGCCTGCACTTCCAATTCAGGAAAGGCTCACTAGGGGTGTTGATCTTTTTGGCAGCCCCTTGTGACTGGCATTAATTGGCATGTTAATCGGCATTAACCAAATCAACTCAGATTGTCCCTCGGGAGCCATGAAGGATGAGGCAATAGGCAAAACATTTTTACCAAAATCAACATCAATAGAATATTGAATATAAATGTTATAAATTGATACCAAAACCATAGAATGTGGACTTTGATAAGGTAGAGAGAATCCATGACAATGTGCACTAAGAAATATTTTAAATTCAGACTCCATCCTTAGAGGATTAAATGCCTGCCTGTCAGGGAGTACATTACCTAAATTGTATGAATTTCCCTTTCTGGACAGCTGAGAAGGGAAATTCCAAATATATGCAGATATGTATATTATGAACTAGGATATAGCTCTCTCTGGGGAGAAGTGTCTGTACACTAGAAATATTAAGCACTTTTAAAATTTTGAGGTGTGTTAACCGATGCTATATTATATCAGATATATATTACACATCTCTGATATATTTTATGGTTAAGAAAAACAAAGATATTTATATTGCTAGACATATATAACTTGTATTAATGTTTTTAGAACATGATTCAAAACATTACCTCTTTGCTCCCTCCCCTCTGTACCTCTCCCTAAGGTTTAGGAACTATGTGCTCTAAGACAAAAGAGAAAATTACACTGTGCAGATTCTGATCTTTTTTCTCTTTGCAGAGCAATGGTCAATTTTTCTACCTTAAAAAATCACATGGCTTATCTAGCTCCACCTGAGAAGTCAGAAGCTGATATAATCCCTAAAGCTCTGATTGTAGAAGGATTGTGTGCTAGAAGCCAGAATGCTGTTTGAGGATCCTGTTTGTTATCTTAAATTTTTAAATGTTTTTTATGATTTTATTTTTAATGGAATGGACCTTTGTTGGTTTGCAATATTTTACTTAGCAGGGTCTGCCTTTCTTTTTAACTTTATAAGGAATTATAATAAAATACTAGTGGCCCAGTGCACAAAATTCATGTATGGGGCAGGGGGGGGGGGGCGCGGGCGCGGGCGCATTCCCTCAGCCCAGCCTGCACCCTCTCCAATTGGGGACCGCTGGCTCCTAACTGCTCACCTGCCTGCCTGCCTAATCACCCCTAACTGCCTCTGCCTGCCTGCCTGATTGCCCCTAACCCCTCTGCCTGACTGCCTGATCACCCCTAACTGCCTCTGCCTGCCTGCTTGATTGCCCCCAACTGCTTTCCCCTGCTTGACTGATCTCTCCCAGTCTCTGTCTCTCTTTGTTTTTCTCAGCAGTCCTCCAGGCCTACCTGCTTCCCTGTCTCCCTCTCCCTCTTTCCCAGCTGGGAGGGGGCAGGGCCAGTGGGGGCCGCTCCACCCTCTGCCCGCCCTTCCTTCCATCCAGGGCTCTTCAGGCCCAGTCTGTTTTGTTTCCTCATTCTGAGAGAGGCTCCGAGGGTGAGCTGGGAGGGAGAAAAAGAAAGGGAAAAAAGGCTGTGAGCTGGTGGACGCTGTATGTGTGTGTGGTTGCGAGTGAGTGTGAGTGCCGGCCCCGTCTCCCCTGTCCCTGTCTCCACTGCCACAAGTCCCCACCCACCAGAGCCTGCTGGGTGTTAGGTCGAGCCTCTGGTCATTGTGGATGTGATGGTCCCAGGGTTTTTATATATTAGGACTAGAGGCCCAGTGCACGAAATTCACGCATGGGGGTCGGGGGGGGGGGGGTTGTCCCTCAGCCCAGCCTGCACCCTCTCCAATCTGAGACGCCTCGAGGGATGTCCGACTGCCAGGCCTAAACCAGCAATCCTGGACTGCTGGCTCCTAATCGGTCACGTGCCTGTCTGCCTGGTTGTCCCAAACTCCCCCCTCCCTGCCAGCCTGGTCACCCCTTACTGCCCCCCTCCTGCCAGCCTCGTCGCCTCCAACTGCCCCCCCACCGGCCTGGTCGCCCCACACAGCCTGCTGTTCAGTTGTTTGTTCATCCCTCACTAATCCCCCTGCTGGCCTGGTTGCCCATGCAGCCTACTTGTTCAGTTGTTTGGTTGTCCCTTATTAACCCCCCTGCTGGCCTGGTCATAGGCAGCCATTTTGTGAGGGCATGACAGTTAATTTGCATATTACCTCTTTATTATATAGGATAGTTTATTTTAATGGGTTATCTATTATTTTTAATATACTGCGCTACATTGATACCTCATCATATGTAAAACTGGTATATGCAAGCTTATGTTTCCATTAGTTGTTTAGCACCTGCAGTCAAAGGTTAAACCTAGTTAAGGTGAATAACATTAACCTATGAATCTAGTTAATTTATTTGGGACTGGTTAGAATAAGTCAAAGACCTGCTGGAAATAAAGTTAGAATTAATGAGTGAAAAGTTTCCTATTTCAGCCCACACTATTCAGTTCCAAGAAGAAAGAGAGATGGCTCCCCCTCTCTCTCTTTATTCAGATATCAACTTATCACCACCTTAGAATAATCCTAGAATAATGTTCTCTAAAAATACCCCTCATCAATTCTCAGGTCCCATTAGCTATTTTTAATGGCTCTTATTATATGTCATGCTTGTGTAATTCTTTAGTGTTTTTATCCCACAGTAAAATGTAAGGTCCACAAGGGAGGCAACACTACTTGTTTACCACTATGCCCCAACTAGACTGTTGCCTCACACACAGGAGATGCCCAAAATCTATTGGATAGAAAAAAATTAATAAAAATTACTCTTTATCAACCAAAACTTCCACAGTTCATTTAACTTAAATTCCAAGGTTACGAAAATTAAGTTTAAGATGCTTTACCAGGAACCTGTCTATACTCTTAGGATTATTTTATAAATTTTGATGGGAAGTACTATGAATGGGTTCCCCACTCTGACTGTAAGGACTATAGGCTGGGAGCAGAACTTCCACTTGGTCAATCTAAAACTGAATGCAGGTTTGGCTGCCTGCCACAACAAAGGCCAAACTCAAGAGACCAGTGCTGGTGGAAATAGAAAGTTTATTCAAGTGCTGTCAACCCAAAAAGATGGCAAACTCCTCTCCTAAAGATCATCTTACTAGATCTGATCAGGCCAACAAATTTTATAGGACTGAAAGAGGAGGAGAGAAAAACTGTGTACGTGCAGGATATGTAGGGTATGCAGGATCAGGATGTCTTCCCCTAGGTCTTACTATGGATTTTATGGTCAGCATTCTTGAATTGGCTATCTAGTTTTTGTCAGGATTTCTGTGACTGGGTGACCAGTGTTAGCCATAATCTTGAGGTTAGACTGCTTCATAGGTTCACAAAGGAAATGAAACTTCTGATTCTAGTATACTTAGGGGGAAAAAACTTGTAACATGTAAGCTCTAGTTTTGAGAGAAAAAATCAGGTTAGAGTAACAAGCTTGGTTTAACCTCTAAGATGAATATGGGTTGCTTTATATAGATGCCTTAAGTTTGCTTTGTTAATACATTCTTATTTAAGTTCTATTCTATGGTTAGTTAGACTAATATAAATAGTACTAGAGGCCCGGTGCATGGATTTGTGCATATTGAAAATAAATTAATTAGAAGGTGGCCAGTGGGGTGGGACTGGGCGAAATGGGCCAGACATGCCTTGGAGCAAACCTCCTATGGTCCCTCCTCAGCTGGCCACACCTGGGGCAGTGCTGGGGCTCGAAGGGCCTCTGCAGAGTAAGCGGGGTCCCTCCAGCAGTCCGACATCCCCCGAGGGGTCCTGGAATGCAAGAGGGCACTCTGCAAAGTTGCTGTCGCTGGGCAGCTCCTGCGTTGAGCATCTGCCCTCTGGTGGTCAGTGTGCGTCATAGCTACTGGTCGACTGGTCGCTTAGCCTTTTATATATATATATATATATATATATATATATATATATATATATATACACACACACTAGAGGCCCAGTGCACAAAATTCGTGCATGGGGTGGGGGTTGTCCCTCAGCCCAGCCTGTACCCTCTCCAATCTGGGATATCCCTCTCACAGTCCAAGATTGCTGGCTCCCAACTGCATATTACCTCTTTATTATATAGGATAGATTGCGCAATCATTTCCGATTATAATTCCTATCATCCAGCTCTGAGTCAATCAAATCATAGTGCATATGGATTAAGATAATATGATACACACAACAGTTTGAAACAGAGTTAAAGTCAGCTGGCAGCTAGGACAGGTGAAGCAACCTAACATACTATTTTCTTCCTCCCTCTGCCTCCAATTTTATAGGCTTGTGAGCATCAGCAAATACAGACTGCAGGAACCCACCCCCAAGTTTCTGATTCAGTCCCAGGGTGGAAGGGGAGCTGAGAATGTGCACTTGTATCAGGTCCCCAAATGGAGCTAAAATTACTGGCCCAGTGACTGCACTTTGAGAATCACTGTTATAGAGATTGTTTTGGGCCATGATGTGAAAGTAGGCAAAAACCAGTGTTCCAAACTTCAAATTCTCTCAGGATTTGCCTTCTCAGGTGCATAGGACAATTAAATTCCTGAAGGGAACATTTTTATGACAATTCTGGTATCAAACAGTATATGTGAATCTCATATAATTAAACAGCCATTGTCAGTATTTATAGACCTGATTCTTCTTGGTTGGGAACCTTTGAAGTTTCTGAGTGCATGTCAGTTCAACTGCCTTATAGAGGCCTTTATGGGATCAGTTTAGGGACACCATAAAGCTTTGTTCAACTGATAGGATCTTTGATTATTAACTTGAAGTTGATATTTCAGATTGAAGGTGAGTCCTCCCGAAAGGTGTGGTTAACATGAGTCTACTTCCCTCTAGGTTATTGGAAGGTCCAGCTACAAACAGACCTAGTGTCACATTTTCTGAATTTGTTAGCCCCTGGTTTCCAGTCTGAAGTTAGTGGGAGTCTTTGGGGGGAAGGAGGGGGAAGAGTGTGAATACACTTGATATTAAAGGGTGATGAAAAGGGCAAGAAAAAAATATTTTCTATAAAGGTTACAAGAATTCATTCCAAATGAATGCTGAAAAAAGGAGGAGGGAGGAAAGAAGGAGAAAGAGATGGATGGAGAGAGAAAGAATAAGCAAACTATAACCACTTTAGTCCTAATTAAGAAAGAAACCCTTGCCAATCCCCATTATGAAAATAGACAGTAGCAGCTCTGTTGGCACAGAAAGCTCAAATGTGTTGCTTACCTGTTGCCTCAGTTTCACACCTGCCTTTCTCCACATTGCATTATTGGAGCTGAGAGTTCACAAATTAGATTTTTCCAGCCTCCCTTTTAGATCCTGACAGCAGGAGGCACTGCCAGTTATTTTCAAACTAGAGGCCCAGTGCATGAAATTTGTGCAGTGGGGGGGGGAGGGGGGATGGGGGCGTTCCTCAGCCCAGCCTGCTCCCTCTCCTATCCGGGATCCCTCTCACAATCCGAGACCACTGGCTCCTAACCGCTCACCTGCCTGCCGACCTGATCCCCCTAACTGCTCTCCCCTGCCTTCCTGATCACCTCTAACCACCTGTGCCTTGGCCCCGCCACCATGGCTTTGTCCAGAAGGTCATCCAGGAGATGTTCAGTCTAATTAGCATGTTACCCTTTTATCAGTATAGATGATACACATTCAGCCTCTATCTACTCGCTAAACTTTGCTAATTTCGTATAGGGGACAGAATTCCACAGACAGGACAGAAACCCTAAAAAGTTTTATGAAAAAGCTGTCAAGAAGATCCTATTCCAGCCCTAGCCAATTTGGCAAGATGGTTAAAGCCTCAGATCTCAGACAGAAGGGTCTTAAGTTTGATTCTGGTCAAGGGCATGTGCCTTGATTGCAGGCTTGATCCCTGGTTGGGGTGTGTGTGGGAGGCAACCAGTTAATGTGTCTCTCTCACATCAATGTTTCTGTCTCTCTCACTCCCTTCCACTCTCTGTAAAAATCCATTAGAAAAATATCCTCAGGTGATGATTAACAAAAAGGAAAAGAGAAGATACCATTCCATGTTGCAGAATTATGCTATTACTAACTGGACACTGATCATTCATATATGGAAGGACGGTCCTAAAGGCTCTTTAAAAAATTAGTTCCTAGAACGCAAGAATGAAGATTAATCCCATACTATTGACCTTGAAGAAAGTATATAAATGTTCTTCTACAGCTTTTCCTAAAACCACAGGCCTATGGTATAATCACACTTACTATTCTCTCTCCTGTAGACTCAATGGTGTTCATTTCCACCATGGCCACTAAATCTTCTTTAAAGGAAATAAGCAATCAACAGTAAGGGATTATTACGCTTCTACTGAATTTTAAATATGACTTGTGCACAATTCAGAAAACTGCTAAACAACAGAACCATACTTCTTGCATCTGCCAATATTAATAACAATGTCCATGGCAGTTTAGAGTATAAAAGACATTATTCAGTTCTTTCCTTCTTGCTGGCAAAATTAACGTGGTAATTCAACCACTTTGGCTTTATTCTCTTATTTGGAAAATGAATTTAGTAAAAAACACTTTGTAAAAGTGTAGACTTACTAGTATATAAGTCAATGTTATTCAGGTTCTATATCCAAGCTGCACTTTATAAGGGAAAGAAAGGAATATTTCAAACAACTGGAAGATTAAAAGATATAACATTCATACACCTACCTCTCGGCTTTACTGTAACAGTTCTTAACATTTTGTTTCAGGTATATTTTTGAAACAAAACATTATAGTGGGGGAACCTCACATGTCCCCCTACTTAATCTAACTATTCTTCTCCCTTCTGAGATAGTTAACCATCATTCCCATGCATGGTTTTACACTTTTACTAACTACACATATGTAGAGAGCATTAGTTTTAAAAATATAGCACATTTGTATATTTTTTAGACTTTACAAATGATGTCAGACTAGATAGATATAGCATTAGGCAGACTTATGCCTTATTCATTGTATCTGTAACATGAGTTGATATTTAATCACATTTTGTTCTACAACAAAGACTCATAGACACAGACAACAATGTGGTGGTTACCAGAGAGAAAGGAGAGGGGGAAAAGATATGGGAGAGGTTAAATATAAGGTGATGGAAGGAGATTTGACTTTGGTGGTAAATATGCAATGCAATATACAGATGATGTATTACAGAATTGTACACTTGAAACTTATATACTTTAATAGAACAATCCTAATTAATTTTATAAATAAATTTAAAAAATAAAACACATATGGTTCTAAAATTTTTCTACAACTTAACTCATTTAGACATTAAAAGAGTCCTAGGATGTAGATATTATTTTATTCCAATTTTATAGATAATCAAGTGATACATGGAGGAGCCACATAGCTAGTAAGTGGCATGCAATGAATAGAATCAGACTCTGAGATAAGGGTTCAGAGCTCAATATTGGTTTAAGAGGAGGAGATTAATACAATAACTAATACTGAGGAGGGTTCCTGGTGTGAAGATGTGCTTAATTAAGTGGCAGATAGGAACACCATTCACTTGCCTTTCTGAAAGTTCTTTATCAACTATTTTTTCCAACTTCAGCTCCACTCTCAAGAGTTTAAACTAAAATAATTCTAATGCATAAACTAGTGATCATAAGTGATTTATTGAACAGCTACTTACAACACAGTGAGTGACAATGATCTTCCACACCAACATCACAGCTCAGGCTATATTTTTAGTTTAGCACTCAGATCAGAAAATCTACCCACAAAGACACAGTATGTTTTATTTGTAACATAGCCTCCACATAAGAATTATATACAAATAGAGGAGAAACCAAGATGGTGGCATAGGTAAGCACCTAAACTGCTGCCTTGTACAACAATCTCAAAACTACAACTAAAAGACAAAACAGACACCATCCAGAAGCACAGGAAAGCTGGCTGAGTGGAAATTCTACAACTAGAAGGAAAGAGAAAAGCTCACGGAGAATTGGAGGAACGGCAAAGGGTTGGGGTAGGGCAAAGGGTCTTTCTGTGCACAGAGAGGAAGGGCGGCTGAGAGCCTGGCTGACTTTCTCTGGCGGGAGGGGAAAGGAAGCCCCCAACTGCACTGAACCCCAGTTCCGGGCGAAACCCTGTGAACCCAGGCTCATACAGGGGGAGTCTAGACTGTCAGGTAGAGAGAAAGGCACTCAGAGACACAAACACCCAGGGGAGACCCGGGGGAGCCCAGGTGGGCAGGGGTCTGGAGGCGCGCACGCGAGTGTGCAAAAAGACTGGGGAGGTTACCACGGGCTTTCCCTAGCAGAAGGGAGTCGGAAGCTCCTGACTGCACTGAAATCCAGTTCCAGGCAAGCCCCTGGGGACCCAGGCTCTTACCGGGGGAATCTGGACTCTCGGGCGGAGGCTCGGGAGCCCGGGAAGGCAGAGGTCTGGAGGTGCGCGCACAAGGGCAGGGCTGACAGGAAGCCAAGACTGTCTGCTCCACCCTGAGACTCCACCCCATCCAAGCTGAGCACAGAGGCTTTTGCAATTTGGCAAGTCTAATCCTATAAGGCTGTCTCTAGCACTGAACTTCTCCCAGCATAGACACAGCTGATCCTCACAGCCAACTGGCCTAGAGGTCAATTCCTCCCAGTGATACTAACAACAATCAAGACTTAACTACAACAAGGCTGTACACATAGTCCACAAAGGGGTGCACCAAGAGTGTCCACCTCAGGTTAACTGGGGAAGCCGACCCACTGAGCCATATAGGAAACCTAGCACACAAAGCTACCCTACCAACTCAGGGAAGCAGTGAAAATGCAAAGAAACAGATCACAAATGAAAGAAATGGAGGAAAACAAATGACTGATATAGAATTCAAAACCACGGTTATAAGGCTTTTCAAGAATATCCTAGAAAAGGCCGATAAATATAATGAGACCCTCGAAGATATGAAAAAGGACCAACTAGAAATTAAACATACACTGACTGAAGTAAAAAATATTATACAGAGACCCAGCAACAGACTAGAGGAACACAAGAATCAAGTCAAAGAATTGAAATACAAAGAAGTAAAAAACACTCAACCGACAAAGCAAAAAGAAAAAAGAATCCAAAAAGTTGAAGATAGTGTAAGAAGCCTCTGGGACAACTTCAAGTGTACCAACATCAGAATTATGGGGGTGCCAGAAGAAGAGAGAGAGAACAAGATACTGAAAACCTATTTGAAGAAATAATGACTGAAAACTTCCCCCACCTGGTGAAAGAAATAGACTTACAAGTCCAGGAAGCGCACAGAACCCCAAACAAAAGGAATCCAAAGAGGACCACACCAAGACACATCATAATTAAAATGCCAAGAGCAAAAGACAAAGAGAATATTAAAAGCAGCAAGAGAAAAACAGTTACCTACAAGGGAGCACCCATACGACTCTTAGCAGATTTCTCAACAGAAACTATGCAAGGCAGACGGGAGTGGCAAGAAATATTCAAAGTGATGAATAGCAAGAACCTACAACCAAGATTACTCTACCCAGCAAAGCTATCATTCAGGATGAAGGACAAATAAAGAGCTTCACAGATAAGAAAAAGCTAAAGGAGTTCATCACCACCAAACCAGTATTATATGAAATGCTGAAAGGTATTCTTTAAGAAGAGGAAGAAGAAAAAGGTAAAGATAAAAATTATGAACAACAAATACATATCTATCAACAAGTGAACCTAAAAATCAAGTGAATTAAAAACCTGAGGAACACTCAAGGAAGGAACAACCTAAGACAGGCACAGTCGCAGAGGGGCCATCAGGAGAGAACTTGGGGGAGCAACAGAAGTGGGGCACAGACCCTCACCCCCCCAACATTGCAGGGGCTTGAACCCTCACCCCTTCTGAAGGAGATCTCCTGCCCCCATGGCTGCTTCGCACTTCCCACACCCAGCTCAGAATGGGACCCAGGCAACAGAAAGAGACCTGGCCCAGCTCACATCAAGATACAGGTGACAGACAGAGACTTGGCCTAGCTCAGATCGGGACCCAGGTAACAGACAAGAGACTTGGCCGACAGCAGTTGCCCTATATCTAAATTCAGCCGAGCATCTGGAATGCTCAGGGCCCACTCAAGAATGCAAATAATCCTTCCCACTAATATTTACAGGGTAAACTAAGATTGTTGGTAGAGTATTAAGTTTGACAGTAAAATGGTAATCGAGTTTTCAGATTAATTTAAATAGGCTAATTGAAATAAGTGAATATTCAAGTAAAGTTAATTGTACTGGACAAAAACCTGTTCTTAAAGTAATAACTAAAATTTCTATTGGTAGTTCATCTCATGGTAAAATTCCTGAATATGCAATGAACCTAAAGCAGTCATATGTGTGGGGGGGAAAATTTTTTTAAATTTAAAGTTATCAAGACTGCATTATAAAATTTATAAAAACCTCCATTAATAAAAAAAAAAGGGGGGGGATAGTAGGGCAATATCATGTAAGGAAAAATATCCTATAAGTAAATTACATCTAGAAAATTTTTACTTTACCAAATTAAGTTTCATTTGCAATGCTAACAGCAAGACGGCCATTAAAAACACACATGGTGTCTAAATAAGACAAAGGAAAATCGTTTGAAGAACAATAAAAAGGATCCCAAATCAATTATATAGAAAAGATTCCTTTATTAACTTGTGGTCGAGAATATATTTGTATATTTTCAGAAAACAACCCCAAGACCAGATGGATTCCTGCAACAGAGAGGAATTGACAGGAGTGCTCCAACCACGAAGACAAGAGGAAAAAACATCCAGAGATGGAAGACGCTGACAATGCCTTGCCATGCGAGCAGTCAGCAGCTGTGCACCGCTGCAGGTTACCTAGGACCAAACCAGAGAGGGTCGGACCTGCATTGCCACCATGTGCCCACCATCCAGATATCACTGCTGACATGTACACATAAGGAACTGTTGGACATTGAAATTGGGACTCAAACATTTTTTTGTTTTGTCTTGTTTTGTTATTATATGTTTATTTCCAGTCTGCAAAGGCAAAACTTTTTAAAGGAAAGAAATGGTGGGAAAAAGATACAGAGGCAAAGAAGCATTGAACAGACTGTCAAACTACATTGGGAAGACGGGAGGTTGGGCGAGGGGGGCTGTAAGAGACCAACCAAAGGACTTGTACGCATGCATATAAGCACAACCAATGGATATAAGACACTGGGGCGGGGGTGGGGGGGTGGGCAGGTGAAGGCATGTCCTGGTGGGGAGATCAATGGGGAAAAAAAAAGGAGACATATGTACTACTATTTGTAATACTTAAAACAATAAAAAAAATTTAAAAAACCCCCTGAGGAACAGAACAATCTGGTGAATATAATAGAATCAGGGGCATAGAAAGGGAGTGGACTGATAATTCTCAGGGGGAAAAGAGTAAGGGGGGTGCAGGAATAGACTGGACAAAAATGGTACACCTATGGATGAGGACAGTGTGGGGGAGGTAAGGGCAGAAGGTGGGGTGGGAACCGGGTGGAGGGGAGCTATGGGGAGAAAAAGGAGAAACAATTGTAATAATCTGAATAAAGATTTATTTAAAAAGAGAATTACATACAGATACATTCTTATGAGAGAATATGCAAGGGCTAAATTGCCACTTTGCTGAAAAAGAACACTTTTTAAAAACAAATGAAGCGTTAGGCACTACTCCAACCCATCTAGAAGTTATTCCAGATGACTTCTCAGGAGGTGGCATAGAAAAGTTTCAAAATCTTTGAAGTGATTGATTTAAAAACTAAATTTAAGAATACTATAGGGAAGGAGAATCCAAGATGGTGGCGTAGGTAAACACCTAAACTGCTGCCTCCTACAACAATTTCAAAAATTCAACTAAAAGACAAAACGTCTATCACCCAGAACCACGGGAAAGCTGGCTGAGTGGAAGTTCTACAACTAGAAGGAAAGAGAAAAGAGCATCGAGACGTGCACGAGCGCTGAAAAGCTGAGGTACGGAGGCGCGTGATCCGGGCTGGCGGCGGGCGTTACTTTTTTCAACCCAAAGGGAGACAAGCCCCCAATTACTCTGAAATCCAGTTTCTGGGGAGACGCGGGGGACCCAAACTCCTACGGGGAGAAGCTGGACTGTCTGCCAGTGAGGGGGGCTTGCTTGCAGAGCTGCGCACAGGAATAATTGTTTACGGCACTGGGGCACGGGACTCTGGGACGCCCTTGGGGACACAGAGCCGGCTAACTAGCAGCCATTGCTGTTTGCCACGCCCTAGCCTAGTGACACCCTGAGACCCCGCCCTGCACAACCTACAAACCCACCCAAGCTCCAAGCAGCAGCGTTAGCAGAAGAAAGCCCCGCCCTATCGCAGCTTAACCTAGCAAACTTGCAGCCCAGGTCAGACAGCTCCAAAACCTCCAAACCCCAAGCAAAGAGGAGAAAATTGTAGCTCTCACTGTAGCTCCTGCTGGGTGGCCTCAGACAGTAGCTGACCTGCACCCCGTTGGAGATCCAGAAGCCAGTGTACCTAGTGGTCAGTGTGAGACACCAGATTTCAACTCCTCACATCCATAAGTGACACATTCAAAGGCAGACTCAGTGAGCACCAAAGCCCCACTGAAACAAGTCCTGCCCCATAAGTGTGTCTTCAGCGCAGCACTTCTTCCATTATAGACACAGTGAGTGCTCACAGCTAATTGGCCTGGAGGTCAATTCCTCCCAGTATACCAACAGCAATTAAGGCTTTAACTGCACCAAGTCTTTGCAGTCAGCCCACAAAGGGGTGTACCAAGAGTGTCCACATCAGGTGATTGGGGAGGCTGAGCTAATGCCCCCTATAGGTCACCTACCACACAAAGCTACTCCATCAACACAGGGAAGCAGCCAAAATGAGGAGACAAAGAAACATGTCACGAATGAAAGAAACGGAGGAAAGCAAACTACTGGATGACATAGAGTTCAGAACCACATTTATAAGGTTACTCAAGAATCTTCTTAAAACTGCTGAGAAACTTGATGAGACCTTCAAGGAGCTTAATGAGAATGCCAAAAAAATGGAAAAGGATCAGTCAGAAATGAAGCATACACTGTCTGAAATAAAGAATATGCAGAAACTCAACTGTAGATCAACGTACCCCAAGAATCAAACCAAAGATCTGAAATATGTGGAAACAAAAAACATCCAACCAGAAAAACAAAAAGAAAAAAGAATCCAAAAATATGAAGATAGTGTAAGGAGCCTCTGGGACAACTTTAAGCGAACCAACATCCGAATTTTTGGGGTGCCAGAAGAAGGGAGAGAGCAAAATATTGAAAACCTATTAGAAGAAATAATGACAGAAAACTTTCCCTGCCTGGTGAAAGAAATAGACTTACAAGTCCAGGAAGCGCACAGAACCCCATACAAGGGGAATGCAAAGAGGACCACACCAAGACACATCATAATTAAAATGCCAAGGGCAAAAGACAAAGAGAGAATATTAAAAGCAGCAAGAGAAAAACAGTTAATTACCTACAAGGGAGTACCCATACGACTGTCAGCTGATTTCTCAACAGAAACTATGCAGGCCAGAAGGGAGTGGCAAGAAATATTCAAAGTGATGAACAGCAAGAACCTACAGCCAAAATTACTCTACCCAGCAAAGCTATCATTCAGAGTTGAAGGTCAGATAAAGAGCTTCACAGACAAGAAAAAGCTAAAGGAGTTCATCACCACCAAACCAGGATTACATGAAATGCTGAAGGGTATTCTTTAAGGAGAGGAAGAAGAAGAAAAAGGTAAAGATAAAAATTATGAACAACAAAATGACATCAAATACATACCTACCAACAAGTGAATCTAAAAATCAAGTGAATAAAAAATCTGAAGAACAGAATGGACTGGTGAATATAATAGAATCAGGGACATAGAAAGGGAGTGAACTGACGATTCTCAGGGGAAGCAGGTGTGAGGGGTGCGGGAAGAGATTGGACAAAAATCTTACTCCTATGGATGAAGACAGTGGCGGGGGTAAGGGCATGGGGTGGGGTGGGGAATCAGGTGGAGGGGAGCTATGGGGGGAAAAATAGAGGAACACCTGTAATAATCTGAACAATAAAGATTTATTTAAAAAAAAAAGAATACTATAGGAACAGACTTATCGAGATTGCCACAGCATAACCTAGAACACAGCCACATTTGCACTCTCATAGACTAAAGAATGAGGTATTTTAAGTAGAAGTGACTGAATGGATGGTTTCACCTGCAGAAGAAAAAGACAGGTAGTTAATGAACAGCTGCAACATAGCTTCCAACAAACTTGGTAAACACACTGATTAACACTTTGACCAGTGGATACTGAGCACCTACTATGTGCCAGGGTTTGGAGGAAAAGGTTGAGGAGATTGAGGCACCTGGCAACTTTTACTCAAGTGACCAAGCTCTATTTAAAGTGAATAATTTGAGCACCAACCCAGATTATGTTTAAACCAGACTGGAGATTTAGTTAATTTGGCATGATAACTGCAGTGAGGGAAAACTTATCAATAAGACCACAACCTTTATAGACACATGGAAGTAGCACTTTTTCCAAACATGATTGTAATTAATGTGAGATTCATCACATAACTAGACACTATTTAAATAAAAGAAAAAAGCTAATTAGCAGAGACTTAAGCTTTGTCCTTCCTTATATCATCGCAGTCATATATTGTCTGCTCTACGGATCCTCACCGAGGGGTCTTGGAAGTATGGCACCCAAGGCAATCCAAACAGCCAAGTATTGGTTATGTTCCAGGAAAGGCCAGAATTGGCAGAGGGAAGATCATTTTCAGACTTTGTAAGACCGTTGTCAGCAGTGCCTGGAGTGGTATCTAAGAAGGATAATCTAAAAATTTTAAAGAAGAGAAAATTTGCATATCAGGTTAAATTTCAAAATAAACCATTAAGTTTCATTTTGACATAACTGATTGCCATCTATGCTACTTAAACAGTAGTAGCTTTACCACCACCTCTACTACCCTTTCCCCTATTTGATTTTTTTTTTAGGAATAACACAATTAAAATTTCCTCCCTCCCCCTCCCAACACCCTACCATTAGGGAATCTATTCCACAATTGAGAATGTTAATTCTGATAGCTTTATGCAGAAGTTCCCAAAGGCAAATCTCATACAGCGGAAGTCCTGATGTTTTCAATTTTCCATTCATAAAATACATACTAGAAAAAAGTGTCATTTCATTGACCCTTAAGGTATAAAAAAGTTTAGTAAGTTTTCCCAAAAGCCATCCTAATTTAAACAACCACCCTAATTTAAAAAAAATTTTTTTTAAACATTATTTTTTCCAATTCAATAATGCCCTTCAAGTGTACAGGTTTTTGTAAGTTACCACAATTAGGAAACATTGGGTCTTATATAGAAGAAAGAATTATACAACAACTTAGGTCAGGGTTAATTTTTTTTAAAGGCTTGACCTTAAAGAATAGATACTGAATGATTTTGCTACCATTCCTATCTTTCCAAGCATCTCTTGATCTTCAGAGGGACAGCTATGTGACGAGGTATGTATTTAGGCCCTGACTCGTCATCTCCTAAGTACATGATCTTAAGCATTTCAGTTTCCTCTGAGCTATACTAACCCACTTTACCATCATAGTAGGATTCTCTAAAAGCAGAATCTGACAAGGAAATTTATATACAGATGATTTATTCTAGAAATGCTCCCAGTAAGGCAATGGGGGAAGTAGAAGAGAAAGGTGAAGATAACAAAAGGGTGCTATTTCAGGCAAAGTCCTCGCCTCAGCAGAACCTGCTAGAGAGCTCCAAAGTCAAATCCTACATCACAGTTTGTCCTTGAATCAGGCAACAGAGCCAGGCTTTCTTTCATATTCCACTCCATCATAGAGGTGGGGGAATTTTGCAAATTCCCGGGCCCAGTTGGGATCATTAAAGGCCAAAATGCACAGAAGCAAGGTGAGGGGCACACAGAAATGGTGAGGGCAACCCAAGGGGACCTGGACACAGCATCTGCAATGGCCAAATGACACAGTTGAGTATTTCATTGGATGAAGGAACTACATTTGACTTAACTGATTGCCATCTATGCTACACAAACCAAGTCATTCCAGGACTCAAACCTAGCTGAACTTCACTTTGCAAACGTTTTATTTTTAACAAGCAGTTCTTAGAAAGCAATCTGTGAACCAGTTAGTCCATTACACTCACCTGGGAGCAAGACACATTAAAGGTATTTTTCCAGTGACTCCTTCGTGCATGATGGTACAGTGGAGAACTGAATAAAAAAATCACTCCATAGGACAAAATCTAGTGGGACAAAAATACCTGTTTAATACCACCTCACACAGGAGTTTAAATGAAATTTGAACAAGAAACAGATCACATCAAGATGTATGATCTTTAAAGTCTCTAAAGAGACTGTCTCTACAGAGACCACCAAGAAAACACCAAATCTGGCTCTAGACCATCAGTGCAACCAGTTAGCATTTTTGGAAACTGAAATCATGAATTGCCAGGCTAGAAACAAGGGCTACAACTTCTACTTAATACATTTATTCTGGGATTTGGCCTTCAAATGTTATCACAGTGCTAGGTCCCAGGTCTCTGGAAAGAGTAGACAGAGAGGCACTTTTATTTAAAACCACAATTGGAGGATTGTGTTTTCTGAATACGTGCTTATTATGGAGACTTTCAAATACACTGTGCAATGGCAAAATAAAAATCTCCATAATCCTAACACAGGGATAGTCCTTTCTCTGTTAGACAGCAGCATGACCTGTGGTAAACTGTTAGCCCTTTTAATTTCAGTTGCTTACTATGAAAATTAGAAATAATACCTTCTTTCCAGTGTTTCTAGATTTCAAAATATACAAGGACTAAAGATGATTTATGAGTGCTCAGAAGTCATAATAATATATACATCAATGTATCCCCCACTAAAGGGCCAGGAGCTATTCAAGACCAAATTCTGGGACCCATTGGTCTTATCTCAAAAGTACTAAACTCAAGTCTCATAAAAATGATCAGGTTCTTCATCTTGTTACAGAATTTACCAGGTGACCAAAAAATACACAGGAGTACCAAAGACACAGGAAAAACCCATTTATTTTCAGATGTTTTGCATGTACTAATACAGGACTCAGGGAGACTGTTTCTCTCCAAATCCTGAGCAACTCAATATGGAGGAAGCTCTCCCTTTATACCCTTTGGTTTCTTTGTCCTCCAAATAAGGATCAGACTTCCGGTCCTTTCTCTGGCTTTGCAAAAAGCCCTGTGTTGGGATGGGGGGCGTGAAATCACACCTAAAGGCCTGGCCTAGCACCAGCGCTGAAAACCCCATCTGGGGGTTGTGTATTGTTCATGGTTTATGGCCTCTGTAAAATGGGAGTAGTACTTAGGTAAACAGGTCTTGCAAGACCAGATATTTAAGGAAGGGGCAGTGACTAGACTATGGGCTAACAGGAATATGCATTGAGTTACTGGCACATATTCTGATTGCTAGCTCCCCAAAAATGTCTTATTTTCCCCATCAATCTTTGACCTTGACCGTACCTATCTTGCACTGACTCTAAGCACAGTGCCATTGCAAAGTAAGATCAGGGAGTTAGTTTATTATTTGAAATCATCACAGCTCTTACCTCTTTCTGAATCCCACACTCGGTGACAAGGTAATTAAATTCATATCCCTTCTCAGTTATGTTTGTTACAGGACAACCAATTCCCAGAGACACTGTATCAGAATGCAAAAAGTGATCTTGACCGAGTAGGTTCAACCACAGCCCAGAACATAGAAGAAGTACATCCTACGGACACTGTTGAAAGAACACCCCCCACCCAAGAAAAAAGATTCAGATAAAAATTTTAGTCCTAGAGGACACTCAGAGAAAATTGGAGCATAGCCTCTTACTAAGTAAGTAAGTCAATAAATAAATAAATACCCCTGGAACACCCTTGAGAGATGCAATGTGAATGTTCAGGTGAAGTCCTAATAATTGTGAGTGAAAAATTAACATCAGGTCAGGCTCATGGAGGCCTACCTATCAGGAGACAATCTTCATCTCCTCCTCCCAGCGTCATTTCCCTAAAAACTATAGAGTTAAGCTTAATGTGGGATGCTGTCTCTGCTTCACTTGCTGTGGTTCTGACCCTGGACTTGAGGAGCCTCAAGTGTTTGGTCTTGGATCTACAGGATAAGGCCAGTGTAAATGATCAATGGGACAATTCTCTGTAGATTCTGGCCCTCATTCATAGCAGCCAAACACACCTTTTGTGGGTGAAGGGACAAAGGAAATCGTATATTTGAGCAAGTGCTGGATCTGCCCATGAAATGAAGATCTGTATGTGCTGTGTCTCCTGCCCTGTGTCCCTTCTACAAAGCAAAATGGAGATCGTCTAAGATTAAAGCCTACTCATGTCTGGTGAGTCTGTCAGCTTGAATTGTTATCCACAATTGTGGTGCCCCATTAACTCTACTTCAGGAAAAAAAATCTAAGTTTTCAGATAGATATGCAAAGAATGTCTTAAAGATAAAGCTACCCATCATTATATTTTCATGATAAGGAAATACTAGAAGTAATAAAATTAAGTTTACTTTCTTTTTAAAATAAGTTTAATTTCTATCCAGTGACTTTTTTAATAAAGAAAAAAAATAAAAGTGTTCATAAGTAAAGATTACTGAAAATAAGGCACAGGCAGAACACAGACAAAATCAGTGGGTTGCAAATGAAACAACTGATATTAACAGATAACTTTATGATTCAGGAAAAATAGGAAGTGAGAAGAGAAAGAATGGAGAGCTTTGTTTCCACAACCTGATTTAGAATTAACACACAATCAGAAGCAGGTAGCTGGATTATGAGCAGATCATGGTGTCATTTGGAGGAGTACTGTAGTCTGAAACTTTATATAGGGAAATCTTTTTCCCCAAATGGGATGGTGGAATAGAAAGCCACATAATGGGAAATACCTGCATCTGGAAGAAAGAATAAAATTAGCTCTTTCCCAAACATGAGATAAACTAGATAAATCATTTGCTTTGGGGCTACGGATGGCAAATAGGAAAGCATCACTACTACAGAAGTTAGAAAAATAGAATGGCAAGTCACTTCTACTGAAAGCAGCCAACAGTAACAGCCAGAGAAACTACACCTTCAGACAACAAAACATGTACCTGATGTTTGCTCAGAAGAAGCCAAAATCATGCACACACAAAAAGATGATTGTAACGCCACAAAATCCTTCATTATTTTGATTGTCAGCTCCCAATCAATGACCCTGGAAAAACACAGGAAATTGGAAGCACCCAACCTGCTTTGGGTAATTTTGTAGCCAGTGCCAAACCCAGCTGACTGCATTTACAGATTACTTTGTGCTGAATGCTTTTATTTTCTGGGAATACGTATTGGGTTTTTCCTGATTACTTAATATCTGAAAATATGGAAAGTACGAAGAACAAAATAAAAAATCTTTATTAAAAGTGGCCGTATTTTAATATTTCAAGAAAGACTTCTTTCTCTCTCCTGAATCTGGACATTGTCATGATCACTCCAGCACTGAAATTAGAGGTGCAAATAAAATGCCACCAGCAAATCTTTGAGACCTGTGACTCCTCTAGGTCCTCTGAAGTTTCTGGGGAAACATAATGTTCAGGAGTGTCAATGCCTGTTTATAAATTGTTGGGGAATGACATTCAGGGAGTTATTTCAGCCTGTGGTTTTCGAACTTGAGAGGCATCAGAATCACCTGCCGAGCTTGTTGAAACACCATGGGTTGCTGGGCTGTGTCCTGGAGATGCTTATTCAGGGCTGGTGTGGAGCCTGAAAATTTGCATTTCTGAAAGTTCCCAGGTGAAGCTGATGCTACTGAAATGGAATTTTTTGACTGGAACCCGGATTTTTTGTCCGCCGGAATCAAAAAATGAATCCACAGACAGAAAGTGGTATAGCAAAGGTGGAGATTTATTAAAGAACAAGTACAGACTCCCATGTGGGGAGAGGGAAGAGTCCCACAGAATGGACTCACACGTGGGGAGGGGAAAAGGTCCCACTGAGTTCTTTTTCCCTCCAGTTTATAAAGGCTGCAGATCTTTGTGCCTTGCCATCCCCTCTGACTGGCCACTACTCCCTTGAACTGGTTACCATAGCAACTCCTGGGCTCAAAGGTTTAACCCTCCCCCTCCTTCCTTCTTTGTTTTCCTATTCCCTTTGGGCTTTCTTATTCTCCTTCTTTATTTTGTAAATATAGACCTTTTGCTGCTCCCAGCTCCCTCATTCTATGGAAATGTACCTGTTGCAGCTTTTCAGCTTTCCTATTCTATGGAAATATACCTTCTGCTGCTCTGCAGCCCATGGTGCTTCCTCCATGGTCCCCTTAATTTCTAAAATTTCCTAAACCTGTTCTATTTTACCCCTACAATTCCTGTCTCACTACTGGTGCCAGAACCACACTCTGAGAACCTCTGACTCAGATACAATCCCTTAGAGAGCACCCCATTCAACAGCTTCCAAACTTCAGAATGATTATCAACATTATCTGGAGTGCTATTTAAAAGTAAGGATGTTTTAGCCCCACTCCAGTCCAGCGGGATCTGTTGTAGCTGGAAATTTTAGAGTACATAAGAATCATTGCAATTTGTTGTCAAATTTCTTGTAAATTTCCAGAGTCTAACCAAGAGGAACAGGGCCGAGGTATATGCATTTTTAACAATTGCCCCAGGTGATTCATAGAGGCTCCCATTTCGAGAAACCTTGAGCAGAGGTCCTCAGGACTACTGATAATGGAGGAAGCAAGGCAGCCCTCCAATTATTTTCACTTCACTTTCATCTGTTTTATCATAGAGCCTTTTAAAAAACCACCCACGTTAGAAATCCTCTGTGTCCTTTTATTTGAAGTGTATAATCATAATTTTAAATAAGAAATCAGATGTGCCTAGAGGCTACTCAATAAATGTCATCTTGGATGAATCAATGAGGAATAAAAAAGTGAATCCAAATCTTACTTCACTTCATGGATTCTCTTGGTATTTCCAACATCTGAATGATATAGACACTGTAAAACATTTGTGTTGGTAGTCGTGGTCTTTTGAGGATCTGGAATGACCTAAAAGAAGAGAGAGACCAGTCCAACTAGCATGATGTTGGGACAGTTTCCAGGATCAGCATTCTAGCATTCTGAACAAAGGCTTTCCATAAGAGGGACGGATGGGGGGCGGCGGGGGTTGGAGGCGGGGAGGAGATAACTTTCACTCAATATAGCATTTCCCTCATCTCTCCCAGTTTTAGCCTTTTCTAGACATTCACATATTATAACAGGAAAACAAGATAGGCTCAATTAGTTGCCACCATGCCATTTTGAACCTCTGACATGGAAAGGAAGGGCCTCTACTTGGGGATACAGGGTTTAGAGGGCTTCACTCTGGCCTTCTCCACTGTGCCCTTCACTTGAGAAAAAGAAATGTTGGACCAAGAGAACAAGCCCCCAGATTTCCCTGCCCAAACAGCCCTTAAGCTCACATCTAAAGACTGCACAGGCCCCTTCCCTGAGTCTGCACTCCCAGGTCTGTGTACCTTACAGTGGGTAACCAAAGGGTAGTTGCTTGCAAATGACAAGTGCTGGCGAGGATGTGGAGAAAAGGGAACTCTCCTGCACTGCTGGTGGGAATGCAGACTGGTGCAGCCACTGTGGAGAACAGTATGGAGTTTCCTCAAAAAACTAAAAATGGAACTCCCATTGACCCAGTGATCCCATTTTTAGGAATATATCCCAAGAAACTAGAAACACCAATCAGAAAGGATATATGCGCCCCTATGTTCATAGCAGCATAATTTACAATAGCTAACATTTGGGAACAGCCTAAGTACCCATCAGCAGATGAGTGGATTAAAAAACGGTGGTACATCTATGCAATGGATGTAATACTACACTGCTGTAAAAAGGAAGGAACTCCTACCATTTGCAACAGCATGGATTGTCCTGGAGAGCATTATGCTAAGCGAAATAACTCAGTCAGAGAAAGATAAATATCATGCGATCTCACTCATTTGTGGAATATAATGAACAACATAAACTGATGAACAAAAACAGATCCAGAGACAGAGAAGCATCGATGAGATGCTCAAACCTCAGAGGGAAGATAGGGGAGGGTGGGGGTAAAGGGGAGAGATCAACCAAAGGACTTGTATGCATGCATATAAGTATAACCAATGGACACAGACACCTGGAGGGTGAGGGCATGACTGGGGAGGGGGCACTGGGGGAATAAGAACACATATGTAATACCTTAATCAATAAAGAAAGAAAAATAATAAAAATAAATAAAAATTAAAAATGGTATTACAAATATAAAAAACAAAGAAATATGAACAGAGCTTGGATGTGTCATCTATAGTGTCCACACACAGGCACTCTATGTGTGGAGGTCCTTACAACACAGGTTAGAATGGAGTTGGAAAGAGAGGAGAAATTGGGCCATGAGCCTTGGATGGGGAAGTGAAATAGAGAGGAGATGGATGATGGCACTTACCACATGGAAATGTTCCAGACTCTAAGAATTCTAAATGAGGCCTGGCCTGTGTGGCTGAGTTCTTGAACGTTGACCTATGAACCAGGAGGTCATGGCTCAATTTCTGGTCGGGGCACATGCCTGAGTTGCAGGCGCAATCCCCAGTGTAGGGCAATCAGGAGGCAGCTAATCAATGATTCTCTCTCATCATTGATGTTTCTATATCTCTCTCTCTGAAATCAATAAATTTTAAAAAATAATAATTCTAAATGAAAATCTGTCTTTCTATCTCATTATAATAAAAATTGGTTTGTCAAAACAGGAGGGCAGAACAGATCTTGTTTAACAGTGTCTTCAGTTGATTTATAACTTTTACATAGATGTACGGTATATGTGCCTCCACTCAAACCCTAGTTCCAGTTCCCATACATGCAATGCAGGAGCAGGACTGAGGCCATTTGTGCTCAGCTCAGAGTAACTTGGGAGCCCTTAGGACCTTGTCTTGCTCTTCTGATAAGCCTAGAAAGACTTGAGTTTTACTAGGTATTTTGGTGCTTGGCTCATTCCTTAATATTCACCTTCAGTAAGTCAAGCAAATAACCAAAATTACATAAATCTTGCTTATCAGCAAGGAGAGGTGAAAGAAAAGGAGTGTAGATTATTTGCAAGTAGATCTGCTTGATTAGATAAGGAAATGTGGAATAGAGGACCCTAACACACTTAATACTTGAATGACCTTGACTCCAAACCCCAGATGCTCAAATCCTAAATTTTCTCTCAATCCTGATGGAAGCCAACTCAATTGCTTACTTTTCTAGTTTGCTCCTGTATAAACTTCTAATATTTATTCCAATGAGATTATCTACCAATACGTGCATGTTATTTAAAAAAAAAAATACGTGTTATCAATTTGTAATTTGGCTCTGAATCTGAGGCGGTTCCTTTCAGCAAACATTTGGCAACCTCTTATGTTATAAGTATTTTTCATGGTACAGTAGGAGATACAACAGTGAACAAGAAAGACTTACCCTTATAAGCACAACCAATGGATATAAGACACTGGGGCGGGGGGGAGGGCAGGCAGGTGAAGGCATGTACTGGGGGGTAGGGGAGGTCGGGGGGAGATCAATGGGGGAAGAAAAAGGAGACATATGTACTACTATTTGTAATACTTAAAACAATAAAAAAAATGGTAAAAATAAATAAATAAATAAATAAAAATAAAATAAAAAGACTTACCTTTACCTTTACCTTTTTTTTAAATTTATTTTTATTACTGAAAGTATTACAGATCTCTTTTTTTTTTTCTCTCCACTGACCCCTTTCACCCTGACCCTGTCCCCACTCTCCAGGCCTTTACCACACTATTGTCTGTATCCATGGGTTATACATATCCTATCTAATAAAGAGGGAATATGCTAATTGACTGCCACACCTTCAAAGATGGCAGCACCCAGTCCCTTCAGCCCCACCTGGGCAGCAGGTGCATGCATGGCTGGGCCCAACCCCAAGCAGGTCTGGCCACTTTGTGCACCTGCCTCCAGAGTCCCCCAGTCCCCTCAGCCCCCCAGCTGCCCAGGGTTGGCCTGAGGCACAGGCAAGCCTCAGATGATGGCTACCCAGCCGCCCAAGGCTGCCTGAGACTCAAGTAACCAGGGCCGGCCGAGGCTTGCGCTGCCGGCAGTGGCAGCGGCAGAGTTGTGATGGTGGCATCGCCTTCCCCTAATCATCGGGTTGCCTCCTGACCCTGAGTGCTCCCGGACTGTGAGAGGGGGCAGGCCGAGCTGAGAGACCCCCCCCCCCCACTCCAGTACATGAATTTTCATGCACCAGGTCTCTAGTATGCATATAAATTCTTTGTTAATCTCTCCCCATCCACCTACCCACCAGCACTTTCCCTCTGTGATTCATCAGTCTGTTCATGCTTCTATGTCTCTGGATCTATTTTTTCATCAGTTTATTTTGTTCATTAGATTCCACATACGACTGAGACCATGTGATACTTGTCTTTCTCTGACCGGCTTATTTTGCTGAGCATAATACTCTCCAGGTCCCTCCATGCTTTCTCAAAGGGTAAGAGATCCTTCTTTTTATTGCTGCATAGTATTCCATGGTATAAATGTGCCACAGCTTTTTTATCCATCTACTGATAGGCACTTGGACTGTTTCCAGATCTTAGCTATTGTAAATTGTGCTGCTATGAACATAGGGGTGCATATATTCTTTCTGATTGGTATTTCAGGTTTCTTAGGATATATTCCTAGAAGTGGGGTCACTGGGTCAAATGGTAGTTCCATATTTAATTTTTTTTAGGAAACTCCATACCGTTTTCCATAATGGCTGCACCAGTCTGCATTCCACCAGCAATGTACTAGGGCTCCTTTTTCTCTACATCCTCACCAACATTTGCCATTTGTTGATATGTTGATGGTAGCCTTTCTGACAGGTATGTGGTGATACCTCATTGTCTTTTTAATTTTCATCTCTCTGATGATTAGTGATTGAGCATGTCTCTTGGCAAACTGTATGTCCACTTCAGAGAAGTGTATATTTAGGTCCTTTGCCCACTTTTTAATTGAAATGTTTGTCTTCATTTTGTTACATTGTATGAGTTCCATATATATTTTGGATATTAACCCCTTACCTTTGAGAAACTCATGGTCTGGCAGAGAGACACACATCAAACACAGTTATGAAATAATTCTGCAAGTAACTAATTGCAGTCTTCAGAAGTGATACAAAGGAAAGAGAGTAGATAACAGGGGGACATAACCAGGTCTGGGGAGTGCAGAGAGAGCATCCTTGAATAAGTGGTATTTATGCTGAAGTATGAGCCATTGGAGGGGACAGGAAGCAACACCACCTGAAAGCCAGCATTCAAGAGAGGAAAACCACACATGCAAATAAGCCTTGAGGAAGGAAGGAACTTGGCATAATAGAAGAACTGAAAAAAAAGTGAGTTGGAATATAACATAAAAAATAGTGAACTAAATGCTGAAGAGACAGGAAAGGGTTAGAAGATACAGGTTTTTAGAGATCACATTTGAAATATGGAGTTTTATTCAAAGTGCAATGGAAGTCTTCAAGGTTTTAACCTGGAAGCAAAGAATCAGAATTATGCTTTGGAAGATCATTGGAGGTGTGAAATGCTCAGAGCTCACAGAGTCACAGATATATTTTCAATTCTATGAGGATTTGAATAACTTAAAACATTACCAGGACAAGCAAATATCTCTCCTGCAAGTTTTTAAAATATTCAAAAGTGGCTTTTTCCCAAATACAAAGTCTAGGGCACTCTGGGTCAAATGTATTCCTTGAGAATTCCTTTTCTTTAGATGGCGTCTACATATTAATCAAGTTTGGGAAATGCTGCTCTAGGAGTTAAATTAAAAATGACTTGGCTGGACTGGACAGGCTAAGTGGTTGAATGTCCACCTATGATCCAGGAGGTCACAGTTCGATTACCAGTCAGGGCACATGCCTGGGTTGCAGGCTCAATCCCCAGTGTGGCATGTGCAGGAGGCAGATGATCAATGATTCTCATCATTAATGTTTCTCTCTCTCTCCCTTCCTCTCTGAAATCAATAAAAATATTTTTTTAAAAAGAAAAATGATTTGGAGGCGGGTACAAGTGGCTAAGATAAAAGTTTGAAAGTTATTATGGAGGTGCAGAAATTATGGTATTTAGACCAGAGAAATGCAGAGAGAAGCGGACTGGCCCCAGAAGGTAGAATGTTTGACACTGGGGACTGATTAGTCCAGTGATTGAAGGAGTCAGGTATCAGGCTTGACAATCAGACTTCAGGTAGATACAACTGAGTTGATGGTTATTGAGATGATAAAAGTTGAGACTTATGTACTGCCTATAAGTACTAGGTACTATTCAAAGCACCTTCGTGATAATTCATAGAATTCTCACAAAGCCTTAGGAGAGAAGAGCTATTACCTGTATTTTACGGATAAGGAAATGGACTCACAGAGGTTAAGGGACTTACATAAGGCTGTTTCTGGGTCAGTAGCCAGGACCATGGTCAGTGAACCTGCCTTCTCAGGATATAACAGGATATAAGCCAGGAAGAAAAATAATAGTTTTATGATTCTGTGCTTTAGCTTGTATGAATACAAGTCTGTTTCCACTGGTGTGCCTTCTCAATTCAGCCCTCCTCAGCAGCTCCGTTGGGGTTTCGCAATCTCTTACCTGGAACCTGAAGTTCCCACACAGGAACTTTTGTCCATGGATGGCTGCATCAGTTACTGTTTCTGTGGGGTGATGTGAGCAGACAACTTCCTACTCCACCATCTTGCTGACCCAGAGCAAACATTTTAAAGCTAAACTGAGAGTATTCACTATTAGTTCTTAGAAGACTGATATACAACAGTTCTCACATGTAGCACATAGTATCTTACATGGCACAGCAAAATCCACATTTGATGTGCATCTCTGTGGTTATCCTCCTGGCCTGGAAATTCTCAGGGCATCTATCTTAGGAGAAAATCACAGGTCAAAAAACCACTTCCCTATTCTGCCTGTCCAATTTCAAACTTAGAACTTCTGCTTCTATTTTTATGTGTTGTAAGCCCTAGCCCCATTAAAATAAGGTGCAATATCCATAAATCAATTAATGTGATACATCACATAAACAAACTGAGAGACAAAAATCACATAATCATATCAATCGATGCAGAAAAAGCATTTGACAAAATCCAACACCCTTTCTTGATAAAAACTCTCAGCAAAGTGGGAGTAGAGGGATCATACCTCAACATAATAAAAGCCTTATATGACAAACTTACAGCCAACATCATACTCAATAGCCAAAAACTAAACTCATTTCCCCTAAGAACAGGAACAAGACAAGGATGCCCACTTTCACCACTCCTGTTCAATATAGTACTGGAACTGCAAGCCATAGCAATCAGACAAGAAGAGATATAAAAGGCATCCAAATTGGAAAAGAAGAAGTAAAACTGCCCTTATTCGCAGATGACATGATATTGTACATAGAAAACCCCAAAGACTCCATCAAAAAACTACTAGACCTAATAAATGAATTTGGTAATGTAGCAGGATACAAAATTAACACCTGGAAATCTAAGGCCTTTTTATACACCAATAATGAACCCATGGAAAGAGAAATGAAAAAAACAATCCCATTTACTATAGCACAAAAAAAAATTAAGATACCTGGGAATAAATTTAACTAAGGATGTAAAAAACCCATACTCGGAAAACTATAAACATTAAAAAAGGAGACAGAGGAAGACATAAACAAATGGAAGAACATACCATGTTCATGGATTGGTAGAATCAACATCATCAAAATGTCCATACTACCCAAAGCAATCTATAAATTCAATGCACTTCCCATTAAAATACCAATGACATATTTCACAGACCTAGAATGAACTTTCCAAAAATTTATCTGGAATAAAAAAAGACCCCGAACAGCCATAGCAATCCTGAGAAAGAAGAACAAAGTTGGAGGGATCACATTACCAGAGATCAAGCTATATTACCAAGCCACGTACCTACCTGCCTGGTACTGGCACAAGAACAGACATATAGACCAATGGAACAGAACAGAGAACCCAGAAATCGACCCAAGCCATTATGCTCAATTAATATTTGACAAAGGAGGCAAGAGCATACAATAGAGTCAATAAGTCTCTTTAATAAATGGTGTTGGGAAATTTGGACAGATACATGCAAAAAAAAAAAAAAGAAAAGAAAGAAACTAGACCACCAACTTATACCATACACAAAAACAAACTCAAAATGGCTAAAGGACTTGAATGTAAGACAGGAAACCATAAAAATCCTACAAGACTCCATAGGCAGCAAAGTAGCAGACGTATATTGTAGCAATATCTTTACAGATACAGCCCTTAGGGCAATGAAGATAAGGAGAAAATAAACAAATGGGACTACATCAAAATAAAAAACTTCTGCACAGCAAAAGAAGCTATCAACAAAACAAGAAAGCCCACTGCATGGGAGAACATACTTACTAATGATATTTCCGATAAGCATTTAATCTCCAAAATTTACAGAGAACTCATACAATTTAACAAAAGGAAGATAAACGATCCAATCAAAAAATGGGCAAAGGATTTAAATAGACACTTTTTGAAAGAGGACATACAGAAAGCCAAGAGACATAGGAAAACATGCTCAAAGTCACTAATCATCTAAGAGATGCAAATCAAAACAACAATGAGATACCTGTCAGAATGGCTGTCATCAACAAATCAACAAAGGACAAGTGCTGGCAAGGATGTGGAGAAAAAGGAACCCTCCTGCACTGCTGGTGGGAATGCAGACTGGTGCGGCCACTGTGGAGAACAGTATGGAGTTTCCTGAAAAATTAAAAATGGAACTCCCATTTGACCCAGTAATCCCACTTCTAGGACTATATCCCAAAAAAAACAGAAACACCAAGCAGAAAGGATATATGCACCCCTATGTTCATAGTAGCACAATTTACAATAGCTAAGATTTGGAAACAGCCTAAGTGCCCATCAGCAGATTAGTGGATTAAAAAACTGTGGTACATCTACACGATGAAATACTACGGCGCTATTAAAAAGAAGGAACTTTTTTTTTTTTAGCATTTTATGAAAATTTTATTCTTTTTGTTTGTTTGAAGTATTACAAATAGTAGTACATATGTCTCCTTTTTTTTCCCCATTGACCTCCCCCCAGCCTCCCCTACCCCCCGTACATGCCTTTACCTGCCCCCCCGCCCAGTGACTTGTATCCATTGGTTATGCTTATATGCATGCGTACAAGTCCTTCAGTTGATCTCTTACAGACCCCCCCCCCCACACACACACACACAACCTCCCCTTTTACCATTTGGAACTGGACAGCATTATCTAAGCAAAATAAGCCAGTTGGAGAAAGATAAATATCACATGATCTCACTCATCTGTGGGATATCATGACACTGGGCAGTGGGGGCTTGCCTGGGGCTGGGAAGGGTGTGGAGGGGGTCGATTGGGGAAAAAGGAGACATATGTAAAACTTTAGACAATAAAAAAATAAATAAAAATAAATTTTAAAAATATAACAAAAGCAGAATGGAAAAGAGGGAAATATTACTGAAAATAGTCACTCACCTAATTTATTCTAATTGGGCTGAAGGCAAGTAAGAAATGTGAACCTTGAAGGTTTGGGATAGAAAACAAAGACAAATTATTACCTCATTCTCCCTGACCATACCTTTCAAGTCTTCTTCCTGGTTTGTGATATTACTTGGAAAAATACACTTCACCACACCTATCCGAATTGCTCAATATTTGCTTGAGTAAAAGAGGCTGCGGGCAAGCCGAAGGAGGAGCTTTCATTATTTTCTGCGTGTTTTTCAATAAATCGGCAGCCAAGTCCTTACCATTCCAATATACTGTTGGAGAGATGAGACAATCACACCAGCTGCCCCTAGTGGGGCTCTTATTGTTTTCTCTTATTCCAAGCCAGCTATGCACCATCTGTGGTAAGTATTCTTTGATCTAAAATTACACTACTGTGATAGTCTCCTGACAGCTACTGACAGGAAACTTTGTAGAGAGTTATCTGAAAAAAAGATCCTATTTCAGTTTTATATGTGGTTGTATTCTATAAGTAATGTAAAGGGTGGTCAGAGATGGAAAGGAAAGTTCCACAACTATCGTTATGAGGGACCAGAGATTCAATGGTAATTGCCTAACTATTCTTTATATGCTCAGATCTCTCTACCACAGTGATGCTACCAAGCTGCTGTCTATTTCTGTTCATTTTCAATGGTAGAAAATTCATGACCCCCCAAAATTTTCAAGATCATGAAAAGTTATCTTTTGATTTTGAGATACAATCTATTCCTCTAAAGTTCAAACCATGGACTTTTGGTTAACCTTTTGTGACTACACAGAAAAAAGTAATATTAATAATCTCTTTTAAATAATGAAAACTGTTCTCTTGTCATTATTGGGTTTAGCTGTTTTATGCTACACGTTCCCCTCCCTTCAACGTTTTCCTACAGGACATGGCTACAACCCCCATCATCTCTCCTTTGGGTATAGACTCCAGTGACTATATGGTTCTATTGAAAAATAGTAAGGAGAAATAAAAACTGGGTTTAGGTCTAGTCTGACCCCTTAGTAGCTGAATGATCCAGCTGGATCATCTGATTTTTTTAGCTTCATTCATAAATTGAGGTTAATCGGGGGAGGGTGTTGAAGCAGGTGATTTATTGAAGTCTGGTGTAACTCTCAGATGCATGATTTCTGCATGTAAGTCTTTACCCTGGAATTGAACTTCAAATCAGTCCAAAGGTGACTGTATGGTGCCAACTGTAGCTACATCTTCCTGGTACTTTCTAGCCTACAAGAAGAGATCAATACTACAACAGAAAGACTTGTATTCACACAAGCTAAAACAAAGACTAGGCCAACTCTAATTTTATTTTCTGGCCTGTCATTTTCTTTATTGTATCCTAAGAATAGGGGGTTTCTATGGAGGCTTTGAAATTCAATCCACTGTACAAAATAATTTACTTTAGTGGTTAAAGAAGCTGGTTGGAGTTGTTGGTCAAGGAAGCTGGTTGAAGTTATTGACCAGGAACTAAAAAGTCTGTTTCAGAGCCAGAAAATCTGCTGAACTAGATGCTTCCACAAAATGTCAGAGATGACTCACAATTATCCAATTGTATCTGTGGCAAACCATGACCTTTCTATGATCACTGAATTCAGATCTTCCTGATCTCTATTTAAAATGAAGAAAGGTGGGCAGGGGAAATCACATAGCCTGGATTCTCTAAGCATAGCGATAGAAGCTCCAGCTAAGCTAAAAGTAACAATTTGTACAGTATTTTACAATTTATTGATTTATTGTCCAATATCTATGAAGTAGTTGTTAAAACAAAGAAACTGAAGGTCAGGAAAGTTACATACAGTCATAAGTTAAGGAGCATATAATGCAGCTACAGTCTGTCTGAATCCAGGGCTCATATTCTTCTCACTATCCCACTAACTCATGATAATTGAAATGGGTAGAATTTTCTTGGGATTATTATCAAAGCGTATTTAGAAATGGTCTAAGTGGTAACTAACTTTTCTTGTTCTCCTCTAGTTCTTGGGGATTCTGGATTCTCTTTTTCCTTCCACAGTATAATGTGACTCCCTCCATCCTTTCGCCTGGGATTTGGACAGGTTGTTGGCTAAAACTGGAGGGTTTCCAGGATATGCATACTACTGAATAATGATCTTGATGCCTGGCCAGCTGGGCAATCAGACAATTCAGCTTTGGGGTCAATCACCAATATAACATAGAATGCTTGCCTTCTCTCCCTCAGTATTAACCGAATTGAGTTAGAAGAAGATGGAAAATAATGGAATCCGGAAATTAGAAAGGCCTATAGACGGGAAGTCAGTTGTGTATTCTAGTCTCCATTAAGCCTCTGATTACCGAGTTTTCTTTAATGACACCCTCTCTAGGCCTCATATTCAAAGTTAGGGAATGATACTAGATCTTCGAGGAAGGGTTGATTTTCTGTCAGCACCCACTGGTAAGGTGAACCGGTGGTTAAAATATTGAAATTCTTCCATGCTGGCTGGTAAAGAAGTAACCCCTGGCATAGCAGGGGCTCTAGACCCATCTTTTATTGTTCCAGCATCATAGCCAATGACCACTGAATTGTTCTATGTCTGTGCCATATCTGTTCCTAAATATTTTAATATCACCCCTGTTCCGAGCTTTAAAATTTTCTATGTGTTTCTTATTTCCTCCCTCCTCTGACACAGAGGTAAGCAAAGAAAACCAGTCCCGTTTAAACCCTCTACTAAGCACAGTGATCCATTCAAAATATGCCAGAGGAATCCAAGCTGCCAATGCCCTGTTGTCCCTCAGACTTGTTGGGATCCAGGACCAAAACTTAGAACAACAGCTGTTCCGAGAAGTCAGAGACAGTGAGGAAAAGAAGGGTGAGTACTATATTCTCTGGAAGGTTTAGGATAACAATTCCCTATCTATAAAGATTATCTCCAGTGAGTCCTAAAAATTGTGTGTCCAAAGTATCCCTGCTACATCTATCCAGCTATATAAAACTTGAGCTGACAGAAAGGTGCCTCAAAATATCAATCTCCCTGCCACTTACTCAAGAGCCACTTACTTCTTTGGCTCTTGAAAACCATTTTTGTTTAAGAGGTTACAGGAAAAGCAAAAGAAATTATGGAGTCTTAACCATTAATATGGTACTACAAACTAGCTGAGTTCACAACAAGATGGAGGTGTGGATCACAACTAAGAAAGCTGACAATAGAGAGGCAACCATAGAACAAGAGACATGTGGCCTTGGTTTCAGTCCAAGCTCCACCTTGTACCTGTCATGTCAATACAGAGCCTAAACTTTCTATTTAACATAAGGGGGAAATGAAGCTACCCCTACCTATCTCTTTGCAAAAATTAGGAAAATCCCAAGTGTTTTTATACTCTATAAGGCAGAATATAAAAATTAATTATTAGTATCCTGGTAAGATGACACCCACAAAGAGAGAAGATCCCAAGATTTCATTATTTATCTATTTTTCTTATTTTTTATTTTTATAAGGATTGCAAGATTCCAGAAAGATTCCATGATTTCATCTAGCTTACATTTTTACAGTGAAGCTAGCAAAAGCTATACTTTGGAGATAAAGATGAGCACAGTGATATATTAGTTTATGTTCCACATAAGAAAGAAGTGACAGGAAACTTAAGTCACAAGGAAGACAGGAGGCCAAAAATATCAGAAGTATATACCTTGTTAAAATTGAATAATTTTCTTTCTAGGGTCAGATTTAACCTCGGGACAGCTTGCCTTGGTTATACTGGCTTTGAGAGCATGTCAAAACTCTGATGAAAGTGTTACATATTTTGATTTGGTCAGCCAACTAGAAGAGAAATTCCAAAAAGAAATTGAAAATATGGGTGAGAATCAAGTGTTTAGAGACCCTGGACAACCTTGTCTTCTTCTCTACTAATTCAGAACTGTATGAAGTGTCCTTCCATTCTTCCTTCTCTTCATTCCACTCATCTCACTCTATCTTTGTAGATCATCTTCCCTTCTTCCCTTTCTATATGCATCTTGAATTGTCTTTTCAAATATGTTCAACTGAACACTGACCCTACATTAAGCATGTACACACATACACACACGATACAGTTCTCTAGTCCTATACAAGCTTGACTTTTAGGCAAATAATGAATCACACCAGAAATAACTGAGCAATATAAGACACTGTATCATAAGTACTGAAGCATACAATACTAATATGGAAGGTAAAGATGGCCAATAATACTTAATCACTGGAAATAATAGATTGACCATGATGGCTTCCAGTAAAGTGCATTGCTTTTATTTTAACTCCTATCCAATATCCTATTATTCAATAAGTCCCTCCAATCCCATCCTTCTTTGAGATGGCCTCAACTTCTTATAGCTTCAGCTCATTAGTATTGAACATGCAAGAGGCTTGGTGGTGGGAAATCCATGTCCTAGCTTTGTAACCAACTGAATATCAGGATAGTATTTTAATACTTTTAATGCTGGGGTCTCCTCAGTGATAAAAATGTAAGGACTTAATTTGATGGCTCTTAGAGCCTTTAAATTTCTCAAGTTTGCTGATTCTATGAGTGATTCTCCTTTTTTATTATCTCTCATTCAGTGTAAAGAAATTGGAATAAAGTGAATAGGAATAGACTGCAAATGAATTACCCCAGTACCACTTCCATGCATAAGGTATTTCTTTACTCTCTGCTAGGAGTACATGATGGCACCCCGCTGACTAACTACTACCAACTCAGCCTGGCCGTGCTGACCTTGTGTCTGTTCAATGGGAGCTACTCAATCACCGAAGTTAAAAATTACTTCACTCCGGAAAATAAAAACTTTTATTTTGGTGGTCAGTTCTCAGTAGGTGAGTCATTAAAGTCAATTCCCTTGATAGAGAGGACACAGTTATTAGTAGGCCTTGCCCTTAGAGTTTTTCTACAAGTAAGTACTTAGATTTTTTTCTATTTCATCTATCCTAGTCTCCTCAGAAGGGAGTTTTCTTTTTTTAGAAGAATGGAAACTGGGGGGGCAGTTAAGTCTTTTTCTAGATGGGTAGTATAGTAGAAAAACATGGATCCTATCCCAGCTCTTGAGTTGTAGAACCAATGGATGTTAACACCACTTTAATTTTCCCACCTTTAAAATTAGGATAGAACATGAGAATCTTCATATAAGGCATTTTAGAAATCATAAGTGTTAGAGAAAGGGAATACAGTGGAATCTATTTATCTTAACCCCTGCCTCTTTTTCCAGTTATTGCAATCACTTGGATGTGTGAGTTTACTTGAACAACACACAGCCTCTCCAAGTAACAAGGCCCAATATTTTGCTCAATAAAATGTGTATTCACAATGGGGAATTACCAGAAATTTTCCACTGGGTCAGCTTACCTATCCAAAAAAAAGTCACCTCTAGACAACTAGTATTGGTGCTCAGCCCCTACAGATTCAGATACACAAAAGCTAATCTTCCTCAAAGCAGCTCAAAGAAAAGCATTCCATATCTCTGGATAGTAAGGAAAACATGAGATTTCTTATACTCCTTTTCCTTTGAAAGAGGGAGGCCACCACCTAGGGGGGAACTGAGTAACAAGCCAGAAAAAAAAAAAAAAAACCACCTTATTTTCCCTTCTCTCAATCTTTTGCCTCATCCTCCATCTAAAAGAGGTTTATTGGAAAATGATTCTCTTAAGCGTTATTTACTAATTAGTCTAATGGAAACCTTAAAATATTACAAAGACATATTTTGTTTGGTTTGTCATCCTTTGTTTTCTCAATTCCGTTGAAAATATGGCTGAAAGATGAAAATGAAAAACAAGATGTAAAAGTTGAAGACTGTTCATGAGTATGCACCTACAAATTCATGTGTTTATATGGCCAAGATGTGAGTTATTGAGTACAAGGTACATGGCTACTCAACATAAGGAAGGAATCTTAAAATATTGGAATGATTAGTATTGAAGGAATGATTGCTATCTCTTGAAATCCTTCTCTCCCATCACCAACTAGCATGAACAACCATCCCAGTTTACCCAGATATGTTCCTTTTTTAGCAGTGAAAGTCCCACATACCAGTAAACCCATCAGTCCAAGGCAAACTGGCATGGTTGGTCACTCTATCATCAATATTTGGTTTCCTGACAGATACTGGTGCAATGGCTGTCCTGGCCCTGACCTGTGTGAAGAGGAGCATAATGAATAGGCAGATCCAGAAAAATGGAGAGGATTTACAGCATATCAATAATTATACAGAGTCACTGGTAAAAAAGATTCTGTCTGAAAAAAAAGGAAATGGTCTCATTGGGAATATATATAGTACAGGAGAAGCTATGCAGGTAAGTCAAAGGCTAACACAGGAAATAGGGAAGGGAATCAACAGAGAAAAGCAATAACTTCATTCTTTCTTTTTAGCCTTCTAAAATCTTATTATCCATTCTGTTTCCTATAATACCTTTGATTCTATTCATATGATTCCCCTCCCTGCCTGAACTATATTCTCCTTACCTTCAATCTTTATCTTTCCATATCCAATGCTTTCTATGAAGCTTTCCTTGGTTACAGTTTCTTTAAGAAATTCTAGAATCTACTACAACTGTAACTTATCTTGTTCTATCACATGCAATTTCACACTTTACCATATACCATTGTTTTGAGTTTTCGTCTTAACGCCCAAATTAGATATTGTTGTAGAAGTGGCAGTGGCCGGAACAGCAGCTGGTATTTATTGACATTAACTCATTGATGCACACAACAACCCAATGAGGAAAGAATCATTACTTTCATTTCCTAGAATAGGAGCATGAGATATGGAGTACCAGTAACTTGCCTGATATTACAAAGCTACAAAGTGATGCAGATGGGGATGAAACCTAAACAGTTGGTTTCAAAACTCACTCTCAGCACCTACACGCTCCTGTATATGTTCCTTGAAGTGTGAGACTTTATTCCTGCACTGATTTACTCAACTCCAAGAAGACATCAAGGAAGACTTACAGAAAAACAATTCACTGAGTCTTTAGGAGTTTGCCCTGCTGACTCAGGGTGAGAGAACCTTCAAATCGACAGAGGATAGCAAGATAAAGACCAAAAGCATCAAGAACATTACACATTTTAGGAAGATCCAGGTGTTTTGCATGTCAGCGTAGGGTCCTTAGGAAAAATTACAATGTGAGGCTGGTTGTAGGCAGGGGTCCAATCATAAGGTTATATTGTTGTTACTATCCATGTTGTCTGCCTTGCTAAGTTTAAATTTAATGTAAAACAGTGGCTTCCCATTCAAGCTGCACATTTTGAATCAGGAGCTTTTAGAAAATACTCATCTTTCAGGCCCACACCAGCTAGTTAATATAGAAATTTAGGGTGGATCATGGGCCTTAAAGCTCTACAGGTGATATTAATTCACAGCAGGATCAAGAGTTTCCTGCCTGCAAGATAGCTCTTAAGAGGAGATATAATATGATCAGTTTCATTTATTTTATTATCCCATAAATGCTTATTGACTACTTGTTAACTTTAAGAATTTTCAAGAAAAGGCAGAAAAGGTGGACTGCTCTTCCCTCAGAAACTACAGAGCAACATCTTCAAGTCCAAGCCATTTACTTCTTGTCTTTCTCATTCTAATACCCTCCTAACTTTTCCTACCCCATAATTCTGCTCCTTCAATCCAGTTTACATCTGCTGCCTGGATAGTTTTTGTTCAAGAAACTATTAGGCTTCCCACTGTTGAGCAAATAATGTTGGACACCTTGTCCTAAAATTCAAGGGTCTACCATTCTGGCCCCAATCTCCTTGTCTAGACTGTTCTTCCACAATGTCCCTGAGTGTTTTCCATATACCAGTCCTCCCAGACCAGGAGAAATCCTCTGGGGATTTTGTTAAAATGCAGACACTCTCATCACCACCAGGCCATGCCCTAGCCACTGCTACTCTAGCACCTTCTATCATGCTGTTCTCTCTGGGTACAAGGTTCCCCTCCTCATGTCACCTACTAAAATGCTATCATATCATAAGGACTACCTCAAGTACCACCTTCTCCACCAAGCCTTTCCTTAACCCCACTAAATGTTTAGAGCTCTCCCTCTTTTGAGAGACTGCCACTAAATGCTTCTCTTAGAGCGTTCATCTCAGGGACTCCTTAACAACAGTTTGTTAACAATATGTATTGAGTGACTCTTATATGACAGGTATTGTTCCAGTGTTTGGGACACAAGAGTGAATATGGTAGAGAAAGTCTCTTCTCATTGGTGCTATTACAGTTTGGATTATTAAGCAATTCACCACCTCCCCACCCACAATAGTTGATAAGCTTCTTAAAGGCAGGAAATGTGTATAAAGTACCTCCTATGTAGTCAATGTCAAATGAATATTTACTGTATTAGATGTAAGCTTTCCCCTATTTAAAGTCATTCTCTCTCTCTCTCTCATTAGGCTCTCTTTGTCTCGTCAAACTATTATAACAAAAGTGAATGGAATTGTCAACAAACTCTGGACACAGTGCTCAAGGAAATTTCTCAGGGAGCATTCCATATGCCAACTGCTGCAGCCCAGATCTTACCTGCCCTGATGGGAAAAACCTACTTGGATGTTAACAATGTCTCTTCTTGTGCCAGTGGCCCAGGTAAAGCACTAAAGAGTAAATTGTTTTTGCCTTTCAGAATAATACCCAAAGCATGTGATATTTAGATGTTCTTACGGATCAAAGGTGACCAAATAAATCTCTAAAGCATCATAATTTCCACACAGAGCTCAATCCTTGATATGTCATCATAGATTATTCCCATCTGAGGATTTGTTCTTAACAAGGTAGTAGGTGTCATTCTTGGTTTAAACACTGATAAACAAGGTAGACTTGATTAAAAGATGTCTATCTCCAAAAGGATTTTTCTGATTGCTGGAAACAGAGAGATGTTCTGAGAATCATTCCTATCCTAAACGAAGTATGGTATCTTTGACTTTCCATTGTGCACAGTAAGTGATCCCTCAGGGAAATAAGACATCTGTGTGGAAGAACTATGGCATTATTGAAAGAAATTGCAGCATGCATCATTGATTTTGCAAAAAGATAAACTTATTCTTCTATCTCACTCATTCCTGGTTCAGCCACTGACAGGTTTAGGGAACTTGGACAAAATGTCTAAGTTTCAATTTTCTAATGTAAGAAATGCAAATAATAGTATCTAATGTAAGTTTTTGTAAGGACTGAATGAAACAGTTCACATAAAATGACTAGTACAGTTCCTGGTGCACTATTTTTTCAATAAATGTTAAGAAATAAAAAGGCAAAAAAAAAAAAATGAAGCATTATTGTATGCTGTACCAAAAGGAAAAACTCAGGAGCTTCCATGAGAAATAGGGAAGGGGCAACTGAAATGTTTAAACAGCTGGGAGTCAAGCTGAGCACAAGCATTCACAAGCTGGTGAGCATCTGGTTTTCATTTCTGCTTTCATCTCATGAAAGCTCTGCCCCTTGATTGATGCCACTTGTTCCTGTAGCAAATCCCTTCTGCATAAAGGAAAGGAGTTTGTGGATAGAAGTTGGATAGGTATGCAAACTCTAACATTATTTTTATTGTCCCGAATAATAATTCTTCTCTGCTTTCCTGTCTCTGTCAGGTCACCTTAATATCTCTATTCATGAGCCGATACCTGTAGAACCTACCATTTCACCCACAAAGATCTCAGTCAACTACACTGTGCAAATCAATGAAACATTTTTCACCGAAGTCTCCGTGCCAAAGGGTTCTGTCTTCCTGGATGTGATGGAGGAAGCACAGAAAATCAATAAGACTGCATTTCGGTATGTTGTATATGGCCTAAGGTTAAGGGATTTAGTGTGATTTTGAAAGAGTAAAAAATACATCTGCACACAAATACAATGAACAGTTAAAACACATCTTAGCCCTGACTAGTTTGGCTCAGTGGATTGAATGTTGGCCTGCAGAGTGAAGGGTCCCAGGTTCAATTCTAGTCAAGGGCACATGCCTGGGTTGCAGGCTCAATCCCCAGTAGGGAATATGCAGGAGGCAGCTTATCAATGATTCTCTCTCATCATTGATGTTTCTATTGCTCTCTCCCCCTCCCTTCTCTAAAATCAATAAAAATATATTTTAAAAAAACAACACATTTTAATCAGTACCTTTGCTGACCATCTACATCTCATGGCAGAAGATGAGACCTTTCATCTTCTAATACATATTAGGCATTAAAATAATGTTCCCTTAGTGGATGAATAAGTCTCAGGAACCTCACTTCTGTCAGTAAAACTCCTTCAATAAATATAACTACTTAAAGCAGGCATTTTATGTCCAAAACAGTGATTCTTAACCTTTTTTGAGTCACTGACCCCTTTGAGTAGGATGCTCATTGCAGAAAAGTGAACATACACATAAAACATCATTAAATCAGAGGTTTCACAAGTGCCTGGAAGCCTCTCCATGCCCCACCCCTTTCAGCAGATTTCATGGACCTCCTAGATAAAGGTTCCCTGGTCTAGAGAGGTCAAATATTAAAATTAAGATATTGACTTTGTCTCTGAAAACTGTGGTTTACTTGGTTTCTTAAACCTAATTGACAATTGTTATTAATAACATGATGTAAGATGCTACACAGAAAACCATATATATATGAAAATATCTATGTGTATATATATTTTATAATATATATAATGATAAAGGCTCTTTGCAAGTGCTCCCAGAAAATTTTTTCACTAAAAAATGTGAAACATACATTGACCATGTCATTTTTTTTTCATTGTTACTCAAGGATATGTTTCTATTTATTTTAGAGAGAAAGGAAGGGGAAAGGGAGAGGGAGAGGGAGAGGGAGAGGGCGAGAGGGAGAGGGTGAGAGGGAGAGGAAGAAAGAAACATGGATTATTTAACTCCTGCTCATGCCCCAACTGGGGGTTGAACCCAAGACCCTTCAGTGCATAGATGACACTCCAACCAACTGAACCATGCCAGCTAGGGAAACCATATCACTTTTTTGGGTGTTGTTTTTGGTTTTTTGGGGGGCATTTTATTCTTTTTTTTTATTTATTTTTCTTTATTAAGGTATTACATATGTGTCTTTATTGCCCCATTGCCCCCTCCCACCCTACCCCCACTCATGCCCTCACTCCCCTAGTGTCTGTGTCCATTGGTTATGCTTATATGCATGTATACAAGTACTTTGGTTGATCTCTTCCCCTTCCCCCCCACCCTCCCCTGCCTTCCCTCTGAGGTTTGATGGTCTGATTGATGCTTCTCTGCCTTTGGATCTGCTTTTGTTCATTAGTTTATGTTGTTCATTATATTCCACAAATGAGTGAGATCATGTGATATTTATCTTTGACTGACTTATTTCTCTTAGTATAATGCTCTCCAGGTCCATCCATGCTGTTGCAAATGGTAGAAGTTCTAATAAACAAACATGAAATATTAAATTATTCTTCCCTGTTTCTCTTTCTGAAGAGAAAAATCTACTAACTTAGGACTTATGGTGCCTCTTGGACATCAGGTTAACACTTTTGTTTACTGTTTTAGTAACTTTGACAGTGACTATCTTGGGATAGAAGTTGTCTTCAAAGTGTCTCCTATGGTGGGAGGGAGGGGCAGGAACATGGGCATCATTTCCTTAATTTAGCAGGGACTGGGACTGCCTGTATCAGAATTACTTAGTTTATGAAATGTGAAAATTCCTGGTCTCAGCCCAGACCTACAGAATCAAAATATCTGGGGATAGGGCCAGGAAATATGCATTTTCAGAGTAACATCTTCAAGTGATTCTTAGGACATTAAAGTTTGAAAAATGCCCATGTATAATTGACTTTGAAAATTCTAAGCTCCACCCTAACTGGTTTGGCTCAGAGGATAGAGTGTCAGCCTGCAGACTGAAAGGTCCTGGGTTCAATTCCAGAAAGGGCACATGCCCAGGTTGTGGGCTCAATCCCCAGTAGGGGGTGTGCAGGAGGCAGCCAGTCAATGATTCCCTCTCATCAATGATGTTTCTATCTCTCCCTCTCAGAAATCAATAAAAATATATGTTTTTAAAAATTCTAAGTTCCTGTAACCTATTCACTGCCCCCACAGTTTCACATTTGCGGAGAGCTCGTGGGGCCCTTACATCACCTCTGTTCAGGGCTTGGAGGAGAACCATAATGACAGAACCTACTGGCAACTTCTGAGTGGAGGCGAACCAGTGAACCAAGGTAAGGGAGAGTATGCCAAAAGCCCTACAGAGTGAAGAGGCCCAGACAGTTCAGATGTGAGGGCGTGAGCTTCTCTGGGAAATGTGGCACGGAATTGGGAGAGTGATATCCATTATTTAGTGATTTGGTGGTCAAATCATATAACCCACTTCTCCTTCTTTCTTCCAGGAGTTGGAAGGTATGTTGTCCATAATGGAGAAAATTTGGAGGTTCGCTGGAGCAAATACTAATAAACTCAAACCTTCCTCAGCCGGATCTAATTCTTTTACAGTGGAATTCCACATGCATATTGGCCTCATGCCTTTCTTTTCATTTATCTCAATCACAATAGGAACTTAAATACCTCCCTTTTTCTCTTTGCATATTCAATAAATATCAACAAGCATACAAAAATAGTATGTTCTAATCATTTTATTTTAAAGGGATATTATTATTAGAGAGAAGACCACCTCAGGAAGAAGTAAAGTGAAAGAGATTGAACCATGTCTAAAAAGCTGAGTTCTACTCAAGGTCCCCCTGATAACTATCTGGGTGACCTTGGGCTACCGGGGAAAGTGGAAATAAGGTTCTAGGTCTACTGTTGCAGCCACAAGCAATAAGATCAAGTAGACACCTGTAGGGAGACCAAGCTCTTGGAGGCCCAAATGCAAAGGAAGAACCAAGTGGATAAATGGACCTCGCACAGGCACTGGGTTAAAAAGGAAAATGTTGCTCTGCTTAGAATGGAAATGTGAGGTTTATACATTAAAAGTCAATCCATAAAATTTAAGGAAAAATATCATCCCCTCCACATTTACTTTCCTTTTCTACCCATAAAAATCACGTGATATTCATATCATTAAAAGAAACATGCAGCCTGGCTGACATGGCTCAATGGTTGAGCATGTACCCATGAACCAGGAGGTCATTATTTGATTCCCAGTCAGGGCATATGCCCAGGTTGCAGGGACTATTATAAAACCTACATATTCCAAGGTTGGAATACTGGATGTCCCAGTGTGTTGCATGCAGGAGCCAGCCAATCAATGATTCTCTCTCAGTGATGTTTCTTATATCTCTCTCCCTTTCCCTTCCTCTCTGAAATCAAATATATATTTAAAAGAGACCTGCCAAGAAAATCACCTCTGATGTTCATTTCAGCAGAACTCACTTTAAAAAAAAAAAAAAACTTGAATCATAGTGCCCAGCCAGTGTGGTTCAGTGATTGAGCACTGAACCATGAACCCAGAGGTCACTGGTTTGAGGCTGTTAGCTTGGGGCAGCAGCTCTCAGATCTGTTTGTACAATCTATGGGAAATTGAAGTATAATGGTTTAAGGCGGCAGACATGCAAAATGTTAGAACTGGCATTACTGTCCATAATAAAATGTGTGACCATAGAGCCATGACACTATAAAGAGTGACAGTGAACACTATTAATAATTACATTTGAAAAAAACAGATTAAGAACTAAGACTATCCTGGGAAAACCAAAACATATGGTCTATTTTGCCCATAAGGAAAAACAGGAACGCTTAAGCAAAAAAACATAGACACAAATATGTCAAAATAACAGAAAGTACTGACCCTGTAATTGACCCATGAAAATTGACCAATGAAATTGAATCTCCAAGGTTGGAATACTGGATGTCCCTTTGAGATCCCTAACTCTCTCTCTCTTTCTCTCTCAGCATTAAAAAAGTCATTTCCTTATTTCCTTTATAATCCTTATTTAATTACTCTGATTGGCTCCAGCATCAAGTCTCACATTATGCTTCCTAATGTTATTAGCATTCATTTTGAACAAAGAGAGCTGCGTTTCTCCAGCCAGTGATCTCTAAATGGAAGGTAGTAACACTGCCATATGGTAGAAACTCCTTTAATCTCAGAGATAGCCAGAAGGTTAATGGAATCACATTCCCTTACCAGTCCACTAACATGGACTGGTGAAACCTAGCTCTGGCTTCGCTTGCATTCTCAGAAACACCTAAGTCTTGGGACTATTATATTGTCTGAGGGGACAAACTTCCATCTGCTGCCACAGCAAAGAATAATCAATCCAAATAAACCTTTAAAATGTCCAGTGAGGGAGTCTGGGTGCTTTGATACCAGGAAATTAGGCGCAGGAAAAAAAAGCAAATAAATAAATAAGCCCAGTCAATAACTAACCAAGAACTGTCAAAACATAACCATGTAGTGAAGTAATGTATGGCCTATGGTTTCCTTTCTGCAAGTTATTTGCTAAGTGAAGCAACTGTGTCATAATCAATCTGTAGTAACCATGGCCAGAAGAGGTAATTTATAAGGAAGTGTATGTTTAAAGAGTGGGCACCCCAGCGTGTGAGGATTCTCTCAGGATGGTCATACACAGGCTCTGGAACCCGAGGTCAACAATATGCTGGGTTCCTACTTCTGTATTAGATTCTTATTGCTGCTGTAACTAATTACCACAAATTTATTGGCTTAAAACAAGACAAATTTATTATCATATAGTTCTGGAGGTCAGAAGTCTGAAATGGATCTCACTGGTCTGAAATCAAAGTTTTGAAAGAACTATGTTCTTCTAGAGTTTCTAGGGGAGAATCTATTTCCTTGCCCTTCCAGGTTTGGGAAGATGCCTGCATTCTTAAGCTCACGTTCCCTCCACTTTCAAAGTCAGCAACTGGATCCTTCCAACCTCTGCTTCCATCATCACATCACCTTCTCTGACTCTAATTCTCCTGCCTCACTCTTCCACTCATAAGAACTGCTGTGATTACTTTGGGCCCACTCAGATGATCCTAGATAATCTTCCTATCTTAAAGTCAGTTTACTAGCAACCTTAATTCCATGTGCAACCTTAATTCCCTTTACTGGGTAACCCAACACATTCACCAGTCCCAGGGATTAGGATATGGGCATCTCAAGTGGCTATTATTCTGTCTATACTCCCTCACATGGCATACAAGGCCCTCTACCACGCAGAGCCAAACTGTCTTTCTGGTCTCATAACCCACATAGGCCATGTATCAATTATATATTGCTGCTTAATGAGTTATCCTAAAACTCAATGGCTTAAAACAACATTTCTTATCTCACAGTTTCTGTGAGTCAGAAATCCAAGGGAAGGCTTAACTGGGTCCTCTGGCTCAGGGTCTCTGACAAGGCTGAAGTCAAGATGCCGCCTGGTGCCTCCTTCAGCTCAAAGCTTGACTGCTAATAACACTAGGAAGCAGAGTGGCATAACGTTTGACTTGTTGCTTGAGCCAATTGGAATAATTAAATAAGAATTGCATGGTCATTGGCAGGATTCCTCCCTCCTCGGCTGTTGGCTGGAACCTTCTCTCAGTTTTTGACACCTGGTTTCTCCTCAAGGCAGCTTGTAATATGACAGATAGCTTTATCAGAGCAAAAAATGAGAAGAGCCAGAGAGAGACTGCAAGCAAGAAGGAAGTTGGTCTTTTGTAACCTCATCCCATTACTTTTGCTGTGTTATATTCATTAGAGACAAGGCCAGCCCACAGTCTAGAGAAGGGGGTTATGCGACGGCATGTGTCAGGAGCTGGGAACATGGGGCCATGCTAGAAGCTTTCCAGCATACCCCAACATGTACCCTGTGTTCTCACCTCATAAAACCACTAACATTCCCTGAAAACGAAAAATATGGTTTATAACCCGTCTTATAGTTGTTCATTAATTCACTCATTCTAAAGGTATTCAAGTGGTACCTACTGTGAGCTAGGTAGTATCTCAAATGCTGGGGACAGAGCTGTGAACAAAATGGACAAAGCCCCTTGGAGCAGACACTCTAGTTGGAAGGTGACAGACAATAAATAAACTGCACATGTAGTGTGACAGAAGGTGAGAAGTGATACAGGTAAGGTGCACAGTGGGGGTCGGTGGGTGAGTATGTCTTATATACAGTGGTTCGGGAAAACCTCTCTAAAAGCTGACCTCTAAGGAGAGACATGACAGAAGTGAGGGAGCCACCGTGAAAATATTTGTAGTCTATTTGCTATACTCAAGCACACTTTGGCACAAAGTTCTTTACTTACTTTTGCCCACACCTGTATATACTTAACATTTAATACAGTGCATAGATCTCACATTTTCTAATTACTTACTCAGAAAGATAACATCTGAAAAATACTTTCATCCCCAGATAAGGAAAGAGAAGTCAAACGAAATTTCTGGGAAGCAGGTCCACTGCCTGCCTAAAGTCAAACAACTTCAAAGAGCCTAGACTGGAGTCCAGGTCATGTCAACTTCATTGATTACATAAAGCCAGACTTCACCTGGCAGATCCTCTCCTGAGAGCCTCAAAGGGCATATGGTAAAGCACATACCTCAAACCATGAAGTGAAGTGTTATCTTAGGAACCACACAGACCTCAATGAAGTGGCTGCAGATAGACAGAGGTGGTCTGACAGGGAGTAACCCTGGGAGGAGGTCTCATTTATCTCAGTCTTTAGCCATACTCCCAGTGTAAAGACCCAGGATTTGGCTAAAGGGCACTTTGTCATTGCCTTCACTGCACATGCAGCCCAAGTTTCTCATATGACTGTAATACCTAGAAGTCACCTTCAGATACCTTGGAAGGTCTATAGTAGGTAAACATAGATAAGCAAATGGGAATTAGTTCTATCAGGGAGAGAGAGGTCAGCAGAGGTCATTAGGAGTGACTGGGATGGGGGTGGAGGGCAGACTTTCCATAAAGAGAAGCCTATATAAGAGAAAGTAGAGAAATAATCCACTTAATAACACTGGGGTTTTTTCACTGGAGACGTGGACAGAACAGGAGAGAGAGGGATGGCCTGGTTTACCCTTTACCTCCTGTACCTTCTTTGGGCTTTGGCTGGGACCAGCACCCAGACCCGAAGCTCGTGCTGTAAGTATAATGTGTTTCCCGAGGATGTCAGGGAAGCAGATACCCAAGGGACAGGCAGAAACCTCAGATACTGGTTTGCTGATAAGAAAGTGGTTAAAAAAGCAATCACTATAAGAGCTCCAAAATGGGTGAGCCATGGTGGGCATGTGTGGTTCGTCTTTCCTGACTTAACAGTGAAAGCTCTTTAAGAGACAAATCTATGCATTTCATATAAAGAGAGATTGAAATACTGTTTCAGGAATGATGGCACACCCAGGGAGTAACTGTTCTTACCAGGTACCTCTACTAGATCCCTTTTGGGTACTCACTGAGTCATATCACAAATCTTTAATTTGTCATTACAAATTGAGATTTAAAAAATGGATGCAAGAAAAACAGTGATTTGGGCGGGGGGGGGGGGGAGGAAGGGAAGGGATGTGCTAGAAATAATGTGCCCATGAGCCATATTGCTTGAAGTTGTTAAATGAGAAATCACTTTCTTAAAAGATAAAAAGTATTTGACAAGATACAGGGACTAATTGGCCTCAGAAGAAAATCTCAATGTTTTCTCCATTTCTCTTTAGTAATTAGCCCTGAGAAGCATCACTGATGATTGAAATGCTAATCCTGTCTTCTCCTAAAAGACCCAGGGAACATGTTTCTGGGAAGAGGGAATGAGCGTGAGGGGTTTTGTAAATGGTTTGTCTCTTCTCAGCTGTTCCCCCAGCACAGCAGGCCTTGGTTAACAGTATGCAAGTGCTTATGGAGAACTCTGTGACCAACTCAGTCTACCCCAACCCCAGCGTCCTGATTGCCATGAACCTGGTTGGACCCTACAACCTGGAGGCCCAGAAGCTCCTGACTCACCAGCTCATGGCCATTGACACAGCTGGTGAGAAGTCCAAGCCTTTCCATCCACATGCTCCCTGAATCCTGCATACTGTTCACCCCAGATCCCAACTCCCAATCCCCAACCCCAATGTGGCCTCTGAATATATCTACATCTCCCAAACACCTTTTCCAACATATCTGGAAAACACATGGAAAGATCTGTGTATGAAGTCGGGACATTCATAGAGGAGTGCACTAACGCAGAAGGAGCTCTAGACTAGATGGAAAAACAGTGGGCTTCTAGTTCTGGCTCTGCCACTTATTAACCCTGACCTTGAACAGTCTATCCTGCTTCAGCTCATTTTCCTCATTTGCAAAATGCAGATGATTCTAATAACAATAACACTAATAGTAATCACAACAAGGATAATAATAATCAAATCTCTGTTCTGCTCCCTCACAGGAGTTGCCTTGAATCTCAAGTTAAAAAATAAAGTTAAAATTATTTTGCACCTGGCTAGTGTGGCTCAGTGGTTGGGCATTGACCTGTGAACCAGGAAGTCACAGTTTGATTCCCAGTCAGGGCACATGCCCAGGTTGTGGGCTCAATCCCCAGTGTGGGGCATGTAGGAGGCAGCTGATCAATGATTTTCTTTCGCCATTGATATTTCTATCTATCTCTCCCTTTCCCTTCCTCTCTGAAATCAAGAAAAACATATTTTAAAAAAATATTTTGCAACTATAAATTTTCATATGTGAATTTGTAATGGGAGTTCTTGCTGCTTTTCTAAACAAACACCGTGGATTCTTGGTGCAGTTCTCAAGTCACATAGAGGCCACTGGATTAAATGTTCCTTAAGTTTTTTTTCCATACTTCTTTCCTTAAGAATTAAGACAGATTTTTAAAAATCACACTATTTTAAAAATTCAAAATGATCTGGAAAGAAGCAGAGAGTTCAGCTCTGGCCCCTGGTGCTTTCTCTTGTCTGAAAATACCTTTAACTATTTTGTTCTCTGCTGTGCAGATATGACCATTGGTCAGCTCGCACTCACCATCATGGCCCTCACCTCCTCCTGCCGAGACCCTGGGAATAAAGTATCCACTCTACAGAGACAAATGGAGACCTGGGCACCTTCAAGTAAGACCTCGTCAGAAGCAAGAGGAGAGTGAGGCAAATGGTCCTTCCTGAGAATGTTACACCTGGAAAGAAAAGGGTAGGAGAGTGGAAAGTTAGGAAAGAGACAAGGTATCTCCACTCAAGTTCCCTCTGCTAATTCCATAGATGAGTTACTCACTTCCAATCCAAAATGAACCAGAAAAGACCAGTAGACCAGGGCCACAGCCTTACCATGCCATCACCTGGCTGGAGGCAGCACCAACCCTTTTATTCCATTCTCATGCCAGAGAAATATAGATGGGATCTTTAGCCAATATGGTATCTTTCTTTTTGGAAAGGTTTTCCAGCAATGTCTATTTAAAAGGTTTGGCATTTCTTATCTCACAAGTGTCCTCATTGTGGTGAATGTTAGTCTTATGTAGGCCCTCTATCCTCTCTCAAGGCCCCAACGCTGAGGCTTCAAGCTTCTATGGGCCCAGTCTGGCGATCTTGGCACTGTGCCAGAAGAACCCTGAGACAACCTTACCAATAGCAGCTCGTTTTGCCAAGACCCTGCTGGCCATGTCCTCTCCCTTCAGTGTAGGTGAGTTGGTCGCCACTTTCAAACTGCCCTGAGTTGGGAACATTGAGGGCACTGAATGGTGGGGCTAGAGGGAAAGGAGGGGGCAGAGCTGGGGATCATGAAAATGTCTGTAGAGGGGAGTATTTAACACATATTTGTTGGACATGTGAATTAAGGAATAAATGAAAGGTAGATGGTAAAACCTAGACAATACTTGAAATGTCTGGCAGTTATAGACTCTCCATTGGGAGCAATAAACATGTCACCCAGGTCAGGTTTGTTCCCAGGCAAATTATTAAATCTACGTCTAGACTCAGATCTACCCTGAACCCTCTCTTTTATCACTAGTGATGCTTCCACATTCTATTCTTCTCAATTCTTCTCCTTAGAAATTCAAATATTCTCTATTAAACAGCTACTTTCTGAACCCTAAGCCCACCGTGCTCCCCTTCAAGGACACAGTGGAACTGTCTTGTCCCTTCATTCTGCAAACATAGCTGCTTGTGAATGAAAGCTTTTCCTCTGTAACACTATTTCCTTCTTGGGCCCACCCTTCTGCATCTAATGATCCCTTCTCCGTATAATGTCCCTCATTCATGGTCATTTTTCTCCTCTGCCACTCTCTACCAGTGGTTCTCAACCTTTCTAATGCCGCGACCCTTTAATACAATTCCTCATATTGTGGTGACCACTAACCATAAAATTATTTTCGTTGCTACTTCATAACTGTAATTTTGCTACTGTTAATGAATCGTAATGTAAATATCTGTGTTTTCCGATGCTCTTAGGCTCTACAGCAGCGGTTCTCAACCTGTGGGTCGCAACCCACAGGTTGAGAACTGCTAGCAGGGTCGCCTAAGACCATCTGAAGAGTAAAGGAAATAATGTACCTAGTATGCAGTAAGTTATCCATATGCAGATAAATGTTAGTTGTTCATATGGTTGTGGTGGTAGTTGTCTTATCCCTATATGATTCACAGACACTGGAGCAATGGTGACCTTGGCTCTGACCTGTATGTACAACAAGATCCCTGTAGGATCAGAGGAAGGTTACAGAACCCTATTTGGTCAGGTACTAAAGGATACTGTGGAGGATATCAGCATGAGGATCAAAGACAATGGAATCATTGGGGACATCTACAGTACTGGCCTTGCCATGCAGGTAAACATATTAATGATGCTCTTCATTGGGTCCATGCCAATAAGACTGGATTGTAGGATCAAGAGACCAGGCTTCTTCTAAAGTCTCTGGGAAAGACCAACTAGTGTGACCTAAGATAGATTCCTTGTGGTGCCTGTGCCTCAGTTTCTCTACTGGTAAAATGCTGGTAAGTGTTAATTCCTCCCTCACTTACCCTAAAGTGTGAAAACAAATCTACATGAACTCTTTTCCCTTCTTTGGGTAAATAAAAACAAAACAAATAAATCCAAGAAAACTATTTATTATTAATAATGAACAGTTTGTTCATAATAATTATAGACTAAGGAAAATTTGATATATAAAAATAAAGAGATTAAAATAGGCTCTCAAAAAATATTGAGTTTTCTAATTCCACCTTGCCTATCTTCTTTTTTCAGCCCTTTATTACGATCCCCCCCCAAAAAAGGACGGGCTTGTATTCAAAATGTTAATTAACATAATCTAATCAAAATACTAATGCTTTCAAGGCTCACATCAAATCTTTGTCAGGCTTTATTTCAATCTTGATCTGATTTTCATCTCACAAAGAGCTCTGATAAATGGTGGAGCCATTATGTGTCAGGTAACAAAGTGCATACAATACTTCCCTTGTATAGATTCCTGGAGTTGGATTACATCACATGCTGCTTGATTAGGATTGATTAAGGCAGCATCCTCCCATGGAAAGCACACCAATGATAAATGGGGAGAGATAAGCAACTAGAATCAGAAAGTAAAGGGTCATCTATAGCCAAATCCTCTATTCCAAACTAAAAAGTTTGTGCTTCAAAGTCTCAAAATACCTAGTCTCTATGTCAATGGAATTTGCTGTGCAACAAAATGTTGTTTGTTACCATGGCCGAAACATATGAGACCAATCCCAGGGCTCAGGTCTAGAAAGTTTTGTGGAAGAACAAAAGCAGTGCAAAGGGATAGAAAATGTGTTTTAGTTATGACTCACTTAAAATAAACTTGCTTCATCGAACGTAAGAGAGAGAAGTATTTTGCTATGGCTAATTTGGTTAATGAATTCTGTTTGGGATTTTATCACCTACAGGGTATAATCTGATAAACTGTTCCTGAGAATTATTAAAGCTATTTCTATGAAAAGGCAAGACTGCATCCATATGCAGATAACAGATTATGTGAATTTCTTGTCAGTTATGATAAAAAGCCTCCTCCTGCCTCACTTATGCCCCAATTTTGGAGTTGAATCAAAATATATAACCTTTTTCTAATCTAAAATGTTCTAGTGTAAAAAAACCAAAGGCCTTGGGAGCTATAATAACTTGGGTTTAAATCTGCCACCACTTTAGCAAATATTGAATATATCTGAATTTTATTTTTCCTCATAATAACAAGGTTGCAAAGGTATATAAAAAAAAAAAATCACAGGCACAATGTGGTGTGCAATGATTGTTGGTGGTTTCTCCCAGCAGAAGAGTGGTGACATTGAGCTTCTGACTCAGCCCTCACTCACCTTCTTCCAGGGTATCAGTACCCTTCAATGGCCTGAGCCACCCACATTGCTTCCCAAAGGTACTCACGAGACATTTCCTCTGTTCCAGAATTTTTCTTCTTTCTTCCAATAATATGCTTAGGCTTTCAAGGCTCCTCTAATAGAAACTTAACTTGAAAAGGATCTGACTTTCCTCATGCAAAGTTATTGATGAATTCTCACAGTGTTACTCCTCTCTAGAGTGTTGGTGTTTGTAATTTATCCCAAGGGACTCCATCTCACTTAGTGGGATTTGGGAGTTGAATATGGAAAGTGAACAAGATAAGGTTGGTGAGGAGTACCCATGGGATGCCTAAACCAAACTGCCCTAAAAAAGAGCCACGGCTCATGGTTGATGAGGTTAACAGTGATGGTTGTGCCTTTCCAAACTACTTAATTGCTCACACTAATGCCTCACAGAGGCATTTCTGACACCTTTCTCCCTTCTCCCATTTCCCATCTCAAGCTTCAGGTAAACTGATCATCAGCAATTTCAGCCCATTAACAGGCTCTGGTGACCATGGCCAGCACAATCCTAAAGGGAGGGAAGTGGTAACTAAGTGGTAACTTACTATTTCACATAAACGGGGATGTCCAAGTGCCAGGAACCAATTCCAGAATGTAACAATTACAAGAGTTTCATCAAAAGGTTGGTGAAGCTTGGTGGGCTCAACAAGGGTGAGCCACATATGTAGTTTACCTGTTGGAAAGGCTAAATGGCACTTCCTCCAAACCTGAATAGATTATTGTTTGCTGCCAGACAGCTCAGGGCATTTTATTGCCTCTTGTTTGGCCAAACACCTGAACAGCTGTAGGCTATTCCCCAACCTGACAATACCCTTTGATACCCTACCCTTTGAAGTATATGTCTCCACCTTGCCTTAGGACAAATTGTGTTAATAAAAGCAGGGTCCTGATTTGAGGAAGTAATCTTCGGTTCCTTTAGCTGAATCCTCTGATCCCCAATGCCTTTCAAAAGTATCTTTCGTCTTTGAACTCCTTCTTAATCTACACATCAGCCCCTTTCTCCAGAATGTTGAACCCTTTGTAAGGCTGGGAAAAGAATCCCAGCATCCAAGGATGGATTAGGTGATTTCAGAATTCATCAAAATAAAGGGCTCCAATCATATCAGGGACCACTCTTTTTTTCATGTCTCAGCCCTGGTTTTTGCCATTCTTTCCTGCTCCTTGGCTTCTTCCAAGTGGCTGAAGAAGATGGTAACTAACATCTCAATGCTTACTTAGTTGGTACCAGCTAAATAACCCCAGTAGGGAAACAAAATGCTTCTCTCAATATCTGTTTATCAGGGAAGAACTTTGATTAGTGCATGTGTCCACCAATCACTGTCATCAAGAGGATGACATTCCATAATTATCCCAGCACAGTACATGAGTCCACCACTGGCAAGAGTGGTGGAGCCTCTGAGTGACAGTCCCAACATGATCAAAAGTATGGGGGGAGTACACCAAAGGGTGTGCAGGACAACACAAATCAAAAGAGGTCTACTATGTTTGGACAACACAAATCAAAAGAGGTCTACTGAAGCTCCCCTGGAGCTTGCTTTGCCCAGCTCTCACCCTCATTCTCTGTGCAAGAACTGTTAGTAAATACAGCAGCCCTAATAGTGTTCCCAGAATCTAAGTGTGTGGCTAGTATGTGACAGACACTGAGCTAAATGGTGGGGATGCAGCAGTGAACAAGACAGATGTTCCTATACAGCTTCAGTTTGGACTCTGGATGATCAAAGAGATTAATAATCAAGTGTATCCCTTATAAAACAAGCCTAATCTCTCTATCTCTATCTCTATCTTTGTGTGTGTGTGTGTGTGTGTGTGTGTGTGTGTGTGTGTGTGTATGTGTGTGTGTGTGTGTTCCAGGCTCTCTCCGTGACACCTAAGCAATTTAACAAGGAATGGAACTGCCAGAAGACTATGGATGCAGTACTCAATGAGATTAAGCTGGGAAAATTTCACAACCCCATGTCCATTGCCCAAATCCTCCCTTCCCTGAAAGGGAAGACATACCTAGATGTGCCCCTCACGTCTTGCATCCCTGGTAAGAACTCTTAACATCTGTCTTTCTTCATGTCATAAACTGGCAACTTCTATCAGGAATGTTAGGTGGGTTCAATTTTAAGTGGCATATAGGCTTTTTTATGTCCATTACTTCCATGTAGGCAGAACCACATCGGGCTTCCAATCCTCAAGAGTTGTGTGATAACACACAGCCATATACCATCCTGCACTCAGAATTCAGTCCTCATGGCCACTTCATTCAACACACATTTAATGATAGCCTACTGTGAGTAAAGCATTTTGTGAAATAGAGAGAGAGGATCCATGGTCCTAACAATCAAATAACATATCACTTCATTCATTTGACAAATGTACCAAATATGCACTATCTTATCATATTTTCTCTGTACAAATACAGCTGACAAATATGTAGACAAAAACTATAATATTTGGAGGAATGAAGTAATTATTAAATAGAAATAGAAGACATATATAGCACAAAAGCAAAGAAAGTGTAACCAATCACTGACTTCATCTGGGAGGCTTAGGGAAAGAACAGAGTTGACATTTCAGGCAAGCCTTGAAGCTCTAAATATGAACCCTTGGTGCTCAAAGCACACCAAATGGACGGGGTAGAACCCTGGCACACAACCTTTTTATTTGAAATATTCTTATTTTGCCCAATTACAAATATAATACAGAGATACAATGCAGAAATATGCATCTAGAAACTGGGAGTCCTGCATAAAAATTATATCACTCCAGACATAACTAATATTTGGATTTAGTTTCCTCCAACTCTTCTTTCTATTCAAATACTAAAATAAATTATTATTCATGTTATGTTGTATGGGCTTCCTAAGATAAGCAGAGATTAATAAACCCCTTGTCTATCTCAGAGCAGAATCTATAATCAAATAACCTAATCCCAATCATACCAGATACAGCCACATTCTCCTAATCTTAGGCTTCTTCCTAGTGATTTCCCAGCTTTAACCAGGTAACAATGGAGTTCCCTCCCAGGATTCCACAATAGCTGCCCAGGTATTTTGTTAAATAGTCTGAAATGTACTACCTTTGCTTCCATTCTTAGGGTTAACAACAACAACAAACATACAACTTAACAATGAATGCCATATAAAATACATGACTTAGGGCTCTCAATCCTCCCTTCAAGTTACAAATTTTTTAGCAAAATAAATGTCCATTGTACAACTATCTGTCAGTTCTTCAACGACAATAAGTTCTCTAGAATGGAAATGAGAGCTTCATAGTGAACATTCTACAAACTCATTGCCATTTCATGAAATGTTTACTGGGACAGGTTTCCGACAACAGAGATTTTGCACCTTTAATACAAACCCTATTGTGGTTAACAATTTTGGCCTCTTTGCTCTTCACAGATCCTGAGGTACATCCAACTCTACCCAACCATCCTAGTCCTGTCCCCACCGTGGCATCCAACATCACTGTCAAATACACCATCAATAACCAGCTGAGGGGAGTGGAGCTGCTCTTCAATTTCACCATAGATGTTAGTGTAAAAAGTGGGTCTGTGCTACTTATGGTCCTAGAAGAAGCACAACGCAAAAATTCCACATTCAAGTGAGCACTACAAGTGGCATTCGCCATTCTTTCTGAGCCTAACCTGAATTACCATTTTTGCTCTCTCTTTCCTTCATTTACTTACTCTTCTTCCTTCTCATAATATAACAGATTTTTATTTAAGTGGCCCCTTGAGAGCCTGCAATCTCTCATGAAAAGTTAAATCATCCAAATCAATATATGATAGAATTTTTTAAAAAAGGAATTCAAAGGAGAGAGAGTCCATTGTGTATTAGAACAGTCAAGAAGCTCGTAGCTTTGGACCACATTCAAAGAATAAGTACCATCCAGGAAAATATGAGAGAGTAGCATTTAGAGAGAGGGAGTGATTAGAACAAAGAATTCAAGGCTGGAATGGGAAAAGAATTCAAGGTCAATGAGTAAGCCAGCTTGATTAGAGCAGAGAATTTGAGATTTAATTGAATCTGGAAGGATAGATTGGGTGGTTTTATAAAAAGCTTGAAATACCACACTAAGGAGGTTGGACTTCATATTGCAGAGAAGTACTGCAAGATTTTGAATATGAAAAGCCATGTTGTAAAATGTTAAATGCTGGAGCATAAGAGACTACAGTAATGAAGCTGTAAAGTGATGAAGACCACCTCTAGTATAAACGGACTCATAGCAAGGAAGAGTCACAGAGCTCTGAGTACAGGATATGGAGGTCAAGAGAAAGAAGCTTCAGCACTATTGACAGGAGTATCAGGAAGAGAGAGAAACATAATTCCTCTAGATATTTTTAATCGTGGGTGTTTGAAAGAGAAACATCAGGAACTTTTGGAGGTATAAAGGAAGTTCTAGAAAAAGAGGTCAGTACAAGCAAAAGAGATTGGGTAGAGGTGATGATCCAAGTTAAAAAACTGCACAGTCCTAGCCGGTTTGACTCAATGGATGGGGCATAGGCCTGTGGACCACTGATTTTTCTTTTGCTGATTATGAATGTAATAAAAATACACAGAGTAGAAATTTTGGGAAAGAAAAAGCATAGAGGAAAAAAAAACCTGTTTAGTTCATCCACAATATATTCACTGTTGCTGCTTTTTATAATTTTGTAGGTGTTTTTTTCTATACATATTACAAAGGGTCCCGGGTTTGATTCCAGTCAAGGGCATAATTAGATATGTCTTTTGGTTTTGTTGAGAGTATTGTATCTATGCAGTTCTTTTTGTTTGTTTGTTTTGTTTTGTTAGTACTCACCCAAGGATATTTTTCCATTGATTTTTTGGGGAGAGTGGGAGAGAGAGGGAAAGACAGATAGAAACATCAACGTGAGAGAAACACATTGATTGGTTGCCTCTTGCAAGAGCCCTGACCAAGGCCCGGGCCGGAGAGGCGCCTGCAACCGAGGTACATGCCCTTGACTGAAATCAAACCCAGGACCCTTTGTAATATACATATAAAAAAACCCTACAAAATTATAAAAAGCAGCAACAGTGAATATGTTGTGAATGAACTAAAGAGGTTTTGTTTCCTCTATGCTTATTCCCATTTTATAGACAGAACCATTTAGGCCCAAAGAGGTTAAGTAATATTCCTAAAGTCATATAACGTGTAATTAATAGAGTTGAGATCTGAACCCTTAAACTTCTCTGTCTTCTATAGACAAGTCAGGAAAAAAAATTGCACCTCAAGAATACTTAATTTTCAAATAACCCTCTGAATATACTTTACTTCTCTGAACTTACCATTAATTTTGCCTGATTTTTCCTTTTCAGACTATGAATGTAATAAAAATACACATCATAGAAATTTTGAGGAAGAAAAAGCATAAAGGAAACAAAACCTCTATAGTCCATCCACAATATAGTCACTGTTGCTGTTTTTTATAATTTTATAGGGTTGGGTTTTTTTCTATGCATATTACAAATAGTTGTGATCCACTATATATGGGGGATGGGTAAGTATTTTATATAAAATTTGTATCCCACATTTTCATTTACCATTATTACATAAGCCTTTTCCCATGTCACTGGAAATTCCTGAAAAATACAGTTTTTATCACTGCAAATTACATAATGTTGGATATTCATTCCATCACTTACTAGTATTTGCCCATTGTTGCATATTTACATATTTAATTTGCTTATTAATGGTTATCTTTTAAATCCTTTCATTTAAGTCCAAGTGATTTCATATTTATTAGTCATTTACATTTTCTCTTTTAAGCATGATTTTATCTGATCTTTAACGCACTTAAATACCTTTGTCCCTTCATCTTACCTCCTTACTGCCTGACCTAAAGTAAAGTGTTAATCATGTATATGATTTTATTCTTACAGATTTGAAACCACAATGACATCGTGGGGCCCTATTGTCTCTTCTATCAACAATATTGCTGAAAATGTGAATCACAAGACATATTGGCAGTTCCTTAGTGGCAAGACACCTTTGAATGAAGGTTAGAGAATAAAAGAAATGGGGACATTTCCTCCATAGGTTGAAGGCTACATTATTTAATTTCCTTATTTAATTAGTTCATTAATTTGATCAGTAAATACTAAGTGATAGATAGATGATAGATGATCAGTAAGTGATAGACATATGATAGATGGTGGATAGAAAAATAGATAAATATACAACTACATGTTAGCTGGTTGATAAATGATAGAATGATGATAGATGATAGATAGGTAGATAGATAGATAGATAGAATAAGTGGCTATTTTAAAAGGCTTTTTTAAAAATCAAGAATCCTGACTCCATTCTGGGAAAAATCCAGTGAACAAGAAAAGTGTAGTAATCTACTTAAAACAATAAGGGCTGAAGAAGGAAAAAGCAAATAATGTGAGAGACAAAAAGATAAGATGGAAAACTGAATTCATAGCCAGTGGTAAACAATATGAAGGATAGAATAATCACCATTTGTGTAGAGATGTTACATTTTCTTGTTTCATACATCCATTTTGTAGGTATTAGTGAATCTCTTTTTATAGAGAAAGAAACTAAGTCTTAGAGACATGAAAGGGACTTGTAAGAAGGCACATGTCTAGCGTGCGACAGAGCAGGGAGTCAAGCCCAGGAAGAGTGTGCTTTACTAGTATACCACAGCTTCACTCAAAATTCATTCTCCACCTTTTTTTGCTGTACACATTTCTTTTTAAATCTCCAAAGAACATCTGTATGTGCATTTTGTGTGGGAAAAGAAGGATGAATAAATCAACAAGTTCAGCAAAACTTTAACATTCTTTAAAATGTTAGCATAAAAACTAAAATATCCTGTAAGGACAGTGGTATATGGTTTTGTCTAAGAATAACGTTACCTAGTTAACCTGATATTGTCACCATGTCGAGAGATGTGAAGCCAACTAAAGTCATAGCAGAGACAAGACTGTGCTCTGTTAAGATGCTTCAATATCCAAGATGACAATGGGAGAGATGTTTTCTGAGAGTCTATCATGTACTAACAAAATCTGCCCAATAGGAATTTGTGGGATTGCAGCAAAGCATATTAATAAGGATCTGAGAGTCATATGAGCCTTGATTAAAAGCTCTTTCTCTTATTTGATAGCTGCATCAGGCAAGTAATGAATCTTCTCTGAGCTGGTTCCCACAGTCACAAAATGGAAATAGTAATAAACATTTATTGGGTTATTGTGAGGATTAGCAATAATGTGTTTAAAATGAGTAAGTGCAATGTCTTTTGCAAAGCATTCGTTTAAAAAATGCTAATTGATTGTTATTAGTTCCCTGCCACCTTCATGTCAAGAATTGCCTAAGGACTTAAGCAGGTTTACTCTCATGCATGACAATTATTATTCTACTTTGAAGGAAGGGATAGTAAAAAGAAAGGCCTCAGAGATCTAAAAAGATTTGGGCCTGGATTGTCATTCTTTCTGATGACAGGCTTCTTGAAAACTGATCATCAGTATTGTCACCATCTTAGCTTTCCTGCTCTAAAAGACAAGAATTCTCAACAAAATCAAAAGTTAATATAAGTTCCTGCCCTGAATGCTCTAAATCTGGCTTAAATACATCATTTTAATAATAACCACCCCTTATTGAACACTTATCATGTGTCTGGTACAATATTAGGCACCTAATATTCATTATTTGTAATTCAGAATAAATATTATTTGTGCAATTTTATATATGAGGCTCACACAATTTAAGGGCTTGCTCAAAGACATGCTCCCTATGGCCACCTAGAGCCTGCAAACAAGGACTCCCTAAATTTTAATTCAATGATCCTTCCATACTCACCAAGCTACCCATTTTGCTCTACAATGATTTTACTTCTCTAACGATGGCCTGATCCTTTGGGAGGTTGGGGTGGTTATATGTACCATGGTGACCTCTGTTACTCTCTGCTTGTTTTCAGGAGTTGCTGACTATATACCTTTCAATCATGAGCATATCACAGCTAATTTCACCCAGTATTAAGGACAAAGTGAGTTCAGATTCTATTGAATATATCCAAAGGATGGTTGGAATTCTACGGTCATACCATATTCCTGGTTTAAAAACAAAACAAAACAAAATGTGGAAACCATATGTAGAATAAATGATGATGCAAACTTCTCCAGAGTTGTACCATCTGTGACTCATGAAAACAAAGTCCGGCTTCTCAAGGCAGTGACTACCAGTCATCATTTAAACCTAGGGTGAGGGAGATGGAAGAGCCCAGTTGATATTTTTGGAAATCATTCTTTCTTCTTTAAAAAAAAAAATATACATATATATATATTATATATATATATATATAATTTATATATATAATTTATTTTAGAGAGAGTAAGGGAGAGGGATAGAGAGATAGAAATGTCCATGAGAGAGAAATATCGAGACATTGATTGGCTGCCTCCTGCACACCCCCTACTGGGGATCCAGCCTGTAACCTGGGCATATGCCCTAACTGGGAATTGAACCGTGACCTCCTGGTTCATGGGATGATGCTCAACGACTGAGCCACACTGGCCAGGCCTGAGCTTCTTGATTAATTAACACACTCGTTTATTTACACAAATGAAATGATATATTTTAAAACTCTATTTTTGTTTTACATACCAAGTCCTCCTTTTTTAATCACAAAGTATAAATTTATGTATATACATACATACATGCATGAAATGGCAAGAATTACTTCATATGAGATGCCCAGATAGTTCAGAATGAAGCAAATTATATTAATGTCATAACTCTCCCCTTCCATTTCCAATATTTGTTCTGGCAAAATCAAGTTTAAAAGGTGTATTTTTATATATAAACTAGAGGCCCAGTGCATGAAATTTGTGCACTCAGGGGGGTGTTCCTCAGCCTGACCTGCACCCTCTCACAATCCAGGAGACCTTGGGGGCTCCCACCATGGCCGCTGCACTCACCAGCTGTGAGCACGGCTTCTGGCTGAGCAGCACTCCTCCTATGGAAGCACACTAACCATAGGAGCTCCTGCATTGACTGTCTGCCCCCTGGTGGTCAGTGCACATCATAGCGACCAGTGATTCCACCATTCGGTCGATTTGTATATTAGCCTTTTATTATATAGGCTATACATTTAATATAAATGTGACTTGTATTTAATATTTAATATAAAAGTTAATAATACATTTTATACATTAAATGTAGATATACCGTATATCTATAATCCCACTTCATATCCTATATAATAAAAGGGCACAGGCCAGGCTGAGGGACCCCCTTCCCTCCCCCCCGGAGGGAGTGGTTATAGGGTTAAGCCCCGGACTGACCTGCTGGCAAAGTCGCAAACAAGTCCCAGCTTGGAGGGTACAGCCCTCTAAGCATAATTAAGCTTGATCTTGTGACTGCTCCCTAGATCTTTCCTGGCTGTGGGAGGTGCAGCAAGTGCTGCCAAAACAAGTGAAATTTACAAGAACATTGTAAATTACCTTGCTTATCTCTGACTATAAAATAAAGTATCAGCTTGCAGTCTGGATCTGTTCTGTGGCCTCAGCCAGGCACGGAAGATCCACCTAGACTCAGCTTATTCTCTTTGTCTGTCTTTTCTTCATCTTTCACCAGCCCTCCCTCAGGCTCTCCAAACCCTTGGCTGTGCTGGCGCAGCACACACCCCCAGTGCACGAATGTCGAGCACCTGGCCTCTAGTATAATATATATAATTTTATATATTAAATGTAAATATATCTATAAGCCCATGATATATGTTGATATGTGTATATATTAAAGCTTTCAAAGACAGTCAAAACCCTAATCTCTGCTGGTAGGAGTCAACACTGATAAGGATATGAAAATTTATATCATAAACACCTACTAGTAAAATGTACCTAACTTTGACTCCAAAAAAAAATCCCAATTCTGAAAGTTATATGAAGGGAAGAATCATAAGTGGACACAGATATACAAGAGTCAACATGATGGGACAATTAGAGAATGAACCTTAGATATGCAGCCTCAATACACCTCTTAGTGCTGAACCCCAGTCCAGACAGACTAACAGCCCTGTCACAGGTCTCCCACACTCCACCCTGTCCCCTGGCATCTCAGAGCAAGAATCTGCTCTCTGGTAACAGTCTGGCTCCCAGGAGAGAGAGGTGTGAACTACACAGGCCCAGGTCCCCATTCCCAATATACCTATAAGGTAAGTCACTATACCCAAGAAAAAGGCCAGGACTGTTACCAGAGAGCAATGAAGGAATCCTTAGGGAGTGGTGACTAGTACTCTCTCATAACATATCATAATGTTTATAACATGGAAAAAATGTAAACAATCTGTATGTCCAACAGGAAAGCAATAGATAGGTAAACCTTGGTGGAGCCCTATGACAAGGTACTTAAAAGTCACTAAAATTGCCCTAGCCAGTTTGGCTCAGAGGATAGGGCATCAGCCTGCAGACTGAAGGGTTCTAGGTTCGATTCCTGTCAAGGGCACATGCCTGGGTTGTAGGCTCAATCCCCAGTAGGGGGTGTGCAGGAGGCAGCTGATCAATGATACTCTTACATCATTGCTGTTTCTGGCTCTCTCTCCTTCTCCCTTACTCTTTGAAATCAATACAAATTTATTTTTTTAAAGTCACTAAAATTCATGTTGAAGATAAACACTTGCTGACATGGCAAGAGGACATAATATTATATAACATCACTCATGCCAGAGAGGTATATGGTTATCTCTGTGTGATGGAATTATTGGTGACTTTGTTTACTTCTCTGTTTTATAAATTTTCTCCATTCAATACATAATCTTTGAGTAACTGGAAAGTAGAGAAAAAATATTTTATTTTTTTAAAGAAAGGATTATTTTTAAAAATATATTTTTATTGACTTCAGAGAGGAAGGGAGAGGGAGAGAGAGATAGAAACATCAATAATGAGAGAGAATCATTGGCTGGCTGCCACCTGCACGCCCCCCCCCCCCCCCGGGGACCGAGCCTGCAACCAGGGCATGTGGCCTTGGCGAGAATCGAACCTGGGACCCTTCAGTCCACAGGCTGATGCTCTATCCACTGAGCCAAACCAGCTAGGGCGAGAAAAAATATTTTAAACAAAGATTTTTTCTTATTTAACCATAAATTAGGCAATGAAAAGAATATGTGTGTTTGTATATGTGTGTGTGGGTGTAAGAGTCCTGCCCGCAACTTTTGCTCTAATGATGGAAATTGGAGGAGCAAGAGTGGTGGGGAGACGGTGAAGAAAGGGAATCACAGGTTGGTTTCATGTATGAAAACCTTGTTTTTGCTATGTGCCTAGTAATTAACTGTGTGTTCATCTGTATCTGCAGGGATGAGGGAAAGGAGAGTGATATTGACCTGGGATCTACTATGACAAGTTATAATTCCTCCTTGAGAAGTTTCTTTATAAAATGTAGTCTGTGGTCATTATTACATAAGGCTAATTAATGTCCAAGACAACATGCAGTCGTTTCAATGACTATTATAAATACTTTCATGACCTCCCCTGGCCATGGCTGGTAAAGCCTAATCTTTCTTTAGGGGCGTGGTCAATTATGTAAATTTGTGAAGAAGCAGAGGAGAGAGGAGGGAAGATTGCTATCAAATACTTTTGCTCATTTAAAAATTATATACTGCCCAACCAGTGTGGTTCAGTGGTTGTGCTTTAAACTATAAACTATAAACTATGTCCTGTCAGGGCACATGCCTGGGTTGTGGGCTCAATCCCCAGTGTGGGGCATGAAGGAGGCAGCCAATCAATGATTCTCTTTCATCACTGATGTTTCTATCTCTGTCTCTCTCCCTCTCCCTTTCTCTCTGAAATCAGTATTTTTAAAAAAACAACATGTATTCAATTGTACTTGCCTTTAACCAGATAGATGAATTACATATAGCAGATACATGACTGAAAATAACACTGATAGGAAGTGGAACTAAATACATGATTTCTTAGTCCTTTCCAATTTAGCCCTTATAATTCCTTGAAACAGCAAAGAATTTTCCTCTAAATTGCAAATGGCTTCATGATGAAGAAGAAGAAGAATTCTGGCAAGAAAATAAAAATGGAAAAAATAGAGAATGAAGCGTAACAAAATTTTTAAAAATTTTGTTTTGAAGACAAAACACAGCCAAAATGATTTTGTAAAGTGAACTTGACCAAACACATATAAAAATATATACTAAAAAGACAATAATAAAAATGGTGTAGCACTGATTTCAGATCAGTAAGAATGTGGGAATAGAAAAAATTATGTGGGAATCCAGTGTGTGTGTGTGTGTGTGTGTGTGTGTGTGTGTGTGTGTGTGTGCGCGCCATTTATGTCAACAACCAGATCTGGCACTAGGCTACTGGGTTCTGTTATCTCTTTATTTTAAAATAAGAAAGATTAAAAACTGAGGTGCTAGATATCTTTTATGCAGATGGAAAAAATATAAACCCTAGGGACATCCTAGAGAAGTAGTATAATGTAGTGAATCGTAAGGAACTGTGAAAAGTAATATGAATGAAGCCACTTTACAGTAAAATGAAGTTCGAGCTGAGATCTCAGATGAACCGCCATGAACTTCTATTCCTCAAATCTTTGGAAGCTCAAAACCAGGCAAAACAACCTTTTGGTTTTTTTAATATATTTTATTGATTTTTTACAGAGAGGAAGGGAGAGGGAGAGAGAGTTAGAAACATTGATGAGAGAGAAACATCGATCAGCTGGGGATGTGCCCGCAACCCAGGTACTTGCCCTTGACCGGAATCGAACCCGGGACCTTTCAGTCTGCAGGCCAATGCTCTATCCACTGAGCCAAACCGGTCAGGGCCAAAATAACCTTTTGACTGGGCTTATAGCAGCACTGTATTCCAAACGAGTATTTACAACAATAACAGGAAAGCAGAGATTGTAACCACTGGACTGAAATTTAAACGCATTCTTTAGAATTAGCGTCACTGTGTTCGTTGATCTGCACCTACAGAAAGTCCTTTTCTCTATTCATATAATTATTCCCCTTTCCTTTCTCATAAATACCCCTTGCCTTCACCTCCCAATTAAAACACCATTTGGGTTTCTGCCTACATCACCGCTTCCCAGAATTACAATTCTTTTTACATCTCTAAGGTTTATGGCCTCTCACCTATCCTTTTTTATTTTTAGGTAAACGAACCAAATTGCTATATGATCCAGGTTTTCTCAGCATTGTACTCCTCAGAGAAAACCCCCTCCCTTCTGCCGCCCTTATCTAGGAAAATACCCCAGATTGGATGCTGACCCCAAAGCGACATAAGGGAGCCCTTCCGGACCAGCAGGAGCCGGAACCCACGCGCAGGGGTTTGACTTTCTTCCGCTTCTCTACGGAAGGGACTGGCGCAAACGTAACTTCCTGCCCGACTGAGCTGTAAAGGCGAATCCCTGCGAGGAGGTAGAGCACCACACTCTGGGTCAAGGTAACCTCTGTGGTCGCTGTGGGGAGCCCGGCGCGGCTGGACACTCGTAACCAATGTGGCGTCTGCTGGCCCGCGCCAGTGGGCCTCTCCTGCGAGTGCCTTTATCAGGTCAGAAGTCCCCTGGGTCGCACAGGCAGTCCCTTTTTCCACCCCATCCCTAGTCCTGTGTGTCTCAAACTCAAAGAAGGCCCTGCATGTGGTTGCTGAAGCGCTGGTCTGGGCTGCGCTTTGCGGCAGCCCTTCCTGCCTTAGATTCGTGCAAAAGGGTCCCAGCCGCTATCTGGGTTGGCGCTGAGAGACACCTCCCCCCCCCCACCCCCGCCCCGGCGCCGCCGGCGCCCCCCGGCTGGTCTCTTTGGGCGCCCGAGCCCCATTTACTAGAACTCACGTCCCACCCTTAAACCTCTGTAAGGAGTGTCTTTGGCCCTGGCCTTGTCGCCTTCCTGGTTTGATTTGATTTGTCTTTGTAGGTTCTTGGGCAGGCCCACCCGCCAGTGCTGGCCTAAAGACGCTGCTCCCGGTGCCGACTTACGAGGGTGAGCGCTCATTTGTCAATGTTCATGTATGTACGCCTTTTCTCTGCTGGAATCCAGCAGAGGGTAAGCGAAGACGAAGGAGTGTGTGCTATCTCCATTCACTCGTTCAGTAAATATATATTGAGGGCATATTATATGCCAAACAGTGCTCTAAATACTAGAGAGAAATCAAAGAACAAGAGACTCCAAAAGTCCCTGCTTTTATGGAGCAAATATCTAATGGGATAGCTCTCCTATGGCCCACTACTGATGTGTGGCCCATAGCCCACCCTCAGCTATGGCTGATGGGCCTCAAATTTAGACTTTTGATGTTCTCTCCAAATAAGATTATACATATATGCAGTCACTTAACAAGATTATGTGAAAAGCATTCATTTGTTAAATGTAAATATTTAAGGTGAGCCACAATTTTGTAAATCTAAGTTACCATTTCTTCTTTTTTAAAATATATTGGAAATCTCAAAAAATTAAAGGGGACTGGACCTCTGAGAGCCTTATCTTTTACACAATTGTTAAACTACTACATGTTCCAGAAGTATGTATGGACTTGTAGGCCAGAGAAAGCATTACTGTTTCTCTGTAGCTTTGTATAGAAACTTGGGGGTGGGGAGGTAGAGGAGAGGGGACAGTTTTTGTGGCTCTGAATAGCCTGTTAATAATTTGATGTTTCATTGAAGTCTCCTGTTTTATATTTGACTCCACTGCAGAGCCATGTTTGCTTTACTATAGAAATGTTTTAAATGACTTACAAGTTAACTTTTTTTAAAATATATTTTTATAGATTTCAGAAAGGGAGAGAGAGAGACATCAGTGATGAGAGAATCAATGATTGGCTGCCTCCTGCACACCCCCTATGGGGATCAAGCCACGACCCTGGGCATGTGCCCTTGACCGGAATCAAACCCCAGACCCTTCAGTCTGCAGATGCTCTATCCACTGAAGCCAAACCAGCTAGGTAGGAACAAGTTAACTTTTTATTCCAAAACTAGAGGCCCAGTGCATCAGGTAGGGTCCCTGTGCCTGGCCGGTGATCAGGACCAATAGGGGCCTTCCGGCTGCCAGCAGGGGCCTTCCTTCGTTCTGTGCTGCCCCCTGGTGGTCAGCGCATATCATAGTGAGCGTTCGAACACCTAAGGAGACACTATGCATATTAGCCTTTTATATATATATATAGACCAGGGGTCCTCAAACTACGGCCCGTGGGCCACATGCGGCCCGCCGAGGACATTTATCTGGCCCGCCGGGAGCCGCTGCCTGTCCTGCTTAGCAGCTGACTCATCCTGGGCCCACAGTGCGCATAGGAATTTGTTCATAGTTTTGGCCCTCCAGTGGTCTGAGGGACAGTGAACTGGCCCCCTGTTTAAAAAGTTTGAGGACCCCTGATATAGACAGACATGATGATGATGTAGTGTATGTTGACCTGCATTTCAGCACACCCACCCTCATCCAGCAAGCTGTTGCATATTGTAGGGTATGTGCAAGTCTCACCATTAAAAGCCCCTGCCTAAGTAAGGAAAGAGCACTAATCACAGAAGTCTTAGATTGTAAGTTCCCCCAGAATGTAGCAGAGCAGGAGAACTTGGATATTTTCATGTACAATATAGTATTCTCTCTACTTCTCCCATTAACATCCAGAGAGATAGTGTAGTTTTGTTTCAGTTTTTTAAGTGTCATACTGTCTGGCTTTGCTGTTTTAACTGGATGACCTCAACCAAATATAAAATGTCTCTAGGCCTCAAGTTCCTCTTCTATAAAACGGAGATTGAAAATACATGCCTCATATTCTGTTTCTTGATCTGGGTGATATTTATTTGGGTGTGTTTATGCATTCTTTTTGTGATAATTCACTGAGCTGTGCAGTTTTTTTATTTGGTCCTTTGACATATATGTGTAAATTTTTAAAAAGTTTAAAAATTTTTAAAAGAAAGCCCTAAAAAATACCAAGGCTATAAAGTTGTTTTAAAAGATTGAGATAATGCGTGTAAAACATTCATCTGAATTCCAGCACTAAATAAAAAAAGAAATGTTGGCTAGTGTTATTCTGTGAGTCTTGCATCTCTGTACTGTCTCAAATGGTCCCTTTTAGAGTGTTAGGCACAGAATAGTCATTTAATGAATGCATTTTGGTTTGAAGGCTAAAACTGCTACCTTTAAAAATGTAAAAACATTCACATTGATCTTGTCATAGCCAAAGTATTCCAATGTTAATAAAAGCATCCACAAGAAAAACCTAACATACTTTAGAACTATTGTTCCAAGGTAACTTTTATTTAAGACTTTCTCCTGATTGCTAAAAATTTTTCTAGGAAAAAAATTAATCCTTTGAGATGTGTAGTATCACTTATTCTTAATCATCCATGTTCCTTATAGGTGTTTCCATTCCTGAAAAGCCCAAGCTTCGATTTGTTGAGAGGATGCCACTTGTGCCAAAAGTTCGGAGAGAACCTAAAAACTTGCGTGACATACGGGGACCTTCAACTGAAGATACTGAGTTCACAGAAGGCAATTTTGCAATCTTGGTGAGTGAGTTCAGCGGCAAGCAGCTCCAGGGTGGAAGTCAGGGATTAACATAATCTCATACTCTTTGAATCTCTTCCTTCACAGGTTTTATTAAAACTGTCACCAGTTGTTCTTTAAACTGATGTGCAGTACCCAGTAAATATTTGAATTATGTATGGTGGGTTTTTTTATGTAGGTGAAAATAATGTAAAAGCAGGGGGGAAAAGAGGCTACCTAATTTACCCCATAATCAGAGCATGAGATCTTTGCAGGCCTCTGGAAAAATAAAACTATCCACTATTTAGGATGTGAGAGCTGTTTCCTAACTCACTGAATAGCTTCCATGAAGCCTTGATGTCAGTAGCAGCAAAAATGGATGTGAACTAGGCTTTATTTCCCATCAGACAGCCAAAGCGATGTTTTAAAGTCCTCTTCCCATAACCCCAAAATCAGCCCCTGACTACTTCTCAGACCCTCATGTCCACTCTCGCCTGCCCATTCCTCACTACTCCAGCCTCTCTGGCTTCTCAAACTCCAAGCCTTCACCTACACCATTCTCTGCCTGGAATACTTGTGTCTTTTCCTTTGGTTAGTTCTTACTGTTGTGGCCTCAGCTTTAAATGTCACCTCCTCAAAGAAGCCTTTCCTGGCTACCCATTGAAGTAAGTCCTTGTTCTCATTTCTTACTCGGTCCTAGGCTTTCCGTGGTACTTATTAGAACTCTTATTTTCATTTGTATGTTAGGCCACAGTTGCTATAAAAGAAGACATAAGAATAGAGCCCATCAAAGATATCTAAATCCCTATGTGCTTCTAATTCTCCCATTCACTTTTAGGCACTGGGTGGTGGTTACCTCCACTGGGGCCATTTTGAAATGATGCGCCTGACGATCAACCGCTCTATGGACCCCAAGAACATGTTTGCCTTATGGCGAGTACCAGCCCCTTTCAAGCCTATCACCCGCAAGAGTATGGGACAGCGTATGGGGGGTGGCAAAGGCGCCATTGATCACTATGTGACTCCTGTGAAGACTGGCCGCCTCATAGTAGAGATGGGCGGACGCTGTGAATTTGAAGAGGTAAAAGGTTTCCTCAACCAGGTTGCCCACAAGTTGCCCTTCCCAGCAAAGGCTGTGAGCCGTGAAACCCTAGCGAAGATGCGGAAAGATCAAGAGGAACGAGAGCGTAACAACCAAAACCCCTGGACCTTTGAGCGCATAGTCACTGCCAACATGCTAGGGATACGGAAAGTACTAAGCCCATATGACCTGACCCAAAAGGGGAAATACTGGGGCAAATTCTACCTGCCTGAACGTGTGTAGTGAGAATGTGAGAAATAAATGTACAGAGAGAAGGAATCTACATTTTTGTTCCTCTCAGTTACCTTGAAAGTCTGGGTAGCTCTGATGTCATAACCAAGGAGCCACATATGAGTGCTATAGATCAAAGTGCATTATATTTATATTAAATAAAATTTCAGTATCACCTCTGGTTATAACTTCTCATTGGTCACTCTTAATCCCTTAAATGATTAAGAAACAGGCCTGATGGACTTGGGAGCTCTGGTCCTCCCTAGCCATATGGTGAACATCTTCAGGACTAAAGCAGGCGTTTGCATCTCCCACCTCTGGTGCAAGTCAGACTTAGTATCTGTACCTCCTTTTATAGGTACAAACTTCCAAGAGCTAGTTTCTAAGACCTTTTCTAGTTACAAATACAAACTAACATTTTTAGAAAAGCAAGGAAATAAAATGGCAGTGTATGGGTTAATTCAACAGATATTTACTCCTGCCCAGCTACCCATCTTCTCAATCTTGGGGGTTGGGAGCAGCTATTGGGAACACACCCTTGCCTTTTAGCAAAAGGAACTGAAAAACAAAAGTTAGAATTGTGTGGTCTTTCCTAGATCTGAAATTGTTTAAGGAGGAAGAGTATCTGGTTCTATCTTTGTATCCCTGCAGGTTCTAGTACAGTGCAGTGTGCCACACAGGACTTGAATAGTTATTGCTGGATAAATAAGGGCCCCATGGTTCCAGCTCCCTATTTGCCTTTGCCAAGATTAATCTGTTTTTTAGGACTAGCCAGCAGTTCTCTATCCATTGTTCACGCTAAAGGAAATACAAACTGATAGAAACATTAAGCCATTTGCTTTTGAATGTGGGTAGAAAGCACACTAATTAAAATGTCAAATATTTTTATCCCGCTTACTTAAAAAGTTAAGATCTCCCACAAAGAAAATAATTTACTTTCAAAAGTACAAATTTACCTCAACAGTTGTATGGTCCTTAAAAGGTGTATGCTATTTTTAATGTATTTTTGGTTAATCACTTGAAATATAATCACTAAATTGCATAGAAATGTGAACCTTGAATTGGGGACAGTGTTTGGAACACTTTCTTGTACACACATTGCTGGCTAACAACAAGGTCAGTTTCAGTTAGCAATGTGAATTAGGTAAGAAGGAAGTGAGTGATAGCCACACTTCACCTTTCTGACCTAACATCTTCCATCTCCCTTTTTAGGATTCATAGAGCACACTATTGATGACTGTTAGGAGTTCAACCAAAGGATAAACCTGTTTTGTTTTGGATCCATGTTGTTATTAAACCACAATCTTGGGACCAACCATCTTAGCAGGGTGAGAGACTGTTGATGGCTCCACCATCCATAGGGAAAGGACTTTACAGTATAATTTGTAAGGGGGATCCTGTTTTGTTTTTACATAAGTAGATCAACCCATTCCAGGCATTTTATGCAGCCTCTGATACTAACAAACCATTTTCCATTGATGCCTTAAAGGGTTTAAGAGTCAAATCCAAAGACATGAGTAGAAACCAGAGCTTAAATGGCAGGCACTGTGCTAAACACTGAGGACAGCAGTGAACAAGACATGTCTGGTGCCTATCATTAGGCACTTCACTTTAAAGACTAGAGGGCCCTGAAGAAGGAAGCAGGTGTAGGGTTGGTCAAAGGTGAGACTTAGAAGAACCTGAAGAGCAGAAGTAACAAGTGCCCAACCCTGAAGAGTTGATCCTGATGAACTGGGTATGCTACAATATCTGCCTTTATTTCCTGAACAGGTGCTTGTTACCCTGCAGTCCGTTCCTTCAAACCAGCTACATATTTCTGGACTCCTTGTTCCTTCACCACTGCCCGCTGCCCAACTCTGTATTGTCATAATGTCTCCCTTTGCATAACTTTCAGTAGGTATTTGACCTGTGCCCTGTGTCATAAGAGGTTTCATAATGGAAAGAGGAGTCACTGTTCAGGAATCCTTAGTGAGAAGTGATGGCACCACAGAGGTGGACGGAGGATTAAAAATGCCAGTCGAGGATCCATCTGTGAGGGCTGAAGGAGATAACAGAAAAGTGGAGGGGGGAAATCAAAGATTATACAGCAAGCTGTTCAAGGTCAGGATCACCAGTCCCTTTTCTGCAGGGGTAACGGGCTACTCACAAGGCTATGTTAATATGTCCTAACCTTCTAAGGGAGAAAATTTATTTACATCAGGTTCACTATGTGGCCCTTTTCCAAAGAGTTTAGGGTGCTTCTAATACAAGAACTGATTCTTTATCCTTTGGCCATTCCTAGATGGCAAGGCCAACATTTTGCTGTAGTAGACCAACACCCTTATAGAAAGCATTCTTCTACAAGACCCGATTGCCACCTTTGTCTCCCTATCTACCTACTACCAATGCATCCTCACTCACTTTTCTCACTATGAAGCATCTCTCTCATTAGCTTTCTCCAACCTTCATCTATTCTAACACCTAATCCCACCCAGACTTTGGTGACAAACAATGAATGCCCTCAGGACACACCCATTTCAAGTAAGTGAAAGCAGGCCTGACCCTCCCCACAGATGGCTCACCTTTTTCAGGCAAATATGCCCCCAACGGTAGAAGCTAAGATGATCGCAAGGATGATACAGCAGATCATAATCATGATCTTCTTCTGCTCATCCAGACGAAGAGAGAAAAAGCATATGAGAAACAACATCACTGTGCAGACAGAGTTCCCACAGAAGGGAGACAATGTGGATCAGGACATGGAAGGGGATATGAAGGAAAGAGGAGATGGATCTGGCTTCCAGAACCCAGAGTGTAGGAATATTCATTCTAAGTGAGAAATACCAAATTCAGTCAACAGCTATCTTGGATGATAGCTGTTTACTAGTAGTATGTTCTGTTAACTAGGTACCATCATACCGATTTACCCCATTTCCTCCTGGAGCCACTATGCTCAATGAGTGGGTCAAACTCTTAGGGGTGAGCACCTCAACTCTGAAACTCAAATACAATTACATTGCACTCTTTGAGAGTTGAACCATTTTCAAAAATTAGAACTTCAGATCTACCTCACTCAGCTCATGTTTAAAAAATATACCCCATTCCTAAACTCACCACATGGTGGCGCCCAATCACTAAGTATTTTGCAGGGAAATTGAGACAACTGGTTTCACAATCAATATAAAGTCATTTATTTTTAAATAGCAATAAAATAATCAAGTGTACTTCTTAAAAAATACAAACAACAACAAAAACCTTCACTTATATTGTATTCCAAACTATAAGCCCCAGACCTCAATCTCAGGAGAGCAAAAGCCTGTGATTAGAGCTTGTCTGGCCTTGCTGCTAGAGCCAGTCCACTGTCAACTTCACAGCCATGGGCAAGAGGCATCCCCTTGGCTCTGTCTGAGTGCTGGACGATGACTGGAAGTAGCTTTTGCAAAGGAAACCAATGGGCAGTGCCTGGATGAGGGTGCTCACCCTGCCCTAGAGAGCATTAAAATCAATGCTGAAGTATAAATCAGACTGGCAGAGACCAGCAGGGAATCTAAGAGGCTCAAAACTGGGCCAGCACAGTCATGACACTTGAAAATTTCCCAGCTATTGCTTCCTCACGGATGGGATTATGGGAGACAAAGCACCTGTCAAGCTTATTAACCTGATAGAAGAGCTACTCAGTAGTTCCTGGTGTCCCCCAACAGACTCGGCCCTGAAGATAGGACATTCCAGAGATCACACAAGTTATATCAAATTGCTCTGGGGAAAGCCTAGCCTAGGCAGCAGATAGTGAAAGGTTTCAAAACTTCCCACGTATCTACTAAGCAGAAAAAATTCAATGGAGATCAACTTGGTCCTCACCCCAAAGACCTACGATTCTCCCAGTCATCATCCAGAGCCAGCAGGCTTCTCCATGACATAGGAAGATCCTACTTCTATGACTCATTTGCAGGTAAGCAATGTCTCTTACCTAATTTTTGGCCTAGCTCGAGGTTGTTGGGTTTTGTTTATTTTTGGAGTGGTGTGTGTGCTTTTTATTTGTGTGTGTTTTGTTTGTTTTTTGAGGCTATATCCTCCACTTCTAGCTTCCTACTTCATGAGAGACCTATAAAGAGCTATATACGTTAGCCAATTATAAAAATTTACCTGGAACACATGAAATGAGTGACAGAATGCTGGCACCAGTCTGAAACATTTCCAGAGCCAAAGTCTCAAGCACCTTGTTCCTGGCTCAATGTTAAGTGCCAAACATTTTTTTAAGTAAAAAATATTTGACTTCAAGGCAGTGGCTTCACAAAGCATCACCCTTAACAGTGGGCAACCAGTTTCCAAGACTCAGCCATGAAAACAAATATCCCATATCCTCAGCCTACATAAATGGTAACCTCAGAAGACTGCATCACGCTGGCGCCACCTACAGTAAACATGAGAGAATACAACACAGACAAATGTCGAAGTTGGCCACTAACCTAAATATACTAAGAGCTTCATTTAAGGCTGAATTTCAAGCAAGTCAGCTCTCAGACCAAAATGACATCTGCCAATCCCTCATATTTTCAGGATACAGGGACAATAAACTGTGAGGACTGGGACCCTGCAAGGTAGAAGACTCAGGTCCAAACCTACTGTTTGAATCCCTTTGCTTTGTTAAAGAAACCCTCCTAAGAAAGATACAATGCAATTTCTGGGAGAATAATAATAGTCCATGAGGTAGAAAATACAGCACCTTGGGAAGGTTTCGAATAATTGGCTTTCCAAGGTGCAAGGCAAAAATTTGACATAGTAGAGGGAAGAAAGAGAAGCCAGGCTGGTTCAGACACTGCAGGTTTTGAGGAAAACTTGGGGTTGCATCAGGTAGATTAGATTCCTCCAGGGGTAGATGGTTTGCTGGGTCAGGTCCAAGGACGGTTACAGGAAACAAAGAAATGGGTCCCATCCTCTTTCAGGAAGGCCAAACTCCATTCCCATCTGAAGACAAGGTGGCCACACCAGGCTGGAGTAGAATCGGGCTCTATGGGAGGCAGGGGAAGGAGGATCAGTGCACAGGATGATGTTGAAGGGCAACATTAAGAATCAGCCACAAACCTAGAAGGTGGAGAGGAAAGATCAGAAATACCTGAAAAGGGGAGAATAATGGGAAAGTCAATGCTAAACCTGAGAAATCCAATAGACACACCAAGACAGGACCTGAAATGAAAATTCCCATAAGAAACAAAGCCCTATGATGAGAGGGAAAGTTTTTTAAATCTCTGGTCCTTTTTCTAATCCTTCACACAGGCTGTCACATACCCATGGAAGGACTTGTCAGTAGGGAGGCACAATCACATGTTGGAAACACCTATTCTACTGTGGGGCCAACATCAGTGCCTTTCAAACACATGCTTCAGAAACTTTCTGGGACTCCAGTCTTCTCTATGGCTCCCCTTACGCTCCACTTGTCTTAGAGGGCAGAAAGACACAGTGAAAAGGATATGGAAAAGCTCAGGGCTTATATTATGGCTACTCTGCCTTATGAGCTGTGTGGACCTGGGCAAGTTTCTTAACTTATTGAGCTTCAAAGAACTTCCCTGTCTGAAAATTGGGTAACGTTCTTCTCCTAGACAGGAGAATAGCTGCCACACAACTAGGAAAGAGAAATGTAAGTTGTCTTCCTTCTCTCCCGTTCAGAGAACTCTCTCCTTTAGATCACATGGGAGGCAGAGGGGAGGCCTAGTAACAATCAGTCCTGATTTTATTAGGGAATATGGATGGAATACCCTGCAGTAAGCAACTTAGTATATCAACTGAAAACAATATATCTATTAGTCTTGTTTAAAAATGATTCATTTACATTCTGAATTGCTGGAGTTAGGAATGGTAAGGGGCATTATGAATTTGCAAGACATCTCTCATCCCAGAATATAGAAAGATATGCCTTTGCTTAGTTTTAACATCCTTTCCAATGATATAGTTAAGAGTCAGAGCAAAACTTGAACTTTAAAAGCTAACAGAAACAATGGCTAGACTCCAAATTGTGGGGGGAGGGGGGGATCAATTAATTACTTAAGAGATGTTGATCACCTCACTGCTGCTTCTCTCTCCAGAGGAAGGCGAATGTTTAGATCTATAACAATATAACTTTCAGACCCTCTAGTTACATGGAAGGAGGAGGCAAGTAATATAAAGTGAAGGATTGCCTCTGGATATCAAAATGGTAGTATGTATCAAGTCTTAAAAATAATTCTATTACCTCAGGAACCCAACTTCTATGAATTTATAATATAGGGAAAATAGAAATGAGAAAACTATTACATAAGTTAGTCATAATGTTAGTAATAGCAAAACAATAACAAACCTCCAACATTGGAGAAATGTAACATAATTGAGAGTATAGTCACAATCTTGTGTTGAAAATCATATTTACAAAGAGATATTAGTGGAATGATGCATAAAATTTTGTAACTGGGTACAAAATGATAGGTAATGTAGTCAGAACCATGTAAAACTACATCTGAATGTGTAAACATGCCACAGGCTTTCAACAACATTAAATGTTAATTCTGTTCACCTTTTCTGCATTTCATAGTTATTGAACAAAATTACTGTATTTTATTCAGGAAAGTAATATTCAAGAAGTCACTGACTTAACAGTCTTAAGTTTTAACAGTCCCACTAACTAGATCATTCCTATCATGCTACCACTATATATATGAAACCTTGATTCAGGTGTAGTCTTATTCTTTTTACTAGATTTTAAAGAAATTAATAGACTAAATGTTAAAGTCACTATCAAGTAGTGTTCTCTAGACTTTGTAGACAATGATAAATAGCTACCTTGTTGTACAAAGAGAAACTAAGAAGTCAACAAGGACTCTCCTAGGTCCACTATTAGCTGTATGTTCAAACTTGGTTGTGTTAGTTTTCTCTTTAAGCCAAAGTGTCTTCGTCTGTAAAATGTGGATAATAATAGCACCCATCTCATAGGATGTTGTGAGGAGTCCATGTTTTGTGTATATGGTGTTCAGTACATTGTCTGGCACAATTCAACATTCCAAAGTGTTAACTATTAAATCATTCATGATCCAACCAGTCAGCCACGAACAAACTCCTACAGACCCCATTCCCAATTCAAAACTTCATTTACACTAAGAAGAAGATGAAAAAGCAAAGCCCAACATCCATGAAATCCAGTAAGAATTCAGAAGACAAAGCCCAGATCCAAAACACAGATTGTACCCAGCACAGGGGCATGCTTGCCGGGTAACGGGAGTGGGAATGAAGTGCTCGGAGAGGCCAGGAATGGCAGTGAAAGATTAACAAGCGAAGAGTAAAGACAACCAAGAGACCCAACCCACTGACTGCAGCCAGAACCCAAGAATAGAATTTTAAAGAGATGATAGAATGTACAGACAACTGAAAGTTTTAGTGAGTCCAAGGACAATCACAAGGTGGAAGAAGTGGAATTTAAAATCCCAGGCTAATTTGTCAAGAGGAAGCCAAAAAAGAGTCCCGAGAACCTTCCATTTACTTACATTTCAGCGCAGCAGCCTCTTGGGCCGCCCTTATTTCAGCCCAACGGAAAGTCCAATAACCAACGCTAAAATGCCCAGCAACACAACTACTACCACAATGATAATTATCAACTTCTGGAGAGGGATAAGAGAAACAAAAACAAGGCATTATTACACACGGCCAAAAGCAATAATAATTCATCTAAAACCCAATCCCTCTCACCTCAACATCGAAAGCATCTTAGCAATTCAAATAAAAAAGCCTACACCCTATATGAAGACATTCCATTAGGATATTTTATACTTATCAGATTATTTCTTGGCTAGCCATATATTCCAGATGGAAACATGGAGTTTCTATCAGCTCTCAGCTCACACTGCTGTCCTGCCCATGTGGACAGACATAAGAGCAACTATCACGGAGTTGCCACGCAGCAACAGGCCAAGATATAAAGTGAGTCACCTTTCCTTTTCAAGAAGGGGTGCAACGATAATTTTGACACAGTCCTAATGTCAAACTCTGTCCATCTCCTCCCTAAAGCACACGCCCACCTGACAGCCCCAGTGACTAGACATCCAAAAGCAAGTGTATGGTCCTGTTGTGAACCAGCCTGGATTCATCATGTAAAATAACTCCCCAGCTTCCCAAATCCCTGCGCAAGCAACAGGTGAAGTGAGAAAACAAGGAACTGAAGAACAAAAATATCAGAGCCCAGGAGGAACAGGAAAGAAACGTCTAAAGAGCAAGCAAAGCCACAGAGCTGGCTACCAGTCAATGGGCAGAGAAGCCAGAAGGCCTCCAGCATCGGGGCACCAGAAGGAAGGGGGTGGAGAGATAGGATGGTGTGGTGGGAAGAGCATGATTAGGATCTGAATCTGAATCCCAGCTCCTATGCTGACTAGGTGGCCTGAAGCCAATTCGCCTCTGACCCTCCTGTCATCTATGAAGTAGAACTAATAGGTGCTCCATAAGATAGGCCATGTTCACAACAATCAGCACAGCACTGATTTCCTGGTAGAGAAAGGGCGGGGGACAGGAAGGGGGTGGACCTTGGGCTGCTTGAATGGAAGAGGAGTCAAGTGTAATATCTGTCCAGGAGCAACACCCAAGCAATCACTCCATCCTACAGAACTGCCTTCAGTGTGGGTTCTTGGGTGCGAGCCTGTGAGCCAGATCCATGAGAGGCACAGCACAGGAAGGAAGGACAGCTAGTCTCTAAGAGAGGATGACACAGGTGTTTGGATGAGGCCAGGGCAGAGAGAGAAGGCACAGGCTCAAGGCCACAGGTCGGGATAACTGGAGAGAGGAGAGGCAAGTAGGACCAGCTGGGACTAAGGCGCTCACCCTCCGAGCTTCACTCTGATACTTGACAGCTTTTTTGGTATCGGTAACGGCTCGCTCCACGAAACCCACTGACTGGTCCATGTTGTTCTCGATACGGTCAATCATGGCTCCCTTTCCCCGGATGCAAGAGGTGGTGGCAGCAGGAGAAGAGACAGAGAGAGGGAAGAAAGAGCGAGAGACAGCGCACAACATGGACTCTTCCCTGAAGGTGGGGGGAGTCTCACCTTCCGGGCCTGCCCCTGGTATTTCACGGCTTTTTTAGTTTCATCCCGTGCCTTCTCCACGTGGTCCACTGTGTGCATGACATTCAGCTCTATGTTATCTAACATCTCACCCTGCAAAGAACAGACACTAGTCACACTCAATAACTGTCCCCCATCCCCCAGACAGTCCTAGCTATCCCCACATCATTATCTTCAATGCCAAGGGGAGCAACCAGAAAACCTGATATGTGGCCCTCAGAGGGCACATGCTCACCTTTCCCCCTGATTTACCCATGGGCCTCCAGTCCTTGGTCACTCACTGAGTTACTTCTCTGTGATAGGCCCTAGGCTGGTCACCTGGAGCACAATGCCTCCTACATGCCTGATATCTACATATTCTGACAGGTCCCACCACCATTTTCTTTAATTAAACATGTGAGGCAAGAAAGCAAAGTAAAGATGCCTCATGTTCTTAGAGCATTACCAGGGTCCTGGCCTCTTCCTGGTCATTCGGACCTGAACCAAGTTCATTTAGCTTGCATTGAGTTTTCAATACCATTGAATGGTGCCTGGCACGCAGTAGGTACTCCATAAATATCTGAGGGTGGAAACATGTGCTTTCTTGAAGAGATATTCCCAGGCCCCTTAAGTGACACACTGGGTTCACCCAAGCTATTTGGCTAAGACACAGTCATCTCTTAAGAAGATTCCCAACCTATTTCCCAGCTATTACTTCCTGACAAGAAGTGCTCTCATTCCAATTAATTTCTGGGCACCTTAGAATGGGAATTCCCCTCACCTACCTACACCTTCCCTTAACTCGACCCATCGTTTTACGGCAGTCTGTCAACAGGGAAAGGCACTTACCACCACTTGGATCTCAAACCAGCTCCTCGGCAAGGCAGTGTGGGGAGAAAAAGGAAAAATGGGGATGGAAGGACTAGCAACATGGTCTCAAAGGCCAGACTGGGAGAAGGAATGGCACTGAGCCCTGAGCAGGGAACTGAGGTCAACTGCCAGCCAGGAAGTGCTGCCAGGCAGTGCCCGGGCTGTGGTTTGGTTCTGCAGTCCTTCTCCAAAGGAAGCAGTTCTCAGTCCTGTCCAACTGGCCGAGCAGCTGCAGGTTCAGTGATGATGGCACGACACCACAACACCGGGCCTTGTCTGACTATGTGAAACTAACACTGCACACAGGTGACAGAGACTCGCATCCCTGAGAAGTGTACCCAGGAACAGAACCAAGCGTCCAGCTAAGCACCATTTGTGTTTCAAGTTTTTGTGTAAATTACTGTGTTATTCCTTCATTCACTTTGTTATCTATTCTTGCTCCTGAGCCAAAAGTGGCAACATTTTTGGAAGAACAAATACAGAATAAAAAACAAAAATGGAAAACAATAAAAACTTCTATTAAACCTAACTTTTCACCAGTGAAACAGTTCATATCAGGAGAGTGTTTTAAGGCATCATCATTAAGAACCCATATCTCTAACTTTAAAAAGCAAATAAAAATAGAACCTGAGTCCAGAGGAAAATGGGCACTTGAAAGTTATTTGTAACCCCATATTAACTAGAAATGACTGTGAGACCAAAGTACTAGAAAGAACAAGAAGGCAGAGACTGCCCTATGTATCAGGGTCCAAGCATGCAATCCTTTCCCTAAAATACTGGAATTCTTTTTCTCCTTCAAGCAAATTCTGATGATGCTCCCTCACCTGGCTCCTCAGATTCCCTTCCTCAGCATTTTCAGAAGTACCTGAACTTCCCTCTTCTCCCTCCCCACACTGGTGCCCGCGGCCGGTTACCTGATTCTCCACCAGCATGGCGATGTCCATGAACATGTCATGGAGCTCCTTGATGCTGCTCTCCAGCCTCACGATGTCTTTGTGTCGCCCCTCGATCTCACTGAGGGCTTGCTTGGAAATCTGAGAGTCAATGATCTACAAGAGGCCGCACAATGACAGGCCATCAGCCATCATCCTCTGCTGCAGCCCTCACACCCCCTCCTGCCCAGCTCCTCACGCCCCCTGCCTCCCTGCACCTGCAGCCCACCCTTTCCTGGCTACCCTAATGGAGCTCCCCAGTGGCCTCCCTCTCCTGTGGAGGGTCATACATCCCAGTTCCCGAGTCACTCACCCCAGAAGTGAAGATGGCAGGGTTTCCACTCTCCAACATCTCCTCCAGCTCCTCATCTGTGGTCTTTTTGCCGGCTTTATAACAGAAGCAGAGCATCAAATATAGGGTCAAAACACACCATTTCAAAAGTTCCCTGAAGATTAGGAATATGGTAACTCCACTATAAAGACGATGGCCTTTATAACACTCTCCCATCTGTCCTCTGATTTCTCCCCAAATCTGATTCATTGTTAACATGATCAGCAATTACCTTCCTGAACCATATACCTGATCACATTCTTCCCAGCTCAGAACATTGACTGGTCCCATCACTACACCTCAGAGACCAAGGCCCTCAGGACAAGGAGCCAGTTCCTGGGTGGACCCTTCCCTGCATCCCCGTTAACCTCTCACTGTTATTCCCAAATGCACACTTTTCCCAGGTCCTAGACTACCTGCCACTCCTAAATAACACTTGTGTTTCTTTTAAAACATCCTTGTTCCTACAGTTCTTCCACTTACAGGGCTTTCCCAGTCCCACCCCACCCCCCTACCCCTGCCCAGGGCCCTGAGTTCCACATTACCAAATTCCTAAAGAACACAGCTTCATTAATGTCCTCACTCCTCACGGCAACTACCACCACACCTTTTATTTCATAAATGTTCTCTGCTCTCAAAAAGACAGCAAAAAACATCTTGAGTCCCCAGGAGAGCCATTGTTTAGCAAGTGTCTCCTCTCTACATATAGGAAACGCTGGCCTCCATAAAAACAAAATCGCTTGGGCCTGTTAAACACTGAGCCACCTTTCAGCCTAAGAACCAGCATCCAGGGAGTGTCCCGGGCTTGGGCACAAAATATGACATGGAAGCCACAAGCACGGTTGCTGCTCCTTCTCCCCAGATCTCACAACTGGGACAGACAACCATGTGGCAGGAAAACGTGAAGAAGCAGCACCACCAAATTTCAGACACATACTGATTTCGAGCTGCCGCTGGATTCGCCCTTTGCTGCGTTCACGAAAGTCCACTTGAGCCTCGTTGTATCTGGTCATCACTTCCACAAACTTCCGGGAGAGGACAGAGTGCTGTGGGAAGAATGTCAAATGCAGTAAGCCCCCAGGAGGTGAGGGATGGGGGAAGTCCCTAACCGTTGTAGAAACCCCACCCCCATCACCACCCCACATAGCTTCATCTCCAGCAGCACTGGCCTTGGAACCAAAAGACTAATATATCAGACTCAACTTTCTGGTGTTCTAACTTTACACAAATGGGAGATCCACTGATCTTTCCAAAGCCTGTCTCCAGCATGTTTACCTGCCCTGCTGACCTCATGTGGTAATTGTGAGGCCAGACAAGATACTCTGTGAATCTCAGAGCCCTGCACCCACATGGACGAGGAGCATTTTTCTGGCACAACCCTTGGCCTGCTTTCTAAAGCTGTCAGATTCCCTTCCTACATTCCAAACCTGCCAAAGTCCTGAATTCTTACTCAAACTCTTCTCCCCAACTCTTCTTGCTTCTAACTAGAAAAGTGAATGCATTCACTCAATCGCCATTAAGCACCACTGGTTTGAAAAATCACCAATATTTATACTTTTTTCAAACCTACTACCACTGTGAAAATTCAGAAACAAAATCATTGCAAAAACCCACCTAGCCAACTTTCCTCTTACCCCTTCCCCACTCTGAGCCAACTTTCAAACTAACAGACTTCAACCTGAAGCAAATACATACAGGTGACTCAATCATAATCAGATTCCCTAGAAAGCAAATGGGCTGCTTCTCTTCATGTTTGTCCTTTATCCCTACCTCACCCCCATCACCACCCACACCCACCCACAACCCCCCCACACACACACAGACCACATACACCAAATGACACAGATTCACACACCCACACACACCACAGAAACACAGAGACACACACACACCCTGAACCTCTACCCCTGAGCCTGTCTGCCCATGTGGGCACTCTTACCCATCAAAGGCCCAGCCTCCTCTGGCTATCCTCAATTCTTCCCGAGGCCTTTTAATGCTAAGAACACATGCAATAGATTATGTATTCTTACACTGCCCTCCATAACACATTCCTTATGCCACCTGAACGTCATGCTAGTTCTTGAAGGCCTTGATGTCCACCAAAGAGGCTAACTCCAAAATGGACAACTAATGACAATCTTTAGAGAGAAGACTTCAATCTCCTCCCCTGTAAAACAAAGAGGCATATGAAATCCTAAGCTATATTTTGGGAGCCCTACGAAGTTCTTCAGGGACCTCCTTGGAGAAGAAGAGTGTGAGAGTGGACAGGAGAACTGTACTTTAGCCCTGTTCTCTGCTTTAACCTGGACAGCTCCTCCTTTCCGGTTCCCAATTGAGTTCCACATAAGAATTGTACTTAAAAAACAAACAAACAAACAAAACCCTGAGGTAAGAAAAAAATAATTAAGAGATTGAACTAGATGGTTGTTAAACCAGAGAAAGTCCTACCTGGGATTTTCGAATCCGAAGGTCTGCAGATGAGCGGACCTCGTCTTCTTCAATGTGCCTCTCCATGCCTGGAGCAAAGAGATAGATCATTCCAGCAACACACCTGCTGCTCTCCTCTGAGAAACACATTGGTCAATACAAATCTCCCTGCTCATTCTCACACACCCAGACCATGGAGATGGAGCAACAGGCAGGTACAATCTCTGAAAGTCAGCTCAAGTGTAAGCCACAGGAGCCACAGGACTTGCATTCCACACCCTTTACCAGGTCTTCTTAGGCTATATCTTAGCACAGCATGAGTCTTAGTCACCAAGAAACTCGGCCTCAAACCCTTGTCCTGCCACTTACTATCTGTGTGACTTTGGGAAAGCCATTTCACCTTTCTCAGTATTCCCTCACCTATAAAATGGAATACACAGAGCACCTCCCACACAATCCTGATGTGAAGATTAAATGGGACTGCGTACAGAGTGCTTGGCTCAGTGGCAAACACACCACCACTGCTACTATTGGAAGCTGCTACTATGATCTCCACCTCTACCCCCATGAAAACTAATTCGGTGATTTGTTTTGAGGGAAAAAGTAATAACTTGGGCTGAAAAATGCTGAATTCACTCTCTGACCAATAACATACATTCACCAAAAACACTGGACAGGAATGCAGACCACAGCCATTGAACTGAGAGACCTTCTGGGCCCCCAGAGGAATTAAATCTATGACATTGGGAAAAAAAATAAATCTATGACACTGGTTTCACTGAAAAATGCTTTAAACTGAGGGGTGGGGCTAAGGTAATGGCCGGTGATATATATCCCCAAGAAATGTCAATAGACTAAATAATATATTGTGCATATGTACATATATTCAAATATACATAGGTGCTGGGGAAACAGAGAAAGGCAGAGCCCCCTAGAGAAAAGCTGCCAAGTCACACAACTACTCAGTAGCTGAGAGCACACGTCAATGCCCATCTCCTAACTTCAATTCTGCACTCTTTCAACCACAGTCATGATCAAGAACAGGTCAATTTCTGGGGAGAGTGCCCAAACCACAGGCAAAGGTAGAACAAGTGGCTTTGCTTCCACCGGGATGAGTTTGGTCCAGGAGATTTGGACCCTGTGGATGTGACACAGATAGTGGTGGGGGCTGGTTTGTTCCCTTTACTCCCTTCTTACTCTTCAGTTTGTTCCGGACATTGTTGGCCCTTTTCTTGATTTCAGTCGTGAGCTGCTCTAGGTCATCCTTGGTTTCTGGGTAAACAAAGGCAGGTAGGATCAGTTAGAAAAGACTAATTATAAATACCAAGAGCAATATTTATTCCAGCGTGCTCTCGATTAGAATCATAGAGAGCTTACTTTTAAAAGGCATTTTCCAGGCATGTCATCCCAGACCTACAGAATAAAAACCCCCAGAGTTGGATCTCCACCATCTCTCTTTCTAACAAGCCTTTCCAAGTAATTCTCCAGCACACAAATTTTGAGAACCTTGTTTTTAGATGAAATAATCTGGTTTACCATGAGGGTTTCCATTCAGAAGGGAGGATAGGGTTTTTATGGGACTTCTGAGGAGAAAAGAATTCCATGTTCATCAACTTAGAATTGAGCAACTATTTATGACATACCTATTGTGTGCACAATGCTGTCCTAGGGGGTATGGAGCAAAATGAGTATTAGCTATGACCACCCTACAGCACCTACTATAAGCATGGAACTGAGCTAGAAACTAACTTTTCAGAGAGAAGATATAGAGCCTGCCTTCAAGCTGTTCAGGGTCTAGTGGGGAACAAGGAACAAAAGGGACACCATTGATTACAGTTCTAATATGCAGGGAGTAAGGTGTGAGTTCTGGTCAAGGTGTGCGTGGGATGGGATGGTTATGAAGAGCCCACTAGCACAGCTGGAGGGACCTGGAAAGGCTTTTAAAGACAGATGATAATAGGACTGAGTCTCAAAGAAGGACTAAGAGTTAACCAGGTTGGAAAAGAGACTAAGACTGAAGTCTCAGGGAGAAAAACAATATGTGAAAGACCTTTGGGGACAAGAAACATTTGGGGAACAAAGTTTCGTCTGGCTACAGTATGGGTAACATGGGGAAGGATGGCAAGAATGTGGCCAAGACCATGCCATAGGCTCTACTAACATGTTTCAACTTTAATCTTTAGGTAATAGAGAGTCACTGAAAAAGCTGAACAGTATCAAACTTGTTCCTTGTTCTTATGGAATCTAAAATATAACCCTAAACTCTACTCTAAAAATTTGAAATATTGAGGGGGGAAATTGTGCTTCCATGCTGGTAACAAACAGGAGATGGGAGGGACTGATGTGGACTTGAACGATTTTGTAAAGCCTCAAGAAAAAATAATGGACTTGATCTGGTAAGGCTTAGGAGATAGCACAAGCAAAGGGGCAGAGGTGGGGCTGAGATAAGGTTCATTAGATGCAGGAAGAGTCACTGTCAGTCATGAGCAACCAGTTGGGAAGTAGAGGAGTTTCACTGCAGGGATTACGTGGCACCATGAAGAGAAGAGCTGACTGTGGCTGGGCAGGGTGAGCCCAGATAGGGTAAAGGAGGATGGGAGATGCTATGATGTGTACACTGGTGGAATATAACGCATACGTACACTGCCCTGCCCTGCTATTTTTTACTGCCCCCCCTTCCTCCCTGAAATCAATAAAATATTTTTTAAAGAAAAACAAGATTGGCTGGCCCCTATGCCAAGGGTCATCGCTGGGTGATTCATCTCTGGGTAAACACTCACTTGGTTCTGGAATTGGTGCAGACAGAATGATACTGTAGAGTTTCTTAGCCCCCTCTACATGCTCAGAGATCTTGTCAATGTTGAGCCGAGTTTCCTCGATCTATAATCAGAAAGACAACAGACTTGGTCATCCAAGAGGAAGAATACATCCACAACTGAGATGAAAGCTGAGCAGAGCTCCCTAGTGAAAGGTGCCCACCTTTTGGGTTTGTGGAAGAAGATATGACTGAAATGTCTTCTGCTACCCAGTGAGTAAATTAATCTCAGTGGAGCAATCATTGGAAACTCACACTCATCTGTACACCTTGGAGGGGAGGATTCAGGCCAGAGTGCAAAAGAGCCAGGAAACCCATAAAGAAGAATCAGAGGGAAGGGCCAACATACCTGATCAGGCAGATCCTTTAGCCCCCTGCACACACACCCCAAAGGTGAGAAAAGAGAATGGGAGAGGGGAAAAGAGAAAGAAGGAAAGAAAAAAAAGTGAAAGAGAGAACACCAACCTGGAGAGTAAAAAATAAATAGAAAAATGAGAGGAATAGTAAGACAGAAACAGAGAAAGAAAGAGACTAAGTGTGACCACCTCAAGAGGCAGCTTGAGCTTTTCTCCAACATATTACGTTATATTGTACTAGAGGCCCGGTGCATGAATTTGTGCAGTGGGGGGTTGTCCCTCAGCCTGGCCAGCAATCGAGGCCTATCAGGGGGCCAGCCAGCCAGGGGGAGGGACTGTAGGAGGTTGGCCAGCTAGATGGCCCCCCCAATCGGGGCCGATAGGCGGGCTGGGGGGAGGGCCCTCGGGAAGTTGGCTGGCTGGGGGGAGGGGGAGGGGCCGGGGGAGGTTGGCTGTGGGAGCACACTGACCACCTGGGGGCAGCTCCTGTGTTGAGCATCTGCCCACTAGTGGTCAGTGTGTGTCATAGCAACTGGTCGACCAGTCATTCTAGTTCCAGTCATTCGTTCATAACAGTAGCTTAGACTTTTATATATACAGATAGCTGATTCCCTCATACTGTCATGACCCTGAAGCTCCAGCCATGACTGCTTTTGCACGTTCCTAAGGTTCCTGATTATACAGGCATGTGTCATAAAGTATTTCCAGCAGCACTTTGTTCCGAGAGAACTCCGACACGGGACACTGCCTCGGAGCATTAAGAGCCTCAGCCCCTCTTCAAAGGCATGAACCACCCCTGCCCCTGGCCCCGGCTGTGGTGGAAGCCACTGAGCGGGAAGCAGCCCATGCTAAAGAGACCTGAAAACCCAACTTGTCTACCTGCCTCACTTCCAAAACGAGGGGCATATCAACGAGGCAACAACAAACATAAATTATGTAAAATGCCATACAGGAGGATCTGAATATCTGAGATGCAACAGAAATACATCTCACGCACTGGGGTGGCTCAGTGATAGGGCGTCGCCAGGTTGTGGGCTTGATCCCCAGTAGGGAGTGAGCAAGAGGCAGCCAATCAATGATTCTCTCTCACCACTGATATTTCTATCTCTCCCCGCCCCTTCCTCCCTGAAATCAATAAAATATTTTTTAAAGAAATATATCTCAATTTGCAACTTTCAGAACTCCTTTCTTCCATAAATAATTATACCTAATCATACCTCTCCAAATTGCATAGAACATGGGAGAAATAAAACTTGAGTTCTCAAACCCTCAAATTAGTATTTTTGCTACTGGATCAGGGGTCTTCCCCTCTATAAATATTGGCCTTGATGGACCATAGTTGGAGAGCTGAAAGACGTAAAATAAAATTTCAATGTAATATCATCAGAGTATATATACAAATGTAAGTAGCTACCAAACATTTGTCAATTTAACGGTTGGCAAAATAATCCTCAGTACTGCATTAGTACCTTTATTCAAATGGGTAACCTAAATGTTGGTGCTCTACAGATTCCAGCTAGGATACTTTTTCCATTAGATATAAGATCTGATGGTTGGCTTTTCCAAACTGTTTCATGTTTAGCAGAATCCCAAGTCTCTGTGACTATAAAAATGGTCTATGTCATCACCTGTGAAATCCGGCAGCCTCAGAGGTGTAACCACCTCAGAATCAGGCCCTCGGGTGACCCAGAAGTTGCCACCTTTTCCTTCCCTTCCACTTTATCTCTCACTTCGGACACTGGCTCCTCTTAACAACTCATAAAATGTCATTGCATCACACCAGATTCCCATTTCCATCACATGACTGTCTTGCCAAAGCAACTACATTACACAAACAGGACTGAGAAATAAAGGCTTTCTAGAATAAAATGCACTAACCATTGATAAATGAGCTTGACATATTTTCACTAGTCAGAGGCTTTAGATTTTTGCATGTTCCATGGATTGGATGTTTTAGAAAATACATTCTGGAATTTTATTTCACAAACTGAAGAGCATCATGACCCAAAGTTTGGTCAATGGTATAAAAAACGTGACAGGGAGCTGCTAGGATGAGAAAAGCTGGGCCTCAAGCTCAGAGTCGCTCCATACATCTGGAGACTGAATAGGAAATGGCTTGCCCAGCCCTGTGGACGGGAGAATAGGGCCGTGTGCTCCATCCTCAACCTGCCTGCAGGACTCCCTGAGCCCGAGAAACATGTGCCTCTTCTCCTTTGCTCTGTCCTCACCAGCCTCGCCTTTTGGAGGCATTTCAGAAACTGACAGTAATTTAGTCCATGCACCAAATAATCACCCTTCAGAACTTCAGAATGGGCAACTGGCCAGCCACAAAAGCCATTTCTTTTTATTCACAGTTTGTATTCAATGCAAATCAATTCCATAACATGAGAAGTTACTACAAATCAAAGCATAAATACACAAACACATTATATACTCCAAAAGAGATGTACAGCATTCAGGGAGGAAACAAAAGGGAATGTTTGTTCACATATACAGTAGCTGGAAATCTGCTGGGTATAGTGTTCCTGGGTAGGTTTCTAAATATGGGACAAATGACTTTGGGTATCAAGACTACCGTGGTCATATTAAATAATGGAACACCTAAACATCAGTGTGTGACTGTGAGAACAAGACTTTAGGAAGTGTCTGTTTTCAAAAAGGTTCTTGTATCAAGGCAAAGTGAAAAGATTCACTTTCCAGAATCAAGCCCACATTAGGCTTTGGCTCAGGTTCTAAATATCTACAAATATGGAAAGCTTCCTTTTTTTGAACTTTATTGTCTTTATTTTTTCTTGGAAATGTTGGTTTTCCTCAGAGGTGACTTTCCGGGTATTCCACAGTGGCGGCTACATGCAATTGATTTCCTTTTGTGCATCTGCCAGATAACCAAAAAAGCATGGGGCTGGGGGAAGGAGCCCAGGAATCAGGAACCTAGTAGGAAATCTACCAGTGTGGAACCTAATGCTCAAGGCTATTTGTATGTTTGTTTGGGGTTGACATTACCCAGCACAATAATGTTTAAGGACTAAAACTGCTTTAACATGTAATAAGGGCCTTCACAGGATGTCTGTGAAGTCACCGTCGCTTTCTTCCTTTTATGCATGAGAACACCGTGGCTCAAAGAGGTAGAGAAACTCACTCAAGGCCATAGTGCAGAAATGTGAAACCAAGGTTTGAATGTTGGCATCTGTTAAACCCTGTCTCCTGAACCAGGTATAGGTGCAAGACCACCTATGGGAGGCTCCTGTGCCTCCTCTGCCAGGACCATGCTATCATCCAGTGAGTGCACGTTCCACTCACTGTTGTGTGAGAGGGGCTTAGCGGCCTCTCACTGAGATCATCTGCCACATTTCTTTGTTCTCTAACCAATGCTCCCCTATGGAGAGCTTTTTACACAAGGTGTGCTCAGGAAACACTGCTGATCTAGGGAACCAATCAGGTTTTTCTCATCACCATGCTAAATTTGTAGCCAATATATCCTCAATGCCTGCTTACTGTGTGTTACTCTTTTAAACGTATTTTTCAGCAACGTGGAAAACAAGTTAGAATCAAATTCAACAAGTTCAAGGTTTGGCTCTATCAGCCATTTTGTGACTTCAAAGAAGCCACTTACCACTACCCCCTGCCCCAGTTCTCTCACCAGTGAAATGAGGGTTATCATAGTTTCCACTTCCTAGAGCGGTGGTCGGCAAACTCATTAGTCAACAGAGCCAAATATCAACAGTACAACGATTAAAATTTCTTTTGAGAGCCAAATTTTTTAAACTTAAACTTCTTCTAATGCCACTTCTTCAAAATAGACTTGCTCAGGCCATGGTATTTTGTGGAAGAGCCACACTCAAGGAGCCAAAGAGCCGCATGTGGCTTGCGAGCCGCGGTTTGCCAACCACTGTCTTAGAAGTTTTGTGGGGTTTAAATGAGATAATATAAGTCAAACACTTCACACAAAGTATATGCTCAATAAGCATAGATGATAATCTATAATAATAAAAGCATAATATACTAATTAGACCAGACGTCCTTCCACACGAAGCCAGGGCTGCCCGGGTCCCAAGTGCCTGCCAGTGGCCTGAGGGAAGCCTGGGTCCCAGCTATCAGAGGGAAGCCAGTGCCAGCAGCCAGGGGAAGAAAGGCCTACTCTTGCACAAATTTCGTGCATCAGGCCTCTAGTACAATCATAACCAACAATTACTGCACATTTATTATATGCCAGGTCCCATGCTGTGCCTACACAAGGACACCACATTTAATCCTCATGGCAATCCTAATAGTAACAAAATGCTGGGTGATGCTGTCAGGAGCCATCCAAGGAAATCAAGTAAGGACAGCGAGTCGACCAATCCTCAAGTTGGGTGTCTACCTCATGGAACAAATTATAATTAGCACAGTATACTAATCACCATCATCTAACTAAAAGAAGGGGGTTATCTTCAAGGCATGGATGGCCTCTTCCCTCGGGAGTTAATTAGCCAGTGGAATTTAATTAGACAATGGAAAGCAAAGAAAGTACCACTTTGGAGAGCCGGCAGGTGTCGTGGCCTAGGGGAGAAGGCTTTGTCCATTCTACCTACAATGTCTCTGCCTCCCCTAAATTCCCACGTACCTGTACCTGAAGTTAGGCATTAATTCCTGCATATTTATTTATTTATTTAAAATGTATTATGTGAAAAAAATAAAAAATAAAAAAAAATGTATTATGTGCCACCCCTCTAACGTGACAAAAGTAATGGAGTTGAAGGATCACATAATAACTCTTCCTTTTCACAATTCATTAATTTCCCCAAAAATGGCATAATCCAAAATAGTTCTCATATAAGGAGTTCTCAGTCAAATCTTCTTTGATTTCTTCTTTTTTTTTTTTTTACAGAAACAAAGGTAATTTTTTTTATTGGAAAGAAAAAAAGCCTTATTTTAATACAATACCACTGTTTGTGAGAATGTACATCAAACTGGTCTTACAAAAACAAAAAACATCACAATGACAGAAAATTTGATATATTACTCTTCGAGGAGCCTGCAACCAGGCCACTTGGAAATAAACATAAAGTTCCCACCACCACCACACACAAATATGTACATGTTGTATAAGCAAAGGTTTAGAAAACACATTAAAAGAGAAGGGTGAACTCAGGCATATGCGTATAGGTGAGCGTGGCTTCTTGGCTTTGGAAAACAAACAAACATTGACGAGAAGGGAGAGAGAGAGATCTCAGTCAGCCAAGCATCAGAAGTCAAATCCCTCAGGGGTTTTATCAAGATGGGACTAGTGTTTCAACTCTCTCTTATGAATGAAAAGAAATGAACGATCTCAGAGTTATACTGACCAGTGAAAACTAGTATTCTTAGACAATGATCTCAAATCATTCCGTGTATTTGGGCTTTGCACCATCAAAATTTGTCATGAAAACAAAAACATATCTAGTTATTTTAATTGAAGTAACAGAATGCAGGGTGTTCTTTACACAGAGATGGAAGGGCCAAGAAGAGGATGGTAAAACACTGAAAATTAACTACAGCAGGTTGAATGGACAAAGATGGGAGCCAGACCACGGTGAAATTGACCAGCAGAATGGGACCAAGGAGGCAAGGTCTGTTGAGTGAAAGCTGAAGCCTGAGAGAAACATGTCTGGGGAGGAATACCATGGCCTCTTCCCTCCTCTTGAGTCTTCCACCAGTGCCAGTCCCTCCCCTAGGTCAAACACACCAAAGCCAGTTGGCAAGGGAACCTGGGAAATGAGTTCCCTGCAATGCAGAGCAGAGCACAGGAAGAGCGGGGAACGGACCTGAGAGCAATCAGGCAAATGACTGGCAAGGGCTTCCTGCCTGCCTATTGGGGAACCCAGAAATGCAGAACCTACCAGCTCCCCTGGTCATTCAAACAGTCTACATACAGAAAGAATCAAGGAGAATTTTACCTGCTATATGTGACGTAATTCCTGGATTTCCAAGTCACACTCACTTTGAGGTTCTTAATGGTAACAAAAATCAAGCCCACCTAGCAAATCCCTATGCTTTTAAGACTGCTCACCCCCCAGTTCTCTAACCAGGCACGCTCCACACTCCAAAGCCCCACGGCACTTTGCCCACTCTCCACCCACTCTCACTTCTCCCAGTCCTGACTCAGATCTGCTCAAGAACTGGGGCTGTCTTGTCCCTCTTAGAAAACTTGACATCCATCATTGTGCCAAGTATGTGGTGTCACTTCATAGACGTTTGTTCAATGAATAAATAAATGGGCATAAGCAAGTGCAGGAGACAAGCATACACCACTGCAGAACTATCCCATCAACTTTTTTAAAGCACATCCAAAAAAGAAAACTTTCTAATAACATTTTCCAAAATGTATTCATTCATCCTTGTTAAAAGACGTTACACATCAAAAAGGTTTCTTTGAAAAAGTAGGCAAGCAAAGCAGGTCTCTTTATTACAGGACTTCTTGGAGCCTTTAATAAGTTAATATGTATTTCACCTCTCCATGGTAGGAAGGAATAGGAAGCATTTCTCAGACATATTTGATCCCAGAAGTCCTTTTTGCATCTTATACTGCGCCCATGACAGGCACTCTGACCCACCAAACCACCCACACGCCAGCCCCTGCCCTTCTTGTTACCAGAACTCTGATTTTGTTTGGGCAGCAAACAATGGGATTTGAAGGTGTCTACCTCATGGAACATGAGGATGAATCACAGAGGATGAATCACAATGGGTTCTATGGCCACCCTGACAATCCTGTCCCTTTGTGAAGGAGTCACTCTCCTGGCCTCCCTTCTAGCCAAGACTGGCCATGTGATCCAGTGCTAGCCAGTGGGTAATAAGGGAAAGTCAAGCTTGGAGGATTTGTGTTATTTTCTTCCCTGATAAAAGCATCTTTGAACTTTTCTAGCTGCCCCATTTCTCACTTCTTGTGAGGTTGGTATAGGACAATGCAGCTGTGACTGTGGTAGTTGTAGAACGCGACACAAATTCTTTAATGCCCCTCCCATTCTTTAATGCCTCTCCCCTTGAGAGGTGGTATTCTATGTATTGCTCTTTTCAATCTGCTTCAACAACAGAGTACAGCACAAGTGACTTCCACAGCTGGAACACTTGCCTCGGACCCCTGAGTCTCCGTGTACCAACCTCACTCCCTGATGTTGGACTTCTCAGCACTGGTGGTGCTGAGAAGTCCAAGCCACAGAAAGAGGTCAAGTGTAGGCACTCCAACTGACAGGCTCTGCTGAGCCTTCCTGAGTCCCCTAGTCCAGGCACCAATGTTAGAATACAGAAGTCTCTCTCAATGTTAGAATAAAGATTCCTGCCTCTGGCTGTTCAATTCTTCACAACTATGGCTCCAGAAATTGTGGGGCAAAACTCAGCCATCTCCACTGTGCCCTGTTTGCCACTGTGCCCTATCTGATTTCCTACTCCGCACACCCTATCAGATTCTCCAAAAAGGTTGGTTACACCACTAACGATTACAGCAATTTGCTGTACAGCAATAATACGAACAGATTCCATCTCTCAATCCTAAGGGAAAAGCCAAGAGGGTCAGAGAGCTATTGACCTAGAACTCCAACACCTCTAACCCGCTGCACCACCCCTAACTCCAGACTTGTTCACATGTGAAATCATTCATGTCTTTATTGCTTAGCCACAGTTACTCAAAGGCATCCCTAAGTGATACACCATGCTGCCCCTCAGCCATCCAGATTCAGGCCGGAGCGCTCCTTTTTCCCATGAGCTGCATGGAAACTTACTGATCTTTCCTTTTGAAACTTACTGATCTTTCCTTTTCTGGCCTCTCCCCCTCCACACACTACCACCAGAATAATTTTCTAAAACACACTTCAATCCCATTGTTTGCTTGTTTAAAATGTTCAAAGGCTCCCCACCATTACTTCACAGGGGTTCGTAGCTGCAGCAGGCAACAGAAGCATCTAGAAGAACTTCAGAAGTCTGAGCATTCCAGGCCCTCTGTGTCAAGTGTATATGAAAACAACTCCCAGGCAACTCTAATGGGCAAGTCTAGTTTCAAACCACTGAGGCCTGGCCTCCCCTCCCCTTTCCCTCTATCCCAACAGAACATGAGGCTTCCTCTGTGCTCCCACTTTACTACCTTGTTGACACTTCTGTTACCATGTGACTTTTTAAATTTTTCTGTCACCCTCACCAGACAAGAAGCCACCAGAAGGCAAGACCCCTGTCACACAGAAGGTTCTATCCCCAGTACCTAGCGCACACTCTCTGGAAGATAGTGGCACTCATGTCTTCCCATGATTGGATGAATGAATATAGAACAATAAACCTCTCATCTTTCTGCCTTCTCAGGTATGTTCTGTTTCCCCTGAAACTCTGCTCTCTCTCTCTCTCTCTGCCAAGTGAGCAAACAGACCAAGGAAAATACAGACAACTGCAAATTAGACAAAAGTCTGAGGTTTATCATTTACTAGACCTCAGCTTGCCCAGCCAAGGAGGCCTGAAAACCCAAGGGCCAATTCTCTTATCTAACAATCAAGAAGCTGGAGAAACCATTGGAGTTTCACAGTGCAAAGCACATTTTGAAACCATCCTGGTCCTGTGACTTAATCCACATCTTGCAAATGCCACTCTGACCACCTGTGATTCGCACTGTTGGTCCTTAGCAAATAATGAAGTGTGACCTACTCACTAGAATGAGTCCAAAAGGCAGGTCTTATCACAAGAGTGCCTTCCCCAGAAATCGACTTAGTTAGATGCTGCAGGGAGTAGGGAGTGTATTCCCCAGTCACAAACAAAGGGAAACAAACCCTCTTCTTTCACCAAATCCCATTACCTGTAATGTGCTTTATTTCACTTTCAAGGATATTTCTAGACCATAGTCTATAAAATCAACTGTGTGGTTTACTTACTCAAAATACATTGGGGAACATGATGGTGATAAGGACCAAAATCACTGCAGCCATACTTAATGGATGTTAGGCACCATGCTAGATACACCTCACATACTTTCTCATTTTATTGATTTTTTAAGAGAAACAGTGGTTTGTTGTTCCACTTATTTATGCATTCATTGTTTAATTCTTATATGTGCCCTTACCAGGGATTGAACCCACAATTTTGGCATATCGGGACGACACTCTAACTAACTGGGCTACCTGGCCAGGGCTCATTCTATATTTATAATAATCAGTAGGTAATACCACTATTCTTATTTTAGAAGAAACTGGGTTTTTGAGCAGTTAGACAACTTTTACAAAGTTCAACAGCTAGTGATGGGCAGAGCTGAGATTTAGACCAGGATCTGCAAGGGGGCAGAGCCTGTATGATCTCTTTCCATGACTCACTTGCTCTTGCCTCCACCCCACTCCAACACTTATCCTGTCTGTGCTTTACCTAATGAGAAAGAAGGAAGGTAACATTTACCTGAGCCCACACCAAGCACTTTCTGAGTGTTAGCTCCTTTAATCCCCAAAAATCTGTGAGGTGGGTGTTTTTCTCCCCATTTCACAGATAAACCTACTGAGGCTTAGAGAAGTTAAGGAATGTGCCCAAGATCACAGCTCTTGGCAGATAAGAAATTAATTTCAAAGATCATACTCTTGCCCTAGCCGGTTTGGCTCAATGGATAGAGCGTCAGCCTGGGGACTGAAGGGTCCCAGGTTCGATTCTGGTGAAGGGCACATGCTAGGGTTGCAGGCTTGATCCCCATTGGGGGGCATGCAGGAGGCAGCCAATCAATGACTCCCTCTCATCATTGATGTTTCTGTCTCTCTCTCCCTCTCCCTTCCTCTCTAAAATCAATAAAAACATATTAAAAAAAAAAAAAAAAAAGATCATACTCTTCCATCCCACCATGCTGTCCCCTTCTCCACCCTAAATATGATAGGGGTCCTTTTTTTCTAAATGATAGAATAGCATGTAACAAAGAAAACCCACCATCTCCCACCTCACAAGGAATACTGTCTCTCAGAGCCCCTCTGATGTAAGAGAAGAGGCCAAACATTGTCAATGGATAAGATCCCTTTTCCCTTATCCCTTGTTCCTTATTCCTTATCCCCTTAGATTAGGTTATTTAATGTATCTGATTTCCCAAGGCAAGATCAGAGGGACAAGCTACAATGACATAAACATCTTCTGGAGTCCACTCCCACCAGTGAACAGACAGACATATTCCCTTCATGATCCACATGTAGAACAATACTGAACTCACAAAACCCAAATGTTTGATCTCACTGACTTCTCGACCTGAAGGACACACCCACCCATGGGGAGGGAGGGGATCTGTGGAATGTTCACAGCCAACTTCCCAATCAGGCCAGCACCCGCTCACCTTCACTCACTCTTACACCTGCCTATTATACTCACACATGAATGAACCTGAACTGGCAAGCCTCGCTCCACTCCATTTAGACAAGAACTAGAGGCTGGCTTTTCCAAATCCATAAACTAGAGGGTGGGAAGCACCACTTGGTCTTTGCAAAAGAACTCGATGCTCCTTGTCTTCTTTCCAAAAAATTTAAAAGCCATAAAAAAGAAGCCAGAGTATGATGGCAAAAACTTCAGTGACTGAACTGTCTGTGGTTTTGTTCTGTTGTTTTAACGTATCATTATTGAGCACATTTATCTCAGATGCTACACTGAATGTATGAGAAACATTATCCCATTTAATCCTGATAATAACCCTCCAGAGAATTACATTACTCATCCCAATCTACAGGTAAAGAAACCAATCATGCTAAGAAGCATTCACAAGATCAACAGCTGTTCGGAAGCAGAGCTGAGATTTGAACCCAAGTTCACCTGACTCCCCAAGACACACTATGCCCCACAGCTTCCCAGTATTATTGACTATAGCACCTTCCCGACAAGGACCTTCAAAATCAAAGAGCATGTGAAACTGTAGACATGGGCAATCCCTCTTTGCCCCTATTCAATTTCAAAAACATAAATTGGTGGTTCCTTGGTTTCTCTGTTATCACTAGAATTAAGTCAAAGGAACTACGTTTTTGGAAACAAATCTGATCTATATGAATCACAGGCCTGAAAATGCAATGTGTTTTACACTCATGGCTGGACCCCATGATTGATTCTGTATTAAAATTATGTATTTTGGCCAAAAAATATATATATCACTAAAATGTTGTCATGTAGCCTAAAACTTTAAAAGCACCTCTTCAATCACATATAATTTACCTTGTGCTGACTTTCTCCATAGATTAAAAATCCAAATCCTGCCCTAGCTGGTTTGGCTCAATAGATAGAGCGTCACTCTGTGGACTGAAAGGTCTCAGGTTCGATTCCGGCCAAGGGCACATTCCTGGGTTGCGGGCTTGATCCCCAGGAGAGGGCGTAAAAGAGGCAGCCAAACAATGATTCTCTCTCATTATTGATGTTTCTCTCTCTCTCTCTCCCTCTCCCTTCCTCTCTAAAATCAATAAAATATTTTTAAAAATAAATAAATAAATAAAAATCCAAATCCTCCCAAGTAAGTCTTTGAGAGATTCTCCTTGTAACGTCTTGGTCGCACCACCCCTCCCCAGGGAAAGACTGATTTTCTTTGCTACCCTGGAAAGATCTGAGGGGTTTTATTCTTTACTGAGAAAGCTACATTTTCTTATGTACATTTAGGAAAAGACACTGGACAGCCGCCTACCTCAGAGAAGAACTCATCCATGAAGGCTGTGTTGTCAACGGCAATCTCGACCTCATCGGCATCATCATCCTGTGTCAGCTGCTTCTGGGAGAGACACAAAGGAGCAGGTGAGGCGAAAAGCACAAGAGCTCGCTAACAGTCCTGGATGCTCACTAAGGGCCAGGAGCTATAGCTGCCTTAAGCACTTTAGACATATAATCTCCTTGAAAACACAGGACAGCTCTGGGATGTGTCAAACTCCGAGGTCACCTGTCTGAATTTAAATCCTAGTTCCACCATTTACTGAATTTTTTTTTTTTTTTGCAGGGTGGGGGAGGCAGGGATGGGCAAGTTACCATCCTCGCTGTGCCTCGGTTTCCTTTTCTGTGAAATGTTAATAATAACACGACTTACTGCACAGCATTGTTTAATAAATCAATGAGATGATAAATATAAAACACTTCTGCACAGTGTCTGTCACAGTGCTCAATACTGCTAGGTTTGGTGGTGATGGCGGTTGGTGGTGGTGACATTACCAGTCAGAGAACCAAAAACAGAGAGGTTAAGTAACTTGACCAAAGTTGCACAGCTAAAATGTGAAAACAGGCAGATTCTAGCCCATCTTGGATTTGGAGCCCAAGTTCCAACCCTTTCTTCAGTGTTCAAATGCATGATCCACCCTACCAGGGACCTCTAACAGTTTCTAGCCACAATTCCTCCAAATACTCGTCGCAAATTCTCACTGTAGGAGTGAAGATTTGCCTGTTTTCTGAAACCACTTATTGCAAAGGAAACAACACTCTGTGTTGTTCCCTGTGGGTGTTCATGTTTATAAGGAAAAGGAAGCTCTACCCCAGCCACTGAATGGCTATCTAAAGGAAGGGCTTCCCTTCCCACCAGCACCAGGGGCCTGAGCTTCTGTAGGTTCTTCTCAAATTTTCTTCCCAGACCACTGCCGCATTGCACACTGCTTATTTCTAAGCACAGATGGAGAACAGGGTATTGGGGGTGAAGGTGGGAGGGGTACACCCCTTACCCAGCTCCTTCACAACCTTCAGTGGCCTATGGCCTTCTAAGCCAGGACATGTCACTCGCAAACACTCAGAATTCCACAGGCAATGAGAGCCATCAGGGGGCTCTTTTATTCACCAGCTATCATCTCCCGATCTATAGCAGAATATGGAGTTACTGGGACTTCCCATCAAAATTTGGGGGCTCTCTAGCCATTCAGGGAGTCTCTTTTGACTGGCGCCCCCATCATTTCATTTTGTGGCTCAACTGGAACCATCAGCCACCCAAGTTTAACAGCCACATTCAAAGGAGTTAAATTTGAGGTGCTGCTACAGCCCCCCCACAATCATCTTCCTAAAACTAAGAACTGATCATGTCCTTCTGTTACTTAAAGTCATTCAATGACAGCTCACCTCCTAGGACTAATAGTCCCAATGCCTAACAGAGCATGGAGCCCTTTAAGATCAGGCCCCACCCACATTTCTCCCTCTGTGATGCACTCTCTAGACCAGGCACTCTTGAATTTCCTGGACACATCACTCTTTCATATTGCTGAACTGTCACACAAGGACTTCCTCCTGAAATGCATTTGTCCAGCTGGCAAACTTTTAGCCTTTAAAACTCAATCTCCAACAATCTAACCTGTAAACCTTACCTGACACTTCCCCACATGCACAACTTAAAACCTCCCTAAACTCCCAAAGCAGCCAACACACCCTACCGTTAATTACCCCTTTATTTATCTGTCCTTCCCCCACTGACTATAAACCTCTGCAGGGTCAGGGTTGCCCTATGTATCTATTACAGTAGATCCCTTGAGTGTGTGTGCCTGCCCAAAACACCTTCCTTTGTGAAGATAGTCCTCACCTTTCCACATGATTCTGGGAAGGTTCTCAGTCATCACCCAGACTCCCTGAGGAATTTGAATTGTGAGGGGAACAGAGTATAGTCTAGATTTCTGCTAGATTCCCAGAGCTACCCTTGTTCTGTCCTTCCCAAGCCACCCCCTGGCTTACAGCAGGTTCTCCAGACCTTCCCCGGTGTTCTTTCAATGAGCAGAACCATATTCTTCTAATATTTTTTAATTCATTTGGCCAGAATCAGCTTTTGTCACTTGCAATTAGAATTACTTGTACTTTGTCATTAATTAATTTATTCCACAATGTATTCTGGACACGTACCCTGTAATAGATATGTAACAGCAATTTCATCAATTTTAGCTGAATAACTAATTTTCACATAGACTAGCAGCCTAAATTCACCCAGCAGTTTGTAAAGTTTGTAAATGCTCCCTTTTATCAATTATCACCAATACTTGGGCCTCCCAGCAGCCTCCAAAGAGCTCATCACCCATGAAGGATTTCATGATCCTCACTAGAAAACAAGAACCCAGTTTTCCTCTAGGAAGCATTTGTTGAGAGAGTTTCCTGTCCTCAGAGGTCTTAGAGACCCATGCTGAGGGGACATACTCCATGTATATGTGTGTACATACATACACCCCACATGAGTGTATCAACTCAGCTTTCTTCAAGACACTGGTGCTAAGAAAGTGTGGCTCAGTGGTTAAGCGTCAAGCTATGGATCAGGAGGTCATGGTTCAATTCCTAGTCAGGGCACGTACCTGGGTGGCTGGCTCAATTCCCAGTGGGGGGCGTGCAGGAGGCAGCCAATCGATAATTCCCTCTCATCATTGATGTTTCTATCTCGCTCTCCTCCCTTCCTCTCTGAAATCAATTTTTTAAAAAAAGTATATTTAAAAAAAAAGTGGAATAAAGTTACCATCCTGGGATAGGACTGAGGGATGTTTCTGGAAGCTGGGAACAACTGTGTCCTGGAGCATGAGAGGCAGGTGCCTAGTTGTCCAGCATTACATAAATTTTTGAGACCAGTGGAATTTGTACAGGGATCCTCCACTTCCAAACAGCCACCTCTTGGCTGTTGGCAGGCTCAAGCAGGGCAGCTGGTCCACCTCCAGTGAGAGAATATGTGAATGGAAAGGGGAAGTCTTTGGCAACTCACAGCCTAGGTCCAAAACTTGTTACCCACTGCTGGCTGTGAGACCTCCATCAAGTCCATTACTACTCTGAGTTTTTTACCTGAAAAAAGTAATAACACCACATACCTGCTCACTCTGAAGAGGGTTAGAGAAGATCACATGTGGAAAGTTTCTGGCACAACACCGGGGACACACTGGCACCTAATAAGTGCCAGTTTTCCCCTCACCTCGCCGTGAAGACCTGCTGCCCAAAGAGGGCGTCCTCGTCCTCCTCCTCCTCAGGAGGTTCTCACACTAAAGGCTCATCAGTAAGATTGACTGCATGGCGTCATGACGGCCAGGGTTCCATAACACACTCCATTGCATACTTCAACAACTGGTTTAACATCTCTGAGCCTCAATTCTCTTATCTACAAAATAGGAGCTATAGTGTCTACCAGGGCTTTCGTGAGGATTAAATGAGATAACATTTTAAAGTTCCTTATGCAATGAACAACACATAGAAACAACTCACTAAAAGACCTGTATATAAGATCTCGCCAACTTCTCTACAGCTTTAACCTGGATCTAGGAAGAGGGGCAGGGGAGGAAAGGAGACTCGTATAGCTCAATGCAACCATACAGATTCTCTATCATTAAATTCTCTCACTTAGAGATGGGCAAATTAAGGCCCAAGACCAAATAATGAGTTACTAATACAGCAAGGAAGAGAACACAGGTTTCCTGAATGCCACCTTCTCAGGTAGTTCCTCCCACTGTGGTGTTTGGCTGCTTCCAATAACATAGAATAACAACATCAACAACAAGAGCAACAAATGGCAAATCAGAAAATTCAAGGAAGAGGGGCGATCTCACAGGTGACCTGGATAATGTGATTATCTGGAGTCATGTGACACTGGGAACTACCACCAAGCTTATGCAGAAGGAACTTAGCAGAGCCCAGGGCTGGGGCTCCTTCCCTTGTGACCCAGCCATGTCCTAATAGACCAAGAGGCCTCAGGGACCCCAGGGGCAAGGGAAGCACATGGAGCCCTTTATCTTCAGCCCACATGACTGAGCACAGCCAAGAAGAGAACTTCAGCATCTTTATCAAAGAATCAAGGCGTGTGGTAACAGGAACGCTCCAGTAGCTGCAACATTAGCCACAGTATAAAAAAACCAACGTATATGAGAACCATGCGCCCAACCGCCCACTTCCTCTCCCCACACCCTGACCCCAGCCTCCTGCTGCTTCTCCCACCAGGAGGTGGGAGATATTGGCAGTGACTTAGGCAGCACTAAGCTAGAACCCAGGACTTATCACCTTCCCTGCCTCTCAAATGTGTTCCAAAATTCGGTGAGGACAGCCAGGGCTATGACCTCCTCTCTGAACAGAAAGTGGAAAGAGTTCAGGGGCCCAGATCTCAATATGAAGTAATTTAACCTGTGATTCCTCTCACTCAGCATTCACTGCCTTTCTCTCCACTGCCTTCTCTAGAATACTTAAGTCTCTCGGACTCTTCATCAGTTCCTTTAATAAAAAATACTTGCTATATAGAGTCACTGGTAGGTGCTAGGTAGCCACACTAGCTGCTTTACATAAACTATGTCAACAAAAGCCACCTAAATTTTGAAATTGAGAACCTGCAGGTCAGAGAAGTTCTATGTTATTCAAGGTCTCCAGCTATTGGTTTTCAGAGTTGGGGCTCAATCTTAGGTTGTCGGTCCCAAGCCCTTGCTTATTCCACTGCACCCTGCTCTAAGCAGCCTATCACCGAAGCAGCCAGGGGCCCAGGAGAGCAGCAGCCCAGCCCTGCAGAAAGCACCCTTGGTAGAGAGGAGCTGTGGACCTGAAGCTCTTGTCTCCATTAAGCCTTGATTTTCTCACCAGGAAAGGAGCTTAGCTTTCCAATTGGCTTTTTGGAACCTCAGGATACCTCAGAAACCACCCAGGGAAGTAAGGGAGCGGGAGTCAAGCAGGTGGGTCCTCTCCCCCTGGTCAAATGCATAACCTCACTTTTACCTGCTTTACACACTGGGGTTGGATATAACATTTCATATGAAGACAGAGTCCTGTTGTTAAGAGAGGGAAGAAACGAAGCAAAAAGAAAGGACGGGAAAAGGCAAGCTTAGCTAGCCAGCTGGAAAATCACTGAAGTTAATGAATGGGTGGCTTCTAAGAAAAAAGAATAACAGAGAGGGCCCTCATTCCTCTCCAAGTTAAAATATGGCTGCAGGCCCGGCTGGTGTGGCTCAGTGGTTGAGTGTTGAACTGTGAACCAGGAGGTCATGGTTCGACTCCCAGTCACGGTACAGACTCAGGTTGCAGGCTTGATCCCCAGTGTAGAGCATGCAGGAGGCAGCCAAACAGTGATTCTCTCTCATCATTGATGTTTCTATCTCTCTCCCCTCTCCCTTCCTCTCTCTGAAGTCAAGAAAAGTATAATATAAAAAGAAAAAGAAAGCAAAAACACAGCTGCAAAGAGGTTAACCTCATCAGCAATTCCATGAGGATCATTACAAATCAGAAGAGCAAAACAGGGACAAAAAAAGAAGTGACAAATAAAGAAAAAGGAAGCCACCCAAATTAAGAGGACACGAGTCAGAGGCTCCCTGATTCTCTGTCTGCCACAGGTGCCAGACCCCCGGAAGGCCAGAGGGTTCCAGCTAAGACAGAAGGCTCAGGAGCTCTTGGGAAGTTTCAGGGTGATGGAAATAACAACAGAGTGAAAGGGACCAACAGTCTAAACTGGAAAGGAGCAACACTGGTCCGTAACTTCCCACAGCAGGGTATTAAAGGATTGTGGCTAGCGGGGGCGGGAGCCCTCCTGGCACAAGCGGGTGATCACAAATTGTTGCTCCTCTTCCTCCCCATATTTAAACAGCTCTTTGCTCAGAAGATACATACTCTTCTTTTTAAGCCCAGATTTTCTCCCAATAAATTTGATGCAAAGAGACAATGGCATGATTTTTCTTGTCCCTGCTCCCCACTTTCCCCACCTGCCTCCCTCTAGGATAAGGGTCTGTGGATTCAAAGATGAACGTCACCACTTACAAAAATTCCAAACACACACACACACACACACACACACACACACACCACACACTGCCCAACATCTAGTTTTTCCAGTCCTTCTTTAATTAAAAGCCAGAAATTCTGAGTAAGCCTGTCAGCTCTCAATAGGCACTCAGTGCTCTGTTCCCCATTTAAAGAGTCAGATGGCAGTTTTCCAATGCCCAGTTCTCCCTCCTACACTGTTTTTTTCTCATCCACTGAAACCCTCCCAGACGGACCACTTCCCCTTTCCACTGAAATGCATCTTCCCCAACACACTTGTAAGATGAATCAAGAAGAGACATACAGATAATGAACCCTAGGTAAGCCTTATACTTTTACTTTCCAGATGTTCTAGTTGAACATTTGGAAGCAAGAACCATCCCTCTTTGAAAGATGAAGACACTGGGGAATAATACCAAATCAGCCCAAGGCCAGCAACCTGGTGGACAACTGGACAAAAGCCAAAGTCCCTAATGACCCCACCCCATGCATTCTGCCATAACAATCACGCTACTACACAACATGTGTGTGTTTGGTTGCTGACACTCTTGTGGTTTCAAATATATTATTTGATTCTCCTGTCATCCCTAGGAGAGACAGATATTACTTTCTCCATTTACAGATGAGGTAATTACTTAATTAGGTTAAATGACTGTGCAAAGTGATTCAGCTAATAATGGTGGCATGCTGACTCAAAAGCAGGTCTGTGGGAGCCCAGCACCCTGTTCTTACCTTCTACACTCCACTTGAAGATACCCTTCCCACTCTGGTTTGATAACACACTTCCGTTTACTTCAGGGGATACTGCAATGTCAATATAGTAACTAAATTGGATTCATCTATATCATGAGTGAAAAAGATACCGGTGCATATAATCCTTGAATGTGCATGTATGTAGGAGACACAGAGATACATCTGAATTGAAAATCTAGCTCTGCCCCTTAGTAGCTGTGTGATCTTAAACAAGTCACTTAACCTCCCTGTGCCTCAATTTCCTCATTTGTAACATGAATACTCTATTCACAGAATAGTTGCGAGGATTAAATTCATTGATACGTATGAAATATCTGAAGCAATGCTGGGTACATATTAAATACTCAAGACCATGCCATCTAAAGCAGAGAATTAGGCCTTTTTTCCTCTAAATAGAGTTTTTGCTAAAGATGCAACTCTAACACCAATTCTCAGAAGCTGAAAGCAGTTCCTTTAGAATAAACTGAAATTTAGTTAATTTATTTGAATAGTCATTTCTTTACTATATGCATTTAAAGAAATAACCCAGCCAGCGTGGCTCAGTGATTGAGCATCGACCTATGAACCAGGAGGTCATGGTTCAATTCCCGGTCAGGGCACATGCCAGGGTTTCAGCCTAGATCCCCAGTGTGGGGCATGCAGGAGGCAGCCGATCAATGATTCTCTCTCATCACTGATGTTTCTATCTCTCTCTCCCTCTCCTTTCCTCTTTCTAAAATCAGTAAAAATATATTTTTTAAAAACAACACACATCCTCAAGTGAGCATTAAAAAGAATGTCAAAAAAATTTTAATAAAAATAAAAATCTGCCCTAACCGGTTTGTCTCAGTGGATAGAGCATCAGCCTGCGGACTGAAGGGTCCCAGGTTCGATTCCGGTCAAGGACATGTACCTTGGTTGTAGGCACATCCCCAGTGGGAGGTGTGCAGAAGGCAGCTGATCGATGTTTCTCTCTCATCGATATTTCTAATTCTCTAACTCTCTCCCTTCCTCTCTGAAAAATAATCAATAAAATATATTTAAAATAAAAATAAAAATCTGGTGATGGAAGATGATTTGACTTTGAGTGGTGGGCACTCAGTTCAATATACAGATCTTGTAACATAGAAATCCACACCTGAAACCTATATGACCCTATGTCAATGTCACCCAATAAATTTAGTTTAAAATAAATAAATATTAAAAATAAAATAAAAAGCATCCAAGTTTCATCTCCACATGCCATGTCCATGCCTATCTGCTTTTGCTTCTCAAAAGCTAGGTCTAGAGGAGCAATGAAAGGAGATGGAAGTTCACCTAAACAAAGAAAGGAGAAAAGAACAAAAACACCCTCTAGGTAGATGTTATCTATTCTCTGTGGTTAGAGAGGTTAATTCCGTGGGAATCACAGCCAAAATTGAAAAAGATGGGACAGGCTGCTGCATACAATCCATTGTTCATAGTGCACTGACTTAGGTGGTGGGGTCTCATAACCAACCACCACACCCACAACCTTCTCCTTCTCACTACAAGGTCCCACACAGAGTAATAGAGTCATTTATTCCTTCATTCATTCTTCCAACAGTATTCATTAAACATCTACCATCTAAAAAGAAAACACACATCTACCACCTGCCAAGGAATAGTACACTGGAGACACACACACCTGACTCAGCCCCACCTGCTCCTGACCTCACTGTCTCAGATGGGAGGCACAGGCACACAGGTCATTACAAGTCCACTTACATAGGAATTGTATACCCAGGAGAGGAGGGAATCAGCCTCACCTGCATTCAAGGCAGAGCCTGAGGAAGACAGAAGCCTATTAGAGATGTATGCAGAGGTGACTCCTTGGGGAAATTTTGAAGGTGGAATGGATTCTCCCAAGGATAACTTCAGGAAGGCCATTGTGGTGAGAAGACTACACCTTTTTCCTGCTTTCCTGTGCTCCCAGGAGCCATTCAAGTAGATTCAAATACCTCCTGCTTCCTCCTGAAGCGTTCCAGTCCCCTTTCAAGCCTTCCTCCCCTTCTCCAGCCTTCTTCACTCTTTTCTGACTCCCTCAACTTTCCCTCCCCGCAGCAACCTCACAACATCCAGTTCTCAAGGATATAGGAAGGAGGAAGGAAGTAATAAGGTCTCTATTCCATTCTTAGCCTTCTCCCCAACCCTTCCTTTCATTCAGCCTGCCCCAGAAGCCCCCTCATCCTCATGGCCCTTCCAGAACACTTCATTATTAGTTATAAAGAAAAGGACTTAAACATAAGTAAGACAGGAAACCATAAAAATCTTACAAGACTCCATAGGCGGCAAAATATCAGACATATGTGGTAGCAACATCTTTACTGATACAGCTCCTAGGACAATGGAAACTAAGGAGAAAATAAACAAATGGGACTACATCAAAATAAAAATCTTCTGCATAGCGAAAGAAACCATCAACAAAACAACAAGGGTCCCCACTGCATAGGAGAACATATTTGCCAATGTTAGATCTGATTAGGGTTTAATCACCAAAATTTATAGGGAACTCATACAACTTAACAAAAGGAAGATAAACAATTCAATCAAAAAATGGGCAAAGGATTTAAATAGACAGTTTTCAAAAGTAGACATACAGAAGGCCAAGAGACATATGAAAATATGCTCAAAGTCACTAATTATCGGAGAGATACAAATCAAAACAAGAATGAGGTACCATCTCACACCTATCAGAATAGCTATCATCAACAAATCAACAAAAGACAAGTGCTGGCAAGGATGCGGAGAAAAAGGAACCCTCGTGCACTGCTGGTGGGAATGCAGACTGGTACAGCCACTTCAGAGAACAGTATGGAGTTTCCTGAAAGTTAAAAATGGAATTCCCATTTGACCCAGTAATCCCACTTCTAGGACTATATTCCAAGAAAACAGAAACACCAATCATAAAGGATATATGCACCGCTATGTTCATAGCAGCACAATTTACAATAGCTAAGATTTGGAAACAGCCTAAGTGCCCCTCAGCAGATGAGTGGATTAGAAAACTGTGGTACCTCTACACAGGTGGTTCTCAACCCTTCAATGCCGCGACCTTTAATACAGCAGGGTCGCCTAAGACCATCGGAAAACACAGATATTTACATTACGATTCATTAACAGTAGCAAAATTACAGTTATGAAGTAGCAACGAAAATAATGTTATGGTTGGGGGTCACCACAACATGAGGAACTGTATTAATGCGGCATTAGAAAGGTTGAGAACCACTGCTCTACACAATGGAATACTATGCTGCTGTAAAAAAGGAATTCCTACCATTTGCAGCAGCATGGATGGATCTGGAGAGCATTATGCTAAGTGAAATAAGCCAGGCAATGAAAGAAAAATACATGATCTCATTCATTTGTGGAATATAATGAACAACATAAACTGATGAACAAAAATAGATCCAGAGACAAAGAACCATCAAACAGACCATCAAACCTCAGAGGGAAGGCAGGGGAGGGTCGGGGGGGGGGGGGTGGTGGTAAGAGATTAACCAAAGGACTTGTATGCATGCATATAAGCATAACCAATGGACACAGAGAGTAGGGAAGTGCGGGCATGTGCTGGGGGGGGTGGGAGCGGCTGGGGAGAGGTCAATGGGGAAAAAGGAGATGTATGTAATACTTTAATCAATAAAGAATTTAATTTTTTTAATGTTATAAAGATAACATTTGTGAGCACTCCATATGTGCTAAGGGTTCTTCTAAGACACATGCTCTGTATTTACTAGGGCACTTCATCTCACAACCTTCTGGGGACCTCCCCATCTGACAGCTTAGAAAACTAAACATAAAAATGACCAGTAACCTGCTGAGATCATGCAGATGGCACGTGCCTGAGCCAGGACAGCCTGGGAAGCTGGTGGCAGGGCTCTGGTTCTCAACCATCACGGAGTGATACCTTCTAACAGCAACCCACCCCAGCTGCAGCACGCATCACCGGCTAGCGGAAACGCACTTTCAAAGCACTAAATGCAGATGCCACCCCCTCAGGTGGTGAAACACCAGACTGAGAAGCTGTCACGGGCCAGGGGAAGCTAAGAAAACATGACAACTACATGCAGTGTGGTGTCCTGGACTGAGCCCTAGAACAGAAAAGGGGACATTCGTGAAAATCTAGTGAAAACCAAATAAACTCTGGATGTCAGTGAATAGTAATGTACCGATATCAGTTTCTCAGTTTCGACCAATGTACTATCGTAATTTAAGGCACTAACAATGGAGGAAACCAGATGAGGGGTAGACAGGAACTCTCTGTACTATCTTTGTAACATTTCTGTACAGCTAAAATAAGTCTAGAATTAAAAAAAAAAAAAAGTCAATTTTAAAAATAAAAGCAAATCTGATGCCCTACCAAGCTGCCCTAACCCAGACAACTAAACATACCAGACAGTATACAGTCCACTGATCTCTTTAGGTGGGGGGCTGAATTTCACTCAGTCTCTAGACAGAGACTGGGGAATGTCGCCTTAGAAAGGGCCCAATGCCAGAAAACAGGCTGACCTAACAGTGGAGACAATGGTGAGGGGAGGAAATGGCAGAGGGGCCTTGTAGGAAGGTGGCTGAAGATCAGGCCCCTCAAGGACTGGAGAGTCTCCAGGTAAGTTCTGGGCAGAACATCCCCATTCATCCACTAATGGTATGGGTGACAGCTGTGTCGGCTGTGGACTGGGAAGCGAACATACAGGGGGAATGAGGCATTCAAGGTCTATGCTATCTCAGAGAGCAGGACATCACAGGGCAGGCAGCTTCTGAAATTAAACAGTGTGTAACTGCTTTTATATATCAACAAAAATAGTTTGTGGAGGTCCTAGGAAGGCAGAGTAAATGCTGTCTGCTCAGGGTCTGAAAGTTTTTCTGCAGTGATGATATTGGCACTGAACCCTAATGGATGTCTCAGATTGGCCAGGGGGAAATGGGGCAGCCAGAGTTTCACTGTGGTATCCACATCTTCTCCTTCGTTTTCTCTCTGAACAAGAGCAACCTTCCATGATGTAATGGGCTGGGGGTTGGGATATAGCTAGGGGCCCTGAAACTCATCCATCCAAGTCCCTGAGGGTGGAACCAGTGACTTCTGGCTCCATCAGCAAATGTATGGATTCCCAGAGTTAATGTTGAACTTCTGGCAAGTAAGGATTCACCAACCCACAGGGAATGGAGTGGGAGGAATAAGTCATAATAATGAATAAGGCATGTGGAAGGGCCAAACTGTTGTTGACTAGTCAATAAATGTTTAATGGGTAACTAACTACCATACAGAGTGCTAGGCACTGAGCCCCATCTGCCACTGCCTGTGCATACAGTAGTTGGGGAGATGAACAAATACAGTATAGGGTGACATAATAAAGCAAGGAAGATTACTTGTTCTTGATCCCACTACTTTTGAGCTGGCGATCTCAATCTACTCTGCACCTCAAGCCCCTAACCTATAAAATGAGAATGATGTAACAGCACCTTGCCTTGCAGAGTTGAGAGGATTAAAGACAAGGTATACAAGGCACATAACACAAGTCCTGTCCTATAGTAGGTAGCTGCTCAATAAATGATTGTTGTCACTGCAGCTGATATGATGACAAGAAGTAACAGAGCCATTAATCTCAAAGACAAGAGGACCTAGAAGACTGAGTCCATCTCATAAAAAAAAGAAGAAAAAAGAGGAAGATGGGTTCAAGTCCACTCCATGGTAACAAATAACCCCACTGACTTATTAGAAGAAAGGTATTTCACTGCGAAGCAATATACGGCCCATGAGGGCTGCTGGAAGGGAGGGAGAATATTCTAGGCTGCAGTTAGGGAGCACTGCCTGTGATGAATGAATTTTGGCATGGTTTTGACACAGGGGAACAAAACGCTGAAAGGGAGGACACATGAACAAGCATTTCTCCCTCAGTGACCGCCAGTCCCCCAAGCCCCACACCCCCCAACTCTTCTACACTCACAGGAATATAAATAAAACTAATCCGCTTCTTTCATCCGAGCATTTTCTCTTCTGGCCTCCGGCTGATGGGTCTGTAATCCCTACCCAATCCCTGTTGCACTCATCTCAGCTCTGCTTCCCATCTGCTCACAGCAAAACAGCTCACCCAGGGAATGAACCCTCCCAGGAAGAGAGAGGAGCTGGGAAGAAATCACTGGCTAGTAGAGGTTTTATCACTGAAGGATGGGATCTCAATGAAGAGATTCCTAAGTAAGGATGTTAAGATCTGGTTACGATCCAAAGCGCCTGGCACATAGTAGGGACTCAATATATATTTACAGAATGAATTAAGTTTTAAAAGGGAAGTTCAGGTCTGTGTTTCCATGGGCCTGAACTAACACTGTTATCCTGAGTAACTCTGATCCCAAAAACACACTAAAACTTCAGATGGGGAAGGGACCAAAGACAAGCCCTTTAGGACACAAGACAGAACAGAAAGAGCAAAAAGTAAGGCTGGCCTTTAGAGCCTCAGATGGTTGATTTCATTAGGTGTTGGTTTTGGAGGGGCCAGTACATCCCATCATATCTATTCCTCTGTAGATCAATCTCCAACAGGGTCCAAAGTCTTTGACCTCTATTCCATACATCACTGGCTTCTCTATTATTATCTACCCTTGATTATGGGGGAGTTTCTTTTCATAACTTAAAGCCCTTTATTTTCCCTATATGGCCATTGACTCTTTAAGACCAGGACTTTATGTAATAATTCTGGCTAACATGATGCCCAGCAGGATGAGGTCAAAAAGAATGAGCATGAACATGCCCACCACATAGAGGTTAAAGAGCAATGATCGTAGTGTATATGTGGGACATTCGCCAATGGGAGAGTGCTTGAGAAAATTCAGGATCCTTACCTTCCTTGGAAGACTTGAGAAGGAACCTGAGCTTAAGCATCACTTCTTCTGGGAAGTGTCCCCACTCCCTAATGCCCTGTCACCAACTCCCACAGGGTATTCCTGCAGTTTTATCACAAAGATGACATCATGTGTCTGTTTCTTGTGAGTCTCCCTGTCTGTCTAGGAAATTCCTAAGACCCAGGAAAATGTGTTCACCATTACACCCTAGCACCATCCCAAGGACCTGGCACACAGTAGGTGCTCAGTAAATGTTTACTGAATGTTTAATAGGTAACTACCTACCTATTAAAGAGGACTAGGCAAGAGGATCCTGGACAGCAATCATCTGGACTCAGCAGATCCAAAGTTCAGCTAGTGAGAAATCAGCAGGACCCGCCTTGTAAGATAGACTAGGTGTAGGCATTGCGCATTCCTGGAGAGCCTGTCCTAGTCACTGAAGAAGATGACTGCTGAGAAAGCCCACCAGGAGGAGCACTGCAAGAGATTAGTCAGGTCTTGTGACCATGGCCACAGGAGAGTGTGCCCTTCAGTGTGGATGCTGCTCCCAACAGGGCAAGTTTGAGGGATTCATACTTCCTGGGGTGGGTGATTATCATGAATCACCTCATTTCACCCTGCTAATGACCGTAGGGGAAAGGTATGAGGATCCACTTCACAGATGCAAGTCTGAGATCTAAGTCCTATAGACTCCAGAGCCTAACAGGTGCTTAGCACAGGCTCACAAATAAAACATTTTACACAACCACATATCCTCAGAGTAGATGGAGGCCTTAAACCACCTGATTTGCCTCCACTTTTTCAAAGATACTCAAATCCCTACAACATGCAATGTTCCAACAAATTCTTGCCTCCTCCCTCCCATGCTAAAGGATTCACAATCTCTCCAGCCAGCCTAGCTGATCCTTGGGCAGCGCTGATCACTAAAAATGCTTTAGTGCAGAATCATAATTTCTACTCATCAACTTCACATTTTCTCCCTGTATCTATACAGAGCAAACCTAACCGTCCACACATGTCTGTCCTCCAGCTCTCTGGAGGCGGTTATCAGCTCTCCTCCCCCAGGGTTTAGAAAGATGCCTCAGAAAGAGATTGCATAGGCTGCTCAGTGTGAAACTGGTTTCATGCAGATTAACAAATGTCTTTCCCTGATAAAAGAAATAAAGAGAGAAGATGGTTATCTTATGGCAGTGAGAGCTGTCTCTGTCCTGGGGGGAGGCGGAGAGAGTAACTGGACTAGAAACCAAAATTTATATAACCTTAACAGTCTTCAGGAAAACATTAATAATGAGATCAACAAAATTCTTTGTTTTACAAAGGAGGAACAGAGAAGCAGAGAGAAAAAATGACACAAAGGGCACTAGCTGGTTTGGCTTAGTGCAATGGTCGGCAAACTGCGGCTCGAGAGCCACATGCGGCTCTTTGGCCCCTTGAGTGTGGCTCTTCCACAAAATACCACGGCCTGGGCGAGTCTACTTTGAAGAAGAGGCATTAGAAGAAGTTTAAGTTTAAAATATTTGGCTCTCAGAAGAAATTTCAAACGTTGTACTGTTGATATTTGGCTCTGTTGACTAATGAGTTTGCCGACCACTGGCTTAGTGGATAGAGCGTAGACCTGTAGACTGAAGGGTTCCAGGTTCGATCCCAGTCAAGGACATTTGCCTGGGTTTCGGGCTCAATCCCCAGTAGAGGGTGTGCAAAAGGCAGCTGATCAATGATTCTCTCTCATCATTGATGTTTCCATCTCTCTGAAATCAATAAAAATATATTTAAAAAAAAGAAAACGACACAAAGGAACACAGTTACTAAGTGGCAGGGTTACAGCTAGGCCCTTTGAACCTGCAGCCCAGTCCACCCATCTCCCTGCTCCAAAGCCGTAGAGCACCTGTTATTTCAGAACTGCAATCCCATAATAACTGCATTTCCCTAACAGCTGCACTGTCTGCAGTCTCATTTGCACCACCACCCCAAGAGGTAAAGGGAGGAAACAGCATTAGCTCCCTGTTCCAGGGAGTAATAAGGAAGCTTGAATTTATACTTGGAATTCAAAGCTTGTTGACAATGGGCTATTGAAAGAGGCCATAGGATATCTTCCTTTGGAAATGGGTCCCTAACTAAGAAAGGGAAAGGAACCGTGTTTTAACACTTCTCTATATTAAGTCTCTGCCTGCTCTTCAGTTTGCACTGTTTTATGATGGCTGGTTGTGCTGACATGGGAAGACCTTCAAAACCATACTCCTCTTCCCTTTCTGCCTCCCCAACCAGCGTGCATCAGAAAAAGAGCACCATGGATGATCACCAGCTGTGACCTGGGGCATCCCTCCGACTCAGGCTGAGCTCTAGTCTCCTCACCTACAAAAACAGTGGCACCCGGCCAGCATGGCTCAGTGGTTGAGCTGTGATCTATGAACCAGAATGTCACAGTTTGATTCCTAGTCAGGGCATATGCCTGGGTTGTGGGCTCAATCCCCAGTGTGGGGTGTGCAGGAGGCAGCCAATCTATGATTCTCTCTCATCATTGATGTTATTCTCTCTCTCCCTTCCTCTCTGAAATCAATAAAAATACATATTTTTAAAAATAATGGCAATATATTCTGCCCTGTGAGTAACCACTGCGAGGCTCAGATGACAGAAAGCAGGTAAGATGCAGAAAGGCTCACTCCCACAACTGCCCCTTCCCTTCTCTCCCTTTCTCACTGACCTGCCTCCTCTGCTGCCCTATTACCTAGAGCAGGTGAAAGGTCATGAAGATATCACCCAAGGGAGGAAAAAGGAAAACAATTGTGACATCATCCTATTAGTTCCTCACACTTGCATGAGGTCTCTATTTTTCCAAAGAGACTTAACAATTAGTAGCATTATGTTTACCATTTACTAGTCCCCTATGTGCCACACACCACACAAGAAGGCTCTGCGTGCTCTCTTGGGGTTAGTCCTCACAACCACCCATTTTACAGATGACAATACTTCGACTCAGAAGTTAAGGGATAAATAGCTAATACTCCTGGCATAAGCTCCCATGTAGATGGACTGTTTTTGTCAAGAGCTAGATTTTTAATTCCATTAAGGCAGAGCCTGTGCCCAAGGTTTAGCACTAGGCCTGTCCCTAGACTGCACTCAATTATTTGTTAAATGAGTCTGTGAATATCTGACTCCAAAACCTATTATGCTTTAACACTTCTCTATATTAAGTCTCATTATGTCATTTCATCTCATAACAAATCTCTAAGGCATGATCATCCCCATTTGACAGATAAGGAAATAGTGGCTGGAAGAGTAAGTAGCCTAAGATTTTACAGCCTTCGTGCAGCAAGACTGGAGGCGGGCTACCTCAGATCCTTTGCCCCCGCCACGGCTGTCCTGGGGATGCTAGGAGAAATTAATAATTATAGACCGCCAGAGCTGGACCCATCTCCGCACGTAACCAGCTCACAGTTGAGGAGGTCACCCAGAAGCCCTGAGCTGCTCCCTAGGAGAGGGGGCAGGTGGGCTGGGTGTCCCTCAGGAGGGAAACAAGGAGAGGAGGAGGCCAGTCCTGGGCGTAGAGCCAGGCAGCGGCGGGAGGAGGTGACCCCGGATCTCACAGAGAGCTCGTCCAGGCCCGAGCACCCCCGCGGACCCCAGCTCCGGACTAACTCTGTCCAGCTTGGGGGTTAGAGGAGAGAGGGGAGGCTACAGGCTTCCAGGAAAGTCGCAGTCCAGCGATGAATCACCGGCACATGATCGGGGGGAGGGGGGGGGAGTGTGGAATGGGCGCGGGATGTGGCCGCGGCTTGGGGAGGGCAGGCCTCACGCGACCCCCCTCCAGCCTGGACTTGGGGAGAGAAGGGAAGGCCCTCTCCCGCGCGGCTCCACCCTCCGCAGCCCCGGCCCGCCGGGTTCCCGGGGGCGGCGGGACTCACGGCCTTCAGCTGCTCCAGCCGGTCCTTCATCCTGGTGCCCAGGCGCCCCAGGCAGGTGAGCGCGTCCGGAGTGAGCGCGTCCCAGGAGAGCTGCCGGAAGTGGCGACCGGGCCGGGCCGGGAGTTGGAGGCGGAGGTGGGCGGCGGTGGCGGCCGGCTAGGAGGAGCGTCCGAGACTACGAGAGGCTCGGCCGCACCGCCCCCTCCGGCCCCACCGGCGCCGCGCGCTCCAAATCCGGCTCCCGGGCCAGCGCCGGCTCGCAATGCTGATGCGCCCGCGGACCCGCCCCTTACCTGGGCCGCGCCCCGCGCCCCGCGCTCCTCCTTAAAGGGGCCGTGCCCAGCCGCTGCCCTGCCATCCGCAGCTACCCTAACTCCCCCTGCTCTTGCTCCTTGTCCCCCGAGGGAGCGGAGAAGTCCAGGAAGAGGACCGTGCGCGGGTAGGTCCCGCCGCAGGGCGGAGGAAGAGCGACTAGGTTTATTTTACCCCAATTCCATTCGACAGCCATTCACTACCTGTGCCACGTTTTGTATTAGGACCCGGCCCTCGATACTCATTCATTGCGGGGCGGGGACAAAGTATCCTAGACAAAGAACCCTAACCCAGTGTGATTTCTGCTATAATGGGTGGGAGAGGGGCATTCTAATAACGTAATTTGAATAGCTGATAGAAGGTAGTCCTAGAGGAAATAACTAGAAGTGAAGCGCGAAAAGGCAGGTTGGAAGGAAGAATTTCATGATGTAGGCAGTGGGGACCCTTCAGAGACACGTTAAGCAGTTCAGTATTGGAGTCACAACACCTGCCACTGACAATTTGTATAACTGGGGAAATCACCATTTCTCGGGGGGGGGGGGGCTGTTTCCATATCTATAAATCAGGGATAATACCCACTGTAACAGAGGAGGAATAATTGATTGGTAAAGTATAGAGCAAGGTTGTAGGTACAAATAGTTTTATTGGGAAGCTTAAGCGGTTCTCGCATCCTACGTGGTGCAGAGATTCCCAGGTGAGTTATACCTTATGAAAAGGGGGCGAGGTCTTCACACTACCCCCCTTCTTTGTTCCCTCTTCTCCCCTCCCCCTTCTCTCTTCCCTATTTGTCCTCTTTCTTGGGAACAAATAAGATACCCAGCAAGAGTGGCTTTCTGCTGAAAGCGGTTTGGCTCAGTGGATGGAGCATCAGCCTGCGGACTGAAAGGTCCCAGGTTCAATTCCGGTCAAGGGCATGTACCTGGGGTGCGGGCACATCCCCAATAGGGGGCGTGGAGGAGGCAGCTGATCGATGTTAAACATCAATCCTCTCTGTAAAAAAATCAATAAAATATATTTTTAAAAAAAGAGTGGCTCTCAATAAATGGGACTGACAGTCTGAAGATTCATTTCTCAAGTCAAGAAAAGAATCTGCTCTATGCATTCAGGTTAAAGGGCTGTAATATTTTTCTTAATTCTAACTGATTTTTGCCCTCTTCTGCTATCTCAGCATGTGCTCCATGCTGATTTCATCGCTTCCCATAAAGATACTTACAGGCCGTGAGTGGCCATGCTATTTGAACCCTCTTTGGTCCTGAATGCTTCCTTCTACCCAGGTGTTAGCTAGGTGGAGTTTCCCATCTGTGGTACAACAGGCGTTTGCGCCCCCTGGTGGCCATGCACAGAAAAAGAGTGTATTTCAGAGATACTAGTATAGAGTGTCCCCCAAAAATGTATTCACTTTTTAACACCTGATAGATCAATTTTGAAAATGAAATGTAAATACTGCCTTTATAATTATTCAAAGTGAGTGTATACATTTTTGGGACACCCTATATATCCCACATCCTCTTAATCTTTGTTGGGAGAGCTAGGTCCCCATATTTCAGGAAAAGGTCTCCGACACAGAGTTTTGCCACAAAACAGCTGTCACTTGACATCACACAATCTATGTTCTCATCTTTCAAGTAAGAGAGATGATCAAGGGAGAAACCAAGATGGCGGCATAGGTAAGCACCTAAACTGCTGCCTCGCACAACAATTTCAAAACTACAACTAAAAGACAGAACGGACACCATCCAGAACCACAGGAAAACTGGCTGAGTGGAAATTCTACAACTAGAAGGAAAGAGAAAAGCTCCTGGAGAATTGGAGGAATGGCAAAGGGTTGAGGTATGGCAAAGGGTCTTTGCGTGCAGAGATGAAGGGCGACTGAGAGCCTGGCTGACTTTCTCTGGTGGGAGGGGGAAGGAAGCCCCTGACTGCACTGAACCCCAGTTCCAACTGCACTAAACCCCAGTTCTGAGCAAAACCCCGTGGACCGAGGCTCATACAGGGGGAGTCTGGACTGTCAGGTAGAGAGAAAGGCACTCCGATACTCGGAGACCCGGGGAAGACCCGGGGAGCCCCAGCAGGCAGGGGTCTGGAGGCGCGCGCAAGTGCGCACAAAGACTGCGAGGTTCCCACAGGCTTTCCCTAGCTGAAGGGAATGGGAAGCTCCTGACTGCACTGAACCCCAGTTCTGACTGCACTGAACCCCAGTTCCAGGCGAGCCCCTGGGGACCCACGCTCTTGTGGGGGAAACTGGACTCTGGGGCGGAGGCTCGGGAGCTGGGGAAGTCAGAGGTTTGGAGGCGCTCACGCACACGCACAAGAGCAGAGCTGACGGGAAGCCAAGACTGTCTGCTCCGCCCTGAGACTCCACCCCATGCAAGCTGAGCACAGAGGCTTTTGCAATTTGGCAAGTCTAATCCTATAAGGCTGTCTCCAGCACCAAACTTCTCCCAGCATAGACACAGCTGATCCTCACAGCCAACTGACCTGGAGGTCAATTCCTCCCAGTGATACCAACAACAATCAAGACTTAACTACAACAAGGCTGTACACACAGTCCACAAAGGGGTGCACCAACAGTGTCCACCTCAGCTTAACTGGGAAGCCGACCCTCTGGGCCATATAGGAAACCTAGCACACAAAGCTACCCTACCAACTCAGGGAAGCAGTGAAAATGCGGTGACAAAGAAACAGATCACAAACGAAAGAAATGGAGGAAAACAAACGACTGGATATAGAGTTCAAAACCATGGTTATAAGGCTTTTCAAGAATATCCTAGAAAAGGCCGATAAATATAATGAGACCCTCGAGGATATGAAAAAGGACCAACTAGAAATTAAACATACACTGAATGAAATAAAAAATATTATACAGATACCCAACAATAGACTAGAGGAACGCAAGAATCAAGTCAAAGAATTGAAATACAAAGAAGCAAAAAACATTCAACTGAAAAAGCAAAAAGCAAAAAAAAAATCCAAAAATTTGAAGATAGTGTAAGAAGCCTCTGGGACAACTTCAAGCGTACCAACATCAGAATTATGGGGGTGCCAGAAGAAGAGAGAGAACAAGATACTGAAAACCTATTTGAAGAAATAATGACTGAAAACTTCCCCCACCTGGTGAAAGAAATAGACTTACAAGTCCAGGAAGCACAGAGAACCCCAAACAAAAGGAATCCAAAGAGGACCACACCAAGACACATCATAATTAAAATGCCAAGAGCAAAAGACAAAGAGAGAATATTAAAAGCAGCAAGAGAAAAACAGTTAGTTACCTACAAGGGAGCACCTACACGATTGTCAGCAGATTTCTCAACAGAAACTATGCAGGCCAGATGGGAGTGGCAAGAAATATTCAAAGTGATGAATAGCAAGAACCTACAACCAAGATTACTCTACCCAGCAAAGCTATCATTCAGAATTGAAGGTCAGATAAGGAGCTTCACAGATAAGAAAAAGCTAAAGGAGTTCATCACCACCAAACCAGTATTATATGAAATGCTGTAAGGTGTTCTTTAAGAAGAGGAAGAAGAAGAAAAAGGTAAAGATAAAAATTATGAACAACTAATACATGTCTATCAACAAGTGAATCTAAAAATCAAGTGAATAAAAAATCTGATGAACAGAATAAACTGGTGAATATAATAGAATCAAGGGCATAGAAAGGGAGTTGACTGACAATTCTCGGGGGGAAAAGGGTGTGGGGGGTACAGGAAGAGACTGGACAAAAATCATACACCTATGGATGAGGACAGTGGGGGTGAGGTAAGGGCAGAAGGTGAGGTGGGAACCGGGTGGAGGGGAGCTATGGGGGGGAAAAGGAGAAACAATTGTAATAATCTGAATAAAGATTTGTTTAAAAAAAAAGAGATGATCAAAACTAATGATTTCCATTCTTCAAGGTAAAAAATATAATATATTCTATAATATATTCTTTATTTTCATTTGTAGATCTGTTTTGAAAGATGCTATATACTTACTATGTCATAAGAAATTTGATTCCCTCAAACTCAGATACAGAACACAGACTTGTGTTTGGGGAAAAGGAGCAAAATGGGTAAAAGTGATCAAGGGGTACAAACTTTCAGTTACTAGATAAGTTAGTTCTGGGTAGGTAATGTATAGCATGGTGACTATAGTTATTAATACTATATTGTATATTTGAAAGATGCTAAGAGAACAAGTTTTCATCATAAGAAAAATATTGTAACTATGTGAGGTGATGAGATTAGTTAGGTAAAAACACGTTGGCTTCCATCCATCTCTTTCTGTTTTTCTCATTCCCTATCTCCTTCTCTCTCACCTGCTCACTCTGATAAAAGGCAGCTGCCATGTTGTGGGTTGCCTTAGGGAGAGGCCCACATAGTCAAGAGGGTGGCCTCCAGCCAGCAAAGAACCAAGGCCCTCTGTCCAACAGCCCTTGAGGGCTGAGTCCTGCCAACAGCTATGTGAGTAACCTTAGAAACAGACCCTTTTCCAGTCAAGCATGAAATAGGACTGCAGCCTCAGCTAACACCTTCACTGCAGTCTTGTGAGAGATCTTGACACATAGGCACTTAACTGAGCTGCACCTGGATTCCTGAATCACAGAAGTTTTAGGACAACTTGTTATGCAGCCATAGATCATATACAAACTGTAAGGGGCAAAACTACAAGTCAGAGATTTTATTGTCCATCCTGGTTATTCTCTATCCTTCCTGCCATGGGGAGCAATAGCTGTGGAGGATAGAAAGACTCTTCTCTTTAATTGTCTAGCTCCCCTTATCTTTTTTTAAATTGTTGACAGTATTACAGATGTCCTCCAAATTCCCCCCTTTTCCCCTCCTCCTCCAGGGCTGCCCCACCACAGGCCTTCACCACACTATTGTCTGTGTCCACTAGTTATGCATATACTATATAATAAAAGGCTAATATGCAAATTGCCTGAACGGTGGAATGACCAGTTGCTGTGACATGCACTGACCACCAGGGGGCAGAGACTCTGTGCACACCCACAGGGGGAGCACTGCTCAGCCAGAAGCCAGGCTCATGGCTGCTGAGCACAGGAGCAGTGGCAGGAGCCTCTCCCGCCTCCACAGCAGTGCTAAGGATGTCTAATTGACCACTTAAAAGTTCAAAAGACTAAGCCGTCAGTTGGACATCCCCAAAGGCTCCTGGACTGAGAAAGGGTGCAGGCCGGGCTCAGGGATGGCCCCCTCTGTGCATGAATTTTGTGCACTAGGCCTCTAGTATGTATATAAATTCTTTGGTTAATCTCTTCCCATCTTCCCCCCTACTTCCCCTCTGAGATATGTCAGTACTGAACACCACACTCTGGAGATACTACCTAAAGGTACATCAACCAGAAAGTGGTCTCACCTGTTTCACAGCAGGCTCTGGCAGTCTAGATGGGGTGAATCTCAGTGTGACATCCCATCGATATTGCCATATTCTGTTCATTAGAAGTGAGTCACTAGGCTCAACCCACAATCAAGGGAATGAAGACCAGGAACTATCTAGAGGGCTGCCTAGTACATAGTTCAAATCCCAATTAATGCCAAAGTTATGCTATTTCACCTTTGCAGAGCTTTCCCCTTCCCCATATCTGAGATCCTCATCCACCAGGACTGAGTTAAGTGGCCCTTGAGCTGCCTCTATGATACCCTGGGCTTCTCCATCATAGCCTCCACCACACCAATTACAGGGGCACAGTCTGCCTCCCACCCCTTCTGCAAGCTCTGTGCAGCCAGTAGCCTTGTCTCTTCTCCTCACTGATGTGGACCCAGCCCTAAACTTAAGGCCAGAAATGCACCAGGCACTTAGTATATGTGTAGTAAATTTATTAACTGAATGTTCTTTGTAAGATGGCTCCGTTTTCTCTTTCTTCTGATTAAAACTGAAATTTTAGTCTGAAATCATACCAATATTCACCTACATTTTGTTCTTGCTTTGTGTGTTAAAACTGATTAAAACTCCCCAGTTGGCTTTTTATTACAAAAAGTAGGGAGTCCAGACTCAGAATGGCTTTCAAATAAATCACTCCCTGACAATGTGTGTCTCTCATATTGATGTCTCTCTCCCCATCCCTTCCACTCTCTCTAAAAAAAAAAATCAATGGGAAAAATATCCCTGAGTGAGGATTAACAACAAAAGAATCAATAAATAAAAAAATTAAAATTGGGGTTTTATATGTTTTATAGCCATTTAAATTTTATGTGTTTTTCTAAAACGCTTAAAGAATTTAAAGTCTTGCCCTGACCGGTTTGGCTCAGTGGATAGAGCGTCGGCCTGTGGACCGAAGGGTCCCAGGTTCCATTCCGGTCAAGGGCATGTACCTTGGTTGTGGGCACATCCCCAGTAGGGAGTGTGCAGGAGGCAGCTGAATCGATGTTTCTAGCTCTCTGTCCCTCTCCTTTCCTCTCTGTAAAAAATCAATAAAATAAAATTTAAAAAAAAGAATTTAAAGTCTTTATATTTAGTTTGTCAATGATTATATTTTTCATTATGCAACTTGATATTCAAATTTTGCTTTGTGATTTTCATAGTAATTAAATTCTGAAATCATACAAATATTCACCTACATTTTGTTCTTGCTTTGTGTGTAAAATTTTACATAAAACATCATTCTGGAATGTATTCTGGTATAAGTGTGCTATAAGGATTTAACTTTTTGCCCCAAATAAGTAACCAATTACTTAAGCAGAATTTTTAAATCATGTTTCCTTCATCTATTGAATTGAGATGTCATCTTTGTCATATATAAATGAAGTTTTATGCTGTTGTTTATTGCTTACTCTGTTCTGTAAATCAATCAAACCAACACCTCCTTATTTACAAGTATTTTATAATCACATCATAATATTAGAATCTATTTTTCCATAAACTTGCCATGATTAAAACAAATAGGCCTTCTTTCAAACAGACTGTGGTGGTTTTAAAATATGTCCATAAATTCTTTGTTACCCCTTCCTTTATAAGGATCTCCTTATACCCTTCCCTTTGAGCACGGACTGTACTTACTAACTTATTTCTAACAAATAGAATGCGGAAGAAGTGATACATATGACTTCTGAACCCAGTCATCAGAGATATTGTGACCCCTCTCTGGGGGAAGCTGCCATGTCCTGAGAACAGTCAAGAAACCCTATAGAACCCTAGCCAATTTGGCTCAGTGGATAGAGTATTGGTCCTCAGACTGAAGGGTCTCAGGTTCCATTCCAGTCAAGGGCACATACCTTGGTTGCATCCTGGTCAGGGTGAATCCCAACCCAGAGAGTGCAGGAGGCAACCCATTCTTGTGTCTCTCCCACATCAATGTTTCTTTCTGTCTGTCCCTCTCCCTTCCACCCTATCTAAAAATGAATGGAGAAGTATCCTCGGGTGAGAATTAACAACAATAACAAAAACAGGCAACTGGCCAGATTCAACGAAGGGCTATAGTTTGCCAACCCTTGGTTCATAGGGCACCAATTCTGTGAGACTTGAGGTTACCTAGCACAAGTTTTGTAGCACTCCATGCATACTTGCAAACCAATTAATTACCATCTTATCCTTGGCCTGTTCCACTTCTTTAAGGTTCAGCCCCAGCACATGTAAACATTTGATTTTGTTAAATTGTCACAGGATTAACAGATTGGGTGTTTGGAATTAGACAAATCTGTTGCCAGCTTTGCCACTTGCCACTAGGTGGTCTGGGACAAATTACTTAACATCTCTAACCCTCAAATTCCTTATCTATAAAGTATCTATGTCATAGAGCTGGCACAAGGAAAGATTCAGTGAGATGACCTAAAACACCTAGCAGAGTGCCAGGCAAACTTCAATCAGTAGTAGTAGTATTGGCATCATCCTGCCAGTGAACCACTACTCTGTAAGGCAATTATCATTAAACCCATTTTACAAAGAAATTAAGGCTCAAACTTGTTTACATAGCATTCCCAAAACTGATAGCCAGTGACAGAAAGCACTGATTCACACCCAGAACTTGTATTTCCACTAACAGGAAAGGAATTTACTGTATGCCACTCCAAGGCGAGACTGCATTTTAAGACACCCAGAGGAAGGAGTTGTGAAATGCAAGAGAACTCATTCTTCGCGGTGCAAGTTTAGTCCTTGCGGGGAAAGAGAGAATTTCGTGAGATCTAAGGCTGAAAGGGCATGGGAGGTGCTAGTGGCTGTTACAAACAACCAAGATTTCAGAAATTAGTGTGTGGAGGCTCCTATTCTGGACACTCTTTTCGAGCTTTGATCCTAAGAAGGTGGTGTCACCCCGCCGCGCACTCAGCCTGGCGCTTCTCAGCCTCTATGACCTTGCTGCCCACGGCCGCGCTGCCCTTTTTGGCTCTCCCGCTCCACGTGCCTGGAGCGCCTGGCGCCTAAAAATATCGCCCTAGGGAACCTCCCGGAACATGCCTTCGGCTTTTTAAAAACCAGGCGCCATCGCCACTTTGAGACACATAAATCACTGCCCAGACCTGCTGTTAAATCAGCGGTTGATGTGCCGCAGAAAGTGGCGACGAATTCAGCCCCTGTGGATGACATGAACTTTTCCATTTTTTTCCCCCTCCACTTGACGGGTAGCATAAATTGTGAGGACCGCTGAGCAGCCCAAAGACTGTGTTGGGCGTTAGAAAAAATAGCCCAGGAATCTCTCTTTCTTCCAACTTAGACTAAGCCTGGAACGCTTCAAAGCCATATCCTGTGACAATCACAAGGGTTTTCTCCGCCCCAACAGTGACGGAAAACTCGTGACTCTGACCTGAGCGTTGGGCGGGCGCAGAGAAACCGGGGCGGAGCTGCAAGTCGGAAGGCAAGGAAGCCCCCCGACTGGCTGCGCGTGCGCAATCTCACACCACGGGGCTTCCCGCCGCTGAGTGTAGGAAACCGGACGCCAAATCTGTCCCCGCGCAGACGCCGCCGCCGGGTGCAGAGCAGAGTGGCCGCCCTCCCTCAGGCGCGCCTGCGCACGTCCCCACGCACGCTCCGGCGTACGGCGGCGGCCGGGGGTCGCGAGCCGGTGGAGGACCCGCGCGCGGAGGAGCCCGGGGAGTCAACTCTTTTTCCCTCCCTTCCCCATTCCCCTCCCCGCTCCCTCCCCCTCCCCAAGAATGTTCCGCTACGAGGTGAGCTGTGGCGACCGGAAGTGACCCCTCCCTCCCTCCCGCTCCCCTTTTCCTCTCTTATCCCCTGAGCTTCTGTCCCGCGCTTCGGAGGACGGGTGGGCGTTGGGCGGTGGGACCCCCGGGACTCAGAGGAGCGCCTCGCACCTGGGGTCGTGGGTTTCATCCTAGAGCTGTGTGAGCTGGCTTCGGAGGACGGGACTGTCCTATTAGTTGTCGCTGGGTAGAGTTGGACTCGGTTTTGAGATGGAGAGGGCCCGTTAAGTGCCTTAACCGGACCACCTGCCAACCCCAACCCGGGAGGAGCCGCGGAGGGGAGGCGTTGCATCCATCCGGTGGCTCTTCTAGAGGAAGAGTCACCTGGGAAAGCCCAGAGACACGTTTCCCGCCCTGGATCAGGAACCACCTTTCGTCCAGTTACACCTAAACACACAGGAAACCACCGGGTCCATGGGGCCTGGGCTTGCCCTTTGACTGGGTCCGTAGACTGTTTACTAAAGAGGCCTGGGAGTTGGGAGGGGGCGTGTCCAGCAGAAGTTCCTTTTGGGCGAGTGGAGGGAGACGTGGGTTTGGTGACGGTCCCGGTAATGTAGCAATAGTCGAGAGTCCTGAGCTTGTCACTAATTCACTGTGTGACCTTGAGCGACTTCTAATCTCTGGCCATAAAGTCTCCAGGTTTGTAGAATAAAGGGGCTTGTCTGCATAATCTCTAAAAGCCTTTCCAACTTAAAAAAACAGTGATTTGGTTAAGTAGATCTTTGTGATTTGGGAGGAGTGCCGCTGGATGTTGCCTTTAAGGTGGAAGCAATTGCATACCTGCTTTGTGCACGTTTGTGAGAGCTTAAGATGGGTGAAATGGCCCTTTGGCTTAACCGTACCTTCGGGAACAGTCTAAACTAGGAGGTAGCCAGGCATGGTATAACAGAACCCTGCCTTCCGATTCTGAGTCTTTGGAAATTGTGGCCACACTTGATACTTGATTGGAAATGGTTTAAAACCAAACTAACTGTATGAAAACATGGAGGGAGGTGATAAGTGGTAGGCAGTTGCCAAAAGAAAAGAAAACTTAGAAAATCAGTTAAAAACTAAAGTGTAAGGAGGAAATGTTTACAATACAACCTACCTAAGTTGTTACGGTGATATCTAGCATTGTTCAGCAACCCGCAGTGTTTGACTAAATCTCTTCCTCATTTAATCCTCATAACTATGAGGTAGGTGGTATTGCTCCTCTATTATCTCTTAGGAGACTGAGACTTAGAGCCTGACAAAGCCTGTGGCACAATAGGTGCTCAAGAGGTACTTAGTGAATTAATTTTAAAAAGTGATTTGCCCAAGTTAACACCACTTGTAAGAGTGGAGTCAGAACTTGAACTTGCCATATCACAACTTTTTGAGAATTTACTTAATTGTGGTTGAAAATTTTAGCTTTCTGTTTTATCGCCAGAGTTTGGGCCAATAGGAAACAGAAAAGGGGAAAGATAAAAAATGAAGAGAAAGCTTTAAAAGAGAATAATAAAATAGTTGAAAAGATGACATGAATATGGGGAAGGTGAAAATTTTGTTGAACAATACACTAAAACTCAAAGGGTTCATTTCATTTGTCATTATTATTCTAACCAGTGATGTAAAGGAAGTTGGCAGACCATGAGGAAATGCTCTTACTAGATTCCTGATAGAGAAGTGGAATGTTTGCGGGGAAAGGTTAAATGAAACAAGGAATGGGAAAGAGAAACTTGAAAGGGAAGAAGATACTGAAATTTTCCAATGTTGGAGAAATTGAGGGGTAGAAAAAAATGCCATCTTTACAAAAAGTCATAATGAAGATATTACGCTGATTGGGAAAGTAAGATGAACATTTTACAATGTGGTTGTGAACTTCATGAATAGCTAAATCTCCTTTCTCTTTTTAGTCTTTGGAGGATTGTCCTCTGGATGAAGATGAAGATGCATTTCAAGGCCTGGGAGAGGAAGATGAAGAAATTGACCAATTCAATGATGATACATTTGGGTCAGGTGCAGTTGGTAAGTGATATCTCTTATTATTATCTTGGTCTCCTGACAGTTTCAAATGTTCTCTTTTATAAGTGCTTTGTTTTGGTAGGAATAACCTCAGTCACTAATTTAGCAAACTCTCCCATTCTTGGTCTTAGAATAGTCTAGGCTTGACTAGAAGCATCTACCCTTCTCCTCTGGACCTCTTTTTGCCTCACTTATAAAACCAGGTGTTCTGTAAGCTCTGTTCCTTCCAGCTATATGATCTTTTGCTCTCGGTTGACACTATAAGGAATTCAAGTGGTTAGAGAAATAGATATTTTTCCAAAGGTTTAAAATTATCCTAGGAGAGGGGAATTTATTCGTGGAGCATGTAACTTAAGGAAAATTAGTTGAACTGGGAGAAAACTCAGATTTGGATATGTATAATTTTAAAATTCAGTTGATCAGTAGTATATATTACATGACCCTGCTATTGTCTTAATAGTATCTTCAATAAAATAAAAACCCCTTTATTCAAAGAATATTGGTGATAGAAAGTCTTCATAAGTTAGAAATAAGATGAAATTTTCCCATCCTTGGATATAGATAAATATTGTAAGAGTTGGAAAAGGTTATAAAAAGTTAAAAAGCCAACCTATTCCTAGAGGCCACAGAGCTGTGGTTACTGAGATGGGGAATTTAGAGAGCAAGCTTATATGGTAAAGTTTGAGAATTAGAGATCCTAGGACAAGTTACATTAATAAGTTAAAATTAAACTGAACGTTTTAAAAAAATGAAGAGGTAAGGCTCAGTGGAAATATTTTTGCTCTATTGATATTGAAAATGGCAACAACTGTTTTTTCTGGGATGTGTAAATATTTATGATTTCTTTGGTATCAAGCACTCTGTCTATGCAACAAATATTCAAGTAACAGGAAGAAGAAATATAACTGTAATGGGTAATCCCAAGTTGTTGAATATAAAAAACAAAAAAGAGGTCTTAAAAGTGTTATAATGGTTACTGGTGTTACAGTGACCTAAACAGCTTAAATTTATTAAAGCTTAGACTGAGTAGAATGAATTGGCAAAAATGCAAGAGTATACTATTATCAACCAGGTTTACAAAAATCAGTAGAGAGCTAAAAAAACTGCCACTACTAGGAACAGCAAAAGAAGTGTTTAAGGTAGAAGGATAGACTCATTATAGAAGGGAACCAAAGACCTTTTGGATTATGGCCATAGTTTATGACATGAGATCGTCCAAGAGGATGACATAATCTAAGATGCTGTTCTCTCTCCATGGAGATCACAGGCAAAAGCAATAGAATAGAATTACAAAAGCAGGGAACAATTTGAATTGCAAATTGTATTTGGAAGTTAATTTACTAATAACATATAGAATATAATAGAAGCTACAAACATTGCATGCTTGTTTCTATAACTTCGTATCTTAATTGTATTGAATCTTATCATTTTTAAGCAAATTTCTCAGTATTAAAATGAAGTTGATGGAGTTGATTTATAGATATTATATTAAGATGAGGCAGCATAATAATATGTACTCAGTTTTGAACCTGAACAGATGAGGACTAGTCTTGCCTTCTCATTGACTTCCAGAATGCTGTGGACAGTTTTCTGAGTTCCTTACAAGATGGGGGAAATACTGCCTTAAAAGGATGCTAGAGTTTCAGAACTGTATTTTATAAGCTAGAAAGAAAGAAAAGTCCTGGGGTTACACCAAAAAGACTACGTAGTAAAAAACAAAGGCAGGGAAATGAAATAGCATTTGATTAGCCCACTTCATACCCTCAGGCGTAAGGGGTGATTAATAAGGATTTCTTGATTATTAACAAGGTTTACAATGGAGAAAAAATTTCAAAACACAAGCCCTTTCTATTGAGTATAATATACTTGAATTGTAAAATTAAATTCTTAATTTCTCATAACATCTTGATCTAAATACTATAAAGGTTTCTGAAAGGGAAATTGCTTTCTAAGTCCACCTGCGACTTGCTTACTACATCTCTACAAGAAGATATACAGCTGGTGTAGAGAATTTAAACCAGGAGATAAAATGTCAGACCTTTGACATATGTTTTGGTGTGATAGTTTCTAATTCAAGGAGTGTCTTGAATGAAACCTGTTAGTACAGTAGTTAATTTTAAGTCGCTGGCTACAAATGCTCTCATGTCACCTTTCCTTAAGAAACGAGTCACTGTCTTTCTCATGGAAAAATGTTTGCATCATCTTAGAGCAATAAATGCACCACAGTAATCTCAACTCTAAAAATAAATGCTTAACACTTAGAAAATGCTTAATATGTACTAGGCACCATTATCAATGTTTTACATATAATCCTCACTGTGTGAGGTAGGTGCTATTATTATACTCATTTTAACAAATGAGAGAGGAAAGTGACAGAGAGGTTAAGTAACTATAAGTGGAATTAGTTTAAACTAGCAGTTAAAGCAGTCTTTGGGAATCTCCTGTCCCCCATCCTTCCTGCTTTTATTTATAGCTACTATCATCTTTAGGGATTGAGATTGCCTTAAAGTTAAATCACCTGTACTTCCTTATTTTGTTTTTATTTTAAAATATCCATCAGACAGACCTCAGGAGAATTATGACAAGAGTTAAGTTTATGGGAGCAATGAGGAATTTACTAACCCACATGAGGGTATAGGTTAATGAGTTAAAGAAAAACAGCTCTTTTTCCCTTTATTTCTCTGTTTTTCTTTTGCCAACCTCCTGCGTCCCTCCCCAGCCCTGATCGTGCACCAGTGGGGTCCCTCGACCTGGCTTGCACCCTCTCACAATCCGGGACCCCTTGGGGGATGTCAAAGAGCCAGTTTTGGCCCAATCCTGCAGGCCGAGGGGACCCCACTGGTGCATGTGCACTGGGCCTTTAGTATTTATGTAAGATTCAATTCTATTGATAAACTAAAGCTAATTCAACTTATCCCCTACTGATGGAAATTTAGATTTGCAAATTCTCAATTTAATCCTATATAATAAAAGCCTAATATGCTAAGTGTCTGGTCATCCGGTCGTCAGTTCAACCAATCAAAGCGTAATAAGCTAATGATATGCTAAGGCCACTCAACCGCTCGCTATGACATGCACTGTTTATCATTTTTACCAATGTGGATTGAGGTCCAGTATTGGTATATCTAAGTAACTATGTTTAGGTCATTTGAAAAAGGTATAGGGTGACATATCTAACCTCTTATAATAAGGACATTCCATCTCTGACGTTGCTTCAGATGATTTTTCACAAAACCAAGTAACACCTGAAATGATGATGATGGTATTTATGGCATAGATTCCTTTGCATGTTTAAAAAAGCAGCAATTCACAACAGTCATTCTCACAGAGTATGGCTATTTAATCAGTATGTTTTAAAATGTAGTTATTAAGGCCCTAGTTGATATGGATCAGTGGATAGAACATTGGCCCTCAGACTAAAAAGGTCCTGGGTTCGAATCCAGTCAAGGGCACGCACCTTGGTTGCAGGCTTGATCCCTGGCCCTGGTCAGGGCGCATGTGGAAGGCAACCAATCGATGTGTCTCTCTCACATCGATATTTCTCTTTCTCTGTCTTTACCCTTCCTTTCCACTCTCTCTAAATATCAATGGAAAAATATCCTTGGGTAAGGATTTACCAAAAGAAAAAAATGTAGTTATTAAGGACAGACAGACTACTCATTTTTGGTAGGACCTGGTAAAGTTAGTAAAGACAGGTATGGAAACAGTGAATGAAAACAACACAAATTAGAACTTGACTGCATTCGAACCAATCTGTTAACAAATTAACTCCTTAAATTTAGAAAATAAATGTAAAAACATTCCTTATTTGGGACTATAGACTTCCTTTTTTTTTTTTTTTGCATTGCTGAGTTAGTAAAATTACAAAGAAAATTTGTCCTTTAAAAACTTTCTCAGTTTACTGTTCCTTGGTAAAGATGACACAGATATTAATGTCACACGCTGGCTGGGCTAAAGTGGATTTTAAAGTACATTTAAATCTATGGCAGTGCCCAAATCTAGACAGTGGTTCTAATCATGCCAGATTATAAATTTGGAAGTCCCACTTCCCTCACTTTGGAGGTTGGCCAGCTAGGGAGGGACCGTGGGAGGGCTCCAGGGCGTGTCTGGCCCATCTCACTCAGTCCCAATCAGCCGGACCCCAGCAGCAAGCTAACCTACCAATTGGAGCATCTGCCCCCTGGTGGTCAGTGCACGTCATAGCGACAGGTCAGTCAGTCAACTGCCCCCTCGTGGTCAGTGTGCATCATAGCGAGCAGTTGAGCAGCCTTAGCATATCATTAGCATATTACACTTTGATTGGTTGAACAGACACAGCATATTAGGCTTTTATTATATAGGACTAGAGGCCTGGTGCATGAATATGTGCACATTGAAAGGAAATTAATTAGAAGAAGTATTTTAATATCGCTATTTACCTTTCTCTATAATAGAAGTGTCAGCCAAAGTCACGATCCACAATGGCAGATGGAAACACACGTGTGTAATTGGCGCCAGCAAGAGCTTTATATATATATAGATAAACTTGCTTTATTAGACCTGCTTTCTGACTTAGCTAAACTTTTCCCAGCCCAGTGAAGCACCCCAACTTCTCTTTCAGGTAATTATCAGTAACACAGCAGTAAATATTAACATGAAGCAGATTATTATTGTGGGTCATTCAGGGAGAACAGAGGGTAAAATATTTAACTGCAACAGTGACTATATTCTGTGCAGTGAGAAAACCTGAAGTCATTTTTAGGTTCACCATTTCTTCTTTTCAGTTGGGTCAAGTTTCTAAGCTTTCTAAATATCCATTTTCCAGCTAATGGAAAGAAAATAGGATTCCACTGAGTCTCCTATCTACCTACTCCAGGACTTCTGTGAGGATCAGATGAGATGAGGCATGGGAAAATGCTTCACAGACATTTGGTTAAAGTGTAAAATGTTTCCACCTGGCTATAAAGCAAGTCAGGTTCCTGGGCTGAAGGAACTCCAAGAAGGCTAGTCACTAGGGAGAGGAAGCCAGGCATTGCTACATGACATCAATACCTGGTGCCCACAGCCACCATTTCTGGGCTGGGCTGGGCTGAGCTGTGGGCCGCATTTTGCTCCATGGGGTCTCGGCAGTGTTGGCTGCGATTTGGTGGGCTGTCACTCTGTAGTGGGTGGGCCTGTGTCCCACTTGGCAGAAGCTGAGTGTTGCTTTGTGGGCGCCAGATTCGTGGTGCCATTTCTCTGTAACTGGCCAGTGTGTGTCATAGCAGCTTCTGCATTGAGCATCTGCCCCCTCATGGTCAGGGCGCATCATAGCAACCAGTTGGATGGTCGGACACTTAACATTTTAGCCTTTTATATAGATAGATAGATAGATTAAAAAGAATGAGATAATACCAGTAGTTATGTGTGTGTATGCATGAAAAGATGCCCAAGATGTATTCTTAAACAAGTTGCACATGAACCCCTCAGAAAATTGTCAATTCCCGGCAGGTGTGGCTCAGTGGTGGCGCATCAACCTATGAACCAGGAGGTCACAGTATGATTCCAGGTCAGAGCACATGCCTAGGCTGCAAACTTGATCCCCAATGTAGAGCATGTAGGAGGCAGCCAATTAAGGATTCTCATCATTAATGTTTCTATCCCTCCCTCCCTCTCTTCCTCTCTGAAATAAATAAAAATATATGTGTGTTTTTTAAATTGTCAGTAATCTAAATCTTTTTTTAAAGTGGTTACCATCTGTTAGACCCTACTTATCAGGCAACTTTTTTTTTTCTTGTCATGATGCCTTCAGTTTTTCCTTCTCCTTCTAATATAGTATACGGAAATATTATGGGGGGGATTGTCATTAAGAACACTTTTTGAGAATTCTTTGTTTTTATGTTAGTTATAAAGGGAATTACTTGTTATTCCTCTGTTGAATTTTATTGGATATACAAAATAAAATTAAAATCAGAATAAAATATATAACATATACGAAAGAATACATGGGTGTTTGTGGATTAGAAAGTAGTGCATGTTTAGATGAGGTGAAGGTAAAATTAACATGAAAAGGTTATTTAGGGAAAGCTTCAATGAAGATGGAAAGGTGTCTAAATTTGAATCTCAGAGGAGCAAAATAGTGGGTAGAGCTTTTATGATGGAAACAGAATGGAACAATGAGATTGAGGAGCATTGGAATTAGAGAAGTGATGGAAATAAGGTCTAGTTCTAGGGAAGCTCATAAAGGGTTCTGAAGATACTTATCTATGCTATAGCAGAACTCAAAACTAATCCTGTGTCAGCATGAGAAAAGGAGACAGCAACCTGGTGCCATTGCTACAGACTGTGTAGTAGTGTGTAGGAATAGCAAAGACATCTATACTAATAAAAGGGTAATATGCAAATTGATCAGGGCAGTGAGGGGCAACCAGGTCAGTGGGGAAGGGGGGCAGTTAGGGGCGACCAGACTGGCAGGGTGAGGCAGTTGGGGGCAACCAGGCCAGTAGGAAGGGGCTGTTGGGGGCAATCAGGCAGGCAGGCAAGCGGGTAGGAGCCAGCTATCCCGGATTGTGAGAGGGATGTTCAACTGCCAGTTTAGGCCCGATTCCTGGGATTGGACTAATCCGGCAGTCCGACATCCCCCGTGGGGTCCTGGATTGGAGAGGGAGGCTGGACTGAGGGGAACTGCGCTGCCCGCCCCTGCCCCCCCGCTCCCGGTGCACAAATTTCATGCATCGGGCCTGGCCTCTAGTAGTTAAAAAAGGAAGGTCCAAGTCACCATCACCTTTGCCTTGGGGAACTGAGTAGCCACCTGGCAATCCTCCATGCTTCCAGTGTTGCTGTCCCCTCCCCCCAGTCTGCTTTCAGCACAGCAGCCAGAGTGGTTCTCTCAAAAAGTCATGCCACATCAAAACCTCCAGTGGTCCCTCATTTCAATTAGAGTGGCTTAAGAGACCCTAAAGGAGCTCCCTCCTACTACCTCTTTGACTCATTTTCTTGTATCTCCCCCCTTGATTATTCTAGTCCAAACATAGTCCTTTCTCAAAACCATCAGTCTCTCATGTTAAGGCCTTAGTACCGACTCCCTCTGCCTGGAACACTTCTCCCAGATATCCACCTGACTATCTTATTCTTGAATCTTTTACTCATCTATTACCCTCTCAAAGAAATGTACCTCTGATCATCCTATTTAAAGTTTTCCATCTGTCTCTCTTCCTTCATATTCCTGTAGCATTTCATCTTCTAATATAGTGTCTAACTTACTTATTCATTATGCTTATTATCTTAGGTTTAGTACACTCATGTATCCCATGCACCTAAAACACTGCTTGTCACATAATAGATGCTCAACAATTATTAATTGAATGAAATGAATAGATTCAAAAGCTTATAAAGATGGCAATTATAATCTAAGAGAAAGCTGTATGCTAGTTCAGTGAGTTGTAACTTTCCTTTAAATTTTTTGCCTGAAATGTCATAGAAACACAAGACTAACAGTTTCAAAATTGGTTTCAAAATATAGTTTGGACACCACTGATAATGTGTTAACCTATTACTCTAAATGTTTGAGTTATATTCTTGGTAATATGTTATTTGTTCTTAAAAATAAAAGCCCACTTTATTATGCTACTTAGTTTAAACTTTTATTTCATGTCTCTAAGTGGAAATTTAACTTTAAACCTATCTTCTGGAATTGGAATTATTCACTTGGTTAAAGAACTTTATAAAACTTTTTATAGTTCCAATATGAACTGTATTTCTTTTTTATGATTTCCTTATAGATGATGATTGGCAGGAAGCACATGAGCGACTGGCTGAATTGGAAGAGAAGCTACCGGCAGCAGTCAATGAACAAACAGGCAATGGAGAAAGGGATGAGATGGACTTGTTGGGTGACCATGAGGAAAATCTGGCAGAAAGGCTCAGTAAGATGGTGATTGAAAATGAACTAGAAGATCCAGCCATCATGAGGGCAGTGCAGACCAGGCCAGTTTTGCAAGTGAGTAAGTTACTCTTGTATGAGCATAGTAGCAGACTAATAATTGAAGTGAAATATTGAGTTTTGCTATTTCTTTTCATTTACTATAATGAGAGATTTACATATGCCATGCTGTAGAAAATTGTTAGTGTAATTCCTGATAACAATTCTGGAGATGAAGTTGGGGAATGATGTATACTCTGGGATACTATAACTTCTTATTCTCAAGCAGTTGAGGCTCTTTCGGAGCTTTCTTCACCAAAAGCAGATACTTCATGCAGAGAGCCCACCCTATTCCAGACTTTGTGTATTTTCCTTTTTTGTTAGCCCCAACCAGGAAGTCTCAATTCCAGCATCTGGGATGGATCTGAAGTTCTGAGGCGAATCCGAGGACCATTGCTTGCTCAGGTATTAAACATTTTCTCTTTATATACAATTCCTCATCTGGGAAAATTTCAAACTTGCTCCTGTTGTCATCCTTTCCTTGCAGAAACATATAGTTGGATATCATTTGCCAGTCTTAGGTCGATTACTCCATCCAGCACTCATAGTTGTACCACTTCCTCAGCCTCCATGGAAGTGCTGACTTGACTGTGCTTTACTTTGAAAAGGTTGAAATGGGGTGACCTGAAGTGTGACCGGGGCCAGGGAGAGGGGTGCCCAGCAAGGAGGAGGGTGACCTAGGAGTGGGGAGATGGAGGACTCAAGGATGAGAGATTCCCAGAGAGGGCCCACTGTGAACTGGACATTCAAACGCATTCAGGCTGGTCCACCTTCCTGAGAGCCCTGAGTGTGCAGCATGAAATTGGGGTCCCCCAACTCCAGAGGGGCTCCCCTGTTCCCAAGTAGCACCCTTAATGACATCAGAAGCAAGTCCAAATTACCAGAGTTAAGGTGGTTATTGGATTGGTTGGTTTTTATGGTAAAACCTTTTTACAGTGCATACAATAGACTTAATTGCTGTATCTATATTATATGGTTAGACCAAGAAGTGTTTACATGCAACAAGCATATGTGAAAATGCATTTCTGAAGACCAGAATAACTCAAGGCTGCAATTCTATTCAGAACAGAAAATAAAGTTTAAAATAATAATAAAGTAAAAGGTTGAAAGGGACTATTGTAACTCAAATTTGTCACCTTACAATTTGAGTTACTTGAAAAGTCATTTCTAGGCAGAACTATAAGGCTGGAGAACAGATTAGTGCTTGCCAGTGTTTGGGAGTGGTGGGAAAGATTGACAACAAAGCCACTCTACAACTCATACAATTTAACAAAAGGAAGATAAACAGTCCAATCAAAAAATGGGCAAAGGACACTTTTCAAAAGAGGACCTACAGAAGGCCAATAGACATATGAAAACATGCTCAAATCATTCAACAGATGCATATCAAAAACGACAATGAGGTAACATCTCACACCTGTCAGAATAGCTGTCATTAACAAATCAACAAACGACAAGTGCTTGCGAGGATATGGAGAAAACGGAACCATTTTGCACTACTGGTGGAAATGCAGACTGGTGTGGCCACTGTGGAAAACAATATGGAGTTTCCTTAAACAATTAAAAATGGTGCTCCCACTTGACCCAGTAATCCCACTTCTAGGAATATATCCCAAGAAATCAGAAACACCAATCAGAAAGTATATATGCACCCCCTATGTTCATAGCAGCACAATTTACAATAGCTAAGATTTGGAAACAGCCTAAGTATCCTTCAGCAGATGAGTGGATTAAAAAATTGTGGTACATCTATGCAATGGAATACTATGCTGCTATAAAAAAGAAGGAACTCTTAACCATTTGCAACAGCATGGATGGACCTGGAGAGCATTATGCTAAGCAAAATAAGCCAGTCAGAGAAAGATAAATATCACATGATCTCACTCATTTGTGGAATATAATGAACAGCATAAACAGATGAACCAAAATAGAGCCAGAGAAAAAAATATTTTAGAATATAATAGAAATAATCCTGTTATTTGCAGGTTTTTAATATTTTTAATATTTCCTACAATTTTTGTGATACTATGTTAGTACAGTTTTGGTATTATATTTAAAATTCTTTTTCTTGAAATATTAATTTTTATTGCATGTAATATATTTAAAATCATTTTTCTTGAAATATTAATGTTTATTGCATGTAAAAAAACACTCTGGAGGAAGTTTGAGGAGTGATAAAATTTTTTTATATCTTGATTGTGGTGGTAGATTCATGACTGCATTTATTAGACTTCAAAGAACTGTACATCAAAGAGGATAAATTTTACTGGATATGAAATAAAAATAAAATTTTTAAAAATTTCTCGAAATATTTTGATATTTATAGAGATTATTAACACATTTCAAGTTAAACTAAGTTTTTTGTTTTTGTTTGCTACTTCCTTAATTAGGAAATGCCTACAGTGTCTGTATTAGAATATGCCTTGCCTCAGAGGCCCCCACAGGGCCCAGAAGATGATCGGGACCTTTCTGAGCGTGCATTACCAAGGCGGTCAACTTCACCTATTATTGGGAGCCCTCCTGTTAGAGCTGTCCCCATAGGCACCCCACCTAAGCAGATGGCTGTACCCAGCTTCAACCAACAGGTACCTCTCATTAACAGGCACTCAGCCCAGGATATTGGGAATCTGGGCAAAATTATTGGGGAAATTGGTGATGTTGGGAGGAGGGTGGAAATTTTGGGTAGGCATTAGATTAGAAAGAAAAATAGCCAATTAGAGGAGAAGTTAGTACCAATAAGAGACACATTCCCTAATGCCCCTTGCTGGTGCTGCTCCTGTTGCTGCTTTCTAAATGGGGAGAAAAGGGTAGTTAACCACATTTAGTGTATATATATATATATATCCTTTTTAAAGGGTTTTGCTGGCTGCCCAAAACATTAGCAGAGAGGTAACTGAAAGCTGGGGGGAGTGGGAACACACAGCATTGTCCACATCCCTTTTTACCTTTAAGATATCCCTGCTTTCCCTAGAGCCTGTGCAGTCCTGTTCCATAGACTTTCCTCCACCTGAAACGAGCAGCTGAAAAGGAAGGCCAATTTGGAAGGTATGGGGGGAGGGTGGTGTTGGTATGGCCTAGTTAGGCTCAGTATCCCATAAAATGGTGGAGTCACAGTATATCACAAAAGAGCTAAGCATGGCGGCCATATCACAGGGGCTTCAGAATAGGACTTAGTTAATCCTCCAGCTTTCTTATCATTCCTTCTCCCTCACTGCTACCAAAATATATCCTTTTGGAGAGAATTTGCAAGTTTGAATATCTGCTGGTACCTCCCTCAGATAGCATGGAAGGGTGGGGATAACTGGAGAATTAGCTAAATCTTCCTCAGTTAAAAGCTACTGATATTTGTGAGAGGAAGTGACCAAAGGTTCTGTATATGAACCCATAGCCTTAGCAGTTGGTTTAGAAGTAGGGCTTTGCATTGAGTTCTGTGTCTCTACTAGTACTAGAAGGGAGGGAGTGTAGGTGGAGGAAAAACTGACTTCACTGAGTGTAGTTGTTTATATGTTTGTCCTCATAGATTCTGTGTCCGAAGCCTGTCCATGTTCGGCCCCCAATGCCACCACGTTATCCTGCTCCCTATGGTGAGAGGATGTCTCCAAACCAGCTCTGCAATGTCCCGGTATGTCACTCTACAACCTAATGAAAATGCAGTCTGTATTTTCTGATCACTACCTATTTAATCACCATACAAGTATATGGACTTCTCTTAAATTATACTTTTTTTTTCTATCTCCATACTTGAATTTCTGGGTCTTCTTGTTCCCAGATCAGAAGACATGGTTCATTATGTTCAGTTGTTTCTTACATCAGTTCTTATCTTTAAAAATCTAAACTCAGCGTGATCATTTGATTTCCTATCTCTGTCCCTCATTCTGCTTTCTTTTTCATGTTACATTATGATAGTACTTCGTAATTACGTAATTATTCTCTTTTACATTAGTGGACAGCTTAATGGTACAGTTTAAGAGTGCTTTTTTTTACTGTGTTCTGCATTTTGTTGTTGTTGTTTTGTTTGTTTTAAAATTCTTTATTGTTGAAAGTATTACGTATGTCTCCTTTCTCCTTATTGACCTCTCCCCGGTTGCTCCCACCCCCCAGACATGCCCTTGGCCCCGCCCCCCCCCCCCCCCCCCGCATTGTCTTTGTTCATTGGTTATGCTTATATGCATGCAACTTAGGAGTTTTTATATCCAAGTTTATTCCGCATTTCTATTGAGTTTCCTTATTATATTGATTTACCTATTTCATAGTATATAAGCTTTTTCTTTTTTTTTTTTCCTAGAATTCTTCCCTACTGGGTCACCCTTTCCCTCCTAGTGTTCCTCCGGTTCTCAGCCCCCTCCAGAGAGCACAGCTTCTTGGAGGAGCACAGGTAAGCCTTTAGTAGCTCAACCCATAAAGAGCTCTCTTACTTTCCTGAAGTTCACTAAATGATACCTTTTTTTTTTTTTCTCTTTGATCAATCACTACTGCCTCTTTTTTTCCCATTACCATTTCAAACAAACTTCACAATATTAACTTTTCTGTGAATAAAAGCAAGGGGACTTGCTGGTTAACTAAATCTAAGATTTTGTCCCTCTGTAGCTACAGCCTGGACGGATGTCTCCCAGCCAGTTTGCACGGGTCCCTGGATTTGTTGGTAGTCCGCTTGCTGCCATGAATCCAAAGCTGCTGCAAGGACGAGTTGGACAGATGCTTCCCCCAGCACCAGGCTTCCGTGCCTTCTTTAGTGCTCCACCTCCTGCTACACCACCTCCTCCACAGCAGCACCCCCCTGGCCCAGGACCTCTCGTGCAAAACTTACGGTATACACAACAAATGCTACTGTTTGTTCATTTATTGTTGGCTGAGTCTCCTGTTGATGTTTAGTATTTTAATATGGAAGTCTCTTGATATTTGCAGGTGATAAATTTTGAGATGTTACTGGATCCTCAAGTTACCAGAAGAGAAATGTTTGACAGTCTGCAGGCTTTCTTATAAATCACATTTTCCTCAAGTCATATATTTCCTGTGTACATTTGCATATTCCTAATTAATCACCTCTTTTATTTCTTCTAAAGTCTATGTCTCACTCTATATTCATTTTACGAACACACACATACTTATACAGGGTGGGGCAAAAAATAGGCATATAGTTGTGAGTATGCAAAACACAGCTTATTCTGTTTATTGTACTATTATTATCACTAAAGGCCCGTGCATGAAATTCGTGCACTCGCGGCGGGGTGGGGAGCGGGGGTGTCCCTCAGCCCGGCCTGTGCGCTCTCGCAGTCCAGGAGCCCTTAGGGAATGTCTGACTGACATCCTTAGCGCTGCCACAGAGGTGGGAGAGGCTCCCACCACTGCAGCTGCACTCACCAGCCGTGAGACTGGTTTCTGGCTGAGTGGCGCTCCCCCTGTGGGAGCGCACTGACCACCATGGGGCAGCTCCTGCATTGAGTGTTTGCCCCCTGGTGGTCAGTGCGCGTCATAGTGACCTGTTGTTCTGCTGTTTGGTCAATTTGTATATTAGCCTTTTATTATATAGGATATTATTTTCCATATGAACAACTGTAAACCTACTTTTGCCCCATCCTATATATATCACTAAGGATTCTTTAGAGAAACGGAACCAAGAGGTGCCATCCTATCTAATAAAGAGGGAATATGCTAACTGACCATCACTCCATCACAAAGATGGCTGCATCCACAGCTGAGGCCAAGTTCCCATAAGGAGCCTTAACGAGCATCAGCAGGGACCTGAGGCTACGCCCTCCCCCGCTCCCATGGGGCTTGACAGGGGACCTCAGGCTGTGCCCCCACCCAGCAGGGCTTGACAGGGTACCTCAGGCCGCACCCCCCAACCTGGCATGGCTTCTCAGGGGACCTCAAGGTGCGCTTCCTGTCCTGGTGCTGGGCTAGGGGACCTCAGGCTGCTCCCCCTGCCCCAGTGCCAGGCTGGGAGACCTCAGGCCACGCCCCCCACCTGGCAGGGCTTGACAGGGGACTTTAGGCTGTGCTCTCCCACCCGGCAGGGCTTGACAGGGGACCTCAGGCCATGCCCCTGCCCTGGTGTCAGGCTGGGGGACCTCAGGCCGGGGGACCTCAGGCCCCGGGACCTCAGGCCCCGCCCCAGCACCAGGCTAGGGGACCTGAGGCTGTGCTCCCCTGCCTGTCTGGTCTTGACAGGGGACCTCAGGCCATGCCCTCCACCCAGCGGGGCTTGACGGGGGACTTGAGGCTGCACCACCCCCCCGCCGGTGGGGCTTAATGGGGGACCTCAGGCCATGGCCCCCACCCAGTGGGGCTTGACGGGGGACCTCAAGGCTTGCCCCCTGCCCGGTGGGGCTTGACAAGGGTGGAACTGGCCAGGTCTAATCTAGCCCAATGGCGGGGGAGGGGGGGAGCGTGGCTGGGTCTGGGTCTCACACAATTTTGAGGCGCATGTGAGTGGGCGGGGACTTGACTCTGGGTCCCATGGTGCACCCCAGACTCTGACTGGAGGAAGGTTTTCATATACATCTACTAATTTTCTTTCATTTCTGACACTTCTATTATAAAGGGCAAATAGCAATATTAAATTTTTTTCTCTAATTAATCCCCTTTTAATGTGCACGAATTTCGTGCACTGGGCCACTGGTATATACATAATACAAAGTGGGGCAAAGGCAGGTTTACAGTTGTGAGTATGTGAAACAGAGTTTATTCTTACAATATTATTTATTTATTATTATTTTACTTTCCATATGAACAACTGTAAAGCTACTTTTGCTCCACCTTGTATTTTCAGTGTCATTCCCAAGTGGTTGTAACTAAGTACATTAAATCTAGAGCAGTGGTCGCCAACCTTTCGGACCTCACATACCACCTGTGGTCTGCGGACTACCAGTTGGCAACTGCTGATTTAGAGACTTCTGTTTGACAGAAGCAAAAAGAAAAGGAATTATACTGCTTTACTGTTAATTCACTCAAATTTATGATCACCTGCTCAGGAGTTGAGAATTGGCCATTGTAGAAGACATAAGAACATAGGGCTATTTTTTCTTCTAAAAAGTCTCCTTAGAATAGACTTTAACATTCCCTTGGATGAACCTGTATAAAGTTATCTTGTACTAACAACATTCTTGAAATCATCAGGACAACAGAAATAAAAATCTTTTCTGTTTTTTCTTAGATCTCAGGCCCCAATGTTTAGAGCAGACACCACTCATCTTCATCCACAGCACCGTCGACTTTTGCATCAGAGACAGCAACAGAATAGAAAGTAAGTGCTCACCCTCCTCCTTTGCAATTTTTTAATTCAGCTGTTCATTTTGACAGTGTACATGGTGCTACTAGTTTATTTTTTTAAATATATTTTTCTTGAGGGAGAGAGGGTTAGAAACATCAATGATGAGAAAGAATCATTGGTCAGCCGTCTCCTGCATGCCCCCTAGTGAGGATCGAGCTGCAACCCAGGCATGTTCCCTGACTGGGAATCAAACCATGATCTCCTTGTTCATAGGTCAATGCTCAACCACTAAGCCATGCTGGCTGGGCAAGGAGCTACTGATTTAGTTTACTTTTTAAGTAAATTTAAATACTATTGAATTTATTTTACTGGTAAAGTCAGAACATATAAGCTGTCATTTTATGTTTGTGATACACTAGCTTCAAATGATAAAGTCAGAACATATAAGCTGTCATTTTATGTTTGTGATACACTAGCTTCAAATGATAAGATTTTGTCAGCTAATTTCCAAGTTACTATAATTCTGTTGATCAGAAATACAGTTTAGATCTGATTTTTTTTCTTTTAAGCCAACATTTTTTACTCTTACCGAGTTCTTATCATGTTCTTACCTACCTTTTGTCTACCATCTCAGCTCTGAAGTAATCTTGAATTATAGTAGTTAGCTTTATATTTGGGTCGGATGTAATGCCAACAGTCATTCTTTAATCTTAGCTATAATTCTTTAATCCTCATGCAACAAATACAAATACATATTGATATATGTGACCCCAGCTATATGCCAGGCACTGTGGGGATTGAAAGAACAAGGCATATAAAACCCTGCCTTAGTGGAGCTTATGTTATAATCATAAAATAAAAAATTAAACAAAACTTAGGTTTCTTCAAACTTTAGTTATAATGTTTTCTTTTTTTTTTCCTAATATATTTTATTGATTTTTTACAGAGAGGAAGGGAGAGAGATAGAGAGTTAGAAACATCAATGAGAGAGAAACATCGATCAGCTGCCTCCTGCACGCCCCCTACTGGGGATGTGCCTGCAACCCAGGTACATGCCCTTGACCAGAATCTAATCTGGGACCTTTCAGTCCGCAGGCTGACGCTTTATCCACCAAGCCAAACCGGTTTCGGCTATAATGTTTTCTATGTGTAATCCATTCTCACATTCAAAGGAATTCTAGAATATTTTTTGCAGGAAAAAAACTGTGTGGGTTCTTAAAATATTAATTTTAAAAATACGGTATTAAAATATATTAAAATTCTAGTGCCTATCGTTAACTCCATGGGACTGTAAACTTTAGAATTTGATAAGAGGATAGATCTCATGATAACTGTTCTGGGTAACAAGACCACACTAACATGCAATTCCCAGTAGAACCTACATGGCTTATAAAAATAAAGTCTCAAAAAACTCACTTATAATCAGAAAGATGCAGATTAAAATTAGGTAACCATTTTACATCTCCACATGGGCAAAACTTGAAGTGTCACTGACTGTTATTATCAGTAAGATTGGAGTGTACAGCCTCTTAAGAGAGAATTTGGCAATAAATAATAAGGTTGAAAATGTGAATACACCACCTCTTAGTAGATCTATTTTTAGTACATACCTGGGTATATTATCAACATGGATAAGTATGAAAAGCAGTGTTGAGTGAGAACCATTTATATAAAATTGAAAGGCACCCTGAATAGTAATGTATAAAATTTAAAGATGGACACACAAGTAACCAAAGAACTTATGTGCATATATGCATAGCCCATGAACATAGACAATAGTACAGTGAAGGTCTGGGGAGTGGGGAAGGGGCTGTGTGGAGGGAGGCAAAGGAGGAACGGAAATGAGGGGCATCTATAATACTGTCAACAATAAAAAATAAATTTAAAAAGGGGGAAAACGTATAAAAACAATTCAGGGAGGGTATAGGATACATACCAAAGTCGTTCCTCTAGAGACTGGGCTGGGATCCATCCAGAGAAGTACAAGAGGGCCTTCAGACATAAATGTTATGCTTAATACTACTTTTTTTAAATCTGAGGCTATCAGACATAAATGTTATGCTTAATATTTTTTAAAATCTGGGGCTAATTTGGCAAAATAGATTTTTTTCATTATGTCTAGGTGGAAGGAAAATGGATGTTTATTATAGTATTTTCTGGGTATTTCTCTACATTTGAATTGTTTCATGATTTTAACAAGTTTAACAAAAGTATATAGACTAGTAATCAAATTGGCCTGTGTTCAGATCTCTTACTCTGACCAGTTGTATGGCTTTGGACAAATTACCTAATCTCTTTCGGCCTTAGTTTGTTGTCTTAAGTGGAAAAGTAAACCTACTACCTCATAGGGTTATTATAGGGCTTATACAAAAGTCTTTAGATGAAAGTACTTAACATTTGGTAAGGAAGTCAGATCTTAGTTTTATTTCCTTAACTGTGTATTGCATAGCTCTTGCCTCTCAAATTTTGTAAAGAGTCAGCTCTTTTTCACTTCTCTTTTAGCAAAAGCAAAGGGAAATCTTTTTTTAATTGGTCTTGTTTATTCCTGTATTATTATAAGGCATAATAACTGCTGCTTGAAGTGAATGTGGTATATGTTTGTTTTTCAGTCAGCATCGGAATCTCAATGGTGCAGGAGATAGAGGAAGTCACCGGAGCAGTCACCAAGATCATCTCCGGAAGGATCCATATGCCAATCTCATGTTGCAGCGAGAAAAGGACTGGGTCTCCAAAATCCAGATGATGCAACTGCAAAGCACTGATCCCTACCTGGATGATTTTTATTACCAGGTAAATACTCTGCTAGTTTTAGTTTTTTGTTTAAATATATTTTATTGATTTTAGAGAGGAAGGGAGAGGGAGAGAGAGATAAAAACATCATTGATGAGAGAGAATCACAGATGGGCTGCCTCTTGCACTGGGGATCAAGCCCGCAACCCAGGCATTTGCCCTTGGCCAGAATCAAACCTGGGACCTTTCAGTCCGCAGACCAACGCTCTATCCATTGAGCCAAACTAGCTAGGGCTCTCTTCTAGTTTTGAGGGTCATAGTTTAGTTCCTTCCTCTGGTGAAAGCACTCATTTAAATATTGGTAGAATTGGACATTGATAGAATTTTCTTTTGAAGTAGTCTTCAAGTGGATAAGAATGTCTAAATTCTGTCCTCTTTTCAAGCTGGAGAGCCTCTCACTGTTCACTAAGAGGTTTGCATATATGCCTTCTATTTTTTTACACATAAAGGCTCTCGGACCAATGTTTTCAAATTCTTTGGCATCAGTAATCTGGTTCTTTCAATTAAGAATATTGGCAGTATTTCTTGGCCTGTGTCACTCAATTGGTTAGGTGTCATCCCATGCAGGTTGCATGTTCAATTCCCCATCAGCCCAGGTTGCAGGCTCAAATCTCTGGTAGGGGGCATGCAGGCAGTCAATCGATGTATTGCTCTTACATTGATGTCTCTTTCCCTCCCCCTAAAAAGTCAATTTAAAAATCTTTAAGGAAAAAAATAAGAATATTGGCAGTCTAACTTTAAAGATATTTCCATTGATGATTAACTTTTTTGAAGGTGGGATTTTTTTTTTTATAAAGGAAATTTATAGCAGTTTAACAAAAATTAGAGACCAATACATTTACAGAAGGCAAGTTGTTGCAGTCACCAGTATAATTTTTTAATGGTAAAGAGCTGCCTTATTGTGTGCTTGTGTTGCAACTGAAATTCTTGTCATGGGGCAGAATTACTTTGAAAAACTGGAGAAACTGTCAGCTGCTGAAGAATTACAAGGTGATGGTCCTAAAAAGGAGCGCACCAAGCTCATTACCCCTCAGGTGGCTAAACTGGAGCACGCCTATAAGCCAGGTAAGCCCTTATCCCCTTAATGTAATAAGAGAAATTTGGCAGGTTGCTGATATCATAAAATATAAATAACTGCATAGGTGACTGGATAGAGATGTTTAAAACTAATTAATAAAGTAACGTCGTCCTTAGTAAATACCGAGATCAACCTTTGTTCAAGTGTGGAATAAATGGTTTGGTACGGATCTTTTAGGTCCTTTTCTACTTGAGATTCCATAACTTTTTAATGCCTTTTTAAATTCCTAATAGTGCTAAAATAGATAAGGGAGGAACATTTCTGATCTCTATTTGATTATTATTGCAACAAAAAAATGGAAAAGGGTAAATTTTGATAAGAGCTTGCTTTAGATAATACTTGGAATTTTAAAGTAAATTATTAGACTATGAGTAAAGAACAGAGAATATAAAGATCTCAGGAAGCTGTCTGCCTGCACAGCTGAGTTTTTGTTGGAAATGTTTTGTCCTTGCAGTGCAGTTTGAGGGCTCTTTGGGAAAGCTTACCGTCTCTAGTGTGAATAATCCCCGGAAAATGATTGATGCTGTTGTGACATCTCGGAGTGAGGATGATGTAAGTGTCAGCAGAATTGTGTGTTTAAGAAATTCTGGGTCATCACTACTTCTCTTGGGGTCATTGTGGAATGGAATCAAGCATAATGGAGTTCTTTATAGTCTAACCTAACCTGGAGCTTCTGATCTGGCCTATCATGGCATTCTGGTGTTTTTTTTTCAAATGTGCTGAGATTCTAACACCTTTATCTCTAAGGCAGCCAGGCAGGAATCTTTTCACTGGGTAACTGGCTGCAAATAGCATCAGCTATTTTTCTTCAGTATTTAAATTATCATTTTCTATGTGTTTTAAGATTTTTCTATAATATCTTCATCTTCTGCATTCTACAATTACCTTTGCCTATTTATGAGTTCAGTTTCATGGTTTGTGTGTGGATTGATTCAGTCAACTTTATGACCTTTGTCCACATCAGTGTTTTTAGAATATTAACTTTCAAGAAGTCAAGATTGTCTTCTCCAAGTATTTTCACAAATGGAACTTATATATGCAAACTTAGAAACTTACTTTTAATAGTGGTAAACAGTCCACATTAAATACTCTTGTCTTTTTTTAGGAAACAAAAGAAAAACAGGTTCGGGACAAGAGACGAAAAACCCTTGTCATAATTGAGAAAGTAAGTTTTAGAATTTGTTGCTATGGTTTCAAATAAGGAACTGTCAAATGTATGTACTATAAGTAGAAAAGCAATCAGTGCTCTGTAATTTTAATTAATGGATATATTCTTGTTAAGTGCCTATTATGTGCCAAGCACACCAGAAAGAAATGTGGTATTCTCACCTGTGGCCTCAAGGAAGGCTCTCATGATCACAACTACTGGGGTTTTGTCCAAACTTGTTCAGGTCACAGCTGAGTGCTAGGGGCAGGTCACCTTTCTAGGACAATTGGAATAAAAATGACATTGTTCCATCTATGAAATAATTGAATCAGTTCACATATATTTATTGGGCACTCCCTGGGTACTGAGTGCTGGGTGCTAAGAAAAACAGGGTAACACACTGGTAGTTGTTTTGTGAAGTGTAAATACTAAGTTGCAAGGCCATAGAGCATAGTGGTTAAGAGCACAGACCCTGGAACCAGGCTGCAAATCATGCCTTTTTCACTTTTAATTGAGTCTGTGACTTGAGGCAACTTATTTAACCTTTCTGTGCTGTCCTCAGTTTTTTCATCTATAAAAATGGAGATGATGATAGTATCTTTCTCATTGGGCTGCAGTGAGTATTCTGTGAATGAGTACTTACATGCAAAGTGCTTAGAACAGTGCCCGGCACCTAGTATAAAAATGATTACCTTTGCCCTTACCAGTTTGGCTCAGTGGATAGAGTGTCGGCCTGCGGACTCAAGGGTCCCAGATTCGATTCCAGTCAAGGGCATGTACCTTGGTTGCGGGCACATACCAAATAGGGAGTGTGCAAGAGGCAGCTGATCGATACTTCTCTCTCATCAATGTTTCTAACTCTATCACTCTCCCTTCCTCTCTGTAAAAAATCAATAAAATATATTTTTTTTAAATGATTACCTTTTTTTTTTTTTTTATCAATGTAAGGCTTCACTTGGAGCAGTGATACAGGTTGTTTATGTTGCAGAGCTGTTGTTGCTATTGGAAATTTTAGAAAGTGTGTAATCTTTTCACTATCTTTACCTTCTGGATTAGAAGTCAAGGAGACATGAAGAATGGTGTTTGTGGAAATTTAGAAGTTATTTCCCAGTGTTTTTCTGGATTTAAAAGGGCACTTTTGTTCTCTCAATTTTATTACAGTGAGCTTTCATTCCTAGGTCTTTTATCTGGTAGTCCTAAATTGTGAGGTGATTTATTTAATACTCTGATCCTGACTTAGACCTACAGTTTGCTCCTGGATGTGGAGGATTATGAAAGGCGTTACCTCCTAAGTCTAGAAGAAGAGAGACCTGCCCTGATGGATGAAAGAAAGCACAAAATTTGCAGCATGTATGACAACTTAAGGGGAAAATTACCTGGACAAGAGAGGTAAGAATTGTGCACTTTGAGGAAGACATGAGACTAGCTGGACTCCCTACTCTGCTAAACTGAATTTTATACATTTCTCCCTTTTCTCCCTTACCATTTCAGTAAGCTCCAAGTCTGTTCTTTTGGCCTAATTCAGATGCCACTTCATATAAAGCATTTGGGAATCCTTCCCAGCCAGGAAAAAAAGTCTCTTTATCCTGAATTGATTTATTCAACAAATAGTATCTACTAGGGTCTGTGCTGGGTGCTAGAGAGAAAGTGGGGAATATTATTCAGTTTCTGTTTTTGAGCTTATGGATTATACTTGGTTAATGCTTACTAGCATGCTCAACCTTGTAATCTTTATGTATTTTCTTTCCTACTAAGCTGAAAAGTATAAACATTTAAACTTCCTTGGGATTTTCATAGAGTACTCATACACTATTACACTATGGAAACGTGTCAGTCTTTCAATGAAGACTAAGCTCCTTAATATATCTTTTTTTTTCTGTATTTCTATTATCTCTCTCCCACCCAGTATCTGGAACAGAATCTTGCTAATGGTAAATGTTCTATAAATCCCAAATATTTGTTTGATGAATGCAAGAGGACTATCTAAGCCAGGACATACACCAAACAGAACATAAGAATAAGCACCTTCTTTTCTGGAGTTGGGCTGACAGGGAACTGGTTGGATAAATGTAGGTTTATCCATGGATTGGAATGTTATGCAGCCATTAAAACGTATGTAGTTGAAGTATATTTATTGATGTGGAAAAGTGTTCACAAAAAGTTGTTGGAAAAAGTGAGGTAACAAAGCCACATGAGTTCTATGGACCCAATTTTATTTTTAATTATTTTTCTGTTAATTCTCATCTGAGGATATTTTTCCACTGATTTTTAGAGAGAGTGGAAGGGAGTGGAGAGAGAGAGAGAGAGGGAGAGAGAAACATCAATGTGAGAGAGTCACATCAATTGGTTGCCTCCCACACACGCCCGGACCAGGAACCTGCTATCGAGGTACGTGCCTTTGACTGGGACCCTTCGGTCTCTAGACCAACTCTGTCCATCGAGCCAGACAAACTAGAGCTGGACCCATTTTTTAAAAAAATATATTTTTATTGATTTCAGAGAGGAAAGGAAAGGAAGAGAGAGAGAGAAACATCAATGATGAGAGAGAATCATTGATCAGCTGCCTCCTGCACGCCCCCTACTGGATACCGAGCCCGCAACCCAAGCATTTGCCCTTGACCAGAATCGAACCCGGGACCCTTTAGTCCACAGGCCAATGCTCTGTCCACTGTGCCAAACCAGCCAGGGCTGGACCCATTTTTTTGTGAAAGATAAAAGTGTTATACCCAGTGAAAATTTTATTCAAAATGTTAACACTACCTCTCAGATTATGGAATTTTAATTTTCTTTTTGCTTATATAATTTTAAGATTTTGCTGTATTAACCATGTTATTTTATAGTTAGTTAAAAGTTAATGAAGGAAATTAATGCATATAGTTTGACCAAATTTTTTTAACATACAGTTTTTGAAATAATGTTCTACATTTGGAAAACTTGAAAAATTACTTTTTATTATTTGATTGAGAGTTGGAGAAGTTAATTCTCACTATTTTGTAGTACAGATAATTGTAGAGTGAAAATGAATGCAGTATATTCATTTAGTAACATGCAAGAGGGAAAGGGAATTTTATATTGTTCTTGCTGACCTAAGTTAGCATTTTTCTTCCCCTGCAGGCCAAGTGATGACCACTTTGTACAGATCATGTGTATCCGAAAAGGGAAGAGAATGGTTGCCCGCATTCTCCCTTTCCTCTCCACAGAGCAAGCAGCTGACATTCTCATGACAACAGCCAGGAACCTTCCATTCCTTATCAAGAAGGATGCACAAGATGAGGTGATCCTCAAGTGGGAAGGAGGGATGTCTTCTTTGGGTCTTCTTAGTGCGATTTCTAGAATCCAAATTTCTTTTCCTCCTCGTTCTTTTTGTGTTGCTTTTCTAACCTTTGGCAGTGTGACTTGATTATTTAAAATAAAAATTTACTCCAGATCTATATTTTTAATTCCATGTTTCATCCCACAGACCATGTTTCTAAACATGAAGAAAACAGTAATTCCTTCTTATTTAACACTAGAGTCCAGATGCATGGACATTCGTGCACTCAGGAGGGTGGAAGGGGGTCCCTCAGCCCAACCTGTGCCCTTTCACAGTCTGGAAGCCCTCAGGGGTTGTCTCACTGACAGCTTAGGCCTGCTCCCTTAGTGCTGCTGCTGTGAAGGCAGGCCAGTGCACTCACCAGTGGCTGAGCAGCGCTCCCCCTATGGCAGTGGTCGGCAAACTCATTAGTTAAAGGAGCCAAATATCAACAGTACAACGATTGAAATTTCTTTTGAGAGCCAAATTTTTAAACTTAAACTTCTTCTAACACCACTTCTTCAAAATAGACTCACCCAGGCCGTGGTATTTTGTGGAAGAGCCACACTCAAGGGGCCAAAGAGCCGCATGTGGCTCGCGAGCCGCAGTTTGCCAACCATGGCCCTATGGGATTGCACTGACCATCAGGGGGCCGCTCCTGTGTTGAGCGTCTGCCCCCCTGCTGGTCAGTGCTCATCATAGCAACTGGTCATTCTGCCATTTGGTTGATTTGTATATTACCCTTTTATTATATAGGATAGTTGTAAAGCTGTGGTCTGTATCTGAATTACTTGGGAAGCAAGTAATTTAGCCCTACCCCAAATATGCTGAATCAGAATTTACAGAGGAAAGGTCAGGGATTCTGTATCTATGACAAAGTCCCAGCTGAATATGATGCTCACTAAAGTTTGCAAACTTATGGTCTTGGTTACTTTGCTAGATATAAAATAGCACTCATTGGGCTGTTGTCACCAGCTCAGCATTTACCTGTAGACTGAGTTGAATGGCATCGTGCCCACAGGAATCAGACCAGTACTTTTAAGTAACTTTTATCACAATCTATACTAGGTTGGATATTAAAACATGATTATCAAATTTACAAGTTTAACTCCTGGTGAGAATTATTCTCTGCTTATTCCTGTCATAAAACTTGAAAGTCATTAGCAGAATTTAGAATAGTCTTAGAAGTTCAAAACAAAAAATTAGTAGGGTAGCACAAAGGGCTAGTATTATTAACTGTGAGCTTCAGAAAAATAGAATTAATGGTAGTGAACCTGTTAGAATAGACTACAAGTTAAGTAACAACCATCTGGTAATAGTCCCCAGAAACATGATCCCAAGATACCTTATCAGTTGTGTAACATGAAAGAGTTGAAAATTACTTCTTTTGAAATGAGTTGAAAAAAATACCTTCTTGAAATTTTAGCATCTGCAGAAGAAATGAATGTGAAGTTTAGGTCTCATCACTGGAAAATGGGTTGGAAGTTAAGGATTTGAGGTTTATCCTAGAAAATAGAAGACAAGAATAAAAGTAACTGCTACTTTATAGCATATAAATTGTAGGCAAGGAGGCAGGCATTCATTCATCATAATCTCAGAGGAACTCATCAATGGAAACAAGTTGGAAACAAACCAACTTGAAGGGGCTCCTATTGGTAAAAGTGAGATTATTTTTATCTTAAAGAAAAATTACAGAAGTGGATTGAGGTAGACATATTTAATGAATTTATAATGATACCAAGAAATATGTCAATCATCTTCAGAGATTGCTAGGCCATCAACTTAATATTCTGAAAACTGATAAGTAAAGGAAAAGAATCAAGCTTCATTCTGCCTTTCCATTATAACCAAATATGGTGACTAGAGTGTTTATAATAGAAAGTTCTTTATAGAAGAACTAGAGGCCTGGTGCACAAAATTCATATACAGTGGGGAGGGGGTCCCTCAGCCCTGCCTGCATCCTCTCGCAATCCAGGACCCCTCAGGGAATATCAGTCCTAAACCTGCAGTTGGACATCCCTCTTGCAACTGGGACGCTACATGCACCATTGACCATACTTTTCATACAGGTGAAAGGCATCTTGCTGTTGTATAGGCAGCTACATTTTTTTTGCTCTGATTATAAAAAGTAGTACATAACATGATCCTTCTGAGGCAGTAGTACCATTTTCCCTATCTTATGGGTGGAAAAACTGAAGCTGAGGGAAGTTAAGTAATTGGCTTTGTCACACATAAGTTATAAGTGCCAGAATCAAGGCTAACCACAAAATGTGCAAGCCAGAGTCCATGCATGTCATCACTGCATCATCCTGTTTTTTCAGTGTTGGAGTAGCCTTGCCAGGTTTTAATTTTTAAATCTAAGAGACTATTCCCAGTATATAGGGTAGGGTCCCTAGGCCTGACCGGTGATCAGGGCCATCTGTGGTGCTACCTGCAGGCGGGGTGATATGGGGCTCCCCTGCTGGCACCTGCCTTGGCTGGCGGCCTGGTGCCACTCACCAAACTCCTCCCCACCCCACCCCACCCTGCATCGCCACTGCCAGTTACCTCCCTCTCTGGGGGCAAATGCTCAACACAGGAGCTGCCTGCAACCAGTGGCAGCTCCTGTGTTGAGTGTCCCCTGGTGGTCAGTGCATGTCATAGCAACCTGTTGTTCTGCCTTTTGCTTGATTTGCACGTTAGAGTTTTATTATATAGTATTTCAGCTACTAAATGCAAAAATACGATAAAATTAGGAAATCATTTTACAACCCCCAAATGGAAAAACATTCAATCTGGACAGCAATCATTATTGATACTAAAAGCATTAGGTAAAGGGTGGGTGGAGGACTTTACATGAGTTGGAGCAAGCTAACAACACCCGAACCCACTGGTCACTGTTCACAACACTAAGAGGGGAACTACCAGATGCTGTGTGCATCTTGACACGGTACAGTAAAAAGCACATAGTTCTACCAGCCCTCCAGCAAACCTCCCCCTTGCTCCCCCTTGAACCTGAATCTAATCAAATTTCTAATTCTGTCAGTTTTTATGGGGAAAAAGGAAGATAGAAGATTCTGTTAAATGATACCACACAGGTGCAAATAACCAGATCCAAACTATGAGACAGATGAGCCAGTTTCTTGAACAAATAAATGATATGGGAAGAGGAGATGGACAGTGACAGAGGACCTGTTAACAGGTTTTAAAAGCCTTACCAGCCAACCAAGTGCAGTCAATGAGTGGATCTTATTTGAACTCTGATTAGAATAAATCAGCTGCTAAAAGACATTTTTTAAATAATTGAAGAAATTTTAATTTGAAGTAGATATTCGGTGATACTGAGGAATTAAATTTTATGAGGTGCGATAATATGAGAGGTTTTGTTAGAGATAAAAACTGAAGTATTTACAGATGAAATGATATGATGAAGGAGGAACAGATTGAATAAAATTTGGCAAAATATTGGTTTAATTGTTGAAGTTGCGTGATGGGTAGGAACATGGACTCCATTATACTGCTCTTTATACTTCTGTGTATATTTTTAGATGCTTTGATTTTTAAAGCTTTGTTTATTTAGAGTAGTGGATTACAAAAAGTAGCCTACTCTCCATCCTTGGCTACTATGTAAAGTAAAACCAGCCATCATTTTTTTATAGCAGGGGCATTGAGTGCTGGAAGCACTTTTGATTTCCTTTCATGTGTTGTAACCTAGTTATGTTGGTAGCTCTGTATTTTAACTTTTCAGTCCGGTCTAATGGCCAAAAGAAATGAATGGCTAGCAGGCTAGAATTCAACAGCCTTGAGTTCTGTTTCTAGCTACTAGCTCTGTAAATGAACACTGAGCTTAGTCACTTAGCTTCTCTAATCTATAAAATTACTAAATCATTTTTCCATTTCCTCATTGAGCTTTTATAAAAATAAACCAAAATAGAATTAAGTCTGAAAATACTTCTCAGTAATTCTGTAGCACTCTATCTTAGAGTGTCTCACACTATATTGAAATTGCCTAAATACTCATCTCCTTTGTATTTTTGATCCCTGAGGGTCTGTCTATCCTTTTAACTTCTGTTTTTAGCCTAAGTTCCTGGTACATTGTAGGCATTTAAATATTTGTGGGGTAAATTAAAATACTGATGTTTTATCATGAATTTTTTGTGTTTGAGAAGTGATTTTATTCCCTGGGTTCACACAAGTCATGATATTTCATATGCTAATTGAGTTGAAAAAGTTCTCAGTAGATACCTTAGAATACTTTGTTAGGATTCTAGTAGTATCTGCTAGACTTGTCAGCTCTTTTTTGTTAAATCTCGCCTGGGGCAGTTGAGTTTACAGCTGAGCACCCTTCTATCCAGGCTCACATACTGAGGTTGACTAGAGTAACAGTTGCCAGGATCTAATGTTTTATTTTTTCTCTGTAGGTGCTGCCATGCTTATTGAGTCCTTTCTCCCTCCTCCTCTATCATCTTCCGTCAGTGACTGTCACCAGCCTTCTGCAACAGCTAATGAACCTACCTCAGAGTGCAGCTGCACCAGCACCCTCTAATCCTCACCTCACTACTGTTCTCCAGAACAAGGTGGTCTTGCCTTTTTCGCCCCTGAATTTTACAAGGCTTCTAAATTTGAGTTATAGATAACACTAATGGCTGCTGTGGGTATGGCAACTTGTTAAAAATGTTTCCTTTGTCCGGAGTTACATTAAGTTCCTAGTAACAGAGGCTAGAATTAACAGTGGTTTCAACAAAATAGGATTTTATGTATCTCCTGTCAGTAAATATGGTATAGTGGCTCTACGCATGGTCAGCGATGCAAGCTCATTCGGTTTGCCTTCTCATGACTCCTCTGGATCCATGATGATTGTAGAATTCAAGGCTCCACTTTGCATCAGGAAGAGAAGTGGGTACGGATGGCTAAAACATGTGGATTAGCTGTCTGTCTTCCTTATAGACCTTTTCCAGGAGTTTTCACCAACAATTACTTAAAATCTCAATGGCCAGTCTTAGTCACATGCCACACCTAACTGCAGAAAGGGTGGAAACATCTTTTAGTTCACACCATTGTCATCACAAATAAAATTAGAGTTCTCTTAGGAGGAGAAAAGTACATTATGGTGGGTAAGTAGCAGTCTTTGTTACACGACTTTATGTAGAACATCCCATTTCATATTTAATTTATATCAAGTTAAGTATCCAGAGATTCATAGGGGAAGCATAAACAGAAGAAGGAGCATGAGCTTTTAAACAGAGCAACTTTTCATTCCTTGCCTGCCACTGTGTAGATTTGACTCTGAATAGATTATTTCATTTTGCTGAGCCAGGGGTTCCTGGACTGTGATGATGTCTACTTCAGTGTTTATGTCCACTTCAGGGTTTTCCTATTATTGAGATGCGAGAACAGCTCTGAACAGTTCATTGTAATGCCCAGTACATATAGGCACTCATTACAGCCCATCTGTTAGAGTAAAGTGAAAAGTAGGCTCTTTCCTTGCCCCCAAAAACTGCCAAAGCATGACTCTGGAGAGGGAGCAGTTGCAGTGCCTCAGGGACTTCAGATGGGGTTCTGAGGTGATCAGTTATGTGCCCTCCATATAATTTGGTTTCCTGGTACTAATTTTGATAAAGGAAGTAGAAAATTGTGAGATCAAATGAGATTATATAGCCCAGTGTTGTTTTTCAGACATGAAGGGAACTTTTTGGGAAAGGCAGGGTTATCCTCTATGAGGGGAACTCGGAAAGGTGGGATGGAATCTCAGAATATCCCCATCTTCTCTTTATGATCCATCATAACTGTGACTCAGACATTAACCCCGTACTTCTGGTTCCTATTGCATTTTCATTCTATGCTCCTTTAGACTGCATATTTCCTGCTTTTACCACTACCCCACAAATAAATCTTTATATATTTTAATTTATAAAACATGTTGCGGAAATCGTGATAATCCTAGTTATGGTGAATATAAACTTCTTCTCTTTTAATTTTTTTAGACTCTTATTAGCATCCTGTCTGCCTTTATATTTCCAGATAGGTGTGTCCTTTTTTAAGAAAATCTTTTCTTTGTATCCTGATCATTCCAGTTACATTTCTTTGTACATTTCCCACAGGTTTTACCACCTGTTTTTCTTAATTCAAAATATCTTTTTTTAATGTTTTTTATTTTTTCCATGAACTTTAATTTTTTTGTATCAAAGTTTGTCTTCATTTAACTTTCCTTTTTTTAATTCATTTATCCATGGCAAGGAAAAATTATCTTTTTATCACAGGGTGGGGTTGGAGAGCAGTGAGAACCGTAGGACACTGGGACTTTAGTTTCCACTGATTATGCTTTTTGCTGCTGTGCAAGGAGAAAGGCACAGCGTTTCCACTCGTGGTTGTCTGATCTTTGCCCAGTCTCACTGAAGAGCACAGCGATAGGGTCATTTTGATTTACTAGTAGTGCCATTTCCCCTGTGTGATGGTGGAGAGGAGGAGATGCATTGTTGAACTTGATTCCCTCTCTCCTCTTGTAGTTTGGCCTGTCACTGCTTCTTGTTGTCCTGAGCCGTGGGGAAGACCTACAGAGTTCAGACCCTGCTACAGAATCAATGGAAAACAACCAGTGGTTAGTCTGTGCTGTATTTCTTCTTTTAAGTTCTTTTAGGTAATCTTTTCATTCTCTTTCTTACATTATTATTATTGATTTTCCCTTTCAGGATGCAAGTGATGTTCATGGCAACCCGAGAACTTCTGAGGATTCCACAGGCAGCCCTGGCCAAGCCAATCTCTATCCCCACAAACCTAGTATCCCTCTTTTCTCGCTATGTTGATCGACAGAAACTGAATTTGCTGGAGACAAAACTGCAGTAAGTTAGCAACAGGAGAATTCCATATCTCACTAATGTTGGCACTTTAGAAGTTATGCGGGGGCGGGCGGGGGCACATAAATCGGAATTTGATAGAAGAGATTAAAGACTTCTATCAAATATATGAGTATCTGCTAGATATCAAACACTGTACTGGGTGCAGTAGCACCTTCATAGTTGACTGAATGCTAAGGGTAGAGACAAGAGACATCTCTGGTGTTTCGTTAAGATAATTTTTACAAGGTTGTAATTTTATGAAAACCATTGCCTTCTGTTCTAACTCATTTATACAAACAAGTTTCCTTTCTTTCTTTATACCTGTAGGCTAGTTCAGGGGATACGATAAAAGATCTGCACATGTGTCCTGTACCTCTTTGGCTGTCACCTGCACTGCTGCCATCACCAATGGAGTGTTTGTAATGAGGGAGGGGAGGTAGCTCATTCCTCAGAGCATCTTATGTGGCCGAGTCCTGTTCACAAGGGTTGTCTCTAAATGCCAGGTGTTTCCCCACTGCTCTGTGACGTTCGGTTGGGTGATACTTCTGCTGGTTTCTTCTTACCTTCTCTGTTACAATTCTGCATGTCCTACTTTTACTCAATTCTTCTCAATTTTGCATTTTCTTTGCTCTAGAGACACAAATATAATCTCTCCCTTTATCCTATCACTACTCCATTTCAGAGTAGATTATAGCCTGCCAAAGGATCCCTCCCCACATCTTACTGAAGTCTTTTTCATTGCCCCATATTAATATGACTATAGGAGAACCAACTAAGTAGAAATTAATATGTGTGTGTACACACACCCCTCTACATATGTTTCTGTGGTCTCCAGAGGATCCTTAAAGAATGAGTTTTAGAGGGAGAAATATTCAGTTGAGATCCCTCCTCTAAATACAAACTAGCTTATATATTCTTAATCTCTTTCTAGTCCTTATAATTAATTTGGTGAGTTCCCCTTATTTTAATATAAATACAGAGTATGCCAGCATATTAATAAAATCAGAATTCAATTGGCTGACACCCAGCTGTAGACTGAGAAGTCCTTTTTTTCTCCTCACTTGAGTTTCCTTTGTTTCTGTTCACCTGAATGGAAACAGCATACGGTTAAGCCTTTATCCTGCTACAGCTACAGTGTACTTGAGCCTGTCCTCCCAAGTGTGTGGAAGATTGCCCAAGGTGATTCTGACTTAGAGTCTGCTTCCACAGTGTAGCTTTTGTCTTCCTGAGACTACTTCAGTAAGCCATGCTTTTACCTCTCTCTTCCCCATTTTTATTTGGTGTCCTGGATAGAAATCTCCAAATGTAACCATGGAAGCTAAGTTGGGCTTGCTTTGTTCTTCATTCTCCATGCCATGGGCAGAACTGCTGTCCTTGCTACTTCATCTCACCCAGGTCCCATCCCAGGGACCTAGACATGAATCCTAGCAAGGACAGCCTTCTGTGACCCTTTTCACTTGTCCCTCTCCCATTCAGCAGTCAACCAGGATAAGGGGTTTTGATCCATGGTGATTATAGCCCTCAAGAAAAATCTGAATTCATTTTACATGACTGTCCTAATGTACTTTTTGTTGTTCTCACCTTTCGAATGTAGTGGGGAAGACAAGTTGTGATGTTTAAAGAGAATAAACATTTTGCACATACATGTATTGTACAACAGTAAAATCCTCCATTATAACCAGTTGTCCTTGTCTCCATCTCCATTTCTTCTCATTCTGTAGCCCTAGGCTCCACCAACTGTTCTCAGTGACATTACTAGCTTCCCTGCCATTATCAACTGACTTATTTCCACTGGGCACCTTTCCTGCCTTTCCACTTCACAACCGATCAAGTGAATACTTGATTAGTATTTCTTCTTTTCTGTGCTTTTTTGTTTGGTTCTAACTAATAAAGATTAAAGTTTCTAAATTTACATTTTTATAGGGTATTGTAAATAAATACAAATTGTATACTTGAAAAAATGTGTGCCAGCATTTCTTCTTTCTTGTTACTTCTTAGCATGATTTTTAATTTGTTTCTAGCATATTTAGGTAGACTGGCAAGTCTTGGTGTTGGAAATTGGTAAGGATATTACCTAATGTTTTCACTTTTTTATTGTTGTTGTAATGTTTACATGGTAAATTTCCTTTAAAAACCTAGAGTGCTTTCCGTCCTCTCTCCATTTTAACTACAAAATGGAATTATGAATTGTAGATATACTGTAGTTCATCTTTTTCATGCCATCTATCTCTAGGCACATGTGACTTTTAAGAGACTCATTTAACCCAGTTTGGCCTTAAGCTTCCCTCACAATTCATCTTTTCAAAGGAGATGGGGGAAATTTGCCAATTTGTTAGAGTAAATTTATGTTATTTCAGATAAAAGGTTCTTCTTACTCCTTTCTCTGCCATCGTGGTGTGTGCAGTTGAGTCTTTTCCTCGCCATGTCTTCTCACAAGACTTTCAGGGTCAAGCAATTCTTAACTGACAAACAAAAGCAGAATCATCCCATTCCCCAATGGATTCGGCTGAAAACTGGTAAAATCTGGTACAACTCCAAGAGGAGACACTAGAGTAAAACCAAGGTGAATTTGTAAGGAATTGGATGTAAGATGGCACACATACTTGTGTTGTGTCACAGTCACCAGCCTCTACCATATCTAGCTAGGAACATTACCTCTCTGGACAGTAGGGTATATTCTGAGACAATCATTTTTCTCTTTGTTTCTATGTTTCTCCTGCACTAGTTGATTGTTTCAGTAATAAACGTGAGATATTTTGTTTGAAAAAAAAGATTCAGCAAACAAGTAGAGAAAGAGAAAGAAGTTAAAGAGGGAGGGAGATAATTATTGGCTGCCTACTTACATGAAGCTTATTTTCCTCCTCATGAGTAGCTGGGCTCCTTGAGTTAAACAGTTTGCTCAAGGTGACAGCTGAGCAGCAGAGCATGGGACTCCTGCAGGATGTTCTTATTGCTGTGAAGGAGTAAAACTACCTTCTGGTGGATCTATTCTCACCCCTAAGCGAAAGAAAAAGTCTTAGTAGATAGTGAGGTTTGGTTAGAGAGGAATTGGCCCAGGAGTGTCCTTGCAACCCAGAAGCATGGATTCAGAATGTCAGATTAAGGAAGACCTTAGTGGCTGGTCTACAAGCCAGGGAGCTGAAGCTGAGGGGACAGAGGCTAACTCAGGTCCCCGGGCTGGAACTCCAGTTTGTATGCTCTGCTCCTCTTTAGGTTACAGTTCACAGCCTGAGAAATGCTGGGCCTGGTCCAGAAAATGTTATCTCTAATAATAAAAGTGTAATATGCTAATTAGACCAGACTCCTTCTGATTCCAGATGAAGCCGGGGCAGGAGGGAAGCCCAGGTGCCAGAAGGAAGCTGGTGCGGGCAGCTTGAGAAAGGAAGGCCTACTCCTGTACGAATTTTGTGCATCGGGCCTCTAGTAGTGTTCTGTTTCTTGTGAGAAAAATCCCGAGTTTAAGAAGTAAGTGCTTTGGCCCTGCCTAGGTAGCTCTGTTGGTTAGAATGTCATCCAAAATACACCAAGATTGCAGGTTCAGTCCCCAGTCAGGGCACATATAAGAATCAATGAATGAATGAATGGAATAAATAGATGTTTCTCTTAACTAGATAAGTGCTTCTATTTTATGAATGTAACACTAGCTTACAATAACCACCAACTGATTTTGAGTCATGGTATATTCAAGATAATATTTGTTTTAGGCACTTTAAAAGTCATTTAAGACTCAACCAATGAGAGCAATATTAACCTCCCTGCTAATGTATGTCAAAAATAATCAAATTAGGTGAGGCACTAAAATAGTTTACAACAGTGTGTCACAGTTAAAAACATCAATGTGTGTACTCCTATCTAATAAAGAGGGAGTATGCTAATTGACCATCACACCCTCACAAGACGGCAGCGCCCAGTCCTTTCAGCCCCGCCTCATCCAGCCTCAGTCCCCCAGTCCCCTCAGCCCCACAGGGGAAAGCAGTTGGGGGTGATCATGCTGGCAGGGGTGCAGTTAGGCGTCAGTCAGGCTGGCAGGCAGAGTGGTTAGGGGCAATCAGGCAGACAAGCAGAAGCCACCAGTCCCGGATTGTGAGAGGAATATCCGACTGCTGGCAATCAGACATCCTCCAAGGGGTCCCAGATTGGATAGGATGCAGGCTGGGCTGAGGGACACTGCCCCCCATGCACAAATTTTGTGCACTGGGCCTCTAGTCTTATATAAGAAAAAGAAGTCCTTGATAAGTAATAGGTTACAGACTTGTGAATAATGATTTTCACAAATGAAAATTGAAAATAATATTAAGAAGTTCACCTCACTAATGATCAGAGGTATAAAATATTTTTTCACTTATCAATCTAACAAAATTTTTAGAAATAATACTAGTGAGCCCAGCTAGTGTAGTTCAGTGGTTCCATGTTGACCTATGAACCAGGAGGCCGTAGTTTGATTCCCAGTGAGGGCACATGCCCAAGGTTGCAGACTTGATCCCCAGTAAGGGTCATGCAGGAGGGAGCAGATCAATATTAACCTAAATCAAACCTGAAACCTGGTAAACATCTATAAGGGAGCTAGGTAATAATGTGGATACTTTGCCAGTTGTGAATAGAATATATTTTTAAATATATTTTATTGATTTTAGACAGGAAGGGAGAGGGAGAGAGAAATATCAATGATGAGAAAGAACCATTGATTGGCTGCCTCCTGCACACCCCCTACTGGGAATTGAGCCCACAACCTTGGGCATATGTCTTTGACTGGAATTGAACCCGGGACTCTTCAGTCCACAGGCTGATGCTCTATCCACTGAGCCAAACCAGGTGGGGCAAAATATCTTAAATTGCTTAGATTTTGTACCAATCTAAAGAACCAGAGAGAAATCTGCATATAACTTGCAAAGGGAAATTATCTCAAATTCCAACCCCCCCCCATGAAAAAAACCCATGGTTAACAGTTTAATGTATTGTCCTCCAAGTAATTTCTGTATGTATATGCAATCATAGTTAGAATTATAGATATTTTTACTTTTTTTCTCAGAATCATGATGCATCTTTTCTATGTCATTGTATAGAGAGCTACCCTGTTTTTTTAAATATCTGTATAATGTCCCACTGTATGCCATAATTCATTGAACGGCTTCCTTATTAATAAGATTGTTTTCAAGGACTTTTTGTCTGTCAATGTTCATCCAACAGTGAACAAAGGTAAATCCACAATGTCTTACAGCTCTTTCATAGTGTACAAAGAACATTTATTTTCTAATTCAGTCTTCTCTATAACTTTAAAAAATAGGATGGACAATTATAATTGTACAGTATAAAAAACTGTAGATAAGCTAGACCATCCAACTAGTAGGGCTAAACTGTAATGTTAAGCTCCACATCTAGTGTCCTGGATACAAAAAGGCTCCGGCCCCTGTACCTATGCTTCTATAAGAGCAGCAGAAAAGCTACAAGCATTAAGGACATATCTGCAAACTCTTCTGATTGGACTTTAATGCCTTCATTTTCAGTGGACAAATTAAGCAATTGCCTCCAAGAAATATCCAAAAAGGATCAATTCAGATTAGAATGATCAAGTCCAATTGCAATGTGTAAGGATCAGGGTTAGAGGAAGGCCCTTGCGAGGCATCTGGTCCTTTTGGTTTATGCATTTTTGAAAAGAAGAAAAAATAAGACTCCTTGCTTTTACCCTTTTGTCTCTATTCCAATATTCTAAAATGCATTGTATATTAAATATATTCAGTTACAGGTTAGTGGTTCATTCATTCATTGCATTGCTACATGAGCTCTACAAACACAGGAACTATCTTACAGCTGTACCCAAGACCCGGCACAGAGACAACACCTAGCAGGCATCAAACAAATGCCTGTTCATTAAATAGTTATGCTATGAAGAAACAGCTTAGGCCCTAACTGGTTTGGTTCAGTGGATAGAGCATCAGCCTGCGGACTGAGGGGTCCCAGGTTCCATTCCGGTCACGGGCATGTACCTGGGTTGCGGGCACATCTCCGGTAGGGGGCATGCAGGAGGCAGCTGATCGATCTCTCTCTCTCATCGATGTTTCTAGCTTTCTATCCCTCTCTCTTCCTCTCTGTAAAAAAGCAATAAAATATATTTGTTTAAAAAAGAAACAGCTTAGGATTATTCAGAGGACAGACCTTAATATAAATTAGCCTGTGAGTGCAAGGCCCATTTCAAAATACATGTTACTGTTTTATCACAACAACCTCTAGGTCAGGACCAATTTGATAATATAAGGAAAGCACTTGTGTTCAGTGTTACTCCAGGTACAGTGATGACAAAGACAAAAGAAGGTCCTACTTTGGTGCAGCTTACGTTCTGAGGGCGGTTCTTCTAGTGATAAGAGCTAAAAAGAGAACAAAAGAGGATAATGGAATTCAGTGATAGAAGGATGTGTACTTCAGACAATGTGGTCAGGAAATACTTTGAGCATGTGACATTTAAGCAGGCATAATAATGAGAAGAAGACAGCCATGCAAAGGTCTCAGAAGAGCTCAAGCAAAATGAAGAAGATGGCCAAGACTGAGCCAAATGAGAATGAGAATGAATGAGGAGTTGAAGGGGCCATGGCAGGTCAATGTTGCTGGAGTGAAGGGAGTAGGATAGGGTGACCACATGGGGTCTTTGAAGGGACCTATTCTCATTGCATGGGAAGCTTTTGCAGAGTTTTTAAAGAAAAAGTACAAAACAACATATGCTCTGATTTATGAGCTCTTCTAACACAGGAACTGTCTTATTCACAGCTGTACCCAAGACCTGGCAAAGAGACAACACCTAGCAGGCATCAAACAAATACTTTTAAATATCACTTTGCCCTATGGAGATGAAAATAGACAGGAGAAGGGGACACTTAGTAGAGAGCCTCACAACACTTCCTGGTCTACAGGATGAGGAGACTAAGCCTTTAAAAGGCAGTGATTGAGAATAAATTTTTTGAAAATAGACTTAAGACCGTAAATTTATTTTAAAAAATTGGTGCGAAGTTATGCACCAGTTAGCTTTGGGAGTGTTTAGGGGAATGGAATTGCCACAAAGATGTAAAAAAACTGGTTAGTTTGTATTATGTTGAATGGTGAATTAATGGGTATTACTTTTACTATTGTGTTTTATGACTTTCATATATCATATGCCTTCTATGGATGTTATGGGTTGAATTGTGTCCCTCAAAACTCATGTTGAAGCCCTAGCCCCCAGAACCTCAGAATGTGACTTTTTATAGAATGGGCCTTTAAAGATGTATTAAATTAAAATAAGGTCATTAGTGTGGGTGGGCTCTAATCCATAGGACTGGTGTCCTTATAAGATTAGGACACAGGCATAGAGAGGAGACCATGTGAAGACAAAGATAGTAAAACAGCCATCTGAAAGTTGAGAGACCAGAAAGCCAACCCTGCCAACAGCTTGATCTCAGACTTCTAGCCCCCAGAATTGTAATAAAATAAATTTCCATTGTTTAAGTCACCCCTTTTGTGGTATTTTGTTATGGCAGCCCTGGCAAACTAATAACTATGGGTGTCCAAATATTTCATTAAAATTTAAAATCTATATGCTAATAGAATATATATATTCTACATATATTCTCTCTCTATATATATATATATATATATATAAATTTTAAAGAAGTTTTCCTTCATAGCTACTATACCAATATTACATTGAACAAATGTGATAATTGTCTAACATCTAATACCAGCCAATTTTCAAATTTACCCACATATCCCAAACATCTCTAAAAAGCTGTTTAATTTCCCAGAACCAGAATCCATTCAAGCATTTGGTTGTCTTTTAAGTTTTTGGAAACTTAGAACAATCACCCCTAACCCTTTTTTATGCCATCAATTTTTTTTAATCTTTGTGATTTTATCTTCTATAAAATTGGTTGTCTTATAGAATGCCTAGCATTTTTGATGTATCTGATTGTTTCCCATTGTTTCTTTGAGGGTGTCTAACTGGTTCCTCTAGACCAGTGGTCGGCAAACTCATTAGTCAACAGAGCGGCAAACCGTAGCTCACGAGCCGCAGTTTGCTGACCACTGTTCTAGCCCCTGTAAAGGGAAGATTAGATATAAAGTTTGATTGGATTCAGGTTGAACATTTTAAAAAAACCTTCATTAAGTGATGTTGTATACTTCATGCAGCAGCACACCAGAGACCTCATAAAAATTCGATTGTCCCAAGGTTAATGATGCTCAGTTGAATAACTGAATGAAGGTGAGGCAGCCAGATTTCTCCACTGCAAAAGTTTGTCTTCTTGCTGATTGGCAAGTAATCTGAGAGGTGTATTTGACAACACACTGCACATTTGTGTAGTTATTTACTGTGTATCAAACATTTTCAAATGCAGAACAGCATCCCTGTAGAGTTTTATTTCTATTTAACAGAAATGAAAATTGAGTCTTGGAATGCTTAAATAAATGCCTTTCCTAAGTCTTAGAGCCAGTGAGTAGCAAAGGCAGGACTGAAGCATAAATGGGTTCATTTTAGTTGAATTAAAAACTTTTTAATCCCAAAGAGCCTACTTCTACCTGCAGATTTTCAAAGTGTATTCTCTCTCCTGAATTCAATAAGTCTCTCCTTATGGAAAACATTTGTCTTTACTTTCTTGATACCGGGAAGCATGTTACCAAGGAAAAGCAATTTGTTTTACAGTGTCTAACAGCCATCTATAGCCTATCTGAACTATCAAAATATAACAGGTTCCCCAAAGCTCCATTTTAACAGAAGCTTACAACATCTAAATGTTAAATGAAGTACTGAATGTTACTTTCATAAATGTATGAACAAAGTAAATTTATTTTTAAAAAATTGGTGCGAAGTTATGCACACACAAGTGCGCTTGTGCTAAAATCAACAAAGTCTGGAAGATATACCACTGTGAAGCACGTATAGAGTCAGGTCCTTGCGAGTCTATTTTCTCCTCAACGTGGGCAACTCGTGGGGCAGAATTAGAAGCAAGAGAGCCCCGCGGCATGGCTCAGCAGTTGAGCATCATCTATGAACCAGGAGGTCAAGGTTCCATTCCTGATCAGGGCACATGCCCTGGTTGTGCGCTCAGTCCCGGTGGGGGACGTGCAGGAGGCAGCCAATCAGTGATTCTTATCATAGATGTTTCTGCTTCCCTTCCTCTCAGAAATCATTATATATATATATATATATATATATATATATATATATATATATGTATGAAAAAGGATTAGAAGCAAGAGATAAAGGATGTGGCGCAATAAGAAAACCAGGGAAAGTCATTAAGAGGATCGTGGATCCAGGAGGAAAGCTATTTCTAGGCTCCCCAGAAATCTGGGCCTCCAGATCCGAGCCAGCTGCTGGAAGAGGACTTTAAAGGGGGAGACTGACTGGTCCAGTGATTCAGGCAGGGCCTGGCTGCTCAAAATCACTCTTCCTAACAAAAAACTACGGAGGTCTTAACTCAGCAAGAGGGACTCTAACACCGCACTTAGCGCTTTAGTGAGACTGACTTGCTTTTACTCCCACCAATTCCCTAAAGCAAGAAGCAGGAGGACACGCCCCCCCGTGCGCTCATCCCAGATTTTATTGGCTGCCCCGGCCTGCCCTTCTTACAATACTTTTTTTCATTGGCCAGCAGCTGAGTGACATTTGTAAAAACCAATAAGAAATGAAAGTAAGGACGTGACAATGAGACACCTCCCTTTTTCCTCAACTAGTGCAGGCAATGGTAGAAGAGATTGAGCAGCTGATACCAACCACCAATCCATAAGGGCGGAAGAGGGACGCTAGGAAGAATGATGGGAGGGGGTGACGTGGCAGTGACGGGAACATAAAATGAAATGAGTGGCGGAAACACTAGCCAATCCACGATCACATTGGCCGGCCACTCTATATTCTCGAGTCCTCCATAAATGCTGGAGACTTCAGGAAAGCACCAATGAGCTTTACATAAGTCTGATTGGCCTTCATAGGAACCAATCAATGACGTGGCTGGCGGACAGTCCCATCCGGGACTCTCAGTGGGTTGTATGGAATGACAGGCCCCAGAAAAATGCCAATGTCCTAGGGATCTTCCGCAAGTGACACTAAGCGGCACCAATTGACTTCCTCCTTCCCGGCAGCTGGTCCCTCCTTCCCCGGCCGGCCTGGCGGGGCGGTGACGCTACGCGGCGGCGGCTGATGCGCTAGGTGTGCGGCGCTCCAGCGGCGACGGAGGCTCTCGTAGGCGGTTCCGGTTCTGTGTCTCGGGGCGGTGGCAGCTCATGGCGGCGACGGAGCTGAGAGGAGTGGTGGGCCCGGGCCCGGCAGCCATTGCAGCTCCGGGCGGCGGCGGCACCGGTCCCCCGGTGGTGGGAAGTGGAGGCGGCCGCGGAGACTCGGCGCCAGGCTCTGGGGCCGCGCCGAGCACTGTCGCCACGGCGTCTTCGAGCGGCCCGGGCCCCGGGGCCGGGGCAGTGGCGGCGGCGGGCCCAGCCCCAGTACCTCCGCCCGGGGGCTCGGGGGGCTCGGGCGGCTCAGGCGCTGGGGGTTCGGGCTCGGCTCGAGAAGGCTGGCTCTTCAAATGGACCAATTATATCAAAGGCTACCAGCGGCGTTGGTTCGTGCTGAGCAACGGGCTACTAAGCTACTACAGGTAACTGCTTCCGGGGCGCTGGCCCCCTGCTGCAGCCCACCTTCCCTCGCCGTCGCCCTCTCCAGCTGGCCCTGCAGCCAAGGTCGCCCCAGGCCCCTTTTCGTCACCTGCGCGCATTGACAGCCCGCGACCTGAGCCCACCATCACGGAGAGTGCATGCCCCACAACTTACCCCTCTACCTGGGTTGCCCAGCCTCGGTGCCATACCTTTCCCCACCGCCCCTGGACTTTCCATTATGTTTCCACCAGCACGTGGGTGCAATGATTAATTCTGCCCGAAGACGCTGTTGTAGGTGCCCAGGAACTTAGCGTAAAAGTCCCAAGGTTTAGCTTTAGCTGTCTATGCCTAGTCTCCAAATTTCAAGGTTATTAGCAGCCCTTGATGTACCCGCCGTTGCTCTCTCCACATTCAGGCACAAGGACGGGGTGGCCTCCATCTATCCCCTGTCTTCCTTATCTCTCCAAGACTTGGGTATGTTTTCTCCTTCTAGACAGCTCAGAATGAAGATGTGCACTCCAGTACTCCTTTTATTTTTGCTTGCCCCACCTCCTCCCGTGAGAATGATTGATTAAGTTTTCCATCCAGTAATATTTCTGGGGTCTCTGGCTAGTTTGGTTTCAGTTTATTAAAAAAAGAATGTCTTTGGTATTGTTCAACAATGTGTGTTTTATATATTTATGGTCACAGTCTTGCCATAACCGAATTACTTCTGTTCAACAATGTGTGTTTTATATATTTATGGTCACAGTCTTGCCATAACCTAACATGTTTTTGGCTACTCATGTTATATAGATAGAAGGGTTAAGATACCGGATTTGGGGACAGGGCATAAACACTTTCTGAGGGCTAGACAGTTTGGATAGGTGTTTTATGTACAATATTTCGTTGGCTCCCAACAACCTGGGAATTAGAAGATATTCCCATATTCCTGATGAGGAAACTGAGACTTACGTAGCTTGAACAACCTTCCCAAAGTCTTGAGGAGTCAGGATTTGAAACTAGTTCTGTTCACACCAAGATAACCTAAAACCCAGGTTAGTATTACATGAATCAGTTAACAGAGATAATTAAGTATCAATAGCAACTAAGTTTATAGCTCATGGTTACTATGTTTACTTTATTCAAAATGTATAAAAGTCTCCTTTAAGGGAGACTTTGCTTAGTGTAATGACATTTCTAATTGAAATATTTTTATGAATACCATCTTATTTGGGACACAGAATGCTGCTGTTAAGAGCAGCTCACTCTGTTTCTTTTCCTCCACCAGTAGTCACTCTGCCACCAGGAAAGTTAGGGTGAAAGAATCTCTTCCATTAACTCTATTGTATTGGCCCTTAGAGAATTTTTAGGGGAAATCGAATGTGGGAGTTGGAGGTTTAGTTGGAGCTAGGAACAGTGGAAAATGCCTTAGTGCCTCCTCACTGCTTAAGCTACATTAATTGTAACCAGTTGTGTATATTACTTGCATTATTATATTCAGAATTAATTTTAACCTCTTCTAATTATTTATCTAGGACTTTAAGGTTAGGTAAAAAATAAAAAATTTGGTTTGCTCCAGAGTTTTTCTCCTACTCAAGTTCATGTTTATCTATTAAGCTGATTATTAGCCCTGGCCAGAGTGGATCAGTTGGTTGAATGTCGTCCCATGCACTGAGGGGTAACTGGTTGGATTTCCGGTCAGGGCAACATACCCAGGTTGTGGGTTCCATTCCTGGTTGGGGTGCGACTGTGCAGGAGGCAACCAATCAATGTCTCTCTCTCTCCCTTCCTTTCTCTCTATAATGGATAAAAACATATTTAAAAAAATAAACTGACCATCATTTTAATGTTCAATTGGTTCATATCCTAATTTGGCTTGTAAGTCACTGTTAACATTGATTCCCCATTTTCAAAAGTTGTGTACCGGCCAAGGGTCTTAGTGTATGATCATTTTTCCTCATCCAAGTTCTTACCAGATCCACTTTCCCAGCCAGTTGATTCTTTGATCAGAACCAGTCTTAATCAATATTGATCTTGATTGGACATTAATAACTTAATGTGTTCTCTTCAAGTACTTGTAACTATTTTTGACTTCTTTCTTACAAGAGCTAGTGGTACCTGTCTGACCACAGATAAAACTCCTTCCAAAACATACCAAACCACATGTTGGGAACTATGCCATGGGCCTGTCCTTGCCAGCTAAGATAGTCCCACCCACAAATCAACCAAGCAACAGGATCCAGAGTTATTAAGTCTATGCATTACCCTCAAAATCACATTGAAATACATCTGGCCAACTATGTTGGTAGTCTGTTCTACCTAATTGAATTCTTCCAGTCCCCATCTTCCTAAAGTTGTTTGTCTAAGTTGTCATTCCTCTAGCTTTTCATGCCTCCAAAACCTGTCATTTCCCATACATGCCTTTTAAAAAAGACTTTTCTTTTTAACTGAGATCATGTTCTTCCTAGACCTGTCCTCTGATGAACTGTCCTGAGAGGCTTTGGCAACACCACTTGCCTCTTTTTATGTATCCTGTTCTTCCTTACAGACTTAGTTACACAGATGGCCAGTTATTTAAAACCAAATGTAGAGTCCCAGCTCTCCCAAACACATCATGACAGACCCATGGTATTAGTTTTCCTGGCTAGCTTCTAGAGATGGAGTTACTGTTTCAACTGGCCTTCTCAGGGAAGAACTTTCTAGCTAGAAAATACCACCTAATATTGTAGTACCTGAAGAACTTACCATGTACTCTGCAAGTAATTTTTTTCCCCAGCTTCGATCATCATGTATAACCATTGGTGTATTTGCCCAAACCCAAGAGCCCTAAGGTCAAGACTACCTTACTCCCAGGATTTCTTTGTGTTTTTGAAACTGCTACAGACTTTATATAATTTGAGAAATTTTTTTTATACATATATTTTTTTTATTGATTTCAGAGAAGAAGGGGAGGGAGAGAGAAATAGAAGCATCAATGATGAGAGAGAATCATTGATTGGCTGCCTCCTGTACACCCCCCACTGGGGATCGAGCCTGCAACCTGGGCATGTGTCCTTGACCAGAATCGAACCCGGGACCTTTCAGTCCGCAGGCCGATGCTCTATCCACTGAGCCAAACCTGCTAGGGCGAGAAACTTTAGTTCATGAAGATGAACAGACAGAGATTCTAGAAAGTGATTTGTGAAAAGTTCCAACACATTGTGAGGAATGAGCTAGAAGGTCCAAGTAGCACCTTAACAGTAGAAAGCAAGGGTGAGCGGACTGTCAGCTGTGGGTCTGTAATTTGGCCTGCATTATTCATAATGTAACTGAAGCTTGGGTTAGGGGGAGGGGAGGGAAGAATAGAAAAAACAGGGATTCATATTACAGTGTGGCAGGTGCAGAGGATGGAAAGTGGCCCAGTCCGTTGAGACCCCCCCTCCCCCGCAGCCATCCCATACAGCATTTGTGCATTTGAGGATGAAAAACCAGTTTCATGTGACAAACTGAACAATAGGGAATCTATATTCCTAAGGACAGGAAACCAACTTTCTCAAACACACCTAGTCACTTTCTGGGGACGGGTGTGTGTCATTTTTGGCTTGCAAGAGATTCTGGAAGTGCCAGGTGTGTTTGGCCGCTTGGCTCCAGGGAAAGGGAAGTGGCTCTGCTTTGCACTGTGGCAGTTGGCAAAGGACTTTGACCTCTTTATGCTCCAAGTTGGTCAGGGAAAACCGCGGTCTCAACAGGCAGGTCCCTGGGCATAGCCAGCAGGTGATGGGGAAATTAGCACAGTTCACGCTGTACACCCAGTTGTGCTAGCAGCTTGATAGCTCATGTGAAGTCTCTTGTAGCTTGTTGTCACCAAGTGGTGCTGTAAAGTTCAAAAGTTAGTCTATGAATAGAACTGTCAGTAGAGATGGGGAAAAATTTTACACCCAGCTCTCTTTGAGAGCAGATTTGCTGAATCTGTCCTAGCTATTAATAGGATGGCTTAGGAGTTTCCACCAGTAGAGGTCAGTGGGCCTTAGGAAAGAACTTAGCAGAGAAAGATTAGACCACCTGGTGATTCTTTTATGATTATTTTGTCTTTTCTCCCACAGAAAACTATTTATTCCTATTTGATATCATTTGAGCTATAGTCAATATTTAATACTCTAATCATGTAAGTGTGCCTTATACTTCTGCAGTACAATTCTAAGCAGTGTGACAGGTCTCATTTAGGCTGAGCTACAGTTTGTGGGGAGGGGGGATTGTTCAGTACATGTAAAATGCATGAGTTTATAAAGCACTATTTTGTAATTACAACTTTCTAAATAAAAAGTAATTCCTACTTGCAAAAGGGCATGAGGGGACTTTTTGGGGGAGATGGAAATATTCTGCATTTTGATTGTGGAGGTGCTTACACAGTTATGTAATTGTCAAAATTCACTGAATCATACAGTTAAAATTGCTGAATTTATAGTTTGTCCTTGTACTACAGTGAAGCCTCTTTTTAAACAGCTAAGGGTGAGAGGAACTGCAGAGCAATACAATCTGACTCAGAAACAGTACTTGGGCTCTGAAAGGAAATCCATACTGACTGTTTCTTAAATTTCAGGGACCCATTTGAGGGAAATATTAGAATTTGCTCCTTTTTGGGACTACTGTATTTTCAAAAGTTATGATAAGAAATAGAATTGATCAAGGACAAACCACGCACAGCTTTCTACTTAGCATGTCTTCGCCTTGTTATTGCAGGTCAAAGGCAGAAATGAGACATACCTGCCGTGGTACCATCAACCTGGCCACAGCCAACATCACTGTGGAGGACTCATGCAACTTCATCATCTCCAATGGAGGTGCTCAGACCTACCATCTGAAGGCCAGCTCAGAAGTGGAGCGGCAGCGCTGGGTGACAGCCCTGGAACTGGCCAAGGCCAAGGCTGTGAAGATGCTGGCAGAATCAGGTAGGGAGCAAAGAACACTGTGTCAGGAAACTTTTCATTTGCCTGTCTTATGCACAAATCTTATTTTATCCCTCATTGTCATTTAATTATCAATTATCACCTAGATGTCTCGGGTACATCATGCAGTGTTTCTCCTGGAGAGATGGTTTTCAAATGAGGGGTTCTGCCTTATAGGGGACACCCAGCAATGTCTGGAGCCATTTTCTTGTCCCAGATGAGGGGTAGTGGTGATATTGGCCTGTAATGAGTAGAGGCCAGGGAGGCCGCTAAAGCCCCTGCAATGCAGAGGATAGCCACCCACAACAAAGAGTTAGTTATCTGGCCCAAATGTCAGTATTGCTGAGGTTGAGGTTTATGATCTACAGGCATATACAGTTATCCTTTCGCTTTTAATGCCAATTACTTTACAATTGTGAGAAATGATTATTTTATTGCTAGATCAGTCTTAGGATTATTACAACTCACAATTTGTATTTACCTTACTTTTTAATTTTCTCCTGACATCTCCTTACTTAACTATTTGTTAGTGGAGTTGAAACAAGCTTCATAGACTGCCAAAAACATTTTATGTGATATTTTCTATGAAACATCTTCATTTTGCTACCTTAGTTTCACTGAAAAAGAGCAATCTGATTATGTTTGTATTTTTCTTCAAGGAAAATGGTAGGATTTCCCCCACAGATATTGACAGTTTAAGCATACTGAGCTTGTTCACTTGGAGCTGACCAAGATGGTCATCTGCTGACTGTGTTCATCTGTTGTTTTTCTTATCCCCCGTCATTTCCCATACCATATTTATTATCTACTAGGCAGTGAAAGGAAAGTTCACTGCTTTGTAAACATTCTGGTAACAGGCTATGTTTTCATTTTGGCCCTGCCTCTCTGCCTAGCAGTTGCATCAGGTCTTTCCTTCTTTCATTTTGATTTTAGTGCTGATGTTTGGCTCCCTGCCCAAAAGAGGTGCCACTGCTGGAGAAACACTTTGCAGTTACAACAGTGTGTTAAGTACAGAACTGGTAGCGAGAGGTACAACATAGCTGTCTGCTTGACTTATTATTGGAGAGTCATTTAACAGAAGACCTTGCACTGATTTCAGTGCAATGTGGCTATAATGTCAGAAAAGATAATTTTTTAATCTTCGTCTCCTCTTCAGAAAAGACATATAAATTAATGAACTTTTTGTTTACAAGGAGCTAGACTGTGATTCTCAACCCATGTCATACAGGGCCTACCGAACACCTAATAACTGATAGTGGATTTGCAGTAATAATCAGCTGGGGCTGGATTGGAACCCTCATGCTAAATTATAAAGGCTCAGTAATTTATACCTAACCCCAGGAGCCAGTTAGCTTTTCCATCCTGATCTCTACGTTTTGAAACTTCAGTGTGCATCAGAATTATCTGGGGGGCTTATTTGAAATGCAAGTTTCTGGACCTTACCTCACACTAGCCAAATCAAAGTCCCTGAGGGTGGAGCCAGTGAGTACACCTGTAAGAACTCCAGGTGTTTGTGATGCAGGTGGCTGTGGAACACACTGTGGAGAAGTTGTCTGGTAATGGCAAGCTGTTGGGTGGTCAGAACGCACAATGGAAGGAGTGTCAGTTTTGGTTGTGGGCAGAGTTGGCAGTGTTCAGGCTCTCACTCCTGGGCCTGGAATCATGTAAGTTACCTTTTGCTTCTGCAGATGAGTCAGGAGATGAAGAGTCTGTCTCACAAACTGACAAGACAGAGCTGCAGAATACCCTTCGGACATTGTCCAGCAAAGTTGAGGACCTGAGCACATGCAATGACCTGATAGCCAAGCACGGCACTGCACTGCAGCGCTCCCTCAGTGAGCTGGAGTCCCTGAGGCTGCCTGCTGAAAGCAACGAAAAGATCAAGCAGGTCAACGAACGGGCCACACTCTTCAGGATCACATCCAATGCCATGATCAACGTAAGTGCAGATGGTATCTGTGTAGCTTTTTTATTCTTTCCCTCTTTCAAAATGTAAATCTTCCAAAATGCCAGGAAATTGTAATTGATAAAGCACAGGACATTAGGTCCTGCTTTGCTGCTCAGGGATTTAAGTTACATTGTTTGTTGTATGAAATAGAACAGGGTGCACAGATGGAATGACTTTCCTGCTCTGCTCAACTTGTCAGGAGGACGCTGCTCCAGCCTGGGTGTTAGTTAGGAGTCCATAGTTCAGCCCTGTTTCTGGCACCAGCAGGACATCTGATGGTGATGTTAATGGCATCCTTTAATTTCTGGATTGAGGTTTTATTTATTTTGAGCTAGCTCTATCTGTTGGAACTAAAAGATCTCATGGGCCCTTCCACTGCCAAGTTCTTTGAGCTTTAAGTTGGAGTCTGATCCCTATGTTGCTAATGTATTCTGACCCACGGTGTGGTAAATGGGGGTTGGATCAAGTGAGAGCTTTATAATAGTAGTTAGTCCATCTTTACTCCTTGATTTCAAGGGTAATTTTAGTTGGTAAGGCAATAACACTCAGCTTTGGGCACTTTTGTTTAAAAAGAAGGGTCCACTTCTCTGCCTCCTCGTGATTTCTGTCTTGTTGGCTGTTGCTGGTGTGGGGTACTTCTGCTGCTTGACTGCAAGGCTCTAGATAAAGCCAAAGCCCCATGGGAATTAGTGATATATTTCAGATCCTGGGGGATCGGTATGAAATGAATACTTGGTTTAAGCAGTGCTGTTTTTCCTCTACTGGTAACTGATTCTCACCTGGCAGGTTGTTTTAGCAGTTTCAACTTGAAAACAAACCCTAGAAGATATTTCATAATGTAAGTGAGAAGGGCCTCTGTGAGAAAAGGCTTATGCAGGGTTGTTTTTTTTCTTACCTTGTTAAATAGGATGAAATTACTTCACTAGGGCCAGATTTTCCCTTGTTGGGGGAGTGATAATAAGACTTATTAGAACTAGTGTAGCTTCTAAAGATCAAAGGTCTTCCCTGTGACCAAGGGGAAGTTTAATTTTTCTCATCTTCAGAGCTCTGACTCACAGAAGGTAGAAAGGACACTTGTTTTGTCCACTGCAGGAAGGTCAGCTGTCTCCAGAACTCTGCTCATCAGCACTGATGCTGTGTTTCTCATGTGTATTCGTGTGCTCATTCTCCAGACTGTGGCATTTCTTAATGACTGCCTGCTCTTCTGGTCCTCATAAGTCATTCAGGCCAATTAATAGTGAATAAGTAATAGAACAACTCAGGACCCAAGTCTCCTGGTAGTGAATGTCACCTCTTATCCTTATCAGGTGAACACCCTACTCCATGATAATTTTTTTCTACTCTCAATGTGAAAAATTTGCTAAATAAAACACCTCTTGATTGAAAAATTTCTCATAAAACTGAAAGTTTAGTTTGGACATTACTCTTGAAACCATGCTCATCTTTGTTCCTCGGGGCAGTTCTTGCCTAAGTTGTGATTGCTTGGGAGTCAGAGGGAAGTTGTGTCTTATTCTGTTCTCTCCTAGTGTACTGCCTATACCCCTCTCATAGCTGGTTATTGCTTAAAATGTGTTTTTTTATCCCTGTCTTATTTCCTTTATACCTTTTAGGTGATGGTGGCAAGGCCTATAGTGTAATATGAATGTTGGAAATTATAATCCTAGCACATTACATCCCTAAAGGGGCTTTTGTCCCAAAGGAAGAATACATTTTACTTAATTTTGTAGGCTGTAGCTTTTTTTTTTTTACTACCAAAGTGAATCTAAGCAGGGGTGTAAGTTTGACACTTAGTATATTCATTGGCTAATTCAGTGGACATCTATTTTGTACTATCTGTCTTTTAGGCACTATGCTAAGGGATAAAACAGATGTGGGCATATGTAAAACTTTAGACAATAAAAAAATAAATTTAAAAACAACAACACAGATGTGGGTGTGGTCCCTGCCCTCAGAAACCTTACTCTCTGATGAGGGGACAGAGAAGTTACCAGATCAGTAGGAATGTGCCAAGGCATGACAGAAGTGAACACAGGCTGCTGATATAGCACATAGAATTTAAAATTCAGCTGAATTCTGGAAGACCAAAGAGTGCCTGCCTGTGAAAAAAAGGCAGTTAGCCTGGCCAGCGAGGCTCAATGGTTGAGCAATGACCTATGAATCAGGAGGTCATGGTTTGATCCCTGGTTGGGGCACATGCCCGGGTTGTGGGCTCTTTCTCCAGTAGGGGGCGTGCAGGAGGCATCCGATCAGTGATTCTCTTTCATCATTGATGTTTCTCTTTCCCCCTCTCCCTCCCTCTCTAAAGTCAATAAAATATATTTTAAAAAAAGAAAAAGGGCAATTAAATCCAGCTTCCTTGGTTAACTATATAGCGTGGGGCAACCTACTTCCTCTGTAACCTCAATTCCTTTTTGGTAAATGATAACTGTACTAGGAAGCTGCTCACAAGGTTGTTGAAAGGCTTTTATCAGATAACTAGGGGCCCAGTGCACGAATTAGTGCACCTTGAAAGGAACTGTGGGCTGCGAGGCTGCAGTGGGCATGGGCGGGTCTCAGCCCATCCTCTGTGCCCCCACCTGGTCCCTCCCGACAGGGCACTGGACCATCTGCCGGCAGCAGGTGCAGGTATTGGCAGCAGGTGTGAGCACCCATTGGTACCGCGGCATGTGGGAGCAAAGAATTTTCAGTAACTACCAAAGGCTTACTCCAATGACAGCAACTGGTGCCCCTGCTTGGTCTGTTGCCCCCGCTCACCTGCTCCACCATCCCACCACGGCCGATGCTTGCCATGTTCCGTGCTCTGCTGCCTGCTGCTGACGCCCTCCATGTTCTGCATGCACCCCCTGGTGGTCAGCACACGTCATAGCGACTGGTTGTTCGGTTGTTCTCTTCGGTCTATTTGCATATTAGGGTTTTATATGTATAGATTTATATAAAGTGTTCAGCAAATGCCTGATATAATTGTGTCTTACTAAATTTTAGTTGTGATCAAAATCATTAAAAGGAAGTCAAAGAGAATAGTTGGTCCAGGTAGAGGTGTGGCATAAACAGATCCCTCCTTCTCTCCCAAAGTCTGGGAACTGCTGGTAATTGACTATTAGTGCAGCAAGTTGCAGCTAGAGATGAGGCTGGAAAGGAATTGAGTGTGGAGAAGGGATAGGGTGCAGATCATACTAAATGGTTTTGGTAGTAATGCATTAAAAGAGGGTAAGATCAATTTGGGTGCAGGCTTAGTATAATAGCTAACACCTTATTGAATGCTTACTGTGAGCCATATGGTTCTAAATGCTTTATATATAAAGCTATAACTCTTTAACCACTTAACTGCCATGATATTTTGAATTTAATTTAAAAAGTTCTGCTTGCATCTATAGATGCTTAAGGCATACAGATAGCTAAGGTAGTTACTGTTGTTACTCTCTGTTTACAAATGAGGAAGGTTAAGTTACTTGCCCAGAGTTCCATAGCTAGATAGTGAGATGGAGCTGTGGTTAGAGCCCCAACCACCCAATTCCACTGTATGTACTGCCTCTGAGTATGGAGGATGGAAAGAATTATGCAATTCCAGAAACATTAAAGAAGAATCGATAGGACTAGATAATTGGATATGGGAGGGACTAAAAACTCACAATCAACTATATGCCTTGGTTTTCTGGCTTGGGTACGTGGAAGGGCCCTTAACTATTGTGCCATGGGGCACACCAAGGAGAAACAGAGTCAAAAAGGGAACATAGTGAGTTCACTTTGGGACCCACAGATTTTGAGATTACTTTGAGCCACTGAATAGGCAACTGGATATTCTGGTCTGAAAGCTCCATGAGCACAGAGCTGGAATTACTGATTTCACAGTCATTTAGCCTAGAGGCAATAATCGAAACCATGGGTGGAGAAATTTTATTTACCTTATAGTTTCTCTAGAACAGGGCATTTAATTTTAAGAATACATTGCTTTATTTATTTATTAAGCAAACTTTATCAGGCTCCTACTATGTACAAAGCTACTAAGGAGCTGAAAATAAGTATATGGATTAAACATAAATTGTGCCTTCAAGTTGTGTATGATCCATCTGGAGACATTGCACATCAGTCATGCGGCTGCTGTGGCTGGTGAAGAATAGAGGTGTATGCCAGGTGCTGTGGAAATGTACAGAAGATACTGGCTGCTTAAGTGACTGGGGGGTGAGGAAGTGTCACAGAAGAAAAACATTTGCCATAGATCTGAAACAATGAAGTGGTCTTGGCCAAGTAGAGAAAAGGGGTAGGAGAGGGCATTCTAAGCACAGCGAATAGCATATGCTATGATAGGTAGGCAGGCCTGAAAGAAATAGGTTGCTCCAGGAAATAGTGATTCCACAGAGGATGCAGGAGTCTGGCGAAGAGGATATAAAAAGTAGGTGGTAGCCCTACTATGAAGGGTCCTTTATATTCATAACCAGTAGTTTTGATTTGGTCCCAGTACCAGCAGGGAGCCAATGATCTGATCAGATTTGTGTTTTGTCTCTAGAGCCTTCCTTTGATTCCTCGGGTAGGCTTCTAATTTTTATGGTCAGTTGTTTCTCTTAGTGACCAAAATAAAAACAAAGTCAGTTTCCCCATATTTGGTCAATTCAGTGCAGATTCTCTACTCTGTGTCTGAATTCTTCAGTTTTAGGTGACTTGGGTTTAGTGAAGAATTTATTAAAAACAGTCCTATGCTTTTCCTTCTCTTTCTTTCAGTCGATAAATTTTTTTTTGGTGTAGTTCACATAGCTGCCCTCTGTGATGTTGCCACAAATACTTTGTCTAGGTTTACTGCTCCCTTGGCATTTGGTTGGTCCTCATGACCAGGAAAATATGAAAAAACCGTGACAACCATGCTCATTTTGTTTTCTGGAGTTGACCTTCATTGCCTCATGGAGCTGGCTGTCCCTGCTACTGGGGAATAAAAGGGAAAGTCTTTCTTTGTAATCTGCCTGTAAAGTTCCCAGAATGGGTTCACAAGGCCTGAGGGGTATCTCTGACTAGTTGAGTGACACTTATTAACTCTTCCCCTACAGGCTTGCAGAGATTTTCTTACGTTAGCCCAGACCCATAGTAAGAAATGGCAGAAGTCACTGCAATATGAGCGAGACCAGCGGATCCGGCTGGAGGAGACCTTGGAGCAGCTGGCAAAGCAGCATAACCACCTAGAGAGGGCTTTCCGAGGAGCTACGGTGCTGCCGGCACACCCTTCTGGCAGTGCGGGTCCAGGCAAAGGTAAGACGCTGGGCCTCTGGGTAGCTTGTTCTGAGTGGAGCCAGGGTGTTTTCTGCAGTTGGTAGAAGAACTCCAAATTCTCCGAAATCAGTGACTCATGTGAAATGCAATTGGTGCCACGGATTTCTTCTCTTTTCCACTGCTTTCTACCATTTGTTGCTTTGTTTGTGACTCGTATTTAAAATCCTGCTGAACCAAGTTTTGGTCAGAGTAATTAAACAAGGCTTTTCTCCTTACAGATCAGTGCTGCTCTGGCAAAGGAGACATGAGTGATGAGGATGATGAAAATGAATTTTTTGATGCTCCTGAGATCATCACCATGCCTGAAAATTTGGGCCACAAGTAAGTTATCTTTGGTCCTGATAAGAATGAACATATCTGACCATCCACAGGTTAGAAATGCTTCAAGGGGAGTCATACTGAGATCTAGGACCCTTTCCTTGAGTAAGTGGAAAACTGTTAGCTTTTTTACCTGATCAGGTTGTCCAGAGATGTTTAAATTCATACATATTTTATTCTACGTGTCATTCGATCACCCATTAATAAGTTTGTGCAGCATGCTTAGCATTCTGCTTTGTAAAGACATGGCGAGGACCAAACTCTAGTTCTGGTCTTTGTTCTAATTCTCATACATTTCCCATCCGTGTAGACGTACTGGCAGCAACATCAGTGGAGCCAGCAGTGACATCAGCCTTGATGAACAGGTAACTCTTATTTGGGAGTTATCTGAAGTGAGGGACTTGAGGTGTGATTCTCAAGGATGTGCTTGTAAAGCACCAAGAGAAACAGAAAAAGTACTGATTGTTCGTTTTTTTTTAGAAATACTTTTTAGCATGGGGGAAGGGAAGGTTATAATACTGGGTTTCTGTTCTTTGTGGGAGATTGAATGGCTTTGTTTTGTTCTTAGTACAAGCATCAGCTGGAAGAGACCAAGAAGGAAAAGAGAACTAAAATACCATACAAACCCAACTATAGCCTCAATCTGTGGAGCATCATGAAGAACTGCATTGGAAAAGAACTCTCTAAGATCCCCATGCCGGTGAGGTTCTCATACCAGGCTTCAGTGGAAGGGAGATGCTGTGACAGCCCCTCCCACAGCTGTGGCAATCTGTGCATGGTCTTTGTTACCCTTTGTCCCTTATGGTGATCTGCTTCAGTGTGGGTTGTGGATCTGGTGAGTTCCATATCACCTAGAATCAGATGCAGTGGGTCAGTAGTTTCTTTAAGAGCAGATTCCTATGCTAGCCATGCAAAGATAATAGTCTCTATTTTCAAAAAGTATGTAGTTTAAAGGAGACAAACATGAAGATATTTTCTCTGATAGTGTTGTTTCAAGTACTGTGCATACAGATGTTTGGGGAGCATAGAAACAAAAGCAGTTCAACCAAGCAGGTGAGGACCATTGCCATGGTGTTTGGGCTGACCTCCCTGCCTCCAGTCACACCCTCTTCCAGTCTGTCCACCCAGTTGTCAACGTGATCTTTTTGTTGACTATGTGGTCATGTCACTCCTTAGCTGAAAATCCTTCACTAGATCTCTATGGCTTTGAGAGTAGACCAGATTCCTTGGTGGGCTTGCTACTTCCTCCCTAAGGACAGGCTGTACCACACATCAGGTATTCTGGTCATTGGGAATTCCCTTCAGGTACTCAGAGGCATCTTGTCTTTTCCCACAGGGCATTTGCACACACTGCTCTTTCTGCTCGAAATTTCAGCAGCTTCCCACCCACCCTTGCCACTTTTTTTTTCTTTGTTCTAAATACCCTTTTCTTCAGGATTCAGCACAGCTTCATCTATGCATCTGGTCAGGGTGAGATGTTACCTCTCCTGTGCTTTAGGTTCCATCGTTTATGTCTGGGCAGTGGATATCACTTGCTTGTTTAAATTTATTAGAATGACATTGGTTAATAATATAAATTTCAGTTTTTATATTTTTAAATGATTGAAAAAATCAAAAGGAGGATAATTTTTCATAACGTGATAATTATATGAAATTTAGATGTTAATGTCCATAAAGTTTTATAGGAACACAGAGACACTCATTCGATTGCTTCTTGTGACTACTTTTGTCCTACAAGAGCAGAGTTGAATGATTGTGACAGAGACCATATGGCCCTCAAGGCCTAAATATTATTTCACCTTTTACAGAAAGAGCCTGGCCAACCCCTGCCTTAAACAAATATTAGCTTAATTCATTGTCATGTGAAAGTCCAGAAGTAGGTGGCTCAGGGCTGGTACTGTGCTCTGCAGTGTCCAGACCAGGCTCTTTCTGTCCTCTTGCTCTGCTGCTTATGGCCTCCGTTTCTAGGTCCTAAGTGACTGCTCCAGTGTGGGCCTTCAGGGTCTCATTCCAGCCAGCAGGAAGGAAAGAAAAGAAGGGCTTGCTCCTGGAAATTGCGTAAACCCTTGCACTTCAATCTCTTTGGCCACAACTTAGTTATGTGGCCACAGCTAGCTGGGGAAGAGGCTGGTAATGAAGACTGTTTTTGGTGACATCACTTGTAGTGGAGAGTAGCTGCAGGTTCTACCCATAGCCAGGCACATGGCATACAGAAATACAGAAAGTATCTCCTCCCCTCCTGGGGCTTATGGACCAGTGACCATGGACTGTGTTCCTGATGGGCAGAGACTGTGTCTTACTGTCTTTGTAACCTTGATGCTTCCCCAGTACCTAGCACATATACCGTTTAGCAAATGTTGAAGTGGTTAGTTAACTGGGTCTTGGAAAACAAATAAAATTTATATGTAAGTGTGTAGGATTTCTGTTAGAAAAATGTTGACCTGCCCTAGCCATTTTGCCTCAGTGGATAGAGCATCGGCCTGTGGACTCAAGGGTCCCAGGTTCGATTCCAGTCAAGGGCATGTACCTTGGTTGCGGGCACATCCCAGGAGGGGATATGCAGGAGGCAGCTGATTGATGTTTCTCTCTCATTGATGTTTCTAACTCTCTCTCCCTCTCCCTTCCTCTCTGTAAAAAATCAATTAAAAAAAAAAAAAAGTTGACTTCCAGAAAAGTCCTTGAGTAAGCACCCTGAAGAAACAAAATAACTGGTTCACTGGGGGCCAGTGCCTTGAAGGAAGCGTCTTGGGAAGGTGCGCTGAAAAGGCAGGTCTCCACAGCCTTGGGAACGCAGACCCTGCTTAGAAACCACTTCCGAGTGCAGGTGACCTCCTGTCCTCCTTTACCATTAGTTCCTTGTTGACTTTGCCACTAGGAATGTGCAGTCCTGTACCTGTTTGCCTCCAGGTCTAGTCCTCGCCCTGCCCTGCCCTGCCCTGTGCTGTGTCACAGGAAAGCTGGTCCCTTTAGGGTGTTGCTCAGGCTTCTGTGTCTGTTGGCACGGAAGCTCCACCAGTGCCAGCCACCAGGAGGAGTTTGGAGTAGGGAGAAAGGGAGAAACTCCAAGGTACTTACAGGGGTCTTAGCTTCTGCCCCATGCCTTGAGCTCAGGGCCACAGGAACACCACTGCTTCTCTCTGTCCCTGCTGTTACTCAGCTCCAGATTGTCTTTTTGGGATGCCCAACTCTCCATCAGCTATCTAACCAATTCTCTGCTACCAATTCTCTGCTTCCTTCCACTTAAAATCACAGATTCGTTTGTTTTTCTATTAGGCCTAAGGGATAAAATGACCGATATAAAAAGCTTAGCACTTTTAGAGAAACTGTGGTTCTAGGAACAGTTTTGGGGGCCAGGGTTGTGTATGTGTGAAAAGCAGCGCTAGCTTAAGGATTCAATGGTTCTAGTCCCAGGCAGTGCTCAGATGTCTTTTAGCCACTTGGAGAGGACCCCACCCACCCCCAGTTCTGAATGTCCGGAAATATTACTTAGTGTCACCTGGAATTCTGCCAATGAGAAATTTCTTTGGCATAGTTAGCCAGCACCCCCTGTAAAAAAAAAAAAAAAAGACCTTTGAAGATGCAAGTTCTGTCAGTATGTCGCCCCTCTTGGTGTGCATGTTTCTTGTCACCGTGCTCTTCTGTCAGGGCCAAGAGTGGTTTTGGAGAGTGGTGCTGTTTTGTTGAGAGAGGGTAGATTCTCTTTCCTGTAAGAGCAGTGTTCTAATGTTGGTCCCAGGGCTCTGTCTTCATTGGGAAAATTTCACAGAGAAATGCTTGGTATATTCCTTAGAGAAAAAGCAGGCTCTAGTACATAGAAACAACATAAAACTATTAATGGTTATCAAATAATGGTTATTAATTTCAGAGAGGAAGGAAGAGGGAGAGAGAGAAATATCAGTGATGAGAGAGAATCATTGATGGTCTGCCTACTATATGCCCCCTACTGGGGATTGAGCCCGCAACCTGGGTATGTGCCCTTGACCGGAATCGAACTCAGGACCTTCCATAGGCCGACGCTCTATCCACTAAGCCAAATCAGCTAGTGCTTCATATGTAATTTTTAAATTACAAGATGTTTTATAATCGGGAGGACAGTAAATATGAGAGGAATCTGGCTCAGGGATTGGCAGGTAGGAGGCTGGACAAAGGTGAAAAAGAGATGGACTGTCGGAAAAAGTGCTTTGGTTTGGTTTAACAGAAATGTTGCTGTAGGCCAGCTCCATTCACTAGAAAGAAATTTTTATTCCTTCCTCTGTTCTCTGGACTCAGAACTCCAGCTAGTAATATCCAGGCCTATTCAGCTGTGTTGCAGATTAAGTAAACTTTATGGGCTAGCCTAGAAGCTGAAACTGTTTTGTGTATGTGTGTGTATAGCATTTTAAAAAATAACTAATGTAATCTTAAATCCCAGTCAATTTAGACGGTATTGCTATTTTTAAGGGGGTGACTGGGGAGACAGTGTCTCTTTTGTTCCCTTCTCTACACCCAGTGAGTAGCATAGGGTCTGACACACATGAGGGCTCCATAAATACTTGTGGAATGAGTAAGTGAATGCTTAGGTGAATGAACATCTGTCTTCTCCCCAATAGAAATACACAGATACTCAGTGGTTGAGTGCCCTAAGTTGGCTCTAAGACTGGAAAGGTAGAAACATGGCCCACTCTTAGCCTCATTAAGAGCACTCCAGGTCCAAAAAAACAACTGTCCAGCCTCAGGGCTAAGAAGTCAGAATCCTGGCCTGATGAAGAACTGAACCAATACTTAGTGATCATCTGGTCCAGGAGTAAAAGCTAACTTTTGTAATGTTTTCGTTTCACTAGCCAAGACATGCCTGTACTTAAAAATTACTACCCTTTCTTTCCTCCCTCAACAATGTTAAATACCCAATTTCCTCTCTGGGTATACTTGTGCTAAAATACATTTTCTCTTTTATTCATTCATTACCTATTTGATGATAGTCTTCTGTGTGAAGCACTGGTAACTGCATATGCAGTGGTGAACAGAGGAGGCATGGTTCCCATCTCAAAGAGTTTATAGGAAATGAAAAGGTGGTGTATACCACTCACTGACATGAACAGGTGACTAGGGAGAATGTATTGCTTCCAGGTTAGATCCTAGAGTTGCTCTACAGAGCAAAGGCCTCTTCTTTTACTAGTGAATTTGCTTTATCACCATGACAACTCAGTATGTTTCTCCACCTGCAGAAAAATTAATCTGTCTCCGATAGATGTATGGGCAAAGTTTTTATATCTGTTCTCTCCTGACAGGTAAACTTTAATGAGCCCTTATCCATGCTTCAGCGCCTTACTGAAGATCTGGAATACCATGAGCTGTTAGATCGAGCTGCAAAATGTGAGAACTCTCTAGAACAGCTCTGTTATGTTGCAGCTTTCACCGTGTCTTCCTATTCCACTACTGTCTCCCGTACCAGCAAGCCATTCAACCCACTCCTTGGGGAGACTTTTGAACTAGACCGATTAGAAGAGAACGGGTACCGATCCCTCTGTGAGCAGGTAAAGGTGCTTCGGGACGGTGACACGTTCTCTTTTTTAAGAAAGGCATGATTTGTTGGTTGTCCCTCCCCACCCCCCTACTTCCCTAGTGTTGTGTTTGCAGAAATTCCAGTCCCTGTCATCCCACACTGCCTTCTTTTCCTCAGGCTTCTACGCTGATATGGGTGTAAAAATGGCAAGTATGAATTTCAGGTGTTCACCATCAGTTATTAGGCAATAATACCTTCTCCTCCTTTCTTCTTTAATTTCAATCACTGATTTCTTCAAGGTGAGTCATCATCCCCCGGCTGCTGCACACCATGCTGAGTCCAAAAATGGCTGGACGTTGCGTCAGGAAATCAAAATCACCAGCAAGTTTCGAGGCAAATATCTCTCCATTATGCCCCTTGGTAAGGCTACCATCTTTGTAAGAACCAGTGCTCCTGGAATGAGGAACCTCTGGCATGGTAGAGTCAGGAGACTGAAAGGCTGATTTGGGCCCTGAACCTTACTGCTAGCTCTACGCAAGTCATTTAACTTCTCAGCTGTTGATTGAGTGAGGAGGCATGAGGTTTTAAGAACCTATCCAATTATACATTTTTTGTCGTCTTAGCTATATTTAATGCAGCTTTAAGTATTATTTTAGAATATAAATTCTAAACATACAAAAATATTCTATCTCTTAACTGTGTTTTCTCTTATTACCCTAGCAATTGAGTTCTCTCTATAAATATAAAATACTGTGACTACGTGGTTAGGTTTCTCAGCTATCCCTTCCCCTTCTCCTCTTCTCTTCTCCTTTCTACCCTCTCTTCCTCTATCGGATGGGTTAGATATCGTTTATGTAAAGGCTGACTTCCAGGCCTGGGAATAGGAATTCTAATATACAGTGTCAGGATTTTTAGGGGAAATGTAGCAGAGATTCTCAATACTCTGTTGAACTAGAGCAGCCCATGTTTGGCCGTGTGTGTACTGAAGAACAAATGCCAATCTGCATAAAAAGAAGCACAAAGCAGGCAGAGCGAAACCAAGTTGCTCTCTAGAGTCAGCTGACAGTACCTGCCTGAGCTCCTACGGCTTTCTGTGTCCTGGTTTCATATTCCAGGAAGAGCCTGACTGCAGTATTTGATTAGTGTACTGCAATAATCTTAAAATATATATATATATATATATATATATATATATATTATTGATTTCAGAGAGGAAGGGAGAGGGAGAGAGAGATAGAAACAATCAATGATAAGAGAGAATCATTGATTGGCTTCCTCCTGCACACCCCCTACTGGGGATTGAGCCCGCAACCCAAGCACATGCCTTTGACTGGAATTGGACCTGAGACCCTTCAGTCCGTAGGCGGAGGCTCTATCCACTGAGCCAAACCAGCTAGGGCAGCAATTATCCTTTTTAATGAGTTCCCTTTCTCTCAGAAGCAGAAAATGTGGCAGATATAGTGAAAACTAGAAATTAGCCAGGAAAAAAACCAGGAATGTTTATAATTACAAAAGGAGAAAAGAAACTGGAGTGTTAATTCTGTTACTTCATGATTAATATGAAAAAGGCTCGTAGATGAAAAGGAGACCAAGCACTTTTGTTTGGTCTTGATCTTTACTGAGGACCCTTAAAAAGGTTCCAATTGCTTAATTACCTTTGAAGCTAATAATTTCAGAAGTATTAAGTTAAGAGTAGTAAATACCTATGATATTCACGCCTAATTTTCAGAACTAGGGTCATATTGTAATAGGACTTTTCACCTACGAGGCCACTTGAGGATCTCCAAAGAGATGGATTATATTTAATTCTAAGGAGGGACGTGTGTACATTTAAAAAATAGGAATAGCCCGGCCGGCGCGGCTGAGTGATTGAGCATCGACCCATGAACCAGAGGGTCACTATTTAATTCCTGGTCAGGGCACATGCCTGGATTGGGGGCTCAATCCCCAATGGGGGTATGTAGGAGGCAGCCTATCAATGGTTCTCTCTCATCAATGATGTTCTCTCTCTCGCCTTCTCCCTTCCTCTCTGAAATCAATAAAAATATCTTTTAAAAAATCCCCTTCTTTCCCCTTTTATCCATTCTCCCAATTTCTGAGAGGTTTTTTTGTTTTGTTTTAGGGTGTTTAATCAATTTACATTTATTATAAGTACTGATCAGGTAGGGCTTACATCCACTATTTGGTATGTTTTTTGTACATCGTATGTCTTTTTTGTTCCTCTATTCCTCCATTAGTACCTTTTTTTGTATTGAGTAGATATTCTTTAAATTTACCATTTTAGTTCCCTTGTTATTTCTTTTACTGTATTTTATTTATTTATTTATTTTTGTATAGTAAAGGTGGAATTTATTAAAGAACAAGTACAGACTCCCATGTGGGGAGGGGGAAAGAGTCCCCTTTTACTGTATTTTTAAAGGTACTTTCATAGTGGGTATCCTGCATATTACAATTAACTTCTAATAATCTAGTGCAGGTTAATACCAATTTAATTTCAATACTGTACAAAAACTTTGCCACCTATATGGATCCATTACCTTTCCCCTGCTTTGTGCTTTTATTTCCATACAAACTGTATTTTTTTTACATTACAATTCCATTAACAGGTTTATAACTATTGCTTTATACAGTTGTCTTTTAACTCATATAGAAGAAAAAAAGAGTTGCAAGCAAAAAATGCATTTGCACTGTCTTTTATATAGTTTAATTGTAGTTTTCTTTACTGATCTCTTTATTTCTCAATGTAGATTTAAGTTACTGTCTAGTGTCCTTTCATTTCAGCCTGAAGGACAAGTATTTCTTGAAGGGCAGACCTGCTAGCTAGGCATTCTTTCAGGTTTTGTTTAGCTGGGAATGTCTTATGTTCTCCTTTGTTTAATAAGAATATGTTTGCTGGATATAGAATTTTTGGTTTGACAGTTTTTTACCTTCAGCATTTTGAATGTGTCATCTTACTGCCTTCTGGCCACCATGGTTTCTGACAGTCTTATTGAGGAGCACTTCTATGTAGTACATCACTTCTTAGATTCAAGATTTGTCTTGTCATATATATATATATATATATATATATATTTTTTTTTTAATTGATTTCAGAGAGGAAGGGAGAGGGAGAGAGAGGTAGAAACATCAATGATGAGAGAGAATCATTGGTCGGCTGCCTCCTGCACGCCCCACACTGGGGATTGAGCCTGCAACCTGGGCATGTGCCCTTGACTGGAATCGAATCCGGGACCTTTCAGTCCACAGGCTGATGCTCTGTCCACTGAGCCAAACCGACTAGAGCTTGTCCTTGTCTTTTAATAGTTTGATTATGATAGATTTCGGTGTGGTGCCCTTTGAGTTTATCCTACATGTAGTTCATTGAGCTTCTTGGCTGTGTAAATAAGGTGTTTGTCAATTTTGGGGAATTTCTAGCCTATGTTTCTTCAACTACTCCAACTCTTATCACCATTTCAGGCAGCTCTTGTGTTAAAGCATCACTTGCCACTGATGGTTTTGATAATCACCCCAGGGAAAAGGCTGTTCAAGGTGACCAGGTGCTGAGTCAGGTCAAATAAAGATAAGCCCTGTGAGTGGGAGTTTACCAGGAACCACCACAATGGTCAGGTAATGACAGTGTTTTGAAGATGGTGCTTTTAGGGAGCTTCATACTTGTGAAGTTTGAGGCTCCCCAGAAATGTTTGCTAGGCTGAAATTAAGGTTACTGCCAAGCTGGTGAGAGGAGGGTGGGAAGAGAGCAAGTTAAAATGCCTGCCACATAGCTCATTTTTCTTACTGTGATTCAGCCATTTGTCTTGAATAAATGCTGCTTGAATTATTGTAAGCCTTTGTTTAATTTCTAGAGATCTAAAATATTTGATTCTGATAATTTTTGCTAGTATTCTTATTGATTTTGTTGAGCAGATATATGGAAGTCCTTACTCCACCATTCTGGAAGTGGCTTCCCCTTCATACGTTTGAAATGGCTCTGTGTTTGCTTATGTATTTTTTATTATTATATTTTTAAATTAAATCTTTGTTCTTGGAACCATTATATATGCCCCTGCTTTTCCCCTATCGATCCCTTCTAGCCCGCTCCCACCCTGTAAGAGCATAAATTGTGTTGTTTTAAGTCATTAAGTTGTGTCAATTGGTTGCAGCAGCCACATGAAATAAATATGGGGGATAATAGTGTTTATAGCTGAAGTATCAACAGTTACCTGAGTGTCACTATATGCCAAGAAATATTCTAGGTGATGTGGGTACAGTGGTGAACGAAAGCCATTTTGCCCTCATTTAGCTTGCATTCTTTTCTTAAGTAGACAAGAAAGTAAATATATAAATAACTTTATATGTGGTAAATCTGTGGAGAAAATAAAGTGGAGATAATGAGAAGTGTGTGTGTGTGTGTGTGTGTGTGTGTGTGTGTGTGGTTTCTTGGATAGGGTGGTTAAGGAAATCCTCCCTGAAAAGGTTACATCAACCAAAAGATGACTTTGGGGAGAGCATTCCACGCAGAGTGAACCTGAAAGATAAAGGTCCTGAGTTGGGGGCAAACATAGCCTGTTTGAGAAGCAACAGGACCACAGTAGGTAGTTCAGAGTGAGCGAGGAGGAACATGATGGATGAGTTGAGAGGGTTTTGTTCTAATTATAGTGGGAAGTCATTGAGAGATTTTTCACAGTGTTAAGTTGATATGCCATGTTTTAAACACATTATTTTGACTAGAGACTTTAAGGGAGCAAAAGTGGAAGCTGGGAGACCAAAGAGAAGTTGTAACTTGCCAGAAGAGGTTCTGGCAAGAGGTGATGGTGGTTTAGACTGCAGTGGCGGTGGGAGAGGTGTTGAGCAAGAGATTTGGATATATTTTTAAGATGGTTGTGAAGATGAAGTGAGATGAGATATGAGAACCTAGCACAGTGTCTGGTTCACAGTAGTGCTCTCACAGAGTTGCTAGTATTATTGTCAGTGTCATTGTCATCATCATCATCTGCTGTAGCTACCAGGGATACTTTAACCTTTTGTGCAAGAAAGGCACACCTAAGCCACATGTATCCTTTTCACTAGTGGTTACAGAGGGAATTGACTGATATATATATATATATATATATATATATATATATATATATATATATATATCTTTAAATTTTTTTATTATTTTGAATCTTCAGTCACCTCTGTTCAAACAACTAACTGATTTTGATTTGGTATTCACTGGAGATTAACTCATAGGAACAGGAGGCGACTATATCCACTGAGTGCTTATTCTGTGTCAAGCATGTTACTGAGTAAATAAACATTTACTGCACAAGCTATGATTATCCCAAATTTACAGATGGATGAAACTGAGGCCTAAGAAAGTTAAAAACATTCCCAGGGTATAGTACGTAATGCATTTCTGACACTAACCACCCAGGTTAATACCAACCACATAAGATAAGGGTACAGTCTCCAATAAGTCAGCCCTCAGTTTAGATGTCAGCCAGAAGTTTGGAGATCCCTAGGCCACCTGCACATCTGACTAACTGACTGTAAATGTAGGGTTCCCACGACTCCTTCAGTTCAATAATTTGCTAGAATGACTTACAGGATGCAAGAAAATGTTATACTCATTATGACAGTTTTATTACAAAGGGTGCAAATCAGGACCAGCCAAATGAAGACACACATAGGGTGAGGTCTGGGAGGGTCCTGAACATAGAGCTTCCATGCCCTCTCCCCATGGAATCAGGGAGCATGGCCCTCTTGGCACATTGATGTGTTTACCCACCAGGAAGTGCCTCCAAGTTTCACTGTCCAGAGGTTTCATTTATGTAGGTGTGGTTGACTGAATCATGGGCCTGGTGATTGAACTCAATGTCCAGGCCTCCTTCCCTCCTGGAGGGAAGGGAATATCATTTCCAAGAGGTCGGGAGATCCAGCCTTTATCAGGTAACTCTCTGAGTCATGGTTAATCTTTCTGGCCTGCCCTCATCCTGAACCATCTTGTTAGCATAAGCTATCTAGGGCCCTACCACGATGACTCTTTGACATAAACTTTCAGGATCCCCATGAATAACAAAACATTGCTATCACTTGGGAAATTCCAAGGATGTAGAGGTTTCTTCCCAGGAACCATAGACAAAAAGCAGACAAATTCTTTATTACACAACACAGGGTCACAAATCTAATGAGTAGTGGAGCCAGGACTTAATCCAGTTCTATCTGATTTCAAAGCCACAGCTCTCTCCGCTACTACTTTTTTATTGTTAAGGCCCTTAGATAAGTGATTTGATGAAAGTCACACAGCTAGTTACCAAAAATTAGGGCCTGACCCCAGTACCAACTACCAGTGTATGCTACTTTCCACAATGCAGTTTTGTTTTTTCATGTTAGTTCAGATTTTACCTGTTCCTAGAAATTTTGCAGCTAGTATGGCGGTCACAGGTGGAGAAAAGATTGGGGGTTTTGCTTTCATTTTTATTTCTACGCTTGTGCACTCTTGCTTCCTAGCTAAGCTGTATCAGTTGTCAGTGTTTGTCATCATTTAGTTATGTTTTATTCACAAATTTTAAAATCAAGTGAAAAAATTAAGTCATTGCTTCCATCATTTAAGAAGATTAAGTCTGCCCTTGCCTGTTTGGTTCAGTGGTTAGAGCGTCGGCCTGCAGACTGAAGAGTTGTGGGTTTGATTCTGGTCAAGGGCACATATCTCTGTTGCAGATTCGATCACTGGCCCTCGGATGGGGCAAGTTCAGGAGGCAACCAATTGTTATGTCTCTCTCACATCAATGTTTCTCTCTCTGTCTCTCTCTCTCTCTCCCCCTCCCTCTCTCTCTCTCTCTCTCTCTCTCTCTCTCCCCCTCTCTCCCTCCCTTCTACTCTAAAAATCAATGGAAAAAATATATGAGAATTAACAACAAAAAAAGATTATAAATTACTTTTTAAAAAAGTATATTTTATTGATTTCTTACAGAGAGGAAGGAAAAGGGTTAGAGAGTTAGAAACATTGATCAGCTCCCTCCTGCACACTCCCTACTAGGGATGTGCCCGCAACCAAGGTACATGCCCTTGACAGAATCGAACCTGGGACCCTTGAGTCCACAGGCCGACACTGTATCCACTGAGCCAAACCCGTTAGGGCTATGAATTACTTTTTAACTTATTGTTTTCCTTTTAAAAGTAAGAAATATTGAAAGAAGGAAATCCATTGTTTTTCTAGCTAACATGGTGCTATTTTTTTCTAATGTTTGGCTTAATTTGTATATCTCACCCTGCTTTCAGGTACTATCCACTGTATTTTCAAGGAAACTGGTCACCACTACACTTGGAAGAAAGTTACCACAACAGTGCACAACATTATCGTGGGCAAGTTGTGGATCGATCAGGTGAGCGAGCATGCCCAACATGCTCCTGAAGCCCAGACCGTTGTTACTGGCTTATCAGTTTCTCCTGAGGAACTTCTCTTAGGCAGTAACCCCATCCTAACCTCCCCGCGAGTTTCTATACCACAGATTATTATTTATAAATGACCAACTTGTAACATTCAGTGACTACTAGAACTGTTGGGCACTGTGAAGGATACAAGAAAATAATAGCCCTGGCCAGTTTGGCTAAGTGGATAGAGCGTCGGCCTGCAGACCGAAGGGTCCTAGGTTCGATTCCGGTCAAGGGCACATGCCTGGGTCCCGGGCTCAATCCCCACTAGGGAGCGTGCAGGAGGCGGCAGATCCATGATTTCTCTTATTGATGGTGTTTATCTCTCTCCCTCCCTCTCCCCCCCCCCCGAAATCAATAAAAATAAAAAATAAAATAATAAAACACAACTCCCACTCTTCATTCTTTCATTATTCATTAGACGTTTACTACCAGGCAGAGTATCAGGTCCTAAGGATACAAAGTCAGATGAAACGTTGTCCTTCGAAGAGTTATTGTATAATTGCATATGTGACTAATTTGTTTAGGTGGGAAGTCTAACAAAATACTCTATGGGAAGAGGTGTAATAATGTATCTGTTTAACTGTCGGTATGTGCTTAAGACAATGATTTTGCAGTAAATTCAGAAAAGAGAGGGAATGTTGTCTTAACTGTCAGGAAAAGCTTCATGGCAGATATGGGGAATAAAGTGTAGAAAGGCCTGCAACACGTAACCTTGAAATTGTGAGTCTAATATTTTTTTTTATCTCACCCAAGGATATATTTTTATTGATTTTTAGAGAGAGAAACATTGATGTGAGAAAAACATTAATCAGTTGCCTCCATACGCTCCCCAACCAGGGAACCCAAAACCTAGGCATGTGCCCCAGCCAGGAAATCAAACCTGCAACCTTTTGGTTTATTGGATGACCCTCCAACCAACTAAGCCACCCAGCCAGGACTAGAATACTTTGATTTAAGCACAGAGTTCCCGAAGGGTTCCAGTGAGGATTGGTTTGGAAAAGTAAATTATGACATGAATATCAGTATATGTACTAAAGGTCAATCATGGCACCTAACGTGACACACAATTTAAAGAAAAACAAAGCAAAGGTCATTTGGTCTTCATCCTAGGCTGAGATACCAAGATTACAAAGGAATTCCATAGCATCTCAAGGTTGGCTGAGACCTGACTCTAAAGCAAGGGAGTGCTGGAATGTAAGATAGTAAAGTAAGAATTATGATGCATGGAGTTGGCATATATTCAAATCATCCAGTCTTAATAAAACTAATGCTTGTTTCTTTTCATTTTATAGTCTGGTGAAATTGATATTATAAATCACAAGACAGGAGACAAGTGCAATCTTAAATTTGTTCCTTATAGCTACTTTTCTCGGGATGTAGCAAGAAAGGTAAGAGAAGTTGGAATTAAAATTTTTCATTTAGTGTGTATCCCTTAGAAAGCCTACTCCTTTGGGGCTCGGTTAGATGGTTGGATGAATGGATGGGGAGGGAAGGAGGGTGGGAGGGAGGGAGGGAGGGAGAAAGAGAGAGAGAGACAGAGAGTTTCTAAATATATGTATCTCTAAAACATACATATATAACATGTACACTGAGTGGCCAGATTATTATGATCTCTGAACGCATAATAATCTGGCCACTCAGAGTGTGTGTGTGTGTGTGTGTGTGTGTGTATACTAGAAGCCTGGTGCACGACCTCAACCCAGCCTGCACCCTCTCCAATCTGGGATCCCTCTCACAATCCAAGACTGCTGGCTCCCAACTGCTCACCTGCCTGCCTTCCTAAGTGCCCCTAACTGCTTCTGCCTGCCAGCCTGATCACCCCCTAACCACTCCCCTGCCAGCCTGATTGATGCCTAACTGCTCCCCTGCCAGCCTGTTTGCCCCTAACTTCCCTCCCCTGCAGGCCCAGTCACCCCCAACTTCCCTCCTCTGCCGGCCTGGTCACCCCTAACTGCCCTCCCATACAGGCTTGATCGCCCCCAACTGTCCTCCCTTGCAGGCCTGGTCCCTCCCAACTGCCCTCCCCTGCTGGCCATCTTGTGGTGGCCATCTTGTGTGTACATGGGGGCAGCCATCTTTGACCACATGGGGGCAGCCATCTTGTGTGTTGGAGTGATGGTCAATTTGCATATTACTCTTTTATTAGATAGGATAGAGGCCTGGTGCACAGGTGGGGGAGGCTGGTTTGCCCTGAAGGGTGTCCTGGATCAGGGTGAGGGTTCCCTTGGGGTGTGGGGTGGCCTGGCTGAGGGGCCTGTGGTGGTTTGCAGGCTGGCCACACCCCCTGGCTACCCAAGCAGTGGCCCTGGTATCTGGGATTTATTTATCTTCTATAATTGAAACTTTGTAGCCTTGAGTGGAGGCCTGGGCCGGCCAGGGTGTGCAGGAAGCTTGGCTTCCTCCATTGCCGGGAGCAACTCAAGCCTCCTGCTCTCTCCAGCTCCGTGGCTGCCGCTGTTTTTTGTTGGGATTTATTTATCTTCTATAATTGAAATGTTGTAGCCTTGAGTGGAGGCCTGAGCCTGCCAGGGTGTGCGGAAAGCTTGGCTTCCTCCATTGCCGGGGAAACCCAAGCCTCCTGCTCACTCCATGGCCGCAGCCATCTTGGTTGGGTTAATTTGCATACTCACTCCTGATTGGCTGGTGTGCATGGCTTGGGGGTGTAGCGGAGTGATGGTTAATTTGCATATTACTCTTTTATTATATAGTATATATATATATTAGAGGCTCAGTGCATGAATTTGTGCATGGGTGGGGTCCGTCCAGCCTGGCCAGGGGGAGGGGACATGGCCTGCCTGCTGGTTGAGCTCCTAGTCGAGGGGACAATTTGCATATTAGCCTTTTATTATATAGGATATACACTGAGTGGCCAGATTATTATGCGTTCAGAAATCATAATAATCTGGCTACTCAGTGTGTGTGTGTGTGTGTGTGTGTGTGTATTATATATATACATACACATACTAGGGGCCCAGTGCACTTTGAAAGGACCTGTGGGCAGCAAGGCTGCAGTGGGCACAGGGCCAGGTCCTCCACGCCCCGACCTGGGCCCCTCCTGCTGCGGCTCCTGGTCCCCTGTCTGCCGACAGCTCTGCTCCCACCACCGCCACTCCCATGTGCTGACAACGCCAGCCTTGCTCCCATCTGCTGATGGCACGGAGTGGTTGGGGCTGGTGCTGTCAGTGGGTGCGAGATGTGGCTGCTGCCCTGAACACACCTCAGGAGCAGGGGCAGTGGAGAAGCCCTAAGGGGCGATCAGGGCCAGCAGCTGCCGCTTGCACCTGGTGACAGTGCCAAGAGATCACCAGCAGCAGGTGCAAGCGGCAGCTCTGGGCCAACTCCGGCGCTGGCAGCGGTGTGAGCGGGTCCGGCACCAGCAGCAGGTGTGAGCACTGGGTGGGACTGCGGTGCATGGGAGCAAAGAATTTTTAGTAACCACCAGAGACTCTCCCCAATGATAGCAACTGGTGCCCCGCCTTGGTCTCGTGCCCCTGCTCACCTGCTCCATCATCCCTCTGTGGCCATTGCCCACCATGTTCTGTGCTCTTCAGACACCTGCCATGTTTCATGCGTGCCCCTGGTGGCCAGCGCACATCATAGCAACCGGTTGTTCGATTGTTCCACCATTCAGTCTATTTGCATATTAAGGTTTTATATATATAGGTGATGATTAAATAAAAAAAGAAGAAGTAAAGGAGAAAGTCAGCAAGAAAGGAGACAGCATTGTATTACTCAACCAAGTCCTTCTCTTTTCTGGGAAAGACTATAAGTAAAAAAGTAAAACTCAAGTGCAATGAGAGAGAACATGGGAAACTAGAGGAAGGACTAATGAAAGGATTACAGGAAGAAGCCACAGGCACTTTGACCATGAGAATGAGTCTGAGCGAGAGGTGTGTTTATTCCTCAGTAGAAGAAGGGAGAGTGAAAAATAGTTAGGGATTTAAATTTGTGGCTCTCTGTATCCTGGAGAGAAGAAAATACCATAATTCTGAGTACCAGTCAGGCCCTTTTCCTACATATTATTGTTGTAACAAAAATTCCTGTAACTCATGCCTTGCTTATTTTAAGCAGCTTTAAAAAATTTAACAAAATAATTTGGATGACTCCATGGTATTTGTCTTAATAGGATTTAACCAGTATTTACCCTAGGACTTTGGTTTCCAGAAGAGCAGGTAAGCTAACCCACAGTGACTATGGTCTGTACTCCAAAGCCCTGCTCTCCATCCTTGCAGGTGACAGGGGAAGTGACAGATCCATCAGGGAAGGTTCACTTTGTCCTGCTGGGGACGTGGGATGAGAAAATGGATTGTTTTAAAGTCCAGCCTGTCGCTGGGGAAAATGGGGGGGATGCTCGACAGAGAAGCTATGAAGCAGAGGAGAGCAGGGTCATGCTGTGGAAAAGGAACCCCTTGCCGTGAGTATCAGTGTGCATGCTGCCCAGATACCTCTGCGACCTCAACCTTGGGGTGATATTGATGACATTTCTGTGTTGCTTCCCACTTCATTATGTGAGGGGCTGAGCGAAAGAAGTCAGAACCTTTGGAGATATCACCAGAAGATGGGCACTGGGTGGCTGGAGTCGTAGCATGCCTTACCCCAAGGAGGTTCAAACTAACCAAACCGAATCTGCCAGCCATATTTAGTGCTTTCTATAGGTCCTTTGGAATGTGGTTCAGAAGGACATTATTTTATAATTTAGAGCAAAACTTTTCAGAAGTGGCTGGAGGAGAGAAGTGCCTACTACCTGTTTACAATTTAGCCTAAAGGCCCAGCAGCAATGGAAAGCTTCCTGAGATAATGTTCAGGACTTTGGAAATAAATTAAGATGAAAGCCGTTTCCGTCAGGTTTAATATGTTCAGTCTATAGCAAGAGCCAAGATTATCCCCGAAAGAGGGTAAAAAGAAAGCAGAAGAAATAAGAATTTTCATTTAGTGGAATGTCTCCTTGTTCCTGATGAATTTCTCTCTACTTTCAGCTGAGCACAACACAAGCCCAGAAAACGAATGGAGTGGTGGTGGGGGAACCCAAGGGATGGTTCAGTTTGGGGGCCTCAATTCCGGGAGGGGGCCACGGTGCTCAAGTCTGCCCCTTGCATAACAGCCCGGAGCTGTCCTCTTCCTCCAGCTGGGGCATGGGCTCCAGGCTGACCCTTTTCCTTTCTCACCCTTTACTTTTAGGAAGAATGCAGAAAACATGTACTACTTCTCAGAGCTTGCTCTGACTCTCAATGCCTGGGAAGCTGGCACCGCCCCCACAGACAGCCGATTGCGGCCCGACCAGAGGCTGATGGAAAATGGGCGCTGGGATGAAGCCAATGCTGAGAAGCAGCGCCTGGAAGAAAAGCAGAGACTCGCCAGAAAGAAGAGAGAAGCAGAAGCTGTGAAAGCCACAGAGGATGGTAACAAATCTACCCTCTTCTCCGTTTCTTGATATGGGGAGACTGCCAGTGTGTTTGCGACTCTAATTCGGTTTTTCTTCACTCTCCCGTTCAGGCACACCCTACGATCCCTACAAGGCACTGTGGTTTAAGCGAGAGAAGGACCCCGTTACCAAGGAGTTAACCCATACTTACAGGGGAGGGTACTGGGAGTGTAAAGAAAAGCAGGAGTGGACCGCGTGCCCGGACATCTTCTGAACTGACAGTAATGAAAAGGAGGAGCAGTCACAGGCCAAGAGGACAGAGGATGTGCGGGAAAGCTGGCTGTTGGGACCCTCTTACCCAGGGCTTTCCTCGAGTTTGTCTGTCTTAACCAATCATTTTTTCCAAATCAATCACCAGAAGCAGACACCAGTGGTGGTGATTGGCTGGTTGCCTTAGCTGACTGAAACTGAAATCAACATACTAGATGCCGGTGTTTGTAAGGGAGAGGCTTAGTGGCTGAAAGGTAGTGTTATTCCACGTCTGCAAAGTCAGGTATTCTTGGCTCTTCCTTCTCCCTCTGCCCCTGTGTAAGGTGACGCCATCCAGCCTCCCCCCGTCGTGTCCTGCTCAGCCAAGATCTACACACGATTATGACGCAGGGGCATTTTGGTGCTGCTCAGAGCAAGAGCTGGTTTAAGAAGTTCCTTTAAAAAGAAACACGTAAGACTCACCAGCAGAGGCATCGTGCGTGGCCGCGGTGGAGCTTAGGCATGACGATATGAAACGTTCACCAGGTGGCCCCTCTCATGGGTGTCGGTGCGCAGATAACTGCATCTTGGAACACTCGCCAGGGGGATTGTTCTGTAAGGCTGGAACGTTGAGTTACATTCTTGGAAGTTTCTATCTTCACTCACATAAAACACCCTCTGCTGTTCTCCATCATCTTTGTCAGCAACCGGAGGTCACTTCGGTGGTTGTCGGAGGGTTGCAGTGTCCTCACGAGGGGTTTTATGGACTTGCTCAGGCGGAGAACTTCTGAGAACACAGGCAGATGGAAGAAGACTGCTGCCACCTTTGCTTTCCCACTTCCTCCTCACCCCGTCCTTCATTGCCTTGCTCACTTCTCTTCTCTCTTGGCACAGGACCAGTTTGGGTCTGTGCTCCGGAGTGGAACAAAACATAACCTGTCCCGTTCTGCTCTGCAGAACTTGAGAGAAGCAGTTTATCTGGAATAAAAGTTGTCACCATCTCTCAAGCCCCATGGACTGGAGCCACCTATGGAATAATGTGTTAAATAACTGTATATTATATATATATGTAGAGAAAAATCTAATTTTCTTGTTTGACTTTCCTTATTCCCATTAAGAATCTTGTTTTTGATATCTCTGGTCTCCCCAGGACTGTCTCTCAGACATACGGATGTGGGTCAGACCCTCCTCCACTTACCATCCTTGTAAGGGCAGACAGGCGGAGCCTGAGCAGGGCCACGTTTGGCAGCTACCGAATAGGGACATTGTCCATGGCTTGGTCATGGGATGCCCACTACCGTCTGAAGTCTGTTCTCTTGAAAATGAAATCCTAACTTCTTTCCTGCCTTTTTTTCCATCTTTTGTCAGGAAGAGTATGGGTCGAAAGTCAGGAGGGTAATTTCCCACTTAATTCTGCTTCTGTCCAAATCACAGCACACACAGCTGACTCTCAAAAGAACTTCCTTCAGAGGCCATGGGGCTGGAAGCAGCATCACACGGGGTGGGTAAGAGAACCCCTGTTGGGCCCTGGCTTCCTCCATTTTTTGTTCTGTATTTGTTTGAGTTGTCTTGTTCAGAAATCTCACCCCATGCAACCCACCCTTGGTTGAGGATCACAAATTGAGGTGCCTTCCTTGTATGCCTTTTGTTTGTGTTTTTTTATTTCTGTCCTTAACTGCTGAGCCTCAGCCAGTGTGGGTCCCAGGGGCCACTGTCATTCCAGAGGAAGCCAGCCCTCCGGGAAGCTGGACTTATACCATTTATATGGGGAAACTGGTACTCTTGGTCCTTCCCCACCTGCCTGTCCTCCCTTTCCAGCTGTGATGAACTTGAGAGGGGCAGCTGCTGGGGATTTTCCTACGAAGAGCCCAATGCCCAACATAAATAAGGGGTTGTCCTGGGCTTCTTTCAGGGAGGCCTGTAAAAGCAAAAACATGACGAATCAGGCTTTAGACAGCAGAACCCCCGACTAAATGAACTTCCCTCTTCCTTGCCTCCCTTCTCCCTCCACCGTCTGCACCACACTTCCAGCCTGGTCCCCAGTCAGATTCCTGCCAATGGAAGAAGCTTCCAGTCCTTCAGGTGAAATAAAGTCACATGAAAACAAAACAAAACTATATATTTTTGGTTGTTTTGCTTTCTTGTTTTTTTTCCAAGAAAACTACTAAATTAAATAATTTTTAAAAAGTCATATTGTTTGTCTGATTCACTTCTACTAGGTAGGAAATGGTGGTGAGAGTGGGCCCAGGGGTGATCTGTTCTCGGGAATCTGGGATGATGATCTTCACAAACCAAAAGAGAAACAGCTGGATCTCCAGGTGTTTCAGCCGTTGAACAGCACTCTGGAGCCCCCCCTGCTTCCGTGTCATGTAATCATCAGTGTCCCACCTTGGTTATTAATTCCGGGCCTGTTTCACCTCAAAAATAAAAATTTCATTTCTCTTTCTGTTTAGGTTCTTAAATTCTGAGTTGTTTCATATAGGGATTCAAATCTGTATTTTGAAACGTAAACAAGCAAGTATTGATTTAAAGACCTTGGGGAGAAGTAACAGTGAAAATGCTCGTTTAGGTTTTCTCTGTAGAGTTCAGGGAGGGGAGGAGTGGAGCAGAGTAATCAAAGGGCCCTGGAGAGGCCTAGGGAGCAAGCACAGGTCCCGCCCTGTGGGATGTGGGAGACCTGCACACCTACTGAGCCTCTGCGTGTGTTTGGGGGAGGGGGGGGCGGGGAGGGGCACTGAGAGGAGCTCAGCATTGGTTTACACTTAAACAACCTGAAGAGGTTAATGTTACAATCACCATGTTGAATATGAAGAAAGGCACTGAAACGGCTAACCTACAAATTCACTCAAGGTCACATAGCTGATTTGTTAGTCACATTTTTGGAATTCAAAGCTGGTTTGTTTAACCCTGGAGTTTGTGACCCCTACAACCTTGTGTTCTGGGAGAAACTGGGTTGGAAAGCCACTGATAGTTGTTTCCTCCTGGATTAGATCACATCGCGCAGAAATTCGCATTTCTGTTTCCAGGGACTTATTAATGTGGATAGTCCCATTTTTTTTTTGGGGGGGGGGTGCACCTGTAGGAAGGAGCATTCTTGAAATCTGGCCTCAGGCTCCTTAAAGTCTCATGGCTCTCGCGTCCACAACATTAGCTATGTTGTCAGGGATGTTTTTCTAGCCTGGTTCTGGGGAGGCTCTTTATCTGTTTAAGTCATTTGCCTGATTCCCAACACTGGACTAGATGTTAAGTTTCAGCAATGTTTTTTTGGGGGGAGCTAAAAACCATCCCAGTAGACATTGGTTAGAGCAGCATCCTGCAATCTTAAATACCACTGCGGTATATAATTTTCTCCACCAGCAGCAGTCAAATGTACCTGAAACATTTTAATACTCTCTCCTTTAGTCCTTTAATGGGCTACTGTGACATGATGGGATGGGATATGGATCCTGAGGGGTCCAACCACACTCATGATTCAAAATATAACTCAGCAAAATTACAAATTGCTATGCTTGTGAGGGACCTCTGAAGTCCCACAAAAATGGTAAATGCATACATTTCAAGGATCTGCTTGACTTCCAGCAAGATGAGTGAAAACCAATGTATAGTCCTACTAGGTGGCATAAAGAAGTCTTTGGAATTTATTCACATTAAGGGTATACCTTGTGAAACTCTAAGATTGTCATAAAAATTTAGAGCTGGCTTCTAAAAGTTTATAAAGCTTTTGCCCAGTAGTCTGCCCTGCCCTGTGGGAAGCATTCCAAGCCTTTTATGGCTTTCTCTTCCAAAAATCACAAAATAATCTGGTTGTATTTTCCTCAGATTCTCCCTTCTACTCTTTTCAAGTAGAGTGCCCCTCTTTTAGTACACATCGATCTCTCAGGGGAAGGAGCTAGGGTGGCCAGATGAGACATCCTTAAAGGCAAGAACTAAAGAGCTCAGAATATATAGCATTGCTAAGGTCACATCTGCGTTTGACCAAATGATTTTATTTTTAAATATGTTTTTTTATTGATTTCAGGGAGGAAGGGAGAGAGATAGAAACATCAATGATTAGAGAATCATTGATCGGCTGTCTCCTGCATGCCCCCTACTGGGCCCTGACTGGAATCAAACCGTGACTTGCTGGTTCATAGGTCCACGCTGGGCCACATCTGCAGGCGACAAGGTGTTTTTACAAGTTAGTAAAGAACCAGTTGGCCCTGAGATATGGTTGGGAATGTCCTCATTCGTTGAACATTTACTCCAGCCTATTATGTAACATATTTTAGGGATACAAATGGCAAGAAGGAGCTCAGGTAAACAAAGAATTACAATCCAGTTTGATAAGTGGTGTGAAAGCAATTAGCTTATAGGGATGGGGAGGGAAGGGATAAATACATGCCCTCAAGAAGGTTTCTAGAACTTAGGACACAGTATCAAAGTTTACCAGTAGAGTTGCAGTTTTAATGGAGGTTAGCAGAAGGGTAATGGCAAAAATGCTGCACGGACAAAGATGACAAGCCAAGTCAAGGAATGCATCCTGAGTGTGGATGGCTGTATGGATGCTTAGAGTTTAGAGTGAAGGAGAGAGCACAGACATGATGCTGAAGAGCAGGAAACCCCTTAGGGAAGTCTTGATGTACCATGTAAAGAAGCCTTGGTTTTTCTTTTCAGCAAGGGAGCCAGTGAAAGATTTTTAAGTTGGATGATGGATTCCAGCATGGAAACTAATTTGTAGTAGGAAGATCAATTAAGAGGTTGGAAAAGATTTGAGAATGAGAAAAAGTAGAGGGATTCCAAGAAATACTGAACTGAAATGACTGGCACTTGGTTACAATTACGTGTGACGAGGAGAACGAGGAAGGAAGGAATTGGTATTTCTCTGGCTTGGGTAACTTAGATGAAGGTGGTTGTAAGATAAATACGTTTAGAGGGAAAGATGGGTTCATTTTTGGACATACTGAACTGGAGGTACCTGTGGAGAGGTTGAGCAAGCGATTAAGACATGGGTCTATGTGTAACCACTACATTTTTGTGTGAGAACTGAGGCATGGGATGCTGAGGGAGGCTGCACATTAAAATCACCTGGTCAGCTTAGAAATATACAGACCTAAGCCCCATCAGCAGGGCTTCTGATTCAGTGAGGGCCAAGGCTAGTTCAATTATATATACAGGGAGGGGCAGAAGTAGGTTTATAATTGTGAGTGCGTAAAACAGAGTTTATTCTGATATTATTATTTATTATTTATTGTATTATTTTCCATATGAACCACTGTAAACCCACTTTTGCCCCACCTGGTTATACAAACACAAAGGATGCAAAATTATGAAATGGGAGGAGGTGGAATACAACTAGCATATTAGGGGATACATTTAATTAATGTATTAGGGAATACATTTCCATACATTTCCTGAGTCCAATTTGACAATATGTGAAAAATTCAAAATGTTCCTATCTTTTAACCTTGGGAAATCTGCCTTCTCAGAAGAACACCAAATAAATACAAAATGATAATCATTGAAATATTGTTTTTAATAATGAAAACTGGGGAGGGGGGGAGTCAAAACGTCTATCATTAGGAATTTGTTTAAGTGGATTGTGTTATATCCATACAATTCAATACTGTGTATGGGTTAAAAAGAATGAAAGAGTCTACACAACTGGCATGAAAAGAAGTCCACGATTTATTTTTTAAACGAGAAAAGCAGATTGCAGGGCAGTTAATAAAACAACTGCGAAAAGTAAAATTGGTTATTACTTCTAGCTTATAACAGAGTCCCGTCTTCTCACCTCTGTGGTATCTATCGAATGTCTAACTCCAGTCGGACCTCTGTATTGTACTGACCTAGTTTGTTACAATGAAACAAATGTTTATTACACATATGAGGAGCATTCTTGCCCTGGGGTCGCCGAAATAGCTCAGTTGGGAGAGCGTTAGACTGAAGATCTAAAGGTCCCTGGTTCGATCCCGGGTTTCGGCAGCACTTTTAGGAGCCACCACCAACGGTTCTCCAAGTAGTACTCTCCTTTTTATGACAAAATCCTAGGTCGCCACCCTGTGGACGGTACCACTCACACACGCTTGGGTTGACACAGAGGGAATGAACTGTTTGGTGTGTTTTTGTCTTCCCTTTGGGACAGATTTTAGTGGGGGTCGGTGAGGGTGGGGATCAGAAGCCCCGTCTAGGTTGGCGAGCATTTTTTAAAAATATAAGCATTCACAAGTATTGTGATTACAAAATACATACATATTCGTTGTTTCTCTGAAATTCAAATGTAACTACTTTTATTTAGCAAGCCACTACTGCACGTCGTATCCTCGCACCGCTTCGAAGTGGGTGCTCACCTCTTACCCCACCTACGCCTCCACCCTGGGGCAAAGATACTCAGAAACTCTAGTCTGAGCGAACTGGATTTCTCACGGGGGGGGGGGGGCGGGGGGACAGATACTTCCTCTTCTCACCTGTCCCCAGGCTCCCAGAGTTGCCCACACTAGCTTGGGATGGTGATAGAAGAGAGGGAAATTTGGAGGCTCTGGACTGGATCCTAATTTTTAAAAAAAAAAAAACTTTCTTAAGATGACGAGCCCCTGCATTCAAGGCAAAGGCGATGGAACACACGCTTAAGGAATGCTTTCTTCGCCTCCTCGCAGGCGGGCCCCTGGGCGAGAGGAGTGAGGTCCAGCCCTCACCTCCTACAAAACCGGGTTTGGTGAAAAAGGCAAAATTGAGAAGTATTGCTTTGGACCCGTTAAATGCCCTCCCCTTTCTGTAATCTTTGCCAAGATGCCAGCTGATGAGGGGCTTCATCCCTCAAATCACTGGGTTCTTGGGTGGAAGAAAGCATTTTGGGAATGATGACAGTGGGGCGAGTCCCTAGTGGGCGACTCCCGCAGAGCCAAGAGGGTTCTTGGCTTGGCAGGAAAGAATTAAAACCCAAGCCAGCAGAGAGTTTCAAGCGGAAGCACGTTTATGGAGCAGAGAGGATAAACAAGGAAAACCACCCCACAGACGGAGTTTCTTCACTAGAAGGAAGAGAGACCCCAATCATCTCTAGAGGTTAAGCTTTTCTCTGTTTGTAGTTTCTATGGAAAATTGCTGGTATGGGGAAATAGAGAGCGGGGAAAAACGCTGGATTAACTTCCACCATTACAAGGCATATTTTGTGGTCTGTTTTCTCATGCACAGCATTCAAAACCTCAGAGCTCAATTTGGAAGGTGAAATTAGAAATGGAAAGGATGATGATGGGCTTTTTTTTTCCCAATTCCTGAACAGCTTGTTCTTCCTCCCGGGAGCAGGCCCACGCCTTTCTTCCCCCTCAGACCTACATCTCCTAAACTCCAAGGGACCCCAGGAGATTTGCAACCAGGGGAGCAATGGGCAGCAGCAGCTCCTCCCCGGCTAACCCCCCCTGGATCTGCCTCCAAGGCCCCCTTTTCTCCGACTCTCCCTCAGCTGATAGCAGCAGCCGTTCCTTGGCTCACGTCTTTCACCTTTATTTCTCAGTGAGCCAAAGCAGCCCCGCTCAGGCTCTCTCCTATTGGGTCTTCTATTTTAGGGCCGTCCTTATTTCCCTGTCCCCAACTTTAATAAACGTAACGCTCAAAAAAAAAAAAAAAAAAAAGTGTCCTGAACAGCATCGGGAGATTCCCCAAGCTCGCCGAAATAGCTCAGCTGGGAGAGCGTTAGACTGAAGATCTAAAGGTCCCTGGTTCGATCCCGGGTTTCGGCAGGTCTTTTGCCAGACCTATCTTTGGTGAGGACTGGGCTCATGTCTTTCTTTATAGGATCTTAGCAGGCGCCTGACAACGAGACTATACAGTATTTAGTACAGTAATGAGGAAACTAAGAGCTTGAACCTGTTAAAGAAATCATGAACCAGAGAAAGTAAAGAAAAAAAAAAAGAGAGAGAGAGAGAGATAGAAAAAAGAAATCATAAATCTCGTAACGATCTTCGTCTAGTCCCTTAATAACTCACACTCCAGTTGGGCTATTGGTTATTGGTTGGTAACGGGTAGCGGGTTCACAGTGTGGCGGCTAAAGCGTCTGGGTTACAGGTGGAAGGTGTTGGATTTGGTTTCCGGGGCAGTCAGCTCGGTGGGCGGTGGGCTGGCAAGTTTTTCTCATCCACCGCAAAGGGAGGGTGGGGTGTGTGTATAAAAACAGTTCCGCCCGAACAGGGACTTGAACCCTGGACCCTCAGATTAAAAGTCTGATGCTCTACCGACTGAGCTATCCGGGCTCCGGCGTAAAAGGCTCTTGTTCACACCAATCTGCAGTGAAATGGGCCAAGGGGTCGCGTTCTGTTCTTACTGGATTAACACTCTGAATCTTTTGGCTGCTTCACTGAGAAGTGAAAAGTACAAAATCAAACCGAGAGGGCGTTGGCGGAATGGAGTCTTTCTCCTTTTCTCCCACCACAGGAAGACTGTAAAGAAAAGAACTGTCTGCCTGACCTGCCGTCCTTCCGCGTCTTCCAGGGAACTGAATGCCCCTCCAGGAGGAATTCTCCAGAGGAAGTACCTTGGGGAGGGCCTCGGGCAGCAGCGGGATTTCTCATCCCAATCTTTGCAGACTGGGAGCCTCTGGTGGGTGGAGCATTATGAATAATTGATTAGGCTTCCAACAGCTGATTGGACAGACATTCATTGAGTGTATGCCGCGCTCCGGGGCCCGAGCAAGTTTGAGGATCTGCAAAGACCGGGTCCCCGGTCCTCAATGGGGCGGAAGACAGGAAGAGCAGAAGCTCCCAGTCCAAGCTTTGATGGTAGGAAGCCCGCCCTGGCGGATCCCGGAGGACCCCGCCAAGTCTTCAGGGGCTGGTGATGCCTCGGGGCTGAGCGTGGCGACTGCGCCCCTGGAGGCTTGGAAAGAGAATCCCTAGCCCCCGGGAAAGCACGTGCGTTAGGGCCGGGACCTTTTCCAGAAGCTTTCATTGGAAAGGTTTTGGTCAGACAAGCTACAGGCTGAAATTTGTAGTTTTAGGGAGTCCTGTTACGCTGGGCCGCTGTGTCTCAGACATAATTAATGAGTCAATTTTTTTTTTCATTCGTCCTGCTCCTTCATTGCCATACCATTTCTTCAGGCATTGGGGGAGGACGCTGGAAGGGAATCCTGCGGGGCGGAGCCTCCCAAGCATTTCAGTCCTCCTGGGAGTTCAGGGACACCATTATGGGGGGTGGGGGTGGGGGATGGGGGTGGGGAAGCCTGAGGTCTGCATTCTTTCCAGCAGAAATGTACCGGGAACTTTGAGCAATGTTTAAAAGGTGTTCCGTACGGAAAGATATCCATGTTAAGCAAAAACGACACAAGGTGCTAAACAACGTGTACGGTATTTTATATATATATATATATATATATTAAAGGATATGTATCTGAATCCTTAAACTACATATATTAATATATTTGGCATATATATGCATGTATGTATATGTATATATGATGTTTAAAAATAGAGGGGGCGTTCACCATTTTCTTCAGGTACACCTGTATTATTGGGTTTTAAAAAACAAGCACGTGTTTCTTGCAATAAATGAAATGAAGAACAACAACAACAAAAAAGAAGCAACCTGTTAAATTATTCCACCTCTGGGATCACACAGGCAGCTCTTCAGATCAAGCATCCCAGATCCCCTGTGTTCTGCAGATCCCAGCAGAGAAATGTTAAAAGCTGGCATTTCCTTCCCAGCAGGAAATCCCTCCAGGCCTCACAGTTCTGTAGGAGAGTTGCTGGTATTGAAAAATCACCAATGAATTAGGTACAGTTCCCACAAATAAAGATGTGGAGCCCTAAGAATCAGATGACAAGTCTGGGCTCAAACAAGAACACTTAATCCAGCCCCCACCCTGGAAGAGAGCTTCCTGGTCCCTGGGGTCAATCCTGGGGAGAGTTAGTGAGCCTTTGGCTCAGCTTCTCACAACAGTGCTGCGCTCACAATGGCTGCTGAGTACAGCTCTGAATGCAGGAGAGCATGAAGACCTGTTTCCTGTTCTCCTAGGACAGACTAGATTGACAGGCAACAAACACAGTACAATAGGGTCGTAGCATGTTACAGGCCTTCTTAGCATAGAGACGGTTAACTGGAGCTCTTTGTATTTCCTTTAACACACCACAGCCTGCCCCCTCCCTTTTTTTATGTCACCCCTCCCCTTCCTCCCACTTGAAATGCCTGCCATTCTCTTCCCACCTTTGTTTTAGAAGTTCCATCCTATCTGTGAAGAGAGGCAGGGATCAGAACTTGCCCTAGAGATCCCTGCTTGATCTCCTGATGGAATTAGGCACTGGAGGCTCTGCGTCTGTCCGTGTTGCTGCACCCATCACAACCGACCTTAAACACCTGTTTAATGGGTCTGTCTTTCCTCTAGAATGTGTCTGCGGTGAGGACAGAAACACCCTGTATATCCCCAATGCCTGGGTCAGGGGCTGGCACAAAGCAAGCTCTCAAAAACCGTTGCTGAATGAGTGAATGGATAGTTGAATGAGGGCCAAGGGTCAGGGAAGGCTTTTAGTGTAGGATTAGGGGCAGAACTGGTCTTTGGAAGTTTTTGTTTGGTAGAGAGAGAAGGGGAGAACATTCCTGTCAAGGTGAATGATTCCATCGTCAAATGGGAACAAATTTGTCCTGAGAAGGTTCTATGCCACTCTACGGTGCCACCCCGTTTTATTTTCTGTATAGCAGCGTTTATTGCCACTTGAAATTCTACTTATTTGTTTGTTTATAAACCATCTCTCCCCTCTGTCACACTGTCATAAAAATGCCTCGGGGCAGTAACCTTGTTGGTTGGGACCTTGCTTCCATTGTTGCTGTTATTTTTGTTTAGCTTTGCATTTTTTATTTCTGCATTCCCGCAATTCCAGGATTTAGAACAGTACTTGGCACATAGCAGGGTCTAAAGAAAGAACTAATTTCAAAGAGTGAATGTTTTTACTGCACGGTGTGCTTCCCCCACAAGGTAGTATAGTTTCATGCAGATCATTTTCTATTTTTCAAACCATGTCTGGCAAAAAGTCACTAACTTTCAGATTGGAATATCATTGTTACTTAACTGTCTTGGCTACTGTCACCTGGAGAAAAACCTAGGATTGCTCACCAGACACACAAACAGTTCACCATGGTTAAATCTTTGGGAATTTGGGGAAAAAAATTTCTGTTTCTGCTTGGAAAAAGCAGAATAGCTTCTAGTAAGAGATGGGGTTTGAATCCAAAAAGACACAAAACCCACTAAACCTTGAAGACAAAGATATATCCACTAGACCACCCAGAGACCTAGTTGGTTTATTCTTATTGATTGATAATCTGTGCTGAAAAGTTGTAGGACAATTTAAAATTTTTATTCCTGATGTAAAAGAACAGTACTGTACAGAGGGAAAAATATCTCATTAACTTTATCACATCCTGTTATTTTTTTCATCTTCAGTCAACGGAAATTCTAGAGCCACATGAAAGTAATCAAGAAGACTGAGTACTGGGATTTCTCACACCTTCAGCCATGAGGGCCTAACAAGAACTCTTTTTACTTCTAGTTTCCCTTCCCGGATCAAAACAAAAGCGACTCTGGTGGGACTCGAACCCACAACCTTTGAATGCCTCTAACCTGTCTAGAAGTCCAATGCGCTATCCATTGCGCCACAGAGCCTAGCAGTACAAACATTTCCTGCGATGCTTACATCATGGCAGGAGCGGTGTCTACGGGGGATTGCTCGCTGGCGGGCCAGGGTACGATTTTTTTCTCCAAGAAATCGTGTCGCGTGTGTTGCCAAGGAGAAGCGTGGGTCGGAGCTGTGCTTGGGAGTCTGAAACTCTTTTGAATGTTTCTTTTTTCAAAGATCGCCTGAAATCACATTTCAGCCTCATTCCACATCGGAAAGAAAAAGGTCTTTGTGTGGAGTTATTCCATCTTGGCGCTCAGGAGCCCCACGTGAGGTTCCATAGTGTAGCGGTTAGCACGTCTGCTTTACACGCAGAAGGTCCTGGGTTCGAGCCCCAGTGGAGCCACTTTTGCTAAACCTTAGGGTAGGATTTGGTTTCCTTTTGTCGGCCTGATATTGCTTTTTGCTCCGGGAAGAAGGAAGCAGGAGACGCTGAGGATTGGTCCCGTGTTCCACGCTTTGTCACACCACGCCATCTCCGTTTGCCTGCGCGCCTCCGTAGATCGGCGGACAGGGCTGCCCCCGTGTGGCAACTCTCGGGAGGTGCAGGCGCGCCGCTGAGCAGGCGCCGCTGCCTGCAGGTGTCAGGGCGGCATTCCTGGGCCCTCCTCCTGCTCCCTTCTAAACCTTGCGAGGTGCCACCATTTAGTTGGATATCCCGACGGCTACCTCCCTCCTTTGTTGATGAACTCCAAGTCCACTGATACCTAAATTAAAAGTACTTCTTGAAAAATTATATGCTTGTGGTAGAGTTCAAACAGCCCCGCATGCTTTGCACGATATCGCTCTGACAAAGGTTTTCTCCTTGACCAAACGCTAGCCTGGCTCCTCCGAGCGCTCCTCTCAACTAAGCCCATCAACCCTGGCCCAGAGAGACAAGAACAAACAGTAACGCGAACTTCATTTCTAGCAGCCCAGAGCCGCGTCCCTCAGAGGGCCCTAACTCCGTTTAAAGCGCCTGTCTGAGAAAACGGGAGGCTGCTAAAGCAAACTCACTGTTTGTTCCAGCCAACACTTGAACACAGGACGCCTGTGTCCCCGCCTGGGTGGGAAGGTAGGCGTCTGAGTGGCACAGGGGTAAGAGCCAGTGAGCAAACCCAGGTGGGTGTGCTGGGCCCTCCGCCTGCTCCCTCCTATTTGGGCTTGGGCTATTTTTAAATGTTGCTGCTACCGCTGAGTTGAGGGGATATCCCAAAAGCCACCTCCCTCCTTTGTGGATTGACTCCAAGCCCACGGCCGTCATACTTAATTTAAATTAAAAAGACTTTCCCCTTTTCCTATTATCATCTTTAAAGAACATCTGGTGCCGGTCCATGGCAGTTTGGATACAATGTCTATAATACTTTCTGGCCTTCAGCCTCAATATCAGTAGAACTGGAAACAACTTCACTTGTTTCTGAAAGACACAGGGCTTGATGGTGTGATTTCTCAGGCCCATGAGGTTGGTTCTGATGCTGCTGAAGTCCTTGCCTCCCCTCCACCCCCACCCCCCACCCCCCTCCCCTACGTTCTTAGACTTTTAGACTTGATGAATCGCCTGGTTTAGTCATAGAGGCTCGCTGACCCTCAGGATCCAGGATTTGGCTCCTTTTAGTGGCCGTTCCACATTCCCTGAATGTTGACGTTGGATGGATCTAGCACAGGGGCCGGAGCAGAGTATAAGGTATGCCGCGGCATATTTAAGGGGACTGAGGGCATGGTAACAAGAGAGGACGTCCTAGCCCAGTGACTTTCAAACCTTTTTCACTGTAACACGTGCTAATAAATACACTTTATTTACATCAAGACCACTGTACGTATGCCTGAAAGGAAGGTTTCAAGGAACAATTTTAAAAAATATGTACTTGATTAATTCTGTGATTTTTCGATTCTACCCTAGACTATTCTATTTCATTAAAGAAAATGCATGTTCAGACCTACCAATGGCATCACACCCCTTCGAGTTTCAGGATCTGCAGCTTGAAAGCACTACCTGGAGCAGTGCTGCTGTTCAGAGTGTGGTGATGCCCAGGGCACCTACATCAGACTCACTGGGGGTTCCGGTTAGAAGTGTAGATTCCTGGTATCCATCAGAGAACTATTGAATCTACTGGAAATGGCGCCTGGAACTTTGTATTTTTTTTAAATCTCTAGGTCAGCCATGTTTAACCTTTTCATCTCATAGCACCCATAAACGATTATTAAAATTCTGCCGCACACCAACAAATACATTTTTGGCCAATCTGAGAAGCCCAAAGAAGGAATTATCATGTAGAATATTGTTGGGTGTGAATGTGGAAGTTGATTGGCCAACTCAATGGTGTTTCTGTGGGAGTCATTAAAATGTCATGAGTCCTCCTCCTCCTCTTCCTCCCCCTCATCTCCTCTCTGCCCCCATCTCACATGTACATGTAGAGAACATATCTGTTTATCTAGACGAAGGACATGAGACAGTAGTACATTATCCCCTTGCTTAGGAGGAAAGGGCTATGTTAAACCACTCCAAGGATGTAGTATTTCTCCTCACAAAAATATATCTGATTAATTCTGTGATTTTGCTATTCTACCCTAGACTGTGCTATTTCATTTTTTAAAAAATGCATGTTCAGACCTACTAATGGCATCACATCCCTTAAAGTTTCAGGATCTGCAGCTTGAAAACTCTAACCTGGAGCAGTGTTGCTGAGTGTGGTGATGCCCTGGGCACCTACATTGGATTCGCTGCGGGTTGGCTGCAACCTGCTGAGAAACGACACTTCAGTAAAAGGCAGCAATGGGAAAATCAAAGCTCTGTGGCGGCTGTCAGAGCAGCTCTCAGAGCCTGGACAGTGTAGATTTATACGTGCAATTTCAGTTCATGTGATGGGTACATTGCCCCATGCAATTATTTTAGTCTGCATCTCTGAGACCCACAGCTCACTTAGAGGTAGCATAGTGACAGATGTTGATGTTCATCAATTTAATTTCTTCAGAATTATGTTATTGGGTTCATGGACAGCCAGAAATGTTTACTGCTAACATGTTTGATTCAGGAAGCAAGGCAGGAAAAGGCAGTTTAAAAGCCATGTGTGTGCCCAGAATGTGTTGACTTTTCTATGGCTCTTAGCAGCAAAGCTTAAGGAAGAACAAAAGCTGATTACTTTTTAAAAAATTTGTATTTATTGACTTTTTTTTTGAGACACACACACACACACACACACACACACACACACACACACACATCAATTTGTTGTTCCACTTATTTATGCATTCATTGGTTGATCCTTGTAGTAGGTGCCCTGACCAGGGATCAAACCTGCAACCTTGGTGAATGGGGATGGCGCTCTAAGCAACTGACAAAAACTGACTCCAGTGGGGAGGAATGCAGCCCAGCTTGTGATTTTATGTCCATCCAGATAAATGATACATGTTGTAATCCAACGCAATTGCTTTTCCCTTCCCCTGAATTATTGAATCAGGTTATGCTGTGTGTTTACACAGGGTTTTAGGAGGTCTCAGGGACAGTGCTGGGACAGGGATTATGCTTCTGAGGTACAGTGATTCAGACTCTACATCTTTGGTGCCACCCAATTCTGAGTAGCAACAAAAATCTGATTTGAGTGAGTCACAAGAGATAGGAAGGAATGGAAAGGACACATTTCATGTGTGGTCTGTGTTATGCATTTTTCATAGGCAATTTCAAAAAGAGAAGCCTAGGGACTCTTGAGACCAGAGCTACCTGACCTAAGAATGATGAAAAGTAAGAATTATTCTTAGATTTTGCATATTAGGGGAAGTAAGCTAATATTGTAAAGAGTTTTTTTGAATTAATAGATCAGGAGACAGGGAAAGGCAAACAACTGAGCCAGTTAGTTTATGACTGCTTATGGCGTCAGTCCAGATCCCAGGAGGGACATCAGTTAAGTTTCTTTTCAGCATTCACTATTCTTTGACTAACTCTCCTTGAGCTCTTTTCTGTCTCCTAGGTCTGACGTCTTGGTCTGCTCTCTTTTTCTTACTCTCAAAGCCAGGATTTATCTTGGACCCATTAAATTCTTAGATAGGAATCTTTCCAATGTTCTATCTCATCAGCTTTAGAGCAACTCTCTAAGCTGTATAAATAGCAAGCAAACTTATTGTCATCTTTTAATGACAGAAAGCTAGACATTTTAAGATGGTAGATGCTTTGAATTCAATATACATTCCCATGCTTTCTATCCCCATCAGTTTTTTAAAAATATACTTTTATTGATTTCAGAGAAGAAGGGAGAGGGAGAGAGAGATAGAAACATCATCAATGATGAGAGAAAAATCATTGATTGGCTGCTTCCTGAAGGCCCCCTACTGGGGATCGAGCCTACGACCCAGGCATGTGCCCTTGTAGGCCGATACTCTATCCACTGAACCAAACCAACCAGGGACCCATCAGGTTGTTTGTTTTTTAAATAATGAGGACTATAGGCCATGTAGGAGAAGAGTGTAACAGTGCAATAAGGATGATATTAATAATGATACTAGTCTTTAACTGAGCATTTATCATCTGCCAGGCATCGTATGTTTCACGTGTATCATCTCATTATAATCTTCACAATAACTCCATGAGATGAATATTATAAGTACCTTTATATAGGTGTACTATGACCTGTGACGAGATACAATACTTTGCTCACAGCTGGTGGATGGCAGAGGTAGGATCTGGACCCAGGTCTGTTTGACTCAGATCCCAGAGCTTTCAGCTCTAATGCTTTCCTTTTTACTTTACTTTGATCATGCTTCCCCAGTTGAAAGTGCTAGCCTAGACTGCCTCTTCAATAACACCAGCATATTGGAAGGTAGACTGGCTAGAGTTTTATCTTCCTTAACATGTCCGCTCTCTCTCTGGTGAGAAGAATGTGTAGATGCTCAATAGTGAAGCCCATCTGACATTGGCCCTGGTAAGGCAGCAACTGGAGAAATCAGTTCTTGCATAGTGAGAATGGATTGATCTTAGTGTAGGATCCTGAGGTTCTGCCTTTGTCTAAGCATTCCACGAGACTGTGAATCTGACATGTCTAGTACTGCATAAGATAAATTCTGTTAGGCCATTATAGGAAATCCTCTCAAGCTTTTTCTTTCCTGGTGAGAATGCAGGAGGACAACCATTATGTACTTTTTAAGTCACAAGAGCATATGGAGTTTAACTAAATGAAGAAAATTTACTTTTTAAAAATATATATTTTTATTGATTTCAGAGAAGAAGGGAGAGGAAGAGAGAGATAGGAACATCAATGATGAGAGAGAAACATTGATCAGCTGCCTTCTGCACACTCCTTACTGGGAATCGAACCCGCAACCCAGGCATGTGCCCTAGACCAGAATCAAACCTAGGCCAACGGCTCTATCCACTGAGCCAAACCAGTTAGGGCAATGGAGAAAATGTCTTAATCTGTGATAAGCTATATATACCCATGTAGGTGTATTTCAGAGGCATTGATCATGACATCCTTCTAGAACAGGATTTGGCATAGACAGATCTAGTAGTGTAATAAATTACATTCACATGGTGTAAGAGCAATAGATTGAGTAGCTGAAGACATCTCTGCAATTGAATTTATACACGCTCTTGAGCAAATCATTCTATCCCAAGGCTTACCTCTTGAAAAAGGGGTTGGATTCAATTAATTTCTTCACTGTCATATAATTGTCCTTGAGTGGAAATATATCAATTAGCTTAATCCTATAATACTAGTTATTTCATGCTTACCAGAAGCTTGGGTTATTAGTAATCTATTACTTAAACAGGAAAATAAAATGTTACCTAGTAAGTGTAGTTGGTTTATGGACAATAAATTTGAGTACAGAAGTATGTCTCTATGGGAAAAATCATGAAAGGAGGCCTTGGTGAAGAAGAGGCTGGAGATGCTTACTCTATTCCATCACAGAAAGCATGAATCTTATCTTCAGTCTCCTCATGGCTGACTTCATTTCCTGGTTCCTCAGAGTGTAGATCAAGGGGTTCAGCAGAGGGGAGATAACAGTGAAGGTGACAGCAATGGCCTTATCTGTGGGGAGGGCAGTGAAGGGCCGGGCATAGACATAGATGCAGGGCACAAAATGCAGAGTCACCACAGTGATGTGGGCTGTACAGGTGGAGATGGCTTTCCTCCTGCCCTCCCCTGCCTGAGACCTCAGCATCATTAGGATGACTGTGTAGGATACCAGGAGGAAGAAGAACCACAGGGTAGTGACTAAGCCATTGTTGGAAATCATCAGAAGCTCAAGTGCAAAGGTGTCTATGCAGGCAAGGTTAAGGACCTGGGGCACATCGCAATAGAAAGTGTGAAGAACATTGGGTCTACAGAAGGGGAGTGGGAGCAACAGGGAAATCTGGACAATGGAGTGCACAAAGCCCCCCGCCCAGGAGGCTGCCATGAGCGCAGTGCAACGCCCCCTCCTCATAATGGTCACTTAGTGCAGGGGCTTGGAGATGGCTATGTAGCCATCAAAGGCCATCACAGAGAGAGAGAAAATGTCTGCCCCACCAAGGAGGTGGTAGAAAAACATCGGTGTCCTGCAGCTTGCATAGGATATGGTCTTTATCTTTGACAGAAGGTCTATTAAGACCTTTGGAGCAGTGATGGAGGAGAAGCAGATGTCAAGGATGGCTAGATTGCGGAGCAGGAAGTACATGGGGGCGTGAAGGCGAGACTCACAGGTCACGGTGACCGTGATGAGGAAGTTTCCCAGCCGAGTTGATATGTACACAAAACACAGAAAAAGAAGTAAGACCAAACTTCAAAGAATTTATATTTCTGAGTAAGTCCCAGAAATATAAATTCTTTCACCCTGGTGCCATTTCCCAACTCCATTGAATCACGTTGCCTCTTCCTCATGTAGCTTGGAAAAAATGAAAAGTATTATTTCAGAACGTGTTTACTCTCCCTTAATAGATTCGGGTTTATAGAGGCAGGAATAGGTCTGAAAACCAGTGAGGTGTTATCACCACATGAATAGCTGTCCCGAGGTTATTGCCAGTGTGTCCAAAATGACATCTTATCGCACAAGCATGCACTTAATTATTCTTTACTCTGTAAATTACAATATTTTAGAAAATACATAAAAACAATCTTTTAAATATAAAAGTTCTAAGTATCCAAGATAAACAGGGGGATGTGAAATATTCAGAAAAGGACTCTTGTGACACAAAGGATATAAAAATGGAGTCAGATTGATATGTGGTTAAGGCAAGTGCCTATTTGGTGTGACAGATTCTTCGAATTCCACAGGAGGTTTCCCCCGCCCCAGACTGGGCGCTCCATTTAAATAGTTTAAGAACCTCTATCTGCAAAATGGTTCTCTTTGGACTGAGTTCTGCAGAAACACGCCTTCCTTTATTTATCTAATTAAAAATATATTTGTATTCATTTCAGAGAGCAAGGGTGAGGGAGAGAGAGAGAGATATCAATGATGAGAGAGAATCAGTGATCGGCTGCCTCCTGCACACCCCCCACTGGGGGATCAAGCCTGCAACCCCAGCGTGTGCCCTGGTTCATAGGTTGACGCTCAACCTCTGAGCCACACTGGGCAGGCCTCCCCGTTTTTTAAATCACAAATGTAATTTTATGAACAGTTAGAAAAATTGAAAGTCATGCAATTATTTTCTATTGCTCTATTCTTCCCCAAGGGCAGTTCTTTGCTCCTACTTTTACTTTAAAGACTTTAGGTACTCAAACTTCAGCTATAGAAATAAAAGTATGACTCAGAGCTTTTCTTCTGTTCATTGTTCAAATGTATTTCTTAAAAAAGTACTTTTTAAAAAATTGAGCTGTCATTGACATACAACAGACTCAGGTATTTGAAATACACACTTGGATAGGGTTTGATATGGTTTAAGCATATAACCACGACACCATCACTATATTTAAGACAGTTAATATATTGACCACGCCAGAAGTGTCCTTTGTAATCTGTGCCCTCTGCCCTGCTTCTTCAGGAAACCACTGATCTGTTTCCTGTCACTACCTATCAGTTTGTATTTTCTAGAATGTTCAAAAAATGGAATCCCACAATATGTAATTTCTTCTTACTTGGCTTCTTTCACACATAAAATTCAAACATTTTTTTGTGTGTACCCATATTCCATGCCTTTTTATTGTATGCATATACCACAGTTTGCTTATTTACTTACTTGTTGATGAACATTTGGATTTTTTTTCTTCTTTTTGGCTATTACACATAAAGCTGCTATGAATATTCATGTACAGTGCTTTGTGTGAACATGTGTTTTCATTTTTCTTGGGTAAGTGCCTAAGAGTGGAATGGCTGTCACTCTTAAAATTCAATAATAAGGAAACAAACAACACAATTAAAAAAAAAAGAGAAATGATTTGTCCAGACACTTCAACAAGAAGATGTAGGGATAGCAAATACACACATGAAAGGATGTATACCATCATTTATCACCAGGGAAATGAAATATAAATTAAAAACACAGTGAGAGAATACTGTGCACCTATTAGAGTTGCTAAAATAAAAAAATAGATATTTCAAGAGCAAGCAAAAATGTAAAGAAATTTGAACTCTGGTGAGAATGGAAAGTGGTACAACCTCTTTTGAAAACAGTTTGGCAGTTTCTTAAAATGTTAAAAATGTATTTACCATATAAGCTTGTTTTTTTGAATTCCTTTTCTTCTTCTTATGAATCCTTAAAATGGACCTTAATTTGTTTCTTTACAGTTTATCTCCCCTTTTTTATAATCAGAAACAGAAGAAGGGTAAAAGTCACTTCCCTCCCACTTTTAGGGTGTGCTTTTCGACTCAGATGGAGATAATTTCTTTTCATCTAGGTCACCTTCCTTTCAAAGTTTCTCCTATTTGTATGCAATTTTGTCCATAGTCTATTCAATATGGAAAACTAAAACAAAAAACAACCCTCCTCCCCCAAAACAAAAAACACTACCAAGAGGTATCAGAGCACCTCAAGCGTGACAGTCTATTTAAATCTCAGTTGCACAGGTACTGGTTATGCAAACATGGGCAAGTTACTCACCCTTAGGCCTGTCTCTGTGCAGTATTTGGAAACAATAGCATCTGCCTCATGTGAATTTTGTGATTATTAGATGAATTGATCTATGTAAATCATCAGTACAGTACTCAGAGCATTGCCTAATCCATAATAAATGTGATTCTACTCTCCCAGACACGCAGATTCTTTAACTATACTGATAATCGTTTAGCCAAGGTGTATATTTCCCAGAACATGCATTCTAAAACAACTTCAGCGGGACATTCTGTCTTGAGGAAAACAGGCAGTATTTTTCCTTAGGTGGCAGTAAGAGTGGCCCAGTAGGTGGTGACAGAGAGTGAAAGTAAGGGGAGTGCTTGCTTGGTTTGGCTTCTTATGCCACATCATTGCAGACCAGAGAAATCGGGGCATGGTCTCTGCAATGAGAGCCATTTGGGCTCAAGTCCTGGTTTTGGCACTGATTTGGATGAATGAGAGACCCCACTGAGTCTCCACTTCATCTATGAAGTGAAGTTGTGAGGATTAGGTGAATTAACACATGCAAAGTCTCAGCATGCAGGGCTGGTGATCTGTTCTGATGAGTGCTATGCTGAGTGACCTTTAACACTGGAGACTCATCAGTGAATGGAGTGTATTGAACTAAATGGTAACTGAGTGGTCTATCCCAACTAGTTCTAAGAGAGAGGAAATGATCGCCAGAAAACGCCAACTCAGTGTTGTTACTAGAGTGATGGAGGAGGTCCAAACTAGTTATGTTGCTGTTAATCCTCACCAGAGGATATTTTTTTCCATTGATTTTTAGAGAGAGTGGAAGGCAGGGACACACACACACACACACAGAGAAACATCGATGTGAGAGAGACACATCAATTGGTTGCCTCCCACACACGCCCCTACCAGGGCTACCCCAACCAGGGTCATCTCAACCAGGGCTGCCCCAACCAGGGCAGGGGATGCAACCTGCAACCGAGGTATGTTCCCTCAACCAGAATGAACTGAACTGGGACCCTTCAGTCCTTGGGCGAAGCTCTATCCACTGAGCCAAACCAGTCAGGGCCCAAACTAGTTATGAAAGCCTCTCACAGGGACCCCATGTAAATAACAGATTCTGGTTTACACAGAACAGTAGAAGGTACCTCAGACCCCAAGTCAGATCTCCTTATAAGAAAGAAATAGGTCCCAGGTTCACAACCTGCCTTTGGTAATTCAGATGATATCCACCAGCTTCTGTGCCATCTTTCTGCTATTTTCAATCCATCTAATAATTTAGTAAATATTGATGGAGAATTGGCAGAGTTCTAGGTTATTTGAGAAAAGGGAATTTAATCTAAAACCAGTGGGAAAAGAATTGAAATCTAATAGTAATATGGAAGTGGTGGGAACCATCTGAAGACAGATGAGCTGTGTGTGAGAGGGGGATGATTTCTCCCTAAGAGGCTCAGAGAAACCTGCATGGTGAAGATGACCTTTATGTTCGGGGCACAGGGGAATGGAGAGAATGGGAGCTCTAGCTTTAGGGGACCACTTGAATATATAAAAGTTGCTTATAAGTGGTAAGTTTGGCTGGAAAGAAAGGGTGTAAATATGAAGGCACAGAAAGACATAGGAAAGAGTCATTGCTATAAAATTTTTATTTTTTGGTAAATATCAGAAAGGATAGCTAGGTGCTCATTGTATAATTCTTTAACTTTTTTTTGAAGGTCTGATTTCATTTCTCATTTGTTTTAACTTTAGCATAAGAAGTACTTTTGTCGACTTCAGTTTGAAGAGCTCTGTCTCCAGGAAATAAGCCTGAGAAAATCCCACTTCTTTGTATATTACTAGTAAAGGGGTACCAGGAAACAAAAACTGCCTTTTCTTCTATTCCAAATAAAACTAATTTTTATGCCTATCATTTCACAATCTCCTCTTTTTATTATTATTATTTTCATCCTCACCAAGGACATTTTTTTCCAGTGATTTTTTAGAGAGTGGAAGGGGGAAGGGAGAGACAGAAACACGTTGATTGGTTACCTCCTTCCGGCTTAGGTCCATAATATCCTCTTTGTTGATATCTCTTAGCTGTGCTGTCTGTCACTGAAGGTTCGCCCTGGAATGCAATATGTTGTGTGCTTATTACATTATGTTTATGCAAAATATATTTATGAGTATTAATGATTCTACCTGGATTTCATTTTTTTTCCACTTTTCTTTCCTTACTCTTATGCATAGACACCAGACCCCACAGGCACACACACTCATGTAGAGTAATGTTTCTTACCTAAAATCTCCAACTTTCTTTCAAGAATATCTTAATTAATGTTCACAGGAATCTTGGGAATCATTCATTATCCGAAAACTCTTAAGTAATGATTTCAGAGGCTTCTCTCCTATCCTTATGTGGAAAAAGAGAGACTCAAGAGTAGCATTTCTTGACTCCTCCATGCTGATGCACAGTGCTTCGTCATATTTACTAATTCCCTAGCCCCAGGACTAGTGTGAGAATTAACAGAAGGAATAGAGTTGGATATGGCCGTGGAAAAATTCTCCTGATGGTAAGCTTGTTTCAGTGGGAGTAATTAAGATGTTACTCAGGCACATATGCTTGGGAACACACTTTTTTTTTTTTTTTTTTTAGCAGCGACATATTCTACTCAGGTTCCCCTGAACTTTTCAATTGGACCTCAACTTTTGGACCCCCATGTTTATCTCTCATCCTCCACCATCCCCTGGACTATCTTCAGCAGAAATCCTGTTAAGTCAGTTTAGTCAGAAAGACCCCTGGTGTTTCCTTTTAGTAATATTCTTCTTGGGAAACGAAGGTCTATTCTTAGGGATTCTGAACAAGTTCCTTAGGCAGTTTCGCCCAAGTGGGGTGATTTCTGAAGTGTGACACACAAGTACTGAAAGGAGCCCTTGGACCTGAGGGGTGTGTATAGGCCAGAGTGAAGGAGCTCCTTCTCAATGGCTGATGCACAAAGTGGGCGATGGAGTTCTCATGGGGTGCACATGTAGCCAGGAAATCCACCCTGGATCCATCAGCAAATCCCACTTACTCAACCTTCACAGTTTAAAAAAATTCTCACCACCTCCAGCATTAAGTCATGTCTTCATTACTTCTTTCATGGAACTATCCCGGTAGCCTCTTAATTGGTCTTTCTGTTTTTGTCCATACCTCTCTTCAGTATATTTATAATAGCAGCCCCTGAATTTCTGTGAAAACATGCACCATTAATTCTGCTCTTTGAAGCCCTCTAAATATACACTCCTTCTTACTTAATGTGAAAGTCAAATTCCTTACAATGATCAAAAACGTCCTAATGACCTCATCCCACGGCCCCATTATCTCTTTGACCTCAACAACTACCTCTCTTCCCCTTGCTTCTCCTCCTCTAGTTATAAAGCCCCTCTGACTGCCTCTTGGACACGCTGGGCACATCCCCAGCTCAGGGCTTCTGCATGTCTGATTTGTAGACTGAGATTTATACCAGGACATGATTTTTTTTTTTTTTTTTTAGTTTCAAAAATTTAGATCTAGGATGTAACTCCAGAAATGGGCGGAGGGGGGCGAGGGAGGGGAAGGGGAAGCTCTCAGCAGCTGTAAATAGCATAGTAAGTAAACAAATAAAAGCCAAGTTGATATATGGAATAATGTTTTCTGCATCATTCTAACCTTTTTGAATGTATATGCATAGTCTGAAACATCTTCAGAGGTTTCTGCCATTTTTAGGGAGTCATGCTATCAGAGAATACAAATAACTCAATTGTGTGTGTGTTTTTTTAATGGTATTCTCCAATGATTTGAAGAGCAGAAATGAGTGAGAGGCAATAGTTATTATTTTTGTTTGCTTTGCTCTATTTATTTATTTTTTGGTGGGGGGAAGAAGGAGTTAAAGAAGTTTCATTTTTGCTTCAAAGAGTGGTGATTCATTTCCATTATACATAATTATAATGAAAACAGTTCTCCTGGCTTTCATAATAGTGTGAATTCAAGGTCATATGTGTAGCATGGGTTTTCCCGAAATCCAGTTGTTTTTTTATATGTGGGTCATCTCTTGTGTTCTTATTCTCATAGGAAAGGTATTAGCACTATGGCTTCAATAACAACAATTTTAAAATATTAAATACATCTTGTGTTTGATTTGGGTCTGGGCTAATTTCTAAAGAATCATTCAGCAATATTGGTATGATATTAAATACCCGGTGAAGCTGCAATTAATTGAGGGACTGCTGGTTCTAAGAACGAGGCAACCAACAAGGGGATGAGGGTAAAATTATAAGTATGGATGCCAAGTTTTGAGCAAATAATCTCCTTTTCACTTTTGCACTATCTATAAGTAAAGTAGGTGTGTTAAATATAAAGTACATGTAGAACTGGGACAATGTATATTTGTTTGTTTTGTTAAATTTGCCACTTATCCTAGTTCAATAAGATGCTTGTAAGGTAGACTAGGTACCTCTCTGGCCAACAATTTGATTTCTCTACTTTCTTTTATAACATAAAAGCCATCTTTCTACATTATTATTTCATGCTAATCAGAATCTTTGGAAGTCATGTGAACCTTAGTAGAAATATAAAAATTAACTAGAAAAATTTTTTGTGAATACAGTTTATTTGATTGACAAACATTTTTAAAGGTGGTAAGAAGGAGTGAGCTACTGGTCTATACCCTGTCAGAAAGCACGAGTTTCCTCTTCAGTCTCCTTGTGGCTGACTTCATCTCCTGGGACCTCAAAGTGTAAAATCAAGGGGTTTAACAGAGGGGCGATGACAGTGAAGGTGACAGCAATGGCCTTATCTATGGGAAGGGCAGTGAAGGGCCAGGCCTAGACATAGATGCAGGACACAAAATGCAGAGTCACCACAGTGATGTGGGCTGTACAGGTGGAGATGGCTTTCCTCCTGCCCTCCCCTGCCTGAGACCTTACTGTACTGCTAATAATATGACCATATAGGACACAGGAGAAAGAAGAACCACAGTGTGATTAGCAGCCCATTATTGGAAATCAGCAGCTCAAGCATAAAAGTGTCTATACAGGCGAGGTTGAGGACCTGCGGGACATCGCAGTAGAAAATATCAAGAACATTGGGTCCACAGAAGGGAAGTGGGAGCAACAGGGAAATCTGGACGTTAGAGTGGACCAAGCCCCCCACCCAGGAGGCTGCAATGAGGGCAGTGCAACGCTCCGTCCTCATGATGGTCACATAGTGCAGGGGCTTGGAGATGGCCACATACCAATCTAATGCCATCACTGACAAAGAAAATACATCCACCCCTCCAACAAGGTGGAAGAAAAACATCTGGGTCAAGCAGCCACTGAAGGCGATGGTCTTCCTCTGTAACAGAAGGTCCACCAGAACCTTGGGAGCTGGGATGGAGGAGAAGCAGATATCGGCGATAGACAAATTACAGAGCAAAAAGTACATGGGGGTCTGAAGGAGAGACTCACAGGTCACGGTGACCATGAAGAAGTTTCCCAGCAGAGTTGTCACATACACTTAAAGTAGGAAAAAAATCAGACCCAACTCAGTTCTTGTTTCTGGGTGAGGCCAAGGAAAATAAATTCTTTTACCCTTGTACCGCTTTTCAGCTCCATGGAGTCATCTTCTTCTTCTCTCTTTTGTTTCAGCTACTTCATATGAAAAAGTCCTTGTCTACTTATTTGGTTTTCTTCCTAAACACTACTAAGAATGCAATTCAAAATGCTGCGCACATGGCTGTCATTTGTGATTTTTTGAGTTGCCCAAATTTCCAAGATTGCAATCAGCTTGATGATCAAGTAAAATGATCACATGCAAAGTCATTTGATAATTATTTTTCTATAAAACTGCTTTTGGAGAGGGTGAGCTTTTATGTTTAGTGACATTTCCATACCTGATTTTAATTAACTTATTTTAGTTTTAAAATTGTATTATTATTTTTTCCACACATATTTATTGAATATCAGGAACTGTCTGAAGCATTAAATAGAAAAATAAATAAGACATGGTTCCAGCCATTGTAGACTTATAGGTTATAAGTTTAATATTTATATTAACAAATATTCTGTTGACTTCAACAGTGTTTTTTTGTGTGCAAAAACCAAAAAAGATATCATTCTGTTTCCTATTGCAGTATTGCTGTGGCGTGAATCAGTTTCCCTTCTTTGGGCTGTTTAATGTTGAATTTCTTAAAATTATAGCCTCTAATTCTGTGTAACTGGTCATTGTGATTACTCTATATTAATTAGATTTCTTTGTTAAATTATTTTAAAATGTTTATAATTTGCTATTGGGAAACAGATAGAAACAACATGTAAATCCAAATCTCAAAGTATATCATTAATTTTTTACATTATGATTGACACATTTAAACATGAAAGCTGCCCTCATATCAGATTTTAAGTGCATGACACTGCATTGTTAACTACAGCCACTGTGTTGTGCAGCAGACCTATAAAACTTACCTCTCTTGTATAACCGATGTGATCCTTGCTTGAGTGTGGAGGAGAGAATAAATATAGTAACCCACCTCTGAGAGGTGGTCCATACTGTGTCAATCATGCTCTCCTCTTCCTCTTTTCCTTTGTGAGTTAAACACAAGAGAATGAAGGGATCATACAGCAGGGACAGACACTGGTATCATTACAATAATGCCTATTTTAAAAATGCATATTTTTTTTATTGGTTTCAGATAGGATGGGAGGAGGAGAGAGATAGAAACATCAATAATGAGAGACAATCATTAATTGGCTGCCTCCTACATGCCACATACTGGGGATCAAGCTCAAAACCCGAGCATGTGCCCTGCCTGGGAATTGAACTGTGACCTCTTGGTTCATGGGTCAATGTTCAACCACTGAGAACACTGGCCAGGCAACAAGAGAACATTTATAGCAACTTCCAAATCTCTATGGATAAATTGGACCCCATTGGCAAAGTGCTTACAGCTGATCAAAAATGGATGATTTGAAGAAAAAAAAAGTGAATGATTTGTGTAAGTTGATGAACATCATGCATGGAAAAATGTGAAATGTGTCATGAGAAAAGTAGAGGTAGATTTTGGTGGGATAGGAGTTGTAACGGGAAATATGATTTCCAGCAGTAACAAAAGCTATTATTTAAAAATTTCTTTTTATTGATTTCAGAGAGAAAGGGAGAGAGAGAAACATCAATAATGAAAGAGAATCATTGATCATCTGCTGCCTGAATACCTCCTTGAGCTGCAACCTGGGCACGTGTACTTGACCGGAATCAAACCTGAGACCCTTCAGTCTGCAGGTCAATGCTCTATCCACTGAGCCAAACCAGCTAGGGCTTGCTGGTTCTCTTACCCTTAGGCTAGCAGCTTGAGAAAACCAAATCAGTTAGATTTTCAGTCTCAGTTTGACTGCTCACCCCAGTTTACTACCCTCAGAAGGTCCAAGTCTCCTCTTCAGTCTCTTCATGGCTGACTACATCTCCTGGTTTTTCAGGGTGTAGATCATAGGGTTCAGCATGGGGGTGATGACTGTGTTATTGATGGACACGGCTGTGTCCATGGGCAGCGTAGTGAAGGGCCGGCAGTAGATGTAAACAGAAGGCACAAAGTGAAGAGTCACCACCAGGATGTGGGAGGTGCAGGTGGAGAGGGCCTTTTTCCAGCCCTCCCCAGAGTGAGATCTGAGCATCACCAGAATGACAGTATAGGACGCCAGGAGCAGGAGGAACCACAACAAGGTCACCAGCCCATTGTTAGAGATCATGAGAAGCTCCAGAGCAAAGGTGTCAGTGCAGGCCAGTTTAACCACCTGGGGCACGTCACAGTAGAAGGCATCCAGGGTGTTGGGGCCACAGAAGGGGAGTGGAAGCATCAGAATTATCTGGACGATTGAGTGCAAACCACCACCCACCCAGGAAGCCACCACTAGGGCCACCCACACCTCTCTCCTCATAATGGTGACATAATGCAAGGGTTTGGCGATTGCAAGGTACCTGTCATAGGCCATCACAGAGAGGAAAAAAATATCTGCCCCACCCGTAAAGTGGAAGAAGAAGATCTGTGCCATGCAGCCATCGTAAGAGATGGTTTTCCTCTCTGACAAAAGATCTGCCAGCAACTTGGGAACGGTGACCGATGAAAAAACAATGTCTAGGACTGATTTGTTCCTTAGCAGAAAGTACATGGGAGTGTGCAGGCGGGAGTCACAGGTGATGGTCACCACAATGAGGGCATTGCCCAGCAAGGTTGTCACATACACAGCAAGGAAGGACACAAACAACAAAAACTCCAGTTCCCGGAAGCGAGTGAATTCTAGGAAGACAAATTCCCTCACGGTGGTGTGGTTACCCTGGCGCATGATGGGGATCACCTTCTGCAGGGTCTACGTTGGGAGAAGACATGTTAGGATTAGGAGTATGGTATCACGAGGCGGCAATATCATTTATCATATATTGTTATAAGGCTCTTTTAAGCATCCAAATAATCGTGACTACTCAGAAAACTGGTCTGGAAAGTATCCTGATGCCTCTTCTTTCCTACTGTAAATACCGCGTGTTTACAGGAAGAACCATCACACTTCTATGTCCTTACTCTAACCAGAGGGAGATGAGATGAGAGGACAATGGTCATTTGACTCCGGTTTATCTTATGTTTTGCAAGAGTAACTTCTTCACATGTATGCAAAGCTTTCTATTTTACTGCAGCATTTCATCTTTATTTTGATTCTTATAATGTCTGTGGCATCTATAAAGTGGTTATAGGGAAACGGAGCTTTACATGAGAGGCTGGGGATTTTAATCAGCCTAAGACTTTTAGTTCTGATTGACATACATATCAATAACTAATTACACATGGATATTTTACCTTTCAGAGATGGAAGACTGAACACTGTAGATATTAGAAAATTATATGTGTGCTAAGCTAAAGTTGCCTGCAATCGTGTCTTCAGGATGCCTTCACTTACCTTTAGGTTAGAAAGGTGAGCCTGCAGTGTTTTCCCATCTTCATGGCTGTTTGTCTTCACCCAAACACATGCACTGTCCACTGCTCACTTAGACACTGAACTGCAAGTCTAAGAATATAATAATCAGCATGGGGAATAGTGCCAGATATTTGTAGGAAAAATATTTTTCAAAGAAGAATATGGCAGTTGCTAATGCCATGGGAGTTATTAAAAAGTTGCTAAGCAACATGTGTAAATATTGGGATTTCCCCAATCTATCATTCTGCTATTGCTTTCTATTCCACTGTGGTCTGAGAGCATACTTTGTGTAATTTGTGAAAGTGTGTTTTATGGCCCAGAATGTGGTCCATCTTAGGAAATGTTCCATGTGAGCTTGAGAAGAATGTGTATTCTGCTGTTGTTGGAGAAAAGCAATTTATAAATATCAATTAGATCCAGTTGATCATGGCTGCTATTCAACTCAATGCATCCTTACTGATTTTCTGCCTGTTGGATCTGCTGATTACTGATTGAGGGGGTCAAAGTCTCCAACTATAATAGTGTTTTGTCTATTTCTCCTTGTATTTTTTTTTATTGTTTGAAGTATTACAAATAGTAGTACATATGTCTCCTTTTTTCCCCCCGTTGACCTCCCCCTGGCCTCCCCTACCCCCAGTACATGCCTTCACCTGTCCGCCCTCCCCCCGCAGTGTCTTGTATCCATTGGTTATGCTTATATGCATGTGTACAAGTCCTTCGGTTGATCCTTTACAGCCCCCCTCGCCCAACCTCCCCTGTCTCCTTGTATTTCTATCAGTTTCTGCCTTGCTTATTTTGACACTCTTAAGTGCACACATATTAAGGATTATTATGTAATCTCAGAGAACTGGCCCTTTTATTATTATCATTACAAAGACCCTCTGTTTATCTCTGATAATTTTCTTTGTTCTGAAGTCTGCTTTATGTCAAATTACCATATCTACTCCAGTTTTCTTTTGGTTTTTCTTTCTCCATTGCATTACTTTTAATCTCTGTGTATTTTTATATTTAGAGTGGGTTGTATATTTAGTGTTGTATAATGAGACCCAATATATTGAGTGCAAACCACCACCCACTTTGTAGTCCCTGTCTTTTAATTGGTGTGTTTAGATCAGGGGTCCTCAAAACAGCCCCCGGGCCACATGCGGCCAGCAGGGTGCCGCTGCCTGTCCTGCTTAGCAGCCAGCTTGTCCTGGGCCCGCAGTGCGCATAGGAATTTGTTCATAGTTGTTTTTTTTTTAACTATAGTCCGGCCCTCCAACGGTCTGAGGGACAGTGAACTGGCCCCCTGTTTAAAAAGTTTGAGGACCCCTGGTTTAGATTATTTCCATGGTCAGGAGACTTGAAAAGTCAACAAAGGGACTCTATTTTGTCATTCTTTTATTTTGTCCTTAAAAATCCAGTTTAGAGAATAACCTTGAGAAGAACATTCAAAATTTAAGGGTCAGCTTTCTTAGCACCATAAATTCAATTTTCTGCTAGATACGTTGACAGCAGAAGAAAAGGAACAGGGATATGCTATCCTGAAAGCTACTTTAGAAACATATCAGAATGAGTTATCAGCAGGGATTTTGACATAATTGAAAACTCCCAACTTACTGTGAAAGGTAGAGAGATTTCCTGAATTTAGAAGAGGGGATTCTCTCCTTGAGACATAAATTACAGGAAGTACATATATGTATGTAATTTAAGTTCTGCAAAATAGATATGAAAATTAAATGTCAGTTTTAAATGACTAGTATCCCTTTGGTAGATTTAGAAAATGAGGATGGGAGAGCATAAGTGACATCCATAAATTGTCAGAGTCGGCAACTTCTGGATCTGGGATTAGGACCTTGATCATCTGAGAAACATCTTTGTTAATGGCATCAAAGAGCAACTGTAAATTATCTGGCACAATACTGCATGAAGGGCAGGCACTCGGTCAGTGTGGCTCTCTGTAAATGCATAAATGTGTATCAATGTTAGCAGCCGGACCTGAGTCAGACTGTGAGGGTCCTGAAGTTTTCTGTGAGGGTGCCTTCTTCTGGCCTGGAACCTGTCCTCAATGTTCCCTTCTCCCTTAAGCCTTCTGGCTTTCTTTCTAGATCCTTACTGTTCAAATGACTGTGAAACTTAAACAATAACCTCTTTTGAAAGGAACGTTTGGTATTTTAAAAGAGGACCAGCCTTTAACTAATAGGTGAGTGTCAGATGGTAGAATTCCAGGCATCAGCATAAAAATAAGGGAAAATTTGAAGGTTACCGACCTCCCTTGCGCCTAGAATATATGGCACTTGCTGTTTCTTTGGATAGGAGTTAAGAGCAAGCGACCTCCTCAGGAACTTGTTCTAATTTCTCTTCCTGGGAGCAAAACTTCTAAGATTGGTCAGGATGCCCATCAGAGGAGCAGAAGAGAAAGGGAAGAATTTGGGTTAAATTTATCGAAAGGCAGAAAGACTAGAGTAATGCATGGAGAAGAAAAGCTAAAAAAAAGTTCCTGTCACCGGGCTGAGTCAGATTTCCCAAGGCTCTTAAGGAAGACTGGGTGGTACAAACATAGAGAAAATTCCGGCCACTGTCTTCTCTCTCTCTTTCTATAGCTCTGCAGTCTGTTCTCTATTGTATTTTTTCAAGTTATTCTGCTTTGGATACAGTGTAATCAGGCACATAGAGCCCCTTTCAGTCTTCAAGTTGCTGTCTAATGAGAGTGAGGGAATAAACTGCAAGTGTGTGTTTGTGAGCAGACCCTTGGGATGAGGAGATAAAAGGAGATCGGAGACAGTGTAACCTCTAAGAAACTCGTTTCTAGTGCCTGTTGGAATCTGTTGCTTTGGACAGTAGAGAAGGCGCTTTCCAAGTCCGTGGTTAGCAGTGCATTTGGGGAGGTGGTTCTCTATAGACCTGTCGAGGAATCACTTACTAGAGGGTCTGTGAAGGAAGGATTTACAAAATCCAAAATCCCCAGCTTTATAAGCTAATCACTCTGTGGGATGTAAAGGACACACCCTCCTCATTTAAATTTTCCAGAGGCAGATAATCCACAGTGGTCAGACCCTGAGATTCCCCAGGGTTGATTCAGTTCAGCATTTTCCTTTGTGGTCCGTGAGGGTCTGTAATTATGCAGAATAAGATAAACACTTGATCACCTTAAAGTCTGCCCTCTTCACCTCCAAACAACCGGTCCAAAGAGAGAGACTCATAATTATTGAGTTTCTATTGTCTGCCAAGTGTATGCTGGGCATTTTGCATAGATTAACATATTAAATTCTCCAAATGACCCATTTACAGAGGATTTGCGAGGCACTAACATGCATAATTCACACCACACCTTGCAACTTTTCCCTCAGGGGAGGGAGCACAAAGTATACAAGCTTTTCCCAGAATATTTTGGTTTTGTTTTATTAAAAACTAGAGGCCAGGTACATGAAATTAGTGCACTGGTCGTGGTAGTGGGGGTCCCTTGGCCCAGCCTGTGCCGTTTCACAGTCCGGGACCTTTACCCCTTAGCCCCTTCCTGCCACGGAGGTGGAGGAGGGAGAGGGTCCCACTGAAGCATAGTAACCTCCATCTTGTATATAAAACTGCTGTTTGAAATTCTCTGCTATTGTTAGATAGTCCCTAGTCCTGTAAACTCTGTCACTTTAAGACAGTCTCTTATTCTACAAAATGACTTTGTTTTTAGGTCAAATAATAGAAAAAGATAAACTTAACTGTCTGACCTTGCAAGCTAGCCATCCAATGTAACAGACTAAAATAAACTAATACTGATAACAATTCCCATATTCTTATGCCAAGTACAAACTCATTATGTATTCAAGATTACAACTGTCTATAACAATAACTCACACAGAGCCCTTTGTAATATCTGCAAACAAAGAGGCTCAAAAAATATAAATTTGGGAGACTTCCTGTATGTGGTGCTCAGAGATTTGGAAGAGTCACCTCCCTCTGGGCCGAGTGCAATAAATGACTCCTAATTAATTGGCTCATTAAGGCATCTTGTATCTCATTTGCTGATTTATGATACAACACCGCCATCGCTGCTGCACTCGCCAGCCAGCCATGAGCCTGGCTTCTGGTGCTCACCACCAGGGGGCAGCTCCTGCATTGAGCGTCTGACCCCTGGTGGTCAGTGCGCATCATAGCGACTGGTTGTTCTGCCGTTCAGTGGATGTGCATATTAGGGTTTTATTATATAGGATGTGCAGGTATGTAGCACTATTTAGGACAGGAGTGGAGAATGTTTTCTATGATGAAACCATATATGTATAAAAATCAAGAGAGGATGGTAGACTCATAAAACATACCATTAATATTTTATATATAAGTAGTAAATTAATCTAAATTAAAATTAATTCGTATAATTTTTAATTTAATGTAAATATAAACATTTCAATTCACTTCATTAATGTAGTCTAACACATGTCACATGCATATTTTCCCTGGTTAAACATCTGTCCTTTAATTTTTTTTAATGTTTTGTTTGCCATAGAGATTTTAACACTATTATAGTCAGACCTGTTCTTTTCTTTATAGTTTTGTTTTTAGCATTAAGTTTAGAAAGGTCTTTCCTATTCCAAGGATTCATATATATCTGCCTATATTTTTCTTTTCTTTTCTTTTTTAATTTCTTTATTGATTAAGGTATAACATATTTGTGCTCATCCCCCCAGTCCCCTCCTGAACCCTTCCCCATGCATGCCCCCACCCCCCTGTTGTCTGTGACCACTGGTTAGGCTTATATGCATGCATACAAGTCCTTTGGTTGATTTCTCTTCCTTACCCCCACCCTCCCCTACCTTCCCTGAGGTTTGACAGTCTGATCGATGCTTCCCTGTCTCCGGGTCTGTTTTTGTTCATCAGTTTATGTTGTTCATTATTTCCCCTAGATGAGTGAAATCATGTGATACTAGAAATACACTTATAAGAACCGAAAATGGGACAAGCAATAATGGTTATGCTGAGAGGCAAATGAATCAGTCTGTAGTGAGTTTCTTTCTGGGACAACAGTTCTTTTTGGTCCCAATTTCAATGTCAAACAGTTCCTTATGTGTACATGTCAGCAATGATACTTCAGTTCTGGATGGTGGACAAATGGTGGTAATGCAGATCCGACCCTCTCTGGTTTGGTCCTGGGCAACCTGCAGCGATGCACAGCTGCTGACTGCTGGTATGGCAAGGCATCGTCAGCGTCTTCCACCTCTGGACTGTTTCTCTTCTGTCTTCATGTCTGCCTATATTTTTCTAATGATCATGTAAAGAACATACAACTCTTCACTTATTTGCAACTTGCTTTATTTTGTGCAGTGTATGTATATTTGGAAGCCATCCTAAAATAGTTTGAAACTAGAGATAGTGAAAATAAGTAAGTGGAAAACTTTTTATCTCTGCTTAAAAACTTTATTTAAATATTTTCTAGGAAGTGTTTCTGGTAAAGTTGAGTTTATAAATATTTTATAAGATCACTTTATACTTTAACCAGTTTAAGTTGGCTTCTAATTTCTAAGGGGAGAGAGCTAAATTTCAGAGGTGCAAGATTTTGTGATGAGGGGGAGAAAGCTTATCTTCAGAGAGTTTTTTGTTGTTTCGTGTGTGAAAACTGGACTTGTGTTGTGAAACAGTCATCTCTTTATCCTTTTATCTGTGGTTAGAAAGGAGGCTGAAGAAGCCTCAGGGGAGGCTCACTCCTGCATATCCAGTAGACCTATACTAATGGGAAAGTGAATGTGCTGGGCAGAAGACAGAGCCGCGAAGAAATGAGAGAGGGATTCACTAGCTGCAGTGGTGTGGGACAACTCCACTACAAGTGCCCGCCGTGGAGTAGAGACCTGGAGGTGAGAGCGTGGGATAGATCTCCCTGAGATGATGACAAATGACAGTGAATGTGGGGCTGCAGGGGCTAATCCATTCAGGTAAAGAAACATATTATACGAGCAGTGGGTTCAGGTGGAAGAGAGCAAGAGGAACTCAGAGTGTGCTGATCAAAATGGAGACCGAGCTGTGAAATGGTTTCAGGTGCTTAACTGGTAAAGGAATGACGTGTTGAAATCAAGGAGATACTGACTGAGTCGGTAGTGTAGGTGACTCTGATTGGGAAGAGAAGCGTGTTGATATGATACCAATTGAACTACCATTTTCTAGGCCCCTATGTAGCTGAGCTAGAAATGGCAGCAAAATCTAATGCCCTTCAGCATTTGCTTAGCAAATTATTGAGTAGCCCTCACGGGAGTCCAACACAGACATCTCAGAGCGAGTGTTTAGTGGAGTAGGCATCTTGTTTTGTAATTCCCCTCGACTATGCATAATAGCAGGGTATCTTTTTGGATTCTGCCAGATGCAAGTAGTAAGAGTTCTGCGCGTGCACAACTTCAGAGCTGGTTGCTGCTGAATGTGGAAGGTAGCATTTGGGCAGAGCAAGGGCTTTGGAAAGGCAGACCTAGGTCTGCATGGGGGTCCTGCCCCTTACTTCCCAGGTGACCCTGGTAAGTCAGTGTTCCTTGTGGGGACCTCGTTTCCCCATTTGTAACAGAGATAGTAAACATTGTAGCACTGTAATGAGTATTTAATCAAACAACTTTTGTGCTTGATACGTATTAAGCACCCAATAAAAGGTGGTTGTTGTAATACCAATTTGAGAATTGGCTACCCTGGAAAGGTTTTTGTCTTGGTGAAATAATTTCTTCCCCCTTCTGACTATCCATGGTGGGGTTAGTAGACACATGACCATGAAGAATGAGGAGAGGACTCAGCGGGAAGAAACATACATTTTCAAATATGCACACAACATGTCCCTCTTGCCTAAGCCAGAGGTGGAGGTAGATGCTATGGATCATTTACCTCTCCGGTAGTTTTGGAGAAATATGTTTTCAATCATCATGAACAGGAAAACACTTTCTTCTTTTCCAACACCTTCCACAAGGCATCTTTGATTTCTTTGTTCCTCAAACTGTAGATGAGAGGATTCAGCATGGGGATCACCAGCGAATAGAACACAGACACCACCTTGTCCCTGCCAAGCGAGTAGCTGGAGCTGGGTCGCAGGTACATGAAAAGGGCCGTCCCAAACATCAGAGTCACCACCATCAGGTGTGAGGCACATGTGTTGAAGGCTTTCCTTCGGCCTTCCGCTGAGCGGATCTTCAAGACAGCAGCCACTATGTAACTGTAGGAGAGAAGGAGGATGAGGAATGATGTCCCCCCAGCAGTGAGCACCACAAGGAAATTCACCAGTTGACTGAGGAAGGTGTCAGAGCAAGAAAGTGCCAGGAGTGGTGGGAGGTCACAGAAAAAATGGTTGATGATATTGGGTCCACAAAACTGGAGCCGAAATATAGAGCTGGCCTGGATGAGGGAGCTCAGGAAGCCACCGATGTATGCCCCAACCACCATGCGTGTACAGAGGTCCTGGGACATGATGGCAGTGTAGAGCAGGGGCCTGGAGATGGCTGCATATCGGTCGTATGCCATAGCGGTCAGGAGGAAGCACTCAGTTAGACCCAAGCCGACGAAGAAAAAAAACTGAACAGCACAGCCCAAGAATGATATGGTCTTCTGCTCTTGGAAAAAGCCAATGAGCATCTTGGGGGCCACTACAGAGGAGTAGCAGATGTCAATGAAGGACAAGTTGCTGAGGAAGAAGTACATGGGTTTGTGCAGATGGATGTCACTTCTGATCAGTAGGATAAGGGCCAGGTTCCAAGCCAGGGTCACAAGATAGATGCCCAGGAAGGTGACAAAGAGGAGGGCCTGGAGCTCCGGATGGTCCGCAAATCCCAGGAGGATGAAGGTGGTCACGGATGAGCTGTTCCAGACCTCAGTTGTGGACATGTTTCCCATGAATCACAAGGACAAGATGCAGACCTGGCACAATAATGATAATCCACATTTCAGGTGATCTTAACAAATAATTACAAAATGCATGAGCGAGAGGCCAGAGTATTAGAGAGTTACAACTTTATGCAAAGATTCTGTTTCTCTCAGAGGGCAATGTAGTCCTTGTTTTAACTCTTTGCTATTTCTTTTCTTTTCTTGTTACTCCTTATCTGAGGATATTTTTCTACTGGTTCTTAGAGAGAGTGGAAGCGAGGGGGAGAGACAGAGAGAGAGAAACATCAATGTGAGAGAGATACATTGATTGGTTGCCTCCCACATGAGCCCCATCCAGGGCTGGGGATCAAGCCTGCAACCCAGGTACATGCCCTTGACTGGAATCGAACCCGGAACCCTTCAGTCTGCAGGCTGATGCTCTATCCACTGAACCAAATTGGCTAGGGCTTATTTGCTTTTTAATATAGTGCAGGTGGTCGATATGTGCTTAAACTTTGGATCCAGACTCCTGTGATCAATTCCTGCCTAGGCTTCCATTTCCTTATCTTTAAAATGGGTGACAGTACCTACTTCACATATTTGTGTTAAGAATTAAACAAGGAAAGGTGTGTAAAATGCCTGACACATGGTAAGTCTTCAGTGAAAGTTGTTATTTGGACAGTTTTGCATGTCCGCTGTGTCACGTCATGCCCTGAAACAGCTCATCAAACTTTTTTTTGAATTTCAGTATTGGAATAGAGAAACCAGCAGAGGGACCAGGTTCAGCTATACAGTTGAAATAATCAGACATTTAAAATGTTTTCATTCTAAAGGATTAGGCCAGATGTCTGTAGAAATGCTCTTGTCAAATAATAACTCTGAATATAGTAATGCCGTTCTAGCTTCAAATTTGTCTTCAGTATAAATTCTCTTAGTTAGTTAATTGTTAAGAATGTAGTCTCTAGCCTGGTTGGCGTGGTTCAGTGGTTGAGCATCGACCTATGAACCAGGAGGTCATGGTTGGATTCCCGGGGCATATGCATATGCCGGTTGTGGGCTGGATACCAGGTGTGGGGTGTGCAGGAGACAGCGAACAATGATTCTCTCTCATCATTGATGTTTTCAGCACTCTCTCCCTCTCCCTTCCTCTGTATATATCAATAAAAGTATGTATTTTTTTCTTTTTTAAAATAAATCTTTATTGTTCAGATTATTATAGGTGTTCCTCTTTTTTTCCCCCCCATAGCTCCCCTCTACCTGATTCCCCACCCCACCCCATGCCCTTACCCCCCGCCACTGTCTTCATCCATAGGAGTAAGATTTTTGTCCAATCTCTTCCCCCACCCCTCACACCTGCTTCCCCTGAGAATCATCTGTCCACTCCCTTTCTATGTCCCTGATTCTATTATATTCACCAGTCCATTCTGTTCTTCAGATTTTTTATTCACTTGATTTTTAGATTCACTTGTTGGTAGATATGTATTTGATGTCATTTTGTTGTTCATAATTTTTATCTTTACCTTTTTCTTCTTCTTCCTCTTCTTAAAGAATACCCTTCAGCATTTCATGTAATCCTGGTTTGGTGGTGATGAACTCCTTTAGCTTTTTCTTGTCTGTGAAGCTCTTTATCTAACCTTCAACTCTGAATGATAGCTTTGCTGGGTAGAGTAATCTTGGTTGTAGGTTCTTGCTGTTCATCACTTTGAATATTTCTTGCCACTCCCTTCTGGCCTGCATAGTTTCTGTTGAGAAATCAGCTGACAGTCATATGGGTACTCCCTTGTAGGTAACTACCGTTTTTCTTTTGTTGCTTTCAAGATTCTCTCTTTGTTTTTTGCCCTTGGCATTTTAATTATGATGTGTCTTGGTGTGGTCCTCTTTGGATTCCTCTTGTATGGGGTTCTGTGCGCTTCCTCACCTTGTAAGTTTATTTCTTTCACCAGGTAGGGAAAGTTTTCTGTCATTATTTCTTCTAATAGGTTTTCAATATTTTGCTCTCTCCCTTCTTCTGGCACCCCAAAAATTCGGATGTTGGTTTGCTTAAAGTTGTCCCAGAGGCTCCTTACACTATCTTCATATTTTTGGATTCTTTTTTCTTTTTGTTTCTCTGGTTGGATGTTTTTTGTTTCCACATATTTCAGATCTTTGGTTTGATTCTTGGGGTACGTTGATCTACAGTTGAGTTTCTGTATATTCTTTATTTCAGACAGTGTATGCTTCATTTCTGACTGGTCCTTTTCCATTTTTTTGGCATTCTCATTAATATCCTTAAAGGTCTCATCAAATTTCTCAGCGGTTTTAAGAAGATTCTTGAGTAACCTTATAAATGTGGTTCTGAACTCTATGTCATCCAGTAGTTTGCTTTCCTCCATTTCTTTCATTCGTGACATGTTTCTTTGTCTCCACATTTTGGCTGCTTCCCTGTGTTGATGGAGTAGCTTTGTGTGGTAGGTGATCTATAGGGGGCAGTAGCTAAGCCTCCTCAATCACAGAGTTGGATGCTCTTGGTACACCCCTTTGTGGGCTGAGTGCAAAGTCTTGGTGTAGTTAAGCCTTAATTGCTGTTGGTACACTGGGAGGAATTGAGCTCCAGGCCAATTAGCTGTGAGCACTCACTGTGTCTATAATGGAAGAACTGCTGTGCTGAAGACACACTTATGGGGTAGGACTTGTTTCAGTGGGGCTTTGGTGCTCACTGAGTCTGCCTCTTGAATGTGTCACTTATGGATGTGAGGAGTTGAAATCTGGTGTCTCACACTGACCACTAGGTACACTGGCTTCTGGATCTCCAACGGGGTGCAGGTCAGCTACTGTCTGAGGCCACCCAGCAGGGGCTACAGTGAGAGCTACAGTTTTCTCCTCTTTGCTTGGGGTTTGGAGGTTTTGGAGCTGTCTGACCCAGGCTGCAAGTTTGCTAGGCTAAGCTGCGATAGGGCAGGTCTTTCTTATGCTAAAACCGCTGCTTGGAGCTTGGGTGGGTTTATAGGTTGTGTAGGGTGGGGTCTCAGGGTGTCCCTAGGCTAGGGCGTGGCAAACAGCAATGGCTGCTAGTTAGCTGGCTCTGCGTCCCCAATGGCATCCGCGAGTCCCGTGCCCCAGTGCAGTAAACAGTTATTCCTGTGCACAGCTCTGCAAGCAAGCCACCCTCACTGGCATACAGTCCAGCTTCTCCCCATAGGAGTTTGGGTCCCCTGTGTCTCCCCAGAGACTGGATTTCAGAGTAATCAGGGGCTTATCTCCCTTTGGGTTGAAAAAAGCAATGCCTGCCGCCAGCCTGGATCTCGTGCCTCCATATCTCAGCTTTTCAGCGCTCGTGCACGTCTCAATGCTCTTTTCTCTTGCCTTCTGGTTGTAGAACTTCCACTCAGCCAGCTTTCCCGTGGTTCTGGGTGATAGACGTCTTGTCTTTTAGTTGTAGTTTTGAAATTGTGCGAGGCAGCAGTTTAGGTGTTTACCTATGCTGCCATCTTGGATTCTCCTGTGTGTGTTTTTTTAATGGTATTCTCCAATGATTTGAAGAGCAGAAATGAGTGAGAGGCAATAATTATTATTTTTGTTTGCTTTGCTCTATTTATTTATTTTTTGGTGGGGGGAAGAAGGAGTTAAAGAAGTTTTATTTTTGCTTCAAAGAGTGGTGATTCATTTCCATTACACATAATTATAATGAACACAGTTCTCCTGGCTTTCATAATAGTGTGAATTCAAGGTCATATATGTAACATGGGTTTTCCTGAAATCCAGTTGTTTTTTTATATGTGGGTCATCTCTTGTGTTCTTATTCTCATAGGAAAGGTATTAGCACTATGGCTTCAATAACAACAATTTTAAAATATTAAATACATCTTGTGTTTGATTTGGTTCTGGGCTAATTTCTAAGGAATCATTGAGCAATACTGGTATGATACTAAAAACCCTGTGAAGCTGCAATTAATTGAAGGACTGCTGGTTCTAAGAACTAGGCAACCAACAAGGGGATGAGGGTAAAATTATAAGTATGAATGCCATGTTTTGAGCAAATAATCTCCTTTTCATTTTTGCACTATCTATAAGTAAAGTAGGTGTGTTAAATAAAAAGTACATGTAGAACTGGGACAATGTATATTTGTTTGTTTTGTTAAATTTGCCACTTATCCTAGTTCAATAAGATGCTTGTAAGGTAGACTAGGTACCTCTCTGGCCAACAATTTGATTTCTCTACTTTCTTTTATAACATAAAAGCCATCTTTCTACATTATTATTTCATGCTAATCAGAATCTTTGAAAGTCATGTGAACCTTAGTAGAAATATAAAAATTAACTAGAAAATTTTTGTGTGAATACAGTTTATTTGATTGACAAACATTTTTAAAGGTGGTAAGAAGGAGTGAGCTACTGGTCTATACCCTGTCAGAAAGCACGAGTTTCCTCTTCAGTCTCCTTGTGGCTGACTTCATCTCCTGGGACCTCAAAGTGTAAATCAAGGGATTTAACAGAGGGGAGATGACAGTGAAGGTGACAGCAATGGCCTTATCTATGGGAAGGGCAGTGAAGGGCCAGGCCTAGACATAGATTCAGGACACAAAATGCAGAGTCACCACAGTGATGCGGGCTGTACAGGTGGAGATGGCTTTCCTCCTGCCCTCCCCTGCCTGAGACCTTACTGTACTGCTAATAATATGACCATATAGGACACAGGAGAAAGAAGAACCACAGTGTGGTTAGCAGTCCATTATTGGAAATCAGCAGCTCAAGCACAAAAGTGTCTGTACAGGCGAGGTTGAAGACCTGGGGGACATTGCAGTAGAAAATATCAAGAACATTGGGTCCACAGAAGGGAAGTGGGAGCAACAGGGAAATCTGGACATTGGAGTGGACCAAGCCCCCCGCCCAGGAGGCTGCAATGAGGGCAGTGCAACGCTCCGTCCTCATGATGGTCACATAGTGCAGGGGCTTGGAGATGGCCACATACCAATCTAATGCCATCACTGACAAAGAAAATACATCCACCCCTCCAACAAGGTGGAAGAAAAACATCCGGGTCAAGCAGCCACTGAAGGCGATGGTCTTCCTCTGTAACAGAAGGTCCACCAGAACCTCGGGAGCTGGGATGGAGGAGAAGCAGATATCGGCGATAGACAAATTACAGAGCAAAAAGTACATGGGGGTCTGAAGGAGAGACTCACAGGTCACGGTGACCATGAAGAAGTTTCCCAGCAGAGTTGTCACATACACTTAAAGTAGGAAAAGAAATCAGACCCAACTCAGTTCTTTTTTCTGGGTGAGGCCAAGGAAAATAAATTCTTTTACCCTTGTACCACTTTTCAGCTCCATGGAGTCATCTTCTTTTTCTCTCTTTTGTTTCAGCTACTTCATATGAAAAAGTCCTTGTCTACTTATTTGGTTTTCTTCCTAAGCACTAAGAATGCAATTCAGAATGCTGCGCACATGGCTGTGTGTGCCATTTGTAATTTTTTTGACTTGCCCAAATTTCCAAGATTGCAATCAGCTTGGTGATCAAGTAAAATGACCACATGCAAAGTCATTCAATAATTCTTTTTCTATAAAACTGTTTTTGGAGAGGATAAGCTTTTATGTTGAGTAATGATATTTCCATAGCCTATTTTAATTCACTTATTTTAGTTTTAAAATTTTATTATTATTTTTATTTCACACATTTATTGAATGTCAGGAACTGTCTGAAGCATTAAATACAAAGATTAGTAAGATGTGGTTCCAACTATTATGAACTTATAGTCTATAAGTTTAATACTTACATTAGTGAATATTCTGTTGACTTCAACAGTGTCTTGTCTTGCTAAAAAAAAAAAAAAAAAAAAAGGATATCTTTCTCTTTCCTGTTGCAATATTGCTGTGGTGTGAATCAGTTTCCTTGCTCTTGGTTGTTTAATGCTGAGTTTCTTAAAATTGCAGCCTCCTATTCTGTGTAACTGGTCATTGTGATTAGTCTATCCTGATTAGATTATTTGCTGATTTAAAAAATGTTTATAATTTACTATTGGGAAACAGAAACAATGTGTAAATCGAAATCTCAAAGTATATCATTAATTTTTTATGGTTAAAACACTTAAACATGAAAGCTACCCTCATAACAGATTTTAAGTGCATGATATCATATTGTTAACTATAGCCAGTGTTGTACAGCAGACCTATAAAAACTTTACTGCTCTTATACAACTGATGTGATCCTTGCTTGAATGTGGGGGAGGAATAAAGACAGTGATCTACTTCTGAAAGGTGGTCCATACTATGTCAATCATGCTCTCCTCTTCCTCTTTTCCTTTGTGGGTCAAAGACAAGAGAGTAAAGGGATCACACAACAGGGAAAGACACTGCTATCACTAGAATAATGCTTTTAAAAATATGTATTAATTTTAGAGAGGAAGGGAAAGGGAGAGAGATAGAAACATCAATGATGGGAATCACTGATCGGCTGTCTCCTGCACACACCCTACTGGAGATCAAGTCAAAACTCAGGCATATGTCCTGACTGGAAATCAAAACATGATCTCCTGGTTCATGGGTTGATGCTCAACCATTGAGCCACACCGGCCAGGCATCAAGAGAATATTTATAAGAACCTCCAAATGTATGTGGATAAATTGGACCCCATTATCAAAGTGCTTACAGATGATCAAAAGTAGATGGTTTGTGTAAATTGATGAACATAATGCATGGCAAAATGTGAAATCTGTCACAAGGGAAGTAGAGGTAGATTTGGGCGGAATACGAGTTGATAGGAAATATCCCAATTTCCAGCAGTAACAAAAGCTACTATGTTTTGTCTGTTTACACAGACAACAATATAGTGATGGCCAGAAGGAAGGGGAAATGGGGGCTGGATAGAGGTGGGCAAAGGAGGGGGCGGGAATGGGGACATCTGTAATAGTGTCAACAATAAAAATGAAATTAAAAAAAGAAGTATAAAAAGTTGTTTTATTTAATTTTTACTATCACTAATTGGTGAAATATATTGAAAATTCTGTACTCAAAGTATAAAATAAAGAAGTTATTTTAACAGTCAACTGGAAATAACTTTCACCAGAAAAAGTATGTATGAAATAAGTACCTCCATATTCTGTCCATGTGCTATTTAGGGATAGCAGGATAGATTATAGGTAATATTGATTGTATGCCTGATTAATGCCAGAAGTGGTGCTCTTCATTGCAACTATCATCCTTTCAACATTTATCATGTTTTATTTTTATGACAACCTTGTTAGTAGACAGATTATTTCTATATTACAGGTGGTGAAAGTGAGGTAAAATATGTTGGCTTAAGAGTCACAGACTAGACCTAGCTGGTTTGGCTTAGTGGATAGAGTGTTGGCCTGTGGACTGAAGGGTCCTGGGTTTGATTCTGGTTAAGGGCACATTCTTGGGTTTCGAGCTCAACCCTCAGTAGGGGCCATGCAGGAGGTAGCCGATCAATGATTCTCTCTCATCATTGATGTTTCTATCTCTCTCTTCCTTTCTGAAATCATTAAAAATATATTTAAAAAAAGAGTCACAGATTACACAAAAAATAGCATTTAGTTTGTTGATTTTAATCTTATACCCCATACTTTTCCCAGTCCACAGTCTATAGTTATGTTGTTCAATCTCATCTCTTCCTTTTGTTCTTATATTCCTTCTACTAGAATTGAAGGGCTATGAGAATGTTTAGAAATGACTGGAGAAAGAGCTAGTGGTCTCTCTTAATCTAAGGCTAGCAGCTTGAGAAAACCAAATCAGAATTAGATTTCCAGTCTCAGTCTGACTGCTCACCCCAGTTTACTACCCTCAGAAGGTCCAAGTCTCCTCTTCAGTCTCTTCATGGCTGACTTCATCTCCTGGTTTCTCAGGGTGTAGATCATAGGGTTCAGCATGGGGGTGATGACTGTGTTATTGATGGACACGGCTGTGTCCATGGGCAGCGTAGTGAAGGGCCGGCAGTAGATGTAAACACAAGGCACAAAGTGAAGAGTCACCACCAGGATGTGGGAGGTGCAGGTGGAGAGGGCCTTTTTCCGGCCCTCCCCAGAGTGAGATCTGAGCATCACCAGAATGACAGTATAGGACGCCAGGAGCAGGAGGAACCACAACAAGGTCACCAGCCCATTGTTAGAGATCATGAGAAGCTCCAGAGCAAAGGTGTCAGTGCAGGCCAGTTTAACCACCTGGGGCACGTCACAGTAGAAGGCATCCAGGGTGTTGGGGCCACAGAAGGGGAGTGGAAGCATCAGAATTATCTGGACGATTGAGTGCAAACCACCACCCACCCAGGAAGCCACCACTAGGGCCACCCACACCTCTCTCCTCATAATGGTGACATAATGCAAGGGTTTGGCGATTGCAAGGTACCTGTCATAGGCCATCACAGAGAGGAAAAAAATATCTGCCCCACCCGTAAAGTGGAAGAAGAAGATCTGTGCCATGCAGCCATCGTAAGAGATGGTTTTCCTCTCTGACAAAAGATCTGCCAGCAACTTGGGAACGGTGACCGATGAAAAAACAATGTCTAGGACTGATTTGTTCCTTAGCAGAAAGTACATGGGAGTGTGCAGGCGGGAGTCACAGGTGATGGTCACCACAATGAGGGCATTGCCCAGCAAGGTTGTCACATACACAGCAAGGAAGGACACAAACAACAAAAACTCCAGTTCCCGGAAGCGAGTGAATTCTAGGAAGACAAATTCCCTCACGGTGGTGTGGTTACCCTGGCGCATGATGGGGATCACCTTCTGCAGGGTCTACGTTGGGAGAAGACATGTTAGGATTAGGAGTATGGTATCACGAGGCGGCAATATCATTTATCATATATTGTTATAAGGCTCTTTTAAGCATCCAAATAATCGTGACTACTCAGAAAACTGGTCTGGAAAGTATCCTGATGCCTCTTCTTTCCTACTGTAAATACCGCGTGTTTACAGGAAGAACCATCACACTTCTATGTCCTTACTCTAACCAGAGGGAGATGAGATGAGAGGACAATGGTCATTTGACTCCGGTTTATCTTATGTTTTGCAAGAGTAACTTCTTCACATGTATGCAAAGCTTTCTATTTTACTGCAGCATTTCATCTTTATTTTGATTCTTATAATGTCTGTGGCATCTATAAAGTGGTTATAGGGAAACGGAGCTTTACATGAGAGGCTGGGGATTTTAATCAGCCTAAGACTTTTAGTTCTGATTGACATACATATCAATAACTAATTACACATGGATATTTTACCTTTCAGAGATGGAAGACTGAACACTGTAGATATTAGAAAATTATATGTGTGCTAAGCTAAAGTTGCCTGCAATCGTGTCTTCAGGATGCCTTCACTTACCTGTAGGTTAGAAAGGTGAGCCTGCAGTGTTTTCCCATCTTCATGGCTGTTTGTCTTCACCCAAACACATGCACTGTCCACTGCTCACTTAGACACTGAACTGCAAGTCTAAGAATATAATAATCAGCATGGGGAATAGTGCCAGATATTTGTAGGAAAAATATTTTTCAAAGAAGAATATGGCAGTTGCTAATGCCATGGGAGTTATTAAAAAGTTGCTAAGCAACATGTGTAAATATTGGGATTTCCCCAATCTATCATTCTGCTATTGCTTTCTATTCCACTGTGGTCTGAGAGCATACTTTGTGTAATTTGTGAAAGTGTGTTTTATGGCCCAGAATGTGGTCCATCTTAGGAAATGTTCCATGTGAGCTTGAGAAGAATGTGTATTCTGCTGTTGTTGGAGAAAAGCAATTTATAAATATCAATTAGATCCAGTTGATCATGGCTGCTATTCAACTCAATGCATCCTTACTGATTTTCTGCCTGTTGGATATGCTCATTACTGATTGAGGGGGTCAAAATCTCCAACTATAATAGTGTTTTGTCTATTTCTCCTTGTATTTCTTTTTTTTTTTTATTGTTTGAAGTATTACAAATAGTAATACATATGTCTCCTTTTTTTCCCCCCATTGACCTCCCCCTGGCCTCCCCTACCCCCAGTACATGCCTTCACCTGCCCGCGCCCCCCCCCCCCCCAAGTGTCTTGTATCCATTGGTTATGCTTATATGCATGTGTACAAGTCCTTCGGTTGATCCTTTACAGCCCCCCTCGCCCAACCTCCACTGTCTCCTTGTATTTCTATCAGTTTCTGCCTTGCTTATTTTGACACTCTTAAGTGCACACATATTAAGGATTATTATGTAATCTCAGAGAACTGGCCCTTTTATTATTATCATTACAAAGACCCTCTGTTTATCTCTGATAATTTTCTTTGTTCTGAAGTCTGCTTTATGTCAAATTACCATATCTACTCCAGTTTTCTTTTGGTTTTTCTTTCTCCATTGCATTACTTTTAATCTCTGTGTATTTTTATATTTAGAGTGGGTTGTATATTTAGTGTTGTATAATGAGACCCAATATATTGAGTGCAAACCATCACCCACTTTGTAGTCCCTGTCTTTTAATTGGTGTGTTTAGATCAGGGGTCCTCAAAACAGCCCCCGGGCCACATGCGGCCAGCAGGGTGCCGCTGCCTGTCCTGCTTAGCAGCCAGCTTGTCCTGGGCCCGCAGTGCGCATAGGAATTTGTTCATAGTTGTTTTTTTTTTAACTATAGTCCGGCCCTCCAACGGTCTGAGGGACAGTGAACTGGCCCCCTGTTTAAAAAGTTTGAGGACCCCTGGTTTAGATTATTTCCATGGTCAGGAGACTTGAAAAGTCAACAAAGGGACTCTATTTTGTCATTCTTTTATTTTGTCCTTAAAAATCCAGTTTAGAGAATAACCTTGAGAAGAACATTCAAAATTTAAGGGTCAGCTTTCTTAGCACCATAAATTCAATTTTCTGCTAGATACGTTGACAGCAGAAGAAAAGGAACAGGGATATGCTATCCTGAAAGCTACTTTAGAAACATATCAGAATGAGTTATCAGCAGGGATTTTGACATAATTGAAAACTCCCAACTTACTGTGAAAGGTAGAGAGATTTCCTGAATTTAGAAGAGGGGATTCTCTCCTTGAGACATAAATTACAGGAATTACATATATGTATGTAATTTAAGTTCTGCAAAATAGATATGAAAATTAAATGTCAATTTTAAATGACTAGTATCCCTTTGGTAGATTTAGAAAATGAGGATGGGAGAGCATAAGTGACATCCATAAATTGTCAGAGTCGGCAACTTCTGGATCTGGGATTAGGACCTTGATCATCTGAGAAACATCTTTGTTAATGGCATCAAAGAGCAACTGTAAATTATCTGGCACAATACTGCATGAAGGGCAGGCACTCGGTCAGTGTGGCTCTCTGTAAATGCATAAACGTGTATCAATGTTAGCAGCCGGACCTGAGTCAGACTGTGAGGGTCCTGAAGTTTTCTGTGAGGGTGCCTTCTTCTGGTCTGGAACCTGTCCTCAATGTTCCCTTCTCCCTTAAGCCTTCTGGCTTTCTTTCTAGATCCTTACTGTTCAAATGACTGTGAAACTTAAACGATAACCTCTTTTGAAAGGAACGTTTGGTATTTTAAAAGAGGACCAGCCTTTAACTAATAGGTGAGTGTCAGATGGTAGAATTCCAGGCATCAGCATAAAAATAAGGGAAAATTTGAAGGTTACCGACCTCCCTTGCGCCTAGAATATATGGCACTTGCTGTTTCTTTGGATAGGAGTTAAGAGCAAGCGACCTCCTCAGGAACTTGTTCTAATTTCTCTTCCTGGGAGCAAAACTTCTAAGATTGGTCAGGATGCCCATCAGAGGAGCAGAAGAGAAAGGGAAGAATTTGGGTTAAAATTATCGAAAGGCAGAAAGACTAGAGTAATGCATGGAGAAGAAAAGCTAAAAAAAAGTTCCTGTCACCGGGCTGAGTCAGATTTCCCAAGGCTCTTAAGGAAGACTGGGTGGTACAAACATAGAGAAAATTCCGGCCACTGTCTTCTCTCTCTCTTTCTATAGCTCTGCAGTCTGTTCTCTATTGTATTTTTTCAAGTTATTCTGCTTTGGATACAGTGTAATCAGGCACATAGAGCCCCTTTCAGTCTTCAAGTTGCTGTCTAATGAGAGTGAGGGAATAAACTGCAAGTGTGTGTTTGTGAGCAGACCCTTGGGATGAGGAGATAAAAGGAGATCGGAGACAGTGTAACCTCTAAGAAACTCGTTTCTAGTGCCTGTTGGAATCTGTTGCTTTGGACAGTAGAGAAGGCGCTTTCCAAGTCCGTGGTTAGCAGTGCATTTGGGGAGGTGGTTCTCTATAGACCTGTCGAGGAATCACTTACTCGAGCGTCTGTGAAGGAAGGATTTACAAAATCCAAAATCCCCAGCTTTATAAGCTAATCACTCTGTGGGATGTAAAGGACACACCCTCCTCATTTAAATTTTCCAGAGGCAGATAATCCACAGTGGTCAGACCCTGAGATTCCCCAGGGTTGATTCAGTTCAGCATTTTCCTTTGTGGTCCGTGAGGGTCTGTAATTATGCAGAATAAGATAAACACTTGATCACCTTAAAGTCTGCCCTCTTCACCTCCAAACAACCGGTCCAAAGAGAGAGACTCATAATTATTGAGTTTCTATTGTCTGCCAAGTGTATGCTGGGCATTTTGCATAGATTAACATATTAAATTCTCCAAATGACCCATTTACAGAGGATTTGCGAGGCACTAACATGCATAATTCACACCACACCTTGCAACTTTTCCCTCAGGGGAGGGAGCACAAAGTATACAAGCTTTTCCCAGAATATTTTGGTTTTGTTTTATTAAAAACTAGAGGCCAGGTACATGAAATTAGTGCACTGGTCGTGGTAGTGGGGGTCCCTTGGCCCAGCCTGTGCCGTTTCACAGTCCGGGACCTTTACCCCTTAGCCCCTTCCTGCCACGGAGGCGGAGGAGGGAGAGGGTCCCACTGAAGCATAGTAACCTCCATCTTGTATATAAAACTGCTGTTTGAAATTCTCTGCTATTGTTAGATAGTCCCTAGTCCTGTAAACTCTGTCACTTTAAGACAGTCTCTTATTCTACAAAATGACTTTGTTTTTAGGTCAAATAATAGAAAAAGATAAACTTAACTGTCTGACCTTGCAAGCTAGCCATCCAATGTAACAGACTAAAATAAACTAATACTGATAACAATTCCCATATTCTTATGCCAAGTACAAACTCATTATGTATTCAAGATTACAACTGTCTATAACAATAACTCACACAGAGCCCTTTGTAATATCTGCAAACAAAGAGGCTCAAAAAATATAAATTTGGGAGACTTCCTGTATGTGGTGCTCAGAGATTTGGAAGAGTCACCTCCCTCTGGGCCGAGTGCAATAAATGACTCCTAATTAATTGGCTCATTAAGGCATCTTGTATCTCATTTGCTGATTTATGATACAACACCGCCATCGCTGCTGCACTCGCCAGCCAGCCATGAGCCTGGCTTCTGGTGCTCACCACCAGGGGGCAGCTCCTGCATTGAGCGTCTGACCCCTGGTGGTCAGTGCGCATCATAGCGACCGGTTGTTCTGCCGTTCAGTGGATGTGCATATTAGGGTTTTATTATATAGGATGTGCAGGTATGTAGCACTATTTAGGACAGGAGTGGAGAATGTTTTCTATGATGAAACCATATATGTATAAAAATCAAGAGAGGATGGTAGACTCATAAAACATACCATTAATATTTTATATATAAGTAGTAAATTAATCTAAATTAAAATTAATTCGTATAATTTTTAATTTAATGTAAATATAAACATTTCAATTCACTTCATTAATGTAGTCTAACACATGTCACATGCATATTTTCCCTGGTTAAACATCTGTCCTTTAATTTTTTTTAATGTTTTGTTTGCCATAGAGATTTTAACACTATTATAGTCAGACCTGTTCTTTTCTTTATAGTTTTGTTTTTAGCATTAAGTTTAGAAAGGTCTTTCCTATTCCAAGGATTCATATATATCTGCCTATATTTTTCTTTTCTTTTCTTTTTTAATTTCTTTATTGATTAAGGTATAACATATTTGTGCTCATCCCCCCAGTCCCCTCCTGAACCCTTCCCCATGCATGCCCCCACCCCCCTGTTGTCTGTGACCACTGGTTAGGCTTATATGCATGCATACAAGTCCTTTGGTTGATTTCTCTTCCTTACCCCCACCCTCCCCTACCTTCCCTGAGGTTTGACAGTCTGATCGATGCTTCCCTGTCTCCGGGTCTGTTTTTGTTCATCAGTTTATGTTGTTCATTATTTCCCCTAGATGAGTGAAATCATGTGATACTAGAAATACACTTATAAGAACCGAAAATGGGACAAGCAATAATGGTTATGCTGAGAGGCAAATGAATCAGTCTGTAGTGAGTTTCTTTCTGGGACAACAGTTCTTTTTGGTCCCAATTTCAATGTCAAACAGTTCCTTATGTGTACATGTCAGCAATGATACTTCAGTTCTGGATGGTGGACAAATGGTGGTAATGCAGATCCGACCCTCTCTGGTTTGGTCCTGGGCAACCTGCAGCGATGCACAGCTGCTGACTGCTGGTATGGCAAGGCGTCGTCAGCGTCTTCCACCTCTGGACTGTTTCTCTTCTGTCTTCATGTCTGCCTATATTTTTCTAATGATCATGTAAAGAACATACAACTCTTCACTTATTTGCAACTTGCTTTATTTTGTGCAGTGTATGTATATTTGGAAGCCATCCTAAAATAGTTTGAAACTAGAGATAGTGAAAATAAGTAAGTGGAAAACTTTTTATCTCTGCTTAAAAACTTTATTTAAATATTTTCTAGAAAGTGTTTCTGGTAAAGTTGAGTTTATAAATATTTTATAAGATCACTTTATACTTTAACCAGTTTAAGTTGGCTTCTAATTTCTAAGGGGAGAGAGCTAAATTTCAGAGGTGCAAGATTTTGTGATGAGGGGGAGAAAGCTTATCTTCAGAGAGTTTTTTGTTGTTTCGTGTGTGAAAACTGGACTTGTGTTGTGAAACAGTCATCTCTTTATCCTTTTATCTGTGGTTAGAAAGGAGGCTGAAGAAGCCTCAGGGGAGGCTCACTCCTCCATATCCAGTAGACCTATACTAATGGGAAAGTGAATGTGCTGGGCAGAAGACAGAGCCGCGAAGAAATGAGAGAGGGATTCACTAGCTGCAGTGGTGTGGGACAACTCCACTACAAGTGCCCGCCGTGGAGTAGAGACCTGGAGGTGAGAGCGTGGGATAGATCTCCCTGAGATGATGACAAATGACAGTGAATGTGGGGCTGCAGGGGCTAATCCATTCAGGTAAAGAAACATATTATACGAGCAGTGGGTTCAGGTGGAAGAGAGCAAGAGGAACTCAGAGTGTGCTGATCAAAATGGAGACCGAGCTGTGAAATGGTTTCAGGTGCTTAACTGGTAAAGGAATGACGTGTTGAAATCAAGGAGATACTGACTGAGTCGGTAGTGTAGGTGACTCTGATTGGGAAGAGAAGCGTGTTGATATGATACCAATTGAACTACCATTTTCTAGGCCCCTATGTAGCTGAGCTAGAAATGGCAGCAAAATCTAATGCCCTTCAGCATTTGCTTAGCAAATTATTGAGTAGCCCTCACGGGAGTCCAACACAGACATCTCAGAGCGAGTGTTTAGTGGAGTAGGCATCTTGTTTTGTAATTCCCCTCGACTATGCATAATAGCAGGGTATCTTTTTGGATTCTGCCAGATGCAAGTAGTAAGAGTTCTGCGCGTGCACAACTTCAGAGCTGGTTGCTGCTGAATGTGGAAGGTAGCATTTGGGCAGAGCAAGGGCTTTGGAAAGGCAGACCTAGGTCTGCATGGGGGTCCTGCCCCTTACTTCCCAGGTGACCCTGGTAAGTCAGTGTTCCTTGTGGGGACCTCGTTTCCCCATTTGTAACAGAGATAGTAAACATTGTAGCACTGTAATGAGTATTTAATCAAACAACTTTTGTGCTTGATACGTATTAAGCACCCAATAAAAGGTGGTTGTTGTAATACCAATTTGAGAATTGGCTACCCTGGAAAGGTTTTTGTCTTGGTGAAATAATTTCTTCCCCCTTCTGACTATCCATGGTGGGGTTAGTAGACACATGACCATGAAGAATGAGGAGAGGACTCAGCGGGAAGAAACATACATTTTCAAATATGCACACAACATGTCCCTCTTGCCTAAGCCAGAGGTGGAGGTGGATGCTATGGATCATTTACCTCTCCGGTAGTTTTGGAGAAATATGTTTTCAATCATCATGAACAGGAAAACACTTTCTTCTTTTCCAACACCTTCCACAAGGCATCTTTGATTTCTTTGTTCCTCAAACTGTAGATGAGAGGATTCAGCATGGGGATCACCAGCGAATAGAACACAGATACCACCTTGTCCCTGCCAAGCGAGTAGCTGGAGCTGGGTCGCAGGTACATGAAAAGGGCCGTCCCAAACATCAGAGTCACCACCATCAGGTGTGAGGCACATGTGTTGAAGGCTTTCCTTCGGCCTTCCGCTGAGCGGATCTTCAAGACAGCAGCCACTATGTAACTGTAGGAGAGAAGGAGGATGAGGAATGATGTCCCCCCAGCAGTGAGCACCACAAGGAAATTCACCAGTTGACTGAGGAAGGTGTCAGAGCAAGAAAGTGCCAGGAGTGGTGGGAGGTCACAGAAAAAATGGTTGATGATATTGGGTCCACAAAACTGGAGCCGAAATATAGAGCTGGCCTGGATGAGGGAGCTCAGGAAGCCACCGATGTATGCCCTAACCACCATGCGTGTACAGAGGTCCTGGGACATGATGGCAGTGTAGAGCAGGGGCCTGGAGATGGCTGCATATCGGTCGTATGCCATAGCGGTCAGGAGGAAGCACTCAGTTAGACCCAAGCCGACGAAGAAAAAAAACTGAACAGCACAGCCCAAGAATGATATTGGAAAAAGCCAATGAGCATCTTGGGGGCCACTACAGAGGAGTAGCAGATGTCAATGAAGGACAAGTTGCTGAGGAAGAAGTACATGGGTGTGTGCAGATGGATGTCACTTCTGATCAGTAGGATAAGGGCCAGGTTCCAAGCCAGGGTCACAAGATAGATGCCCAGGAAGGTGACAAAGAGGAGGGCCTGGAGCTCCGGATGGTCCGCAAATCCTAGGAGGATGAAGGTGGTCACGGATGAGCTGTTCCAGACCTCAGTTGTGGACATGTTTCCCATGAATCACAAGGACAAGATGCAGACCTGGCACAATAATGATAATCCACATTTCAGGTGATCTTAACAAATAATTACAAAATGCATGAGCGAGAGGCCAGAGTATTAGAGAGTTACAACTTTATGCAAAGATTCTGTTTCTCTCAGAGGGCAATGTAGTCCTTGTTTTAACTCTTTGCTATTTCTTTTCTTTTCTTGTTACTCCTTATCTGAGGATATTTTTCTACTGGTTCTTAGAGAGAGTGGAAGCGAGAGGGAGAGACAGAGAGAGAGAAACATCAATGTGAGAGAGATACATTGATTGGTTGCCTCCCACATGAGCCCCATCCAGGGCTGGGGATCAAGCCTGCAACCCAGGTACATGCCCTTGACTGGAATCGAACCCGGAACCCTTCAGTCTGCAGGCTGATGCTCTATCCACTGAACCAAATTGGCTAGGGCTTATTTGCTTTTTAATATAGTGCAGGTGGTCGATATGTGCTTAAACTTTGGATCCAGACTCCTGTGATCAATTCCTGCCTAGGCTTCCATTTCCTTATCTTTAAAATGGGTGACAGTACCTACTTCACATATTTGTGTTAAGAATTAAACAAGGAAAGGTGTGTAAAATGCCTGACACATGGTAAGTCTTCAGTGAAAGTTGTTATTTGGACAGTTTTGCATGTCCGCTGTGTCACGTCATGCCCTGAAACAGCTCATCAAACTTTTTTTTGAATTTCAGTATTGGAATAGAGAAACCAGCAGAGGGACCAGGTTCAGCTATACAGTTGAAATAATCAGACATTTAAAATGTTTTCATTCTAAAGGATTAGGCCAGATGTCTGTAGAAATGCTCTTGTCAAATAATAACTCTGAATATAGTAATGCCGTTCTAGCTTCAAATTTGTCTTCAGTATAAATTCTCTTAGCTACTTAATTGTTAAGAATGTAGTCTCTAGCCTGGTTGGTGTGGTTCAGTGGTTGAGCATCGACCTATGAACCAGGAGGTCATGGTTGGATTCCCGGGGCATATGCATATGCCGGTTGTGGGCTGGATACCAGGTGTGGGGTGTGCAGGAGACAGTGAACAATGATTCTCTCTCATCATTGATGTTTTCAGCACTCTCTCCCTCTCCCTTCCTCTGTATATATCAATAAAAGTATGTATTTTTTTCTTTTTTAAAATAAATCTTTATTGTTCAGATTATTATAGGTGTTCCTCTTTTTTTCCCCCCATAGCTCCCCTCTACCTGATTCCCCACCCCACCCCATGCCCTTACCCCCCGCCACTGTCTTCATCCATAGGAGTAAGATTTTTGTCCAATCTCTTCCCCCACCCCTCACACCTGCTTCCCCTGAGAATCATCTGTCCACTCCCTTTCTATGTCCCTGATTCTATTATATTCACCAGTCCATTCTGTTCTTCAGATTTTTTATTCACTTGATTTTTAGATTCACTTGTTGGTAGATATGTATTTGATGTCATTTTGTTGTTCATAATTTTTATCTTTACCTTTTTCTTCTTCTTCCTCTTCTTAAAGAATACCCTTCAGCATTTCATGTAATCCTGGTTTGGTGGTGATGAACTCCTTTAGCTTTTTCTTGTCTGTGAAGCTCTTTATCTAACCTTCAACTCTGAATGATAGCTTTGCTGGGTAGAGTAATCTTGGTTGTAGGTTCTTGCTGTTCATCACTTTGAATATTTCTTGCCACTCCCTTCTGGCCTGCATAGTTTCTGTTGAGAAATCAGCTGACAGTCATATGGGTACTCCCTTGTAGGTAACTAACCGTTTTTCTTTTGTTGCTTTCAAGATTCTCTCTTTGTTTTTTGCCCTTGGCATTTTAATTATGATGTGTCTTGGTGTGGTCCTCTTTGGATTCCTCTTGTATGGGGTTCTGTGCGCTTCCTCACCTTGTAAGTTTATTTCTTTCACCAGGTAGGGAAAGTTTTCTGTCATTATTTCTTCTAATAGGTTTTCAATATTTTGCTCTCTCCCTTCTTCTGGCACCCCAAAAATTCGGATGTTGGTTTGCTTAAAGTTGTCCCAGAGGCTCCTTACACTATCTTCATATTTTTGGATTCTTTTTTCTTTTTGTTTCTCTGGTTGGATGTTTTTTGTTTCCACATATTTCAGATCTTTGGTTTGATTCTTGGGGTACGTTGATCTACAGTTGAGTTTCTGTATATTCTTTATTTCAGACAGTGTATGCTTCATTTCTGACTGGTCCTTTTCCATTTTTTTGGCATTCTCATTAATATCCTTAAAGGTCTCATCAAATTTCTCAGCGGTTTTAAGAAGATTCTTGAGTAACCTTATAAATGTGGTTCTGAACTCTATGTTGTTCAGTAGTTTGCTTTCCTCCGTTTCTTTCATTCGTGACATGTTTCTTTGTCTCCACATTTTGGCTGCTTCCCTGTGTTGATGGAGTAGCTTTGTGTGGTAGGTGATCTATAGGGGGCAGTAGCTAAGCCTCCTCAATCACAGAGTTGGATGCTCTTGGTACACCCCTTTGTGGGCTGAGTGCAAAGTCTTGGTGTAGTTAAGCCTTAATTGCTGTTGGTACACTGGGAGGAATTGAGCTCCAGGCCAATTAGCTGTGAGCACTCACTGTGTCTATAATGGAAGAACTGCTGTGCTGAAGACACACTTATGGGGTAGGACTTGTTTCAGTGGGGCTTTGGTGCTCACTGAGTCTGCCTCTTGAATGTGTCACTTATGGATGTGAGGAGTTGAAATCTGGTGTCTCACACTGACCACTAGGTACACTGGCTTCTGGATCTCCAACGGGGTGCAGGTCAGCTACTGTCTGAGGCCACCCAGCAGGGGCTACAGTGAGAGCTACAGTTTTCTCCTCTTTGCTTGGGGTTTGGAGGTTTTGGAGCTGTCTGACCCAGGCTGCAAGTTTGCTAGGCTAAGCTGCGATAGGGCAGGTCTTTCTTATGCTAAAACCGCTGCTTGGAGCTTGGGTGGGTTTATAGGTTGTGTAGGGTGGGGTCTCAGGGTGTCCCTAGGCTAGGGCGTGGCAAACAGCAATGGCTGCTAGTTAGCTGGCTCTGCGTCCCCAATGGCATCCGCGAGTTCCGTGCCCCAGTGCAGTAAACAGTTATTCCTGTGCACAGCTCTGCAAGCAAGCCACCCTCACTGGCATACAGTCCAGCTTCTCCCCATAGGAGTTTGGGTCCCCTGTGTCTCCCCAGAGACTGGATTTCAGAGTAATCAGGGGCTTATCTCCCTTCGGGTTGAAAAAAGCAATGCCTGCCGCCAGCCTGGATCACGTGCCTCCATATCTCAGCTTTTCAGCGCTCGTGCACGTCTCAATGCTCTTTTCTCTTGCCTTCTGGTTGTAGAACTTCCACTCAGCCAGCTTTCCCGTGGTTCTGGGTGATAGACGTCTTGTCTTTTAGTTGTAGTTTTGAAATTGTGCGAGGCAGCAGTTTAGGTGTTTACCTATGCTGCCATCTTGGATTCTCCTGTGTGTGTGTTTTTTAATGGTATTCTCCAATGATTTGAAGAGCAGAAATGAGTGAGAGGCAATAATTATTATTTTTGTTTGCTTTGCTCTATTTATTTATTTTTTGGTGGGGGGAAGAAGGAGTTAAAGAAGTTTTATTTTTGCTTCAAAGAGTGGTGATTCATTTCCATTACACATAATTATAATGAACACAGTTCTCCTGGCTTTCATAATAGTGTGAATTCAAGGTCATATATGTAACATGGGTTTTCCTGAAATCCAGTTGTTTTTTTATATGTGGGTCATCTCTTGTGTTCTTATTCTCATAGGAAAGGTATTAGCACTATGGCTTCAATAACAACAATTTTAAAATATTAAATACATCTTGTGTTTGATTTGGGTCTGGGCTAATTTCTAAGGAATCATTGAGCAATACTGGTATGATACTAAAAACCCTGTGAAGCTGCAATTAATTGAAGGACTGCTGGTTCTAAGAACTAGGCAACCAACAAGGGGATGAGGGTAAAATTATAAGTATGAATGCCATGTTTTGAGCAAATAATCTCCTTTTCATTTTTGCACTATCTATAAGTAAAGTAGGTGTGTTAAATATAAAGTACATGTAGAACTGGGACAATGTATATTTGTTTGTTTTGTTAAATTTGCCACTTATCCTAGTTCAATAAGATGCTTGTAAGGTAGACTAGGTACCTCTCTGGCCAACAATTTGATTTCTCTACTTTCTTTTATAACATAAAAGCCATCTTTCTACATTATTATTTCATGCTAATCAGAATCTTTGAAAGTCATGTGAACCTTAGTAGAAATATAAAAATTAACTAGAAAATGTTTGTGTGAATACAGTTTATTTGATTGACAAACATTTTTAAAGGTGGTAAGAAGGAGTGAGCTACTGGTCTATACCCTGTCAGAAAGCACGAGTTTCCTCTTCAGTCTCCTTGTGGCTGACTTCATCTCCTGGGACCTCAAAGTGTAAATCAAGGGGTTTAACAGAGGGGAGATGACAGTGAAGGTGACAGCAATGGCCTTATCTATGGGAAGGGCAGTGAAGGGCCAGGCCTAGACATAGATGCAGGACACAAAATGCAGAGTCACCACAGTGATGTGGGCTGTACAGGTGGAGATGGCTTTCCTCCTGCCCTCCCCTGCCTGAGACCTTACTGTACTGCTAATAATATGACCATATAGGACACAGGAGAAAGAAGAACCACAGTGTGGTTAGCAGTCCATTATTGGAAATCAGCAGCTCAAGCACAAAAGTGTCTGTACAGGCGAGGTTGAAGACCTGGGGGACATTGCAGTAGAAAATATAAAGAACATTGGGTCCACAGAAGGGAAGTGGGAGCAACAGGGAAATCTGGACATTGGAGTGGACCAAGCCCCCCGCCCAGGAGGCTGCAATGAGGGCAGTGCAACGCTCCGTCCTCATGATGGTCACATAGTGCAGGGGCTTGGAGATGGCCACATACCAATCTAATGCCATCACCGACAAAGAAAATACATCCACCCCTCCAACAAGGTGGAAGAAAAACATCCGGGTCAAGCAGCCACTGAAGGCGATGGTCTTCCTCTGTAACAGAAGGTCCACCAGAACCTTGGGAGCTGGGATGGAGGAGAAGCAGATATCGGCGATAGACAAATTACAGAGCAAAAAGTACATGGGGGTCTGAAGGAGAGACTCACAGGTCACGGTGACCATGAAGAAGTTTCCCAGCAGAGTTGTCACATACACTTAAAGTAGGAAAAAAATCAGACCCAACTCAGTTCTTGTTTCTGGGTGAGGCCAAGGAAAATAAATTCTTTTACCCTTGTACCGCTTTTCAGCTCCATGGAGTCATCTTCTTCTTCTCTCTTTTGTTTCAGCTACTTCATATGAAAAAGTCCTTGTCTACTTATTTGGTTTTCTTCCTAAGCACTAAGAATGCAATTCAGAATGCTGCGCACATGGCTGTGTGTGCCATTTGTAATTTTTTGACTTGCCCAAATTTCCAAGATTACAATCAGCTTGGTGATCAAGTAAAATGACCACATGCAAAGTCATTCAATAATTCTTTTTCTATAAAACTGTTTTTGGAGAGGATAAGCTTTTATGTTGAGTAATGATATTTCCATAGCCTATTTTAATTCACTTATTTTAGTTTTAAAATTTTATTATTATTTTTATTTCACACATTTATTGAATGTCAGGAACTGTTTGAAGCATTAAATACAAAGATTAGTAAGATGTGGTTCCAACTATTATGAACTTATAGTCTATAAGTTTAATACTTACATTAGTGAATATTCTGTTGACTTCAACAGTGTCTTGTCTTGCTAAAAAAAAAAAAAAAAAAGGATATCTTTCTCTTTCCTGTTGCAATATTGCTGTGGTGTGAATCAGTTTCCTTGCTCTTGGTTGTTTAATGCTGAGTTTCTTAAAATTGCAGCCTCCTATTCTGTGTAACTGGTCATTGTGATTAGTCTATCCTGATTAGATTATTTGCTGATTTAAAAAATGTTTATAATTTACTATTGGGAAACAGAAACAATGTGTAAATCGAAATCTCAAAGTATATCATTAATTTTTTATGGTTAAAACACTTAAACATGAAAGCTACCCTCATAACAGATTTTAAGTGCATGATATCATATTGTTAACTATAGCCAGTGTTGTACAGCAGACCTATAAAAAGTTTACTGCTCTTATACAACTGATGTGATCCTTGCTTGAATGTGGGGGAGGAATACAGTGATCTACTTCTGAAAGGTGGTCCATACTATGTCAATCATGCTCTCCTCTTCCTCTTTTCCTTTGTGGGTCAAAGACAAGAGAGTAAAGGGATCACACAACAGGGAAAGACACTGCTATCACTAGAATAATGCTTTTAAAAATATGTATTAATTTTAGAGAGGAAGGGAGGGGGAGAGAGATAGAAACATCAATGATGGGAATCACTGATCGGCTGTCTCCTGCACACACCCTACTGGAGATCAAGTCAAAACTCAGGCATATGTCCTGACTGGAAATCAAAACATGATCTCCTGGTTCATGGGTTGATGCTCAACCATTGAGCCACACCGGCCAGGCATCAAGAGAATATTTATAAGAACCTCCAAATGTATGTGGATAAATTGGACCCCATTATCAAAGTGCTTACAGATGATCAAAAGTAGATGGTTTGTGTAAATTGATGAACATAATGCATGGCAAAATGTGAAATCTGTCACAAGGGAAGTAGAGGTAGATTTGGGCGGAATACGAGTTGATAGGAAATATCCCAATTTCCAGCAGTAACAAAAGCTACTATGTTTTGTCTGTTTACACAGACAACAATATAGTGATGGCCAGAAGGAAGGGGAAATGGGGGCTGGATAGAGGTGGGCAAAGGAGGGGGCGGGAATGGGGACATCTGTAATAGTGTCAACAATAAAAATGAAATTAAAAAAAGAAGTATAAAAAGTTGTTTTATTTAATTTTTACTATCACTAATTGGTGAAATATATTGAAAATTCTGTACTCAAAGTATAAAATAAAGAAGTTATTTTAACAGTCAACTGGAAATAACTTTCACCAGAAAAAGTATGTATGAAATAAGTACCTCCATATTCTGTCCATGTGCTATTTAGGGACAGCAGGATAGATTATAGGTAATATTGATTGTATGCCTGATTAATGCCAGAAGTGGTGCTCTTCATTGCAACTATCATCCTTTCAACATTTATCATGTTTTATTTTTATGACAACCTTGTTAGTAGACAGATTATTTCTATATTACAGGTGGTGAAAGTGAGGTAAAATATGTTGGCTTAAGAGTCACAGACTAGACCTAGCTGGTTTGGCTTAGTGGATAGAGTGTTGGCCTGTGGACTGAAGGGTCCTGGGTTTGATTCTGGTTAAGGGCACATTCTTGGGTTTCGAGCTCAACCCTCAGTAGGGGCCATGCAGGAGGTAGCCGATCAATGATTCTCTCTCATCATTGATGTTTCTATCTCTCTCTTCCTTTCTGAAATCATTAAAAATATATTTAAAAAAAGAGTCACAGATTACGCAAAAAATAGCATTTAGTTTGTTGATTTTAATCTTATACCCCATACTTTTCCCAGTCCACAGTCTATAGTTATGTTGTTCAATCTCATCTCTTCCTTTTGTTCTTATATTCCTTCTACTAGAATTGAAGGGCTATGAGAATGTTTAGAAATGACTGGAGAAAGAGCTAGTGGTCTCTCTTACTCTAAGGCTAGCAGCTTGAGAAAACCAAATCAGAATTAGATTTCCAGTCTCAGTCTGATTGCTCACCCCAGTTTACTACCCTCAGAAGGTCCAAGTCTCCTCTTCAGTCTCTTCATGGCTGACTTCATCTCCTGGTTTCTCAGGGTGTAGATCATAGGGTTCAGCATGGGGGTGATGACTGTGTTATTGATGGACACGGCTGTGTCCATGGGCAGCGTAGTGAAGGGCCGGCAGTAGATGTAAACACAAGGCACAAAGTGAAGAGTCACCACCAGGATGTGGGAGGTGCAGGTGGAGAGGGCCTTTTTCCGGCCCTCCCCAGAGTGAGATCTGAGCATCACCAGAATGACAGTATAGGACGCCAGGAGCAGGAGGAACCACAACAAGGTCACCAGCCCATTGTTAGAGATCATGAGAAGCTCCAGAGCAAAGGTGTCAGTGCAGGCCAGTTTAACCACCTGGGGCACGTCACAGTAGAAGGCATCCAGGGTGTTGGGGCCACAGAAGGGGAGTGGAAGCATCAGAATTATCTGGACGATTGAGTGCAAACCACCACCCACCCAGGAAGCCACCACTAGGGCCACCCACACCTCTCTCCTCATAATGGTGACATAATGCAAGGGTTTGGCGATTGCAAGGTACCTGTCATAGGCCATCACAGAGAGGAAAAAAATATCTGCCCCACCCGTAAAGTGGAAGAAGAAGATCTGTGCCATGCAGCCATCGTAAGAGATGGTTTTCCTCTCTGACAAAAGATCTGCCAGCAACTTGGGAACGGTGACCGATGAAAAAACAATGTCTAGGACTGATTTGTTCCTTAGCAGAAAGTACATGGGAGTGTGCAGGCGGGAGTCACAGGTGATGGTCACCACAATGAGGGCATTGCCCAGCAAGGTTGTCACATACACAGCAAGGAAGGACACAAACAACAAAAACTCCAGTTCCCGGAAGCGAGTGAATTCTAGGAAGACAAATTCCCTCACGGTGGTGTGGTTACCCTGGCGCATGATGGGGATCACCTTCTGCAGGGTCTACGTTGGGAGAAGACATGTTAGGATTAGGAGTATGGTATCACGAGGCGGCAATATCATTTATCATATATTGTTATAAGGCTCTTTTAAGCATCCAAATAATCGTGACTACTCAGAAAACTGGTCTGGAAAGTATCCTGATGCCTCTTCTTTCCTACTGTAAATACCGCGTGTTTACAGGAAGAACCATCACACTTCTATGTCCTTACTCTAACCAGAGGGAGATGAGATGAGAGGACAATGGTCATTTGACTCCGGTTTATCTTATGTCTTGCATGAGTAACTTCCTCACATGTATGCAAAGCTTTCTATTTTACTGCAGCATTTCATCTTTATTTTGATTCTTATAATGTCTGTGGCATCTATAAAGTGGTTATAGGGAAACGGAGCTTTACATGAGAGGCTGGGGATTTTAATCAGCCTAAGACTTTTAGTTCTGATTGACATACATATCAATAATTGCACATAGATATTTTACCTTTCAGAGATGGAAGACTGAACACTGTAGATATTAGAAAATTATATGTGTGCTAAGCTAAAGTTGCCTGCAATCGTGTCTTCAGGATGCCTTCACTTACCTTTAGGTTAGAATGGTGAGCCTGCAGTGTTTTCCCATATTGATGGCTCTGTTTGTCTTCACCCAAACACATGCACTGTCCACTGCTCACTTAGACACTGAACTGCAAGTCTAAGAATATAATAATCAGCATGGGGAATAGTGCCAGATATTTGTAGGAAAAATATTTTTCAAAGAAGAATATGGCAGTTGCTAATGCCATGGGAGTTATTAAAAAGTTGCTAAGCAACATGTGTAAATATTGGGATTTCCCCAATCTATCATTCTGCTATTGCTTTCTATTCCACTGTGGTCTGAGAGCATACTTTGTGTAATTTGTGAAAGTGTGTTTTATGGCCCAGAATGTGGTCCATCTTAGGAAATGTTCCATGTGAGCTTGAGAAGAATGTGTATTCTGCTGTTGTTGGAGAAAAGCAATTTATAAATATCAATTAGATCCAGTTGATCATGGCTGCTATTCAACTCAATGCATCCTTACTGATTTTCTGCCTGTTGGATCTGCTGATTACTGATTGAGGGGGTCAAAGTCTCCAACTATAATAGTGTTTTGTCTATTTCTCCTTGTATTTTTTTTTATTGTTTGAAGTATTACAAATAGTAGTACATATGTCTCCTTTTTTCCCCCCGTTGACCTCCCCCTGGCCTCCCCTACCCCCAGTACATGCCTTCACCTGTCCGCCCTCCCCCCGCAGTGTCTTGTATCCATTGGTTATGCTTATATGCATGTGTACAAGTCCTTCGGTTGATCTCTTACAGCCCCCCTCGCCCAACCTCCCCTGTCTCCTTGTATTTCTATCAGTTTCTGCCTTGCTTATTTTGACACTCTGTTCTTAAGTGCATACATATTAAGGATTATTATGTAATCTCAGAGAACTGGCCCTTTTATTATTATCATTACAAAGACCCTCTGTTTATCTCTGATAATTTTCTTTGTTCTGAAGTCTGCTTTATGTCAAATTACCATATCTACTCCAGCTTTCTTTTGGTTTTTCTTTCTCCATTGCATTACTTTCAATCTCTGTGTATTTTTATATTTAGAGTGGGTTGTATATTTAGTGTTGTATAATGAGACCCAATATATTGAGTGCAAACCACCACCCACTTTGTAGTCCCTGTCTTTTAATTGGTGTGTTTAGATCAGGGGTCCTCAAAACAGCCCCAGGGCCACATGCGGCCCCAGAGTGCCGCTGCCTGTCCTGCTTAGCAGCCAGCTTGTCCTGGGCCCGCAGTGCGCATAGGAATTTGTTCATAGTTGTTTTTTTTTGAACTATAGTCTGGCCCTCCAACGGTCTGAGGGACAGTGAACTGGCCCCCTGTTTAAAAAGTTTGAGGACCCCTGGTTTAGATTATTTCCATGATTAGGAGGCTTGAAAAGTCAACAAAGGGACTCTATTTTGTCATTCTTTTATTTTGTCCTTAAAAATCCAGTTTAGAGAATAACCTTGAGAAGAACATTCAAAATTTAAGGGTCAGCTTTCTTAGCACCATAAATTCAATTTTCTACTAGATACGTTGACAGCAGAAGAAAAGGAACAGGGATATGCTGTCCTGAATGCTACTTTAGAAACATATCAGAATGAGTTATCACCAGGGATTTTGACATAATTGAAAACTCCCAACTTACTGTGAAAGGTAGAGAGGTTTCCTGAATTTAGAAGAGGGGATTCTCTCCTTGAGACATAAATTACAGGAAGTACATATATGTATGTAATTTAAGTTCTGCAAAAATAGATATGAAAATTAAATGTCAATTTTAAATGACTAGTATCCCTTTGGTAGATTTAGAAAATGAGGATGGGAGAGCATAAGTGACATCCATAAATTGTCAGAGTCGGCAACTTCTGGATCTGGGATTAGGACCTTGATCATCTGAGAAACATCTTTGTTAATGGCATCAAAGAGCAACTGTAAATTATCTGGCACAATACTGCATGAAGGGCAGGCACTCGGTCAGTGTGGCTCTCTGTAAATGCATAAACGTGTATCAATGTTAGCAGCCGGACCTGAGTCAGACTGTGAGGGTCCTGAAGTTTTCTGTGAGGGTGCCTTCTTCTGGTCTGGAACCTGTCCTCAATGTTCCCTTCTCCCTTAAGCCTTCTGGCTTTCTTTCTAGATCCTTACTGTTCAAATGACTGTGAAACTTAAACGATAACCTCTTTTGAAAGGAACGTTTGGTATTTTAAAAGAGGACCAGCCTTTAACTAATAGGTGAGTGTCAGATGGTAGAATTCCAGGCATCAGCATAAAAATAAGGGAAAATTTGAAGGTTACCGACCTCCCTTGCGCCTAGAATATATGGCACTTGCTGTTTCTTTGGATAGGAGTTAAGAGCAAGCGACCTCCTCAGGAACTTGTTCTAATTTCTCTTCCTGGGAGCAAAACTTCTAAGATTGGTCAGGATGCCCATCAGAGGAGCAGAAGAGAAAGGGAAGAATTTGGGTTAAATTTATCGAAAGGCAGAAAGACTAGAGTAATGCATGGAGAAGAAAAGCTAAAAAAAAGTTCCTGTCAGATTTCCCAAGGCTCTTAAGGAAGACTGGGTGGTACAAACATAGAGAAAATTCCGGCCACTGTCTTCTCTCTCTCTTTCTATAGCTCTGCAGTCTGTTCTCTATTGTATTTTTTCAAGTTATTCTGCTTTGGATACAGTGTAATCAGGCACATAGAGCCCCTTTCAGTCTTCAAGTTGCTGTCTAATGAGAGTGAGGGAATAAACTGCAAGTGTGTGTTTGTGAGCAGACCCTTGGGATGAGGAGATAAAAGGAGATCGGAGACAGTGTAACCTCTAAGAAACTCGTTTCTAGTGCCTGTTGGAATCTGTTGCTTTGGACAGTAGAGAAGGCGCTTTCCAAGTCCGTGGTTAGCAGTGCATTTGGGGAGGTGGTTCTCTATAGACCTGTCGAGGAATCACTTACTCGAGCGTCTGTGAAGGAAGGATTTACAAAATCCAAAATCCCCAGCTTTATAAGCTAATCACTCTGTGGGATGTAAAGGACACACCCTCCTCATTTAAATTTTCCAGAGGCAGATAATCCACAGTGGTCAGACCCTGAGATTCCCCAGGGTTGATTCAGTTCAGCATTTTCCTTTGTGGTCCGTGAGGGTCTGTAATTATGCAGAATAAGATAAACACTTGATCACCTTAAAGTCTGCCCTCTTCACCTCCAAACAACCGGTCCAAAGAGAGAGACTCATAATTATTGAGTTTCTATTGTCTGCCAAGTGTATGCTGGGCATTTTGCATAGATTAACATATTAAATTCTCCAAATGACCCATTTACAGAGGATTTGCGAGGCACTAACATGCATAATTCACACCACACCTTGCAACTTTTCCCTCAGGGGAGGGAGCACAAAGTATACAAGCTTTTCCCAGAATATTTTGGTTTTGTTTTATTAAAAACTAGAGGCCAGGTACATGAAATTAGTGCACTGGTCGTGGTAGTGGGGGTCCCTTGGCCCAGCCTGTGCCGTTTCACAGTCCGGGACCTTTACCCCTTAGCCCCTTCCTGCCACGGAGGCGGAGGAGGGAGAGGGTCCCACTGAAGCATAGTAACCTCCATCTTGTATATAAAACTGCTGTTTGAAATTCTCTGCTATTGTTAGATAGTCCCTAGTCCTGTAAACTCTGTCACTTTAAGACAGTCTCTTATTCTACAAAATGACTTTGTTTTTAGGTCAAATAATAGAAAAAAATAAACTTAACTGTCTGACCTTGCAAGCTAGCCATCCAATGTAACAGACTAAAATAAACTAATACTGATAACAATTCCCATATTCTTATGCCAAGTACAAACTCATTATGTATTCAAGATTACAACTGTCTATAACAATAACTCACACAGAACCCTTTGTAATATCTGCAAACAAAGAGGCTCAAAAAATATAAATTTGGGAGACTTCCTGTATGTGGTGCTCAGAGATTTGGAAGAGTCACCTCCCTCTGGGCCGAGTGCAATAAATGACTCCTAATTAATTGGCTCATTAAGGCATCTTGTATCTCATTTGCTGATTTATGATACAACACCGCCATCGCTGCTGCACTCGCCAGCCAGCCATGAGCCTGGCTTCTGGTGCTCACCACCAGGGGGCAGCTCCTGCATTGAGCGTCTGACCCCTGGTGGTCAGTGCGCGTCATAGCGACCGGTTGTTCTGCCGTTCAGTAGATGTGCATATTAGGGTTTTATTATATAGGATGTGCAGGTATGTAGCACTATTTAGGACAGGAGTGGAGAATGTTTTCTATGATGAAACCATATGTGCATAAAAATCAAGAGAGGATGGTACACTCATAAAACATACCATTAATATTTTATATATAAGTAGTAAATTAATCTAAATTAAAATTAATTTCGTATAATTTTTAATTTAATGTAAATATAAACATTTCAATTCACTTCATTAATGTAGTCTAATACATGTCACATGCATATTTTCCCTGGTTAAATATCTGTCCTTTAATTTTTTTTAATGTTTTGTTTGCCATAGAGATTTTAACACTATTATAGTCAGACCTGTTCTTTTCTTTATAGTTTTGTTTTTAGCATTAAGTTTAGAAAGGTCTTTTCTATTCCAAGGATTCATATATATCTGCCTATATTTTTCTTTTCTTTTCTTTTTTAATTTCTTTATTGATTAAGGTATAACATATTTGTGCTCATCCCCCCAGTCCCCTCCTGAACCCTTCCCCACGCATGCCCCAACCCCCTGTTGTCTGTGACCACTGGTTAGGCTTATATGCATGCATACAAGTCCTTTGGTTGATTTCTCCTCCTTACCCCCACCCTCCCCTACCTTCCCTGAGGTTTGACAGTCTGATCGATGCTTCCCTGTCTCCGGGTCTGTTTTTGTTCATCAGTTTATGTTGTTCATTATTTCCCCTAGATGAGTGAAATCATGTGATACTAGAAATACACTTATAAGAACCAAAAATGGGACAAGCAATAATGGTTATGCTGAGAGGCAAATGAATCAGTCTGTAGTGAGTTTCTTTCTGGGACAACCATTCTTTTGAGTCCCAATTTCAATGTCAAACAGTTCCTTATGTGTACATGTCAGCAATGATATTTCAGTTCTGGATGGTGGACAAATGGTGGTAATGCAGGTCCGACCCTCTCTGGTTTGGTCCTGGGCAACCTGCAGCGACGCACAGCTGCTGACTGCTAATATGGCAAGGCGTCATCAGCGTCTTCCACCTCTGGACTGTTTCTCTTCTGTCTTCATGTCTGCGTATATTTTTCTAATGATCATGTAAAGAACATACAACTCTTCACTTATTTGCAACTTGCTTTATTTTGTGCAGTGTATGTATATTTGGAAGCCATCCTAAAATAGTTTGAAACTAGAGAGAGTGAAAATAAATAAGTGGAAAACTTTTTATCTCTGCTTAAAAGCTTTATTTAAATATTTTCTAGGAAGTGTTTCTGGTAAAGTTGAGTTTATAAATATTTTATAAGATCACTTTATACTTTAACCAGTTTAAGTTGGCTTCTAATTTCTAAGGGGAGAGAGCTAAATTTCAGAGGTGCAAGATTTTGTGATGAGGGGGAGAAAGCTTATCTTCAGAGAGTTTTTTGTTGTTTCGTGTGTGAAAACTGGACTTGTGTTGTGAAACAGTCATCTCTTTATCCTTTTATCTGTGGTTAGAAAGGAGGCTGAAGAAGCCTCAGGGGAGGCTCACTCCTCCATATCCAGTAGACCTATACTAATGGGAAAGTGAATGTGCTGGGCAGAAGACAGAGCCGCGAAGAAATGAGAGAGGGATTCACTAGCTGCAGTGGTGTGGGACAACTCCACTACAAGTGCCCGCCGTGGAGTAGAGACCTGGAGGTGAGAGCGTGGGATAGATCTCCCTGAGATGATGACAAATGACAGTGAATGTGGGGCTGCAGGGGCTAATCCATTCAGGTAAAGAAACATATTATACGAGCAGTGGGTTCAGGTGGAAGAGAGCAAGAGGAACTCAGAGTGTGCTGATCAAAATGGAGACCGAGCTGTGAAATGGTTTCAGGTGCTTAACTGGTAAAGGAATGACGTGTTGAAATCAAGGAGATACTGACTGAGTCGGTAGTGTAGGTGACTCTGATTGGGAAGAGAAGCGTGTTGATATGATACCAATTGAACTACCATTTTCTAGGCCCCTATGTAGCTGAGCTAGAAATGGCAGCAAAATCTAATGCCCTTCAGCATTTGCTTAGCAAATTATTGAGTAGCCCTCACGGGAGTCCAACACAGACATCTCAGAGCGAGTGTTTAGTGGAGTAGGCATCTTGTTTTGTAATTCACCTCGACTATTCATAATAGCAGGGTATCTTTTTGGATTCTGCCAGATGCAAGTAGTAAGAGTTCTGCGCATGCACAACTTCAGAGCTGGTTGCTGCTGAATGTGGAAGGTAGCATTTGGGCAGAGCAAGGGCTTTGGAAAGGCAGACCTAGGTCTGCATGGGGGTCCTGCCCCTTACTTCCCAGGTGACCCTGGTAGGTCAGTGTTCCTTGTGGGGACCTCGTTTCCCCATTTGTAACAGAGATAGTAAACATTGTAGCACTGTAATGAGTATTTAATCAAACAACTTTTGTGCTTTGATACGTATTAAGCACCCAATAAAAGGTGGTTGTTGTAATACCAATTTGAGAATTGGCTACCCTGGAAAGGTTTTTGTCTTGGTGAAATAATTTCTTCCCCCTTCTGACTATCCATGGTGGGGTTAGTAGACACATGACCATGAAGAATGAGGAGAGGACTCAGCGGGAAGAAACATACATTTTCAAATATGCACACAACATGTCCCTCTTGCCTAAGCCAGAGGTGGAGGTAGATGCTATGGATCATTTACCTCTCCGGTAGTTTTGGAGAAATATGTTTTCAATCATCATGAACAGGAAAACACTTTCTTCTTTTCCAACACCTTCCACAAGGCATCTTTGATTTCTTTGTTCCTCAAACTGTAGATGAGAGGATTCAGCATGGGGATCACCAGCGAATAGAACACAGACACCACCTTGTCCCTGCCAAGCGAGTAGCTGGAGCTGGGTCGCAGGTACATGAAAAGGGCCGTCCCAAACATCAGAGTCACCACCATCAGGTGTGAGGCACATGTGTTGAAGGCTTTCCTTCGGCCTTCCGCTGAGCGGATCTTCAAGACAGCAGCCACTATGTAACTGTAGGAGAGAAGGAGGATGAGGAATGATGTCCCCCCAGCAGTGAGCACCACAAGGAAATTCACCAGTTGACTGAGGAAGGTGTCAGAGCAAGAAAGTGCCAGGAGTGGTGGGAGGTCACAGAAAAAATGGTTGATGATATTGGGTCCACAAAACTGGAGCCGAAATATAGAGCTGGCCTGGATGAGGGAGCTCAGGAAGCCACCGATGTATGCCCCAACCACCATGCGTGTACAGAGGTCCTGGGACATGATGGCAGTGTAGAGCAGGGGCCTGGAGATGGCTGCATATCGGTCGTATGCCATAGCGGTCAGGAGGAAGCACTCAGTTAGACCCAAGCCGACGAAGAAAAAAAACTGAACAGCACAGCCCAAGAATGATATGGTCTTCTGCTCTTGGAAAAAGCCAATGAGCATCTTGGGGGCCACTACAGAGGAGTAGCAGATGTCAATGAAGGACAAGTTGCTGAGGAAGAAGTACATGGGTGTGTGCAGATGGATGTCACTTCTGATCAGTAGGATAAGGGCCAGGTTCCAAGCCAGGGTCACAAGATAGATGCCCAGGAAGGTGACAAAGAGGAGGGCCTGGAGCTCCGGATGGTCCGCAAATCCCAGGAGGATGAAGGTGGTCACGGATGAGCTGTTCCAGGCCTCAGTTGTGGACATGTTTCCCATGAATCACAAGGACAAGATGCAGACCTGGGATAATAATGATAATCCACATTTCAGGTGATCTTAACAAATAATTACAAAATGCATGAGCGAGAGGCCAGAGTATTAGAGTTACAACTTTATGCAAAGATTCTGTTTCTCTCAGAGGGCAATGTAGTCCTTGTTTTAACTCTTTGCTATTTCTTTTCTTTTCTTGTTACTCCTTATCTGAGGATATTTTTCTACTGGTTCTTAGAGAGAGTGGAAGTGAGGGGGAGAGACAGAGAGAGAGAAACATCAATGTGAGAGAGATACATTGATTGGTTGCCTCCCACATGAGCCCCATCCAGGGCTGGGGATCAAGCCTGCAACCCAGGTACATGCCCTTGACTGGAATCGAACCCGGGACCCTTCAGTCTGCAGGCTGATGCTCTATCCACTGAACCAAATTGGCTAGGGCACTATTTGCTTTTTAATATAGTGCAGGTGGTCGATATGTGCTTGAACTTTGGATCCAGACTCCTGTGATCAATTCCTGCCTAGGCTTCCATTTCCTTATCTTTAAAATGGGCGACAGTACCTACTTCACATATTTGTGTTAGAATTAAACAAGAAAAGGTGTGTAAAATGCCTGACACATGGTAAGTTTTCAGCGAAAGTTGTTATTTGGACAGTTTTGTGTGTCCGCTGTGTCACGTCATACCCTGAAACACCTCATCAAACTTTTTTTGAATTTCAGTATTGGAATAGAGAAATCAGCAGAGGGACCAGGTTCAGCTATACAGTTGTGAAATAATCAGACATTTAAAATGTTTTCATTCTAAAGGATTAGGCCAGATGTCTGTAGAAATGCTCTTGTCAAATAATAACTCTGAATATAGTAATGCCATTCTACTTTCAAATTTGTCTTCAGTATAAGTTCTCTCAGCTACTTAATTGTTAAGAATGTAGGCTCTAGCCTGGTTGGCGTGGCTCAGTGGTTGAGCATCGACCTATGAACCAGGAGGTCATGGTTGGATTCCCGGGGCATATGCATATGCCGGTTGTGGGCTGGATACCACGTGGGTGTGCAGGAGACAGCGAACAATGATTCTCTCTCATCATTGATGTTTTCAGCACTCTCTCCCTCTCCCTTCCTCTCTGATATCAATAAAAGTATGTATTTTTTAAAAAGCCTAATCATCCATTAAAAAAAAAAAAGAATGTGTACTCTAGATTTAGATTGCTGGGATTTAATTCTCAGCTTTACCACTTAATATATGTGTAATCTTAGACAGGTCATTTGAAATCTCTATGACTCTCTATAATATTAGAGATAATGATAGCACTTACTTTGTTATTAGGATGTATGTATGTATGTATGTATGTGTGTGTGTATGTATCTGTCATCTCCTTTAGAATATGCTTGTCCCATAGTAAGTATTCTCTGTGTTTTTTGTTAAAAATCTAAATTACTAAATCCTCAGTAAAATTCTTAGAATTTTCAGTGTATGAAGCATCTTTTAGGATCAGGGACTTGATTCCACTAATCCATGTCTTTAAGAATTCCCACACTTCCTCCCAAATCCACAGACCAGAAGATAATACCTGCTGTCAAATTTGGACAGTGAGAGGATGTGAAGCTATCACCATGCCACAGTTTGTGCAAAGATTCAGACATCGCTCGCACTAATCCCAGTCTTATCAATAGGCTTTTAAGTTTTATCCCATGTTTAGAGGTTATACACCTGTTTGTAAAAGGTGTGGAGACTTTGCAGAATCAAGAGAGAGATTCTTTCCCCTTGAAGAAGGAAAGGGACCTTCAGCAAAGTTTAGCACAATGTAGAGCAGATGCTGAGCCACATGGAGAAACTGGAAGCTGAACGAAAACAGCTCTGCTGGAGCCCTCTCCCATCCTGTGTAGGGTCATCCATTTAGCAAGGTAGGGACCTGAGGTCCATGATGTGTTTCAGGGTCATTTGTGGCACCTGTCCAGGTTAGCAGAGGATAAGGTGGTGGTTATAATTCTGGGTAGGTTTCAGGACAAAGCTGGTTCTAATCCTGGCCAGCTGTGGGCAACTCATTTAGCCTTTACGAGTCTCCGGTTCTCCATTTGCAAAATGGGGATAACAGTGACTACTTACAGGGTTGTTTGAGGATTGCTTAAGATAATATGTGAAAGGCTCATTGGTCTTCTTTTATTTTATTGTTTTTTTTTTAGAGAGAGAGGAAGGGAGAGGGATAGAGAGATAGAAACATCGATCAGAGAGATCCATAATCTTGATCGGCTGCTTCCTGCACGCGCAGGGGATCAAGCCCATACTTCGGCATGTGCCCTGACCAGGAATCAAACTGGTGGCCTCTTGGTTCCTGGATCAATGCTCAACAGCTGAGCTACACAGAAAAGGCTCATTGGACTTGAATAGAATGCTTTCTTAATAAATTGGGAATGTGATTGCTCTCAGCAATGACTATTGAATGGAACCCAGCCTTTTTTGGGTAGGGGAGAGAAACTGATGTGCCACATAAGTTTGTAAGAAGTGTTCAGGGGTGAGACTGAAAAATTTAATGATCTGGGGGATTGATGTGTCAACTGAAAGTCTGCTTTGAATGTTGCCATTAGGAGGGGGAACTTTCATATTTAAGGATGAAATTTTGCATCTCCAGAAATAGAAAGTGAAGCTGGATAAATTGAAATGAGAGGAAAAGCATATCCAGTGTTTTACCCCCACATATAAGATGCCCTGAATCTTATTCTAGAACATTAAATGGAAACTATTTTAGGGGTTGAATGGACCATTTTATGTCACTGAACTCCTGAAGCTCATGAAGATGTGCTTGAGAGAGAAAGGAAATCTCCTTCAACTTGCTGTAAACTTGGAGAAGCTCAGCTTAGTCTGAGTCTGGACTCCCTATAGTCTTATAATGTAGTTGTAATCAACAGCACACCGATTTTACAGAGCTTCAGAAGGAGAGTTTGAGAGGTTCAGTGACTTCATTAGGTTTATAGATGCTGGAGCTGCACCTTTGTGAATAACTAGCCTTCAAGGTCATGGTGAAGATATAACAATACTGCAAGGAGGTGGAGGAGAATGTAGGGGGGATAAATGATGATGAAAGTGGATGACAAAGTAATAAAAATTAAGTTAAATTAAGCACCTAGCACAGTACCTCACATTCAGAAGAACACTCAGGGATTGGTGAGAACCTGTAGAGCTGGTTTATGAGTCAGCTCATCAAAAATAAAATATCTACAAGAAAGTGTGGAATTTTATAACCAAATCTGCTTAGTCTGAGCTTAATAGATACAGTTAGTGATGGGAAAAAAAGGAATAATGACAGAGAGAACCTTAATCACACTCTAGAGTTGGTGTGGGCTGTCTGTCCCCATCATTCCTGAGCTGGGCTCTGCTCTTCATTTCATGATGCCTCCTCCACTCACCCTTGCAGGAGCCCATGCCCGCAAGGTCTTTCTTGTTCTTCCAGCTTTGTCTTTCATCCAAATGTACAAATGATTGATGAAACGGAAAGAGTCCCTTTCCACAGAAGGTGAGAATTCAAAAGAGACTAAGACTTTAATCCAAGACCTAAGATTCGGATGGTAAAATTCAAGCCATCAGTTAGAAAAAGGAGGGGTTTAGAGGTCTCTGCTGTATTTGGACAATATGCCCTGATTGTAGCCCTTCCAAATTGCTTTTTGAGATTGTTTGCTAATAACTGGGGCTGTGTTCAAAGGCATAGCAGTTTCTTTACAAATTTAATTCCCTGTTTATTATCTTCCTCATTGCAAAGGATCAAACATGGTTCAGGAAGCCCATCAAAGGAGCATATTAAGGTAAGATTGGGCTGAATTCAGGGCAACATAGATAGAACAGAGAGGTCTGTGGTGAAAAACTGAAATCCAAAGCACTCTTTAGTTATTAATATGGATTCATAGATCTAGGGTGTTCTATGAGGTGAGAAGAATACAACATGAAGATAAAAAGTAAAAGCTGAATGACTGCACTCACCTCCTCTCCCTCTGGTTCTGTCTGTTCTTGAGCTGATAACTGTCTTGAGTTCTGCTTTGGAAGGATATTAATCCGGCTTCAGTAACTGCTTTCAGTACCCAAAATGCTAATATGGTTTGAGAGCAAGCTTGAGGCTGGTTTGTTCATCACTTATAAAAAGATTTGCTTGGTGCATAGAATATGTGCTTGTGAGCAGAAGAGTGGAAGGAGAAGGTATGCAGAGAGAAGAGGAGGGATATAATCTTTAAGAAGGTCTTTTGGTATCTGCTAATATCTGAATTTGGGGTCATTTTGGAATTGTTTCAAAGTTTTTCTCTCTCTCCTTGGAGAGGTTTTATTACTTTTGCCCTTGAGGGTCTCTTGTGAAAGAAAAAGGAATGTATCATCCAGACTTTACAGATTTGTAGTTAATTGATCTCTGGGGTAGTGTGGGGAGCACATGCTTTTTTAAATGCTCCAAGGACAATGCTTATTAAACTCTATCTCAATGGCTGACTAATCAAGGTCTCTTCTGGTATACACGATGAACAAAGTCAGTATAACAGCGATAGGACTAGATGACTTCTAATCTGCAGAAGGAAGCAAGATTGCATAAAAATACCCTTTCCCATTCCTTCATAGAACCTCTGTGATCTGAAGTATGTTAAATGGGTGCAAACTTAACCCTGTAAAGCTCCTACTACATGCTAAACACTGTACTAGGTGCTTTATGTGTGATAACTCAGAAAAATCCATCAACAACCCCTTCCTCTCTACACACACACCACAGGGGAGGAAACAAATTCAGAGAAGTTAAATAAGTTGCTCACAATTTTATAGGTAGTAAGAGATTGATCCAATGTTTGAACCCATGACAATATGACACCAAACACTGTAATTAAATGCAAGGTATATGCATTTATTTGTATCTCCATTGCATATAAATGTGTTGATATGTCAATCATACCCCTCAATTCATAAATCATTCATTCTCTTTCCATGGTAACCTACTATCTCCCTCAAGGAGAGAGACATTAAATATGATACATTTTCCCATAAATTAAAAACGACAGCAACAAATTACTCTGGAATAGCATGATGCAGAACACAGATATAGGACTATTAGTCTATGGAGGACCACGTACAAATAAAAAATAATTTGGGGCCAGACACTCAACAGAAAGGAAGCCACTAATTCATGAGTTTGGAGATGGAGGTTAAAAAAAATGAAAGGTTTGATTCACTTGTTTCTTAAATGAGAACCAAACTTTAATGAGAACTCAAATGAGAACTTTTGAGTGGATTCAAATGAAGCTGATAATCTTGAATTCCCAGATGACCCTGAGTACTCCTAGTCATGAGAATGGTGCCTCTTAACCTGTTTGAAGAGACTGGCTTTTCCTTGCTCAAAGACTACTTCTTAACCTCATGTGAAGCAATTGCTTTGCAAGGGGATGCCTGTTCACCTTCAAACCCACCAAACCATCCTTCATTGCTCCCAGGCCATAATTAGACTCAACTATCAGGAGGTTCCAGGAGCACAAGTACAAAGAATGACATTTGAGAAAAGAAATTATTCATGCAGAGCTTGAAGGATATTACTGAATTAATTTGAGAGAATCCTGGTGGAGTTTATTTATTTACTTATTTATTTCTGGGGGAATCCTATATAATAAAAGGCTAATATGCAAATACACTGAACAGCGGAACAACTGAACAACCAGTTGCTATGACATCCACTGATGGCCAGGGAGCATGAGTGGAACATGGAAGGCATCGGCAGCAGGCAGCAGAGCATGGAACATGGCAGGATGGTGGAGCAGGTGAGGGGGGAGGTAGGGGGGGAGGAGGGAGGTGTCAGGCGCTGGTCGCTGTCATCAGGGTGAGCCTCTGGTGGTTACTGGAAATTTTTTGCTCCCACGTGCTGCGGTCCCACCTGGCACTCAGACCTGCTGCTGGCACCAGCTCCACTCACACCCACTGCTGGAGCCGCTGCTTGCACCCATTGCCGGCTCCTGGCACTGCCAGCAGGTGTGAGTGGCAGCTGCCAGCCCTGCTCGCACCTACTGCTGGCGCTGGCCCCAATCGCTCTGCGCCATCAGTGGGTGCGAGAAGGGCCAGCACCAAGAGCATGTGGGAGAGCTAGCGGGGCTGCTGGCAGACAGGGGACCAGAGGCTGTGGCAGGAGGGGCCAGGTGGGGGTGGGGAGGATAGGCTAAGACCCGCCTCTGTGCCCACTGCAGCCTCGCAGCCCACAGTTCCTTTCAAGGTGCACGAATTCATGCTCTGGGGCCCTAGTATATTTATAATGGACTGTAAAAATATTAGCAAGACTGAGATATGCTAGCATTAGATTGGGTAAAATTTATTTATATACTCTGGATTTTGGATTTATTGTCTCAACTTGATCATTAGGGAGTGACTCTAACACTTTGTTTGTTTATAAGATTAAATAGTAGCCTGCATTCAATGGGTTGAGATGACAGATCTTCCCTGGCTCAATTCAGAGGAAAGAATCCAAAGTCTTAGGGAAATGGAATGCTAAAGTAGGTTTATCATGTCTGATCTGCATACCTAGAGGGCTCTGAGAGAAGTGCCTTCATTAAGGCACCGAGGAACAACTGAGAGAGGAGAACCAGCATCTTTGAAAAGCGGCTTGGTAGGATGACTGGGAAAGATGCTGTCATTGAGACGTTATCTTGATTTCACTGTGAAGGCAAGTGGCAGTGCTAAATCTTCAGAGATTAGGTGGACAAAATTAACGTATGGGCAGCAGGGTTTATACTGTCTGAATCTGGCTTTTCATACTTATCATGCATTTGTGATACACCCATATTATTGTGTGCATAAGCAGTCCATTTGTTTTTTATTGCTGAGTAGTATTCCATTGTATGGATAGAACACAAGCTGTTTAATCATTATACAATGGAGGGACGTTTGGTGGTGTGTTTTATTTTTAGTTATATGTCATAATTTTTTAAGATAAACTTTTTATTTTTAAAAAGTTGTAGACTTGTTTAAAAAAATGGTACCCTGAATGTGAACTTGTGACTTACCTGTTCTCAATTACATTACCCTTATCTAAATTTACCAGTTTTAAAATGCTCAGTAAGTTGCCTATTATCTTGGTCTAGTTTCTCTCCCAGAATTGAATTTCATGATAGTATTGAGTTCAGGTACTTCAAGAACTTTAGAGCATGGTGAGAATATAATGTATTCGAGGATGATAAATTATTATGACAATACTGGATCCTCATGGGAATTTTAGTACCTAAAGGTCACCTCTTAAAACTAACCCTACAATTTAGGCATACTTCCACCAGGTGGCAGCACCATCCCACAGGGGCCGGTAGTGGTGGTGGGAGGTGGCGGGGAAGGGCGATGTCTTAACCAGTAGGCATCTGTGCAGATAATGGTTTGTTAATATAGTTATCTCAGCTGTTTGAGTCCTTAGAGGTCTTCTACTTGAGTTCTTTTGTATAAGAGTGAAAATCTGAGGCTGAGAGAGATTAAGAGACTAATCTCCCACAGTAGAATGGGAAATGGAACTCAGGTTCTGTGACTTCTAGCTTAGTGAATACTTATCTGCCTATATGTCCTTGGGCAAGTTATTTGGGTTCTGGGGTGCCTTACCTCATCAGTAAAATAGGAATAATAAAAGTGATTATATTATAGGCTTATTGCAAATAATTAAATGAGTCAATATATGTAAACATTTAGAATAGTGCCTGGTGTATAGCAAATGCTCAAGAGGTGATTATTACTATTAATTTTTGCATAATGACATATCACCATCTGAGCCAAGGAAAAGGAGACATTTCCTTAGTTTGGTAGAAAATATGATCTTTGTAATGGCTTTGATCCAATGGAAAGTGGGTGTGCAGATTATAACAAAGACTGGTTAAGAATTCGTTGTGTTCTTAAGTCATCAGACCTACGATTATTAATCTCATCACTGTTATTTTGCAGGCATGTGGCCTTATGCAAATTACTTACAAGCTCCATTTTCCTCATCTGTAAAATGAGGCTAATAATTGTATCTGCTCATAGAATTCATACTATTAAGTGAGAATATACATGAAAAGGGCTTATAAGGCTTATTGCCTGGTATATAGTAGTGCTTAATATATGTTAGCTCATATTTTTAGTCAACTACTCAATATTATTAGTCAATTAAAAATATTTTTATTGATTTCAGAGAGGAAGGGAGAGGGAGAGATAGAAACATCAATGATGAGAGAGAATCATTGATTGGCTGCCTCCTGCAGGCCCCACATTGGGGATCAAGCTGCAACTCGAGCATGTGCCCTTGATCAGAATCAAACCTGGGACCCTTCAGTCCACAGGCCAATGCTCTGTCCACTGAGTCAAACCAGCTAGAGCTTATTAGTAAACTAGAGACCCGATGCACAAAATTCGTGCAAGGGGCTCAGCCCCTGCTGTGGCGGCCGCTGCCTCTGCCTTGGCCCTTGCCACCTTGGCTTCATCTGGAAGGTCGACGGGTCTAATTAGCATATTATGTTTTTGTTATTATTATGTTTTCTTTTTCTTTTTTTTATTGTTTAAAGTATTACATATAGTAGTACATATATCTCCTCCCCCCCCATTGACCTTCTCCCAGCCTCTCCTACCCCCTGTCACATGCCCTCACCTCACCTCCCCCGCCCCCGCCGTGTCTTGTGTCCATTGGTGTGCTTATTTGCATGCATACAAGTCCTTTGGTTGATCTCTTTCCCCCCCTCCCCAACACTCCCCTGCTGTAATTTGACAGTCTGTTCGGTGCGTTACTGCCTCTGTATCTATCTTTTTGTTCATCAGGTTATAATGTTCTTTATTTTCCATAAATGAGTGAGATCATGTGGTATTTTTCTTTCATTGCTTGGCTTATTTCACTTAACATAATGCTCTCCAGGTCCATCCATGCTGCTGCAAATGATAAGAATTCCTTCTTTTTTATAGCAGCATAGTATTCCATTGTGTAGATGTACCATAGTTTTCTAATCTACTCATCTGCTGATGGGCATTTAGGCTGTTTCCAAATCTTAGCTATGGTGAATTGTGATGCTATGAACACAGGGGTGCATATATTCTTTCTGATTGGTGTTTCTAGTTTCTTGGGATATAGTCCTAGAAGTGGGATCACTGGGTCAAATGGGAGTTCCATTTTCAGTTTTTTTTTTTTAAATAAATCTTTATTGTTCAGATTATTACAGGTGTTCCTCTTTTTTTCTCCCCATAGCTCCCCTCCACCTGATTCCCCACCCCACTCCATGCCCTTACCCCCCACCACTGTCTTCATCCATAGGAGTAAGATTTTTGTCCAATCTCTTCCCGCACCCCTCACACTTGCTTCCCCTGAGAATCGTCAGTCCACTCCCTTTCTATGTCCCTGATTCTATTATATTCACCAGTCCATTCTGTTCTTCAGATTTTTTATTCACTTGATTTTTAGATTCACTTGTTGGTAGGTATGTATTTGATGTCATTTTGTTGTTCATCATTTTTATCTTTACCTTTTTCTTCTTCTTCTTCTTCTTAAAGAATACCCTTCAGCATTTCATGTAATCCTGGTTTGGTGGCGATGAACTCCTTTAGCTTTTTCTTGTCTGTGAAGCTCTTTATCTGACCTTCAACTCTGAATGATAGCTTTGCTGGGTAGAGTAATCTTGGTTGTAGGTTCTTGCTGTTCATCACTTTGAATATTTCTTGCCACTCCCTTCTGGCCCGCATAGTTTCTGTTGAGAAATCAGCTGACAGTCGTACGGGTGCTCCCTTGTAGGTAATTAACTGTTTTTCTCTTGCTGCTTTTAATATTCTCTCTTTGTCTTTTGCCCTTGGCATTTTAATTATGATGTGTCTTGGTGTGATCCTCTTTGGATTCCTCTTGTATGGGGTTCTGTGTGCTCCTGAACTTGTAAGTCTATTTCTTTCACCATGTAGGGAAAGTTTTCTGTCATTATTTCTTCTAATAGGTTTTCAATATTTTGCTCTCTCCCTTCTTCTGGCACCCCAAAAATTCGGATGTTGGTTCGCTTAAAGTTGTCCCAGAGGCTCCTTACACTATCTTCATATTTTTGGATTCTTTTTTCTTTTTGTTTTTCTGGTTGGATGTTTTTTGTTTCCACATATTTCAGATCTTTGGTTTGATTCTTGGGGTACGTTGATCTACAGTTGAGTTTCTGTATATTCTTTATTTCAGACAGTGTATGCTTCACTTCTGACTGATCCTTTTCCATTTTTTTGGCATTCTCATTAAGCTCCTTGAAGGTCTCATCAAGTTTCTCAGCAGTTTTAAGAAGATTCTTTTTTTTTTTAAATTTTTTAAATTTTATTATGAAACCAAAGCAAAATAACAGAATTTCAAAAAGTTAAAATACAGAATTTTAATTCTAAACAAATATTAAATCTACACCAAGAACTAAAAATCAGAGTTTACCAATATTTAAGAATAAAGGGAAATGGGCTAAAATTATTTCACAGTCATTATTTCTTCCTTATTGGCCTCAGAGTTGCATCATTTTCCTTTGTGCTTCACTTGGACAGGATACAGAATTTCTTTCTCATCTATCTTTTGTTACTGTAGACTGTAATTTCAGGGTAACTTGTCTTCCTACATAGTTCTTTATATGTTCCTTCAGCAAATATGCGAGCACCTGCCTATTGGGCTGAGATGATGTGGACATAAAGAGTCCATCAGTGATCCTGTCCTAAGATATTCAGGGGAGATAAGATACCAACAAATAATCAATAAATATAAATAAATCTATACGAGGTATAAAGTAATAGAGCGTAGGTATAAAATATAAAAATAGTGGAATTTCAAGGAAGAGATTACATTCAGCTATTGCAACTGAGGAATGCTTTGTGAGGATAGTATTTGGGTTGGGTATGGACTGGTCCTTCAAAGAAGGCTTCAAAGTGGTTCTGAATGTGGTGGCCTTGATTTCTGGAGTGTAATCTTTAAGAAGATTCTTGAGTAACCTTATAAATGTGGTTCTGAACTCTATGTCATCCAGTAGTTTGCTTTCCTCTGTTTCTTTCATTCGTGACATGTTTCTTTGTCTCCACATTTTGGCTGCTTCCCTGTGTTGATGGAGTAGCTTTGTGTGGTAGGTGATCTATAGGGGGCAGTAGCTCAGCCTCCTCAATTACATGAGGTGGATGCTCTTGGTACACCCCTTTGTGGGCTGAGTGCAAAGTCTTGGTGTAGTTAAGCCTTAATTGCCATTGGTACACTGGGAGGAATTGACCTCCAGGCCAATTAGCTGTGAGCACTCGCTGTGTCTATAATGAAAGAACTGCTGCGCTGCAGACACGTTTATGGGGCAGGACTTGTTTCAGTGGGGCTTTGGTGCTCACTGAGTCTGCCTCTTGGATGTGTCACTTATGGATGTGAGGGGTTGAAATCTAGTGTCTCACACTGACCACTAGGTACACTGGCTTCTGGATCTCCAATGGGGTGCAGGTCAGCTACTGTCTGAGGCCACCCAGCAGGAGCTACAGTGAGAGCTACAGTTTTCTCCTCTTTGCTTGGGGTTTGGAGGTTTTGGAGCTGTCTGACCCGGGCTGCAAGTTTGCTAGGTTAAGCTGCGATAGGGCAGGGCTTTCTTATGCAAAAGCTGCTTCTTGGAGCTTGGGTGTGTTTGTAGGTTGTGCAGGGCGGGGTCTCAGGGTGTCCCTAGGCTAGGGCATGGCAAACAGCAATGGCTGCTAGTTAGCCGGCTCTGCGTCCCTGTAGGCAGCCCCGTGCCCCAGTGCCGTGAACAATTATTCCTGCGCGCAGCTCTGCAAGCTAGCCACCCTCACTGGCAGACAGTCCAGCTTCTCCCCGTAGGAGTCTGGGTCCCCCGCGTCTCCCCAGAAACTGTATTTCAGAGTAATCGGGGGCTTGTCTCCCTTTGGGTTGAAAAAAGCAACGCCCGCCGCCAGCCCGGATCCCGCGCCTCCGTATCTCAGCTTTTCAGAGTTTGTGCATGTCTCAATGCTCTTTTCTCTTTCCTTCTAGTTGTAGAACTTTCACTCAGCCAGCTTTCCCGTGGTTCTGGGTGATAGACGTTTTTTCTTTTAGTTGTATTTTTGAAATTGTTGCGGGAGGCAGCAGTTTAGGTGCTTACCTATGCCGCCATCTTGGATTCTCTCCCATTTTTAGTTTTTTGAAGCAACTCCATACTGTTCTCCACAGTGGCTGCACCAGTCTGCATTCTCACCAGCACTGCACAAGGGTTCCTTTTTCTCCGCTTCCTCGCCAGCACTTGTCGTTTGTTGATTTGTTGATGATTGCCATTCTGACAGGTGTGAGATGGTACCGCATTGTCGTTTTGATTTGCATCTCTAGCATGATTAGTGACTTTGAGCATGTTTTCATATGTCCCTTGGCCTTCCTTCTGTCTTCTTTCAAAAAGATTATATTTATGTCTGTTTTCCATTTTTTTATTGGATCATTTATCTTCCTTTTATTAAGTTGTATAAGTTCCCTGTAGATGTTGGAGATTAAACCTTTATCAGTGATGACATTTGCAAATATATTCTTCCATACAGTGGGCTTTCTTATTGTTTTGTTGATGGTTTCTTTTGCTGTGCAAAAGCTTTCTATTTTGATGTAGTCCCATTTGTTTATTTTCTCTTTAGCTTCCTTTGCCCTAGGAGTGGTATCAGTGAAGAAATTGCTTTAGCATATATGTCTGAGATTTCTCTGCCTGTGGATTCCTCTAGTATTTTTATGGTTTCCCGTCTTATGTTTAAGTCCTTTATCCATTTTGAGTTTATTTTTGTGTATGGTGTAAGTTGGTGGTCTAGTTTCATTTTTTTGCATGTAACTGTCCAATTTTCTCAACACCATTTGTTGAAGGGACTGTCTTGACTCCATTGTATGTTCATGCCTCCTTTGTCAAATATTAATTGGGCATAGTGGTTTGGGTCGATTTCTGGGTTCTCTATTCTATTCTATTGATCTGTATGTCTGTTCTTGTGCCAGTATCAGGCTGTTTTGAGAACAGTGGCTTTGTAATACAGCTTGAAATCTGGTATTGAGATCCCACCTACTTTGTTCTTCTTTCTCAGGATTGCTGTGGCTATTCAGGGTCTTTTTGTATTCCAGATGAATTTTTTGAAGGTTCGTTCTAGGTCTGTGAAATATGCCATTGGTATTTTAATAGGGAGTGCATTGAATCTATAGATTGCTTTGGGTAGTATGGACATTTTAATGATGTTGATTCTACCAATCCATGAACATGGTATGTTCTTCAATCTGTTTATGTCTTCCTCTACCTCTTTTTTCAGTGTCATGTAGTTTTCCATGTATAGGTCTTTTACCTCCTTAGTTAAGTTTATTCCTAGGTATCTTAATTTTTTTGATGCAATGGTAAATGGGATTGCTTTCTTAGTCTCTCTTTCTGTAAGTTCACTATTGATGTATAGAAATGCCATAGATTTCTTGGCGTTAATTTGGTATCCTGCTACATTGCTGAATTCATTTATTAAGTCTAATAGTTTTTTGATGGAGACTTTAGGGTTTTCTATATACAGTATCATGTCATCTACCAATAAGGACAGTTTTACTTCTTCTTTTCCAATTTGGATGCCTTTTATTTCTTCTTCTTGTCTGATTGCAATGGCTAATACTTCCAGTACTATGTAGAACAGGAGTGGTGAGAGTGGGCATCCTTGTCTTGTTCCTTTTCTTAGGAGAAATGGTTTTAGTGTTTGCCCATTGAGTATGATGTTGGCTGTGGGTTTATCATATATGACTTTTATTATGTTGAGGTATGATCCTTCTATTCTCATCTTGCTGAAAATTTTTGTCAAGAAAGGGTGTTGGATTATTTCAAATGCTTTTTCTGCATCAATTGATATGACTATGTGATTTTTATCTCTCAATTTGTTTATGTGATGTATCATGTTTATTGACTTGCAGATATTGTACCATCCTTGCATTCCTGCGGTAAGTCCTACTTGGTCATGGTGTATGATCTTTCTGATGTACTGCTGAATCCAATTTGCTAGAATTTTGTTGAGGATTTTGGCATCTACGTTCATGAGGGATATCGGTCTGTAATTCTCTTTCATTGTATTGTCTTTATCTGGTTTTGGTATTAGGGTGATGCTGGCTTCATAGAATGAGCTTGGAAGTGTTCCTTGCTCTTGAATTTTTTGGAATAGTCTGAGGAGGATTGGTTTTAGTTCTTCCTTGATTGTTTGGTAAATCTCTCCTGTGAGGTCATCTGGCCCGGGCTTTTGTTTGCTGGAAGCTTTTTAATGACTGCTTCAATTTGTTCCATAGTTACTGGCATATTGAGCTGTTTAGATTCTTCCTGATTGAGTTTTGGAAGGTTATATTTTTCTAGGAATATGTCCATTTCCTCCAGGTTGTCCAGTTTGTTGGAATAGAGTTGTTCATAGTATTTTTTAACAATCCTTTGTATTTCGGCGGGATCTGTTGTTATTTCACCTCTTTCATTTCTGATTTTGTTTATTTGGGTCCTCTCTCTTTGCTTCTTGGTGAGCCTGGCTAGGGGTTCATCAATCTTTTTTATCCTTTCAAAGAACCAGCTCTTGGTTTTGTTGATCTTTTGTATTGTTTCTTCGGTCTCAATGTCCTTTATCTCCACTTTGATCTTTTTTATTTCCTTCCTTCTGCTTACACTGGGCTTTTCTTGTTGCTCTCTTTCTAACTCTTTGAGTTGTAGGGTTAGGTAATTTATTACCATTATTTCTTGTTTTTGCAGTATACTTGTAGAGCTATGAACTTCCCTCTCAAGACTGCTTTCGCTGTGTCCCATAGATTTTGGATTGTTGTGTTTTCATTGTCATTTGTTGCCATGATGTTTTTTATTTCCTCCTTGATCTCTCTGGTAACCCAGTCATTGTTTAATAGCATGCTGTTTAGTCTCCATGTGTTTGATTTCTTTGGATTGTTTTTATTGTAGTTGATTTCCAGTTTTATGCCACTGTGGTCTGAGAAGATGCTTGATATGATTTCTATCTTCTTGAATTTAAAGAAACTTTGCCTATGTCCCAACATATGGTCTATTTTTGAAAATGACCCATGTGCACTTGAGAAGAATGTATATTCTGTGGCTTTGGGGTGAAATGTTCTGAAGATGTCAATTAATTCCATCTGGTCTAGTGAGTCATTTAGGATTGATGTTTCTTTGCTGATTTTTTGTTTGGAGGATTTGTCCAATAGTGATAGTGGGCTATTAAAGTCTCCTACTATGATTGTATTGCTTTCAATCTCTCCCTTGATATTCTCTCTAGGAGTTGTTTTATGTATTTGGGTGCTCCTGTATTGGGTGCATATATGTTTACCAGAGTTATTTCTTCTTGTTGGATTGCTCCCTTTAGTATTATGAAGTGGCCTTCCTTATCTCTTGTTATGTCCTTCACTTTGAGGTCTAATTTGTCAGGTATAAGTATTCTTACCCCAGTTTTTTTTTCATTTCCATTCACCTGAAAAACCTTTTTCCATCCCGTCACCCTCAGTCTGTGTGCGTCTTTTTTTTCTGAGGTGGGTTTCTTGTAGGCAGCAGATATATGGGTCATGTTTTCTTATCCAATCTGTTACCTTATGTCTTTTGATTGGGGCATTTAATACATTTACATTTAAAGTTATTATTGATAGGTACTTGTTTGTCACCATTTTTATTCTTTACCCCTGTGTTCCTTCTTCGCTTCCTATTTCTTTTTTCTTTTCTTTTTTTTTCTTTTCTTTTTTTTCTTTTTTTACAGCAGACCCTTTAGCATTTCTTGCATTGCTGCTTTGGTGGTAATGAACTCCCTTAGTCCTTTTTTGTCTGTGAAGCTCCTGATTTCACCTTCAATTTTGATTGATAGCCTTGCTGGGTACAGTATTCTTGGATTCAGACCCTTCCTTTGCATGACTTTGTATATTTCATTCCATTCCCTTCTGGCCTGATGTGTTTCTGTTGAGAAATCAGTTGCTAGTCTGATGGGGGATCCTTTGTAGCTAACCTTCTGTCTCTCTCTGGCCGCTTTTAAGATTCTTACTTTGTCGTTGGTGTTTGCCAATTTAATTATAATGTGACTTGGCATCGGACTTTTGGGGTTCATTTTGCTTGGGACTCTGTGAGCTTCTTGGATTTGTGTGGGTTATTTCTTCCCTATATCAGGGAAGTTTTCTGTCATTATTTCTTCAAACAGGTTTTCTTTTTTTAAAAAATTTAATAAATCTTTATTGTTCAGATTATTACAGGTGTTCCCCTTTTTTCCCCCCATAGCTCCCCTCAACCCAGTTCCCACCCCACCCTCTGCCCTTACCTCCCTCGCACTGTCCTCATCCATAGTTGTACGATTTTTGTCCAACCTCTTCCCTCACCCGCACATCCCTTTCCCCCCCGAGAATTGTCAGTCCACTCCCTTTCTATGCCCCTGATTCTATTATATTCACCAGTTTATTCTGTTCATCAGATTTTTTATTCACTTGATTTTTAGATTCACTTGTTGAAAGACATGTATTTGTTGTTCATAATTTTTATCTTTACCTTTTTCTTCTTCTTCCTTTTCTTAAAGAATATCTTTCAGCATTTCATATAATTCTGGTTTGGTGGTGATAGACTCCTTTAGCTTTTTCTTATCTGTGAAGCTCTTTATCTGACCTTCAATTCTGAATGATAGCTTTGCTGAGTAGAGTAATCTTGGTTGTAGGTTCTTGCTATTCATCACTTTGAATATTTCTTGCCACTCCCCTCTGGCCTGCATAGTTTCTGTTGAGAAATCAGCTGACAGTCGTATGGGTGCTCCCTTGTAGGTAACTAACTGTTTTTCTCTTGCTGCTTTTAATATTCTCTCTTTGTCTTTTGCTCTTGGCATTTTAATTATGATGTGTCTTGGTGTGGTCCTCTTTGGATTCCTTTTGTTTGGGGTTCTGTGTGCTTCCTGGACTTGTAAGTCTATTTCTTTCACCAGGTGAGGGAAGTTTTCAGTCACTATTTCTTCAAATAGGTTTTCAGTATCTTGCTGTCTCTCTTCTTCTGGGACCCCCATAATTCTGATGTTGGTACGCTTGAAGTTATCCCAGAGGTTTCTTACACTATCTTCAACTTTTTGGATTTTTTTTTCTTTTTGCTTTTCCGGTTGAGTGTTTTTTGCTTCTTTGTATTCCAAATCTTTGATATGGTTCTTGCAATCCTCTGGTCTGCTTTTAGGTCTCTGTAGAATAGTTTTTATTTCAGTCAGTGTATGCTTAATTTCTGGTTGATCCTTTTTCATATCCTAGAGGGTCTCGTTAAGTTTATCAGCCTTTTCTAGGAAATTCTTTAAAAACCTTATAACTGTGGTTTTGAACTCTATATTCAGATGTTTACTTTACTCCATTTCCTTCATTTGTGACCTGCCTCTTTGTCTCCGCATTTCATCTGCTTCCCTGAGTTGATGGAGTGGCTTTGTGTGGTAGGTGTCCTATAGGGCCCAGTGGCTCAGCCTCCCCAGTTACCTGAGGTGGACACTCTTGGTATGCCTCTTTGTGGGCTGTGTGTGCAGTCTTATTGTAGTTAAGCCTAGATTGTTGTTAGTATCACTGTGGGGAGTTGATGTTCAGGCCAATTGGCTGCGAGGATCAGCTGTGTCTCTGCTGGGAGAGCTTCTGTGCTCAGCTTGGGTGGGGTGGAGTCTCAGGGTGGAGCAGACAGCCTTGGTTTCTCATCAGCCCCTCCCTATGAGGCCCCTGTGTCTCAGTGTCCCATGGCAATGGCTGTACGCACCTCTGAGAGAAGGTTGCCCTCAAGTTTCGTCCACTGCCAGACTGTCCAGTTTCTCCCCGAATGAGTCTGGGTACCCAAATGTCTCACCGGGAACTGGATTTCAGTGCAGTCGGGAGGTTTTGTTTTCCTCCCAAACAAGACAGCTAGCCGTGTGCTCGCTGCCCGCCCTCTCCGCACGCTGGGAGTATGCCAGCCATGTATTCAGCTGCCCGCCCTTTCTGCGCGCGCGGGTCTCTGCATCTCTGTCCTCCGCAGCTCCTCTGGCTCTCAGTGTCCTTTTATCTTTCCTTCTAGTTGTAGAATTTCCACTCAGCCAGCTTTCTGGTGGTTCTGGACGATGTCCGCTCTGTCTTCCAATTGCAGTTTTGAAATTGTTGTGTGAGGCAGCAGCATAGGTATTTACCTATGCTGCCATCTTGGTTTCTCCTCGATTGTAAGTTCTTGCTATTCATCACTTTGAATATTTCTTGCCACTCCCCTCTGGCCTGCATAGTTTCTGTTGAGAAATCAGCTGACAGTCATATGGGTGCTCCCTTGTAGGTAACTAACTGTTTTTCTCTTGCTGCTTTTAATATTCTCTCTTTGTCTTTTGCTCTTGGCATTTTAATTATGATGTGTCTTGGTGTGGTCACTTTGGATTCCTTTTGTTTGGGGTTCTGTGCACTTTCTGGATTTGTAAGTCTATTTCTTTCACCAGGTGAGGGAAGTTTTCTGTCATTATTTCTTCAAATGGGTTTTCAGTGTCTTGCTCTCTCTCTTCTAACACCCCCATAATTCTGATATTGGTTTGCTTGAGGTTGTCCCAGAGGCTCCTTACACTATCTTAAACTTTTTGGATTCTTTTTTCTTTTTGTTTTTCTGGTTGAGTGTTTTTTGCTTCTTTGTGTTTCAAATCTTTAACTTGATTCTTGCGTTCCTCTAGTCTCTTGTTGGGTCTCTGTATAATATTTTTTATTTCAGTCAGTGTATGTTTAATTTGTAGTTGATCCTTTTTCATATCCTTGAGGGTATTTATCGGCCTTTTCTAGGAAATTCTTGAAAAACCTTATAACCGTGGTTTTGAACTCTATATCCAGTCATTTGCTTTCCTCCATTTCTTTCATTTGTGATCTGTTTCTTTGTCTCCGCATTTTCACTGCTTCCCTGAGTTAGTAGAGTAGCTTTGTGTGCTAGGTGTCCTATAGGGCCCAGTGGCTCAGCCTCCCCAGTTACCTGAGGTGGACACTCTTGGTGCACCACTTTGTGGACTGTGTGCACAGTCTTGTTGTAGTTTAGTCTTGATTGTTGTTGGTATCACTGGGAGGAATTGACCTCCAGGCCAATTGGCTGTGAGGATCAGCTGTGTCTATGCCAGGAGAACTTCTGTGCTGGAGACACCCTTATGGGAGAAGTCTTGCCAAATTTCAAAAGCCTCTGTGCTCAGCTTGGATGGGGCAGAGTATCAGGCAGAGCAGTCAGCCTTGGCTTCCCATCAGCCCTGCCCTATGAGGCCCTTGGGTCTCCGTGTCCTTCGGTAATTGCTGTAAGCACCTCTGAGAGAAAGCCGCCCTTGAGTTTTGTCTGTTGCCAGACAGTCTAGTTTCTCCCTGAATGAGTCTGGGTTCCCAGCAACTCGCCTGGAACTGGAGTTCAGCACAGTCGTGAGCTTCTGTCTCCCTCCCACTTTAGGAAGCCAGCCACGCACTCAGCCAACTGTGCACTCAGCAGTCAGTCCTCTCTGGGCGTGCGTACCTCTGGACCTCTGCCTCCGCAGCTCTTCTGAGTCTCAGTGTGCTTTCTCTTTTCCTGACAGTCCAGTTTCTCCCCGAATGAATCTGGGTTCCCAGAAACTCGCCTGGAACTGGAATTCAGCGCAGTTGGGAGCTTCTGTCTTCCTCCCACTTTAGAAAGTCAGCCACAAACTCAGTTGCCCATGCACTCAGCCGCCCGTCCTCTCCATGGGCTCTCACATCTCTGTACCTCAGCCTTTTGCAGCTCCTCTGATTCTCAATGTGCTTTCCTCTTTCCTTCTAGTTGTAGAATTTCCACTCAGCCAGCTTTCCCGTGGTTCTGGATGGTGTCCACTTTGTCTTTTAGTTGTAGTTTTGATATTGTTGTGCGAGGCAGCAGTTTAGGTGTTTACCTATGCCGCCATCTTGGTTTCTCTTCAAACAGGTTTTCTATTCCTTGCTCAGTTTCCTCTCCTTTTGGCAACCTTATTATGTGGATGTTGTTTTGTTTCGTGTTGTCCCAAAGTTTCTTTAGGCTCTCCTCCTGCTTTTTAATTTTTTTTTCTAGAAGTTGCTCTACTTAGGTATTTTTTCCTACCTTGTCTTCTAGCTCACTAATGCGGTCCTCTGCTTCTTCTATTCTACTCTTGATGCTTTCTATTGAGTTCTTTACAGCAGCGATGTCATTTTTTATTTCTTCTCGGTTCTTCTTCATTTCCTCTTGGTTCTTACTCATATTGTCGAATTTGCCTTCCATTCTTTTCATCCACCTTATGACAATTTCTCTGAATTCTTTCTCTGACAGGTTGCTTGCTTCCATTTCATTTACCTCCTTTTCTGGTGATGCCTGCTTTTCTTTCATATGCGGGCTATTTCTTTGTCTTCCCATGTTCTCTCTTCTCCAGGTGTCTGGTTATGTAGTTCTCCCTCTCCTGTGTTGATTTAAAGGCACAAAATATGACACAACAAGGTACAATGCACAAGGCACTGAACACAAATGTATTCATGATATTAATAACCCCAAATAAAGATGACCACCAGAGAAAGTGAATTAGAGAATAGGAGAGAAAGAAGAAGAAGAAGAAGAAGAAGAAGAAGAAGAAGAAGAAGAAGAAGAAGAAGAAGAAGAAGAAGAAGAAAAAGGAGTGCAAAAATGAAATTGGGAAAAGGAAAAAAGGTAAAGGGAAAAGAGAGAGAATAAGAAAGAAGAGGGGAACAAACTATATATATGGGGAGAAAACTCCAATAGAACAGCCACTAATCCCAACAAATGTCAGCAACAAGTACTTGGAGATGAATGCAAACTACAAACAACTAATATCAAGCGAGGTGAGGGAAAACAGAATCAAAAACCAAACAAACAAACAAAAAAAACAACAAAAAGAAAAAGTGAAACAATCTCACAAACAAGCGTAAAATATTGATATAATCAACAATCAAGAAAACAACAACAAAAGGACAGAGAGAAAAAAAATTTTGTTTTTGATAGTGAAGAAAGAGAAGAGAGAAGTGTGTATGGATTTGGAGCAGGGGATTGGAAATTAGATATATAAGTAGGGTGAAATTTTAACAGGGGGTAAAAAGAAGGAATAGGGAAAATCTAAAGCAGGAAAAGGGTAAGAGAAACAGGATAAAAAAAGGGGAAAAGTAAGGAAGAGAGTGATGGCATAAAGGTAAAGTTGAGCTAGAGTAAAATGATGCTAAAGGAAAGATGAAAATAGAATGTAAGAACACTAATCCCAAAGTAAAATAAAGAGAAAATAAAATGACACTTTAAAAAAAGGTAAAATAGTAGTAGTAATAATACTTATTGAAAATAAAAATGTAATAATTAAAAAGGTAAAATCAAGTGAGGAAAAAAAAAAGTCAGTTTCTTAAGTAAAAGATAAAAAATAAATAAAAATGTGCAGTAGTCAAGGTCATTTACTTCCTCTACTGTTCTGTTTGGCACGCCTGTTTTCTAGTCAGGACAGTATTGAAGTTCCCTGCGTTCCACTGCTCCTCAGTGTTGTAAGCCAGTCCTGATTTTTAAGCAGGCAGTACGTCTTTCTTATATTCCTTTATTTGTGTTTACACAAGAGTCAATTTGTGATTCAACTCCTGGGTGGCAGTGTTTCTGGATTGACCTCCGGGTCTATAGGTCCTCTCTAGCTAGTGTTTAGATTTTGTTTTCCATGTAGCACCTAATACCAGTTTGTGGGGGTGGGTTGCCCCAGAGCTGGTTCTCTGATGGTTATTCCCCACTCTGATCCCCAGGTTCCAGAAAAACAACTTTCCCCTGCAATCTCTTTATGCTTTTATTATTATAGATTTTATATAAATCAAGAGAAATTCAGATAAATGTACTAAAGAGAGACAATTTAAGGAGTTTTGGAATGTCTATTCAAATTGAGACATAATAGTCTTAGTAAAAAACATGCCTGTACCTTTTACCTGTGCTACTTCCTCTGCATATAGAAAGCATTCCTTAGGGGAATAGAAAAACTGAAGTTCAAAGAGGTAGTATCACATGGAAATGATACAATTTTGCCCACTCTATCAGCTATCTGGACAACTTCTTCTTTTCCTTCTCCTTATTAATTATTCTATATTTAGGAGCCCAGTGCACAAATTCATGCACCTTGAAAGTAACTGTGGGCTGCAAGGCTGTGGTGGGCACAGGGGTGGGTCTCGGCTCATCCTCCATGCCCTTGCCCAGCCCCTCCCACTGCAGCCCACTGTCCCCGTCTGCCAGCAGCTCCGCTCCTACAGCCGCTGTTCCCATGTGCTTACAGCTCTAGCTCCACTTGCACCCGCTGATGGCGTGGAGTGATTGGGGCTGGCGCCAGCAGTGCGTGCAAGCAGCAGGTCCAGCACCAGCAGCAGGTGTGAGCAGGGCTGTTGCTGGCAGCAGGTATGAGAGGTGGCTGTTGGCCCCAATCACCCCTCAGGAGTAGGGGGAGGTGGGAAAGCCCTGTGCGGTGATTGGGGCCAGCCGCTGGCGCTCGCACCTCCTGAAGGCTCCAAGCGATTGGGGCCGGTGCTGGGCACTGGCAGTGGGTGCAAGTAGGGCCGGTGCCAGTAGCAGGTGTGAGTGCCGGGCGGGACTGCTGCATGCAGGAGCAAAGAATTTTCAGTAACCACCAAAGGCTTGCCCCAATGACAGCGACCGGCGCCCCGCCTTGGTCTGGCAACCCCGCTCACCTGCTCCACCATCTTGCTGCAGCTGACGCCCGCCATGTTCCACACTCTGCTGCCTGCTGCCGATGCCCACCATGTTCTCCATGCGCCCCCTGGTGGTCAGCGCATGTCATAGCGACTGGATGTTCGGTTGTTCAGTTGTTCGATTATTCGGTTGTTCTGCTCTTTGGTCTATTTGCATAGTAGGGTTTTATATATATAGATAGTCATTTTTCCCCCTCCACTTTTCTTTATTTGTACTCCAGTTCACTGTATCCTTCAATTTACATTTGGTATTTTAAATCTTCTTATTGCCCAAAGTCATTGGAACAAAGTCATTTATAAAAATTTTTTTTGTTTGGCCACATACACACTTGCCAGTAATGGAATTATTTTCTTTGCACTAAGAAGATGTAAGATACTACTCATCCATAAGAAAAGATGAAATAATGCCATTTGTGACAACATGAATGGACCTTGAGAATATTATGCTAAGTGAAATAAGTCAGAAAAAGCTAAGAACCATATTATTTCACTTATATGTAGCATATAAAACTGAAACTCATAGATACAGACAACAGTCTGGTGGTTTCCAGAGGGAAGGAGGTGAATAGTAAGGGGTAAAGGGCCAAATATATGGTGACAGAAGATGACTTGACATTGGGTGGTGGGCACAAAATGTAATCTACAGATCATGTATTATAGCAATCTATACTTGGAACTAATGTCACCCCAATAAACTTAATGAAAATAAATAAATAGAATAAAAGAAGAGATAATATATTTTTGCAATTTGCCCAACTATCAAGGAGAAAGTAACACTCATTAATAATTAATCTAATGCACTATACAGGGATTGGTTACGAGTCAAACATGATCTGGTGTTTACATAAAACCGCCCAAATAAATGCATTTATTATGAGGTATACAAACAGATATGCATTTAAACAGAATATTTTTGGCACTAGAAGAATCGGGTATTTTATAGTTATTTGAAGCAGGACAGGGTACAATTGTCTCCAGGCGGGGCTAGATAGCTAAAGATGAATTAGCTTTAGTCAAATTACCACAATCCAGGGTGTGGTGCTCATCTTTGCAGCCTCTGAAAACCTTTTCCAGATGGTTGAAGTTCACCAAGCTCAGAATAGCTAGTTTCATAAGCCAGAATGCCATTTTTAGTTTTCAGTGAAGAACAAAGCTGCCAAGCTTGTACTTATGCCCGTGGCACAAGTCTCTGTCTTGTTGAGGAAACCACATGGAAAAGAAATTACAATTGAAAGTCTATTTGGAGAGAAAGGAATCAAAGCAAAGTAGATAATATGTGTCAAAGCCTGATGTGGCCAGCCGCAGGGTTCATACAGCTTGAAGGCCTTGGCCACGTACTACCATTTTTTTTTTCCTCATCAGGCATTTATTGTCTTTAAGTGAACATCTTCCTCTCTAATCACTGTATTACTTGCAGATTGATTAACTGACAGATTTTCCTTCTTTCGGTCTAAAAATATTTTGTCTCCAAAATGCCTGTTACACATTTCACTTATCTATTATGCTCTGATTTTGTAGTTTAATTTTTAGAGTGCATAAAAATCTAGTTCTTGTCCATATGTACTGTTAGCAGAAAGAAGCGGGCCCCATCTCTATTGGTTGCTAGTCAGGGTGGGTTTCTTGCAATATCCTGAGAAAAGGAATTTTCTGAGACTCGCACAGGAGAATGAGTGATTTTTATGTCTGTGGAATTACAGCCCTGGGTTTCCAAAGTCCCATTTGCCTTTGCCTAGTCATAGAAGAAATGTAGCTGGGGCTTGGGCAGAGGTAAAATCAGAGCCAGTGTCCAGAGTTTCCATTCCATGTTGGAACAGGGTCCGGTACAGCATCAGGCTAGCTGCAGTTCCTCAGTTCATTGTGGACCACATGAGTGAATGCAAGGAAGCCAAGAGTCACAAGCTAAGTGTGCCAAGAGCAAAGAGAGAGAGAACTCCTTTGTTTAGGAGGTTATGTATTCCCAAATTTTCATGCACTTGCTATGGTGATGCCCATCTGGTCAACCATCTCTGTCCCCAGTTGTGATTGACAGACAAGTACCTTCCCTGTGTCTCCTCAGCTTTACTGGGCACGTATTTGTCTTACCTTGTTCAGTCCCCTTCTCCCAGTGGTTTGCAGGTAATAGGCTGGTGGGTCCCTGGGGAGTGTAAAGTTGCAACTTTCTGAAGGAGCTGCCTAAATGACATGCCTATAATATCTGGCCGTCCCTTTGCTCCTTTCCTATTATTAATAACTAGCTAATTACAACAGTGTCAGTACCACCCACATTCCCCTAATTTTTGGGTATGTACATATGATTACACACACACACACACACACACACACACACACACACACACACACACATTCACATACTCATGAATTAGTAACTGGTACATTAAGTGGGCTCTGATGAGATTTAAAACTTTTTTCTAAAAATTAATAATCTCATGTTTCTAGTCTTACTCCTAGACAAACCTAGAATTTGCCTATTCTGTTATCATTCACACAAATGAGGAAACATTTGTGTTTCGAGTTCCTATGTCCAGGTACCTGATTTGAATTTTTCTGAACTACAATTGAGCAGGAAGAGCTTGGCCGTTTTGCATATAAAGAGATATACCATGTATCCCCACATTCTCCTATCAACTTGATTTATTACTACCTTCTCTGAACATCTAAACAGCTGGGGAAAATAAACTAGTTTGTATGTGAACTTTGTGCTTTTATTTAATACTCACTCTTCCCATGCTTCCCTCTCCCCTTCTAATTCTGACAGCCTGCGTGCAATACAGGTTATGGGTCTGGCAGAGATGGGAGCTCTATCTTTCCCACAAGTGAAGACATCACCATAGCAGGCTCTTGCAAACATGGCTTGGAACAGTTATAAACTGGGTGTGGCAGCATCTCTCTTTAGTGTTGGTAGACTAGATGATGGGCACCATCTAGTTGGAAGACAGACAAAACACACACTTTGGTACAACCACATTCTCGAAGTAAACAGGCATTTGGGACCCAGGGAGACCTTATGGAAGAACAGTGGTTTCATCTCTGTCTCAAAACAAAGGTCTTCTGAAATATAGCCACGATATCAGATGGATTTCAAAGTCAACATGTCCTTTCCATGTAATGCCTAGGGAAAGAAAAGCCAGACTCAGAGGACCAAAGTCTTAATCTCCTTTAGTAGCAGATTACAAAACAAAAATTGCTTCTCTTCTTGTATATTTGGAGAAAGAAGAAAGCAACATGGGGTAGAGGGAGGTGGAAAGGTTCTTTCTTTCTTTTTTTTTTTTTATCTTGTTTTGTTATTATATGTTTATTTCTAGTCTGCAAAGGCAAAACTTTTTAAAGGAAAGAAATGGTGGGAAAAAGATACAGAGGCAAAGAAGCATTGAACAGACTGTCAAACTACATTGGGAAGACATGGGAGGTTGGGCAAGGGGGGCTGTAAGAGACCAACCCAAGGACTTGTACGCATACATATAAGCACAACCAATGGATATAAGACACTGGGGCTGGGGGGAGGGTGGGCAGGTGAAGGCATGTACTGGGGGGTAGGGGAGGTCGGGGGAAGGTCAATGGGGGAAAAAAGGAGACATATGTACTACTATTTGTAATACTTAAAACAATAAAAAAATGGTAAAAAAAAGAAAGGTTCTTTCTTAATGTGTGTTTGGGGAGATTGAATATAGTATTTACTTTCTCAGAGTTTCATACACACTTTGCTCTATTCTTCCTGTTTTTCTCCTTGTCTCTCTACATTTTTCATACAATCATTTTCTCATCTCATTCTCCATCTCCCACTTTTTTAATCCTTCAAACCAAGTAGTCCCATCTAAAAGTAAACAAGCAACCTAAGTGCTCATCAGCAGATGAGTGGATTAGAAAACTATGGTACATCTACACAGTGGAATACTATGCTGCTATAAAAAGGAAGGAACGCCTACCATTTGCAACAGCATGGATGGACCTGGAGAGCATTATGCTAAGCTAAATAAGTCAGTCAGAGAAAGATAAATATCACGTGATCTCACTCATTTGTGGAATATAGTGAACAACATAAACTGATGAACAAAAACAGATCCAGAGACAGAGAAGCATGGATCAGACTGCAAACCTCAGAGGGAAGGCAGGGGAGGGTGGGCGGCAGGGGGAGAGATCAACCAAAGGACATGTAGGCATGCATATAAGCATAACCAATGGACACGGACACTAGGTGGGTGAGGGCACTAGCTGGTTTGGCTCGGTGCATAGAGCATCAGCTCTGAAGGATCCTGGATTCGATTCTGGTCAAGGTCACATGCCTGGGTTGCAGGTTCGATCCCCAGTAGGGGATGTGCAGGAGGCACTGATCAATGATTCTCTCTCATCATTGATGTTTCTATCTCTCTCTCTCCCTCTTTCTTCCTCTCTGAAATTAATAAAAATACATTTGATCTTAGCCAAAAGGCCGAGAAGCGATGAAATCAAGAAAAATATATTTCTTTTTTTAAAAAAGAAAAAAGAATGGTATGAGAAAAAGCTGACAGAAGAGAGCCAAGATAAATGTCACCAAAACAAAAGAAGAAAGCTAAGGAGTCCTTGATAAATAACAGGCAACTAAAAATAAGGTTTAATTAGATATGATAGCATCTGAACTGGTTGAGAAAAGCAATGTGGCAAAAAAGGTGCTCTGAGATTAACACCAGCTTTCCTAGTTTCACATAGTTCTCTGTATACAGTGGCGTTTTCTGTGGCAAGTTGATCCCTTGGGCATCTGTGGACACAGCTTTGCAGTGGGCATCATCTAAAGGCTGAAATGTCCCTTCTCCTCAGGTACACATAAAATGTATTGCAAAACATTTTAATGCTTCCAGAAGGGACATGGCAAAGTAGGCATGAAATTAGCAGGGACAAAAATTCCATGATAACCATGACTTCAGCCAGGTTTCCTGCTTGAGCAGGGTTTGGGGCAAGCATTTTGCAGTATACAGAGCTATACATTAGCTTCCCTGCCTATGCAAGGTGGGAAAACAGCCTTCAAGGCTGGCAGGGCTCATTGTTGGGGTCCTAAACCAGACAAAACTGTGCACCAAGCTCCCTGGACAGACAGGACCAATGGTCAGCTCTGTAGAATGTCAAAATCACTGGCTGGGCCTTTGGCTCAAGTGCTGCTGAACTACGTGAGCTACGTGGATGCTCTGGCCAGGCTTCCTGGTTGGATGAGTCAGGGAATACACTCAGCAATAGGTGGGACTATGAATTAGCTTCCTTGCCTGGGAAGACTGTGTTTGAGGCCCATAAGTGGTGTATTATATTAAGAATTTGCAGATTATGACCTGCTGAATGAAGAGGCACAATTCAAACACATGGGGTTGACAGGTATCTCATTCAGTATCCAAGCTCTCACTTTGGAAAGGTGAAAACCCCTAGGTTGTTTTGATTAAAGGCACAGTTTCAATGCACTCACATAAAGAAAGCAAATTACCAGACTTTTCACTGACAGATTCTGGAAATTGGAAGTAGGAGTGCAACGAGCCAGGGGTTGGGTAGTTTTCCATCCCAGATCATGAGTGAGCAGGAGATAGAGAATCTTTCCTCCAGGACAGTGAAGCATTTCCCCTTGTTTCCAGTGCTCATTGGAGGGGAAAAATGGCACATTTGAGAACTGTAATGCTATCACTTCACCTGAGTCAGCAATGCATTCTCTTGTCTCTTTCTGATTTTAGGAACAACAAGCCAATGATTTGTGGAAGAAATATTACAGAGTTCACCCATTTCATTCTTCTGGGATTGTCAGAGTTTCCCAGAATCATAGCAGGGCTGTATGTTGTATTCCTGTTGATGTACATTATGACTCTGACTTGGAGCCTGAGCCTCATCATCCTAATAAGAATCAACTCCCACCTCCAAACGCCCATATATTTCTTCCTTAGTAATCTGTCTTCATAGATATCTGTTATGTGACTTCCACAGCCCCCAAGATGCTGTGTAACTTCTTCCAGGAGCAGCAAATGATAATCTTTGTGGGCTGTGCGGTTCAGTACTTTGTTTTTTCAACCATGGAAGTGAGTGAGTCTTGTCTCATGACAGCCATGGCTTATGACTGATATGCTGCCATTTGTAACCCACTTCTCTATTCATCAATCATGTTGTCTACCTTCTGTGTTTGGATTGTGCTGCTTAATGATGCCAGCTGGGGTCCTATTTGGCTGGACTTTCTGTTTCTATATCCCAATTGTGTGCCATACTTCAGCTCTACTTCTGGGCCTGATGTTATCCACCACTTCTTCTGTGACGTATTTCAACTGGTAGTGCTGTCCTGCACTGACACTCGCTTTGTACAACTCATGGTGGCTATATTGACACTGATCTTTGGAATAATAAATGCCCTAGTTATCATGACACCCTATGTCTATATTGTCTTCTCCATCATGAAGATCGTTTTAGCTAAAGGCAGGTCCAAGGCTTTCACCACCTGTGCTTTTCACTTGATGGCAGTCACCCTTTTTTATACCTTGGGTATGTTTGTCTACTTGAGTTCCAGCTCTAGTGTTTCCTCCAGGTTCAACAGATTTGCATTGGTCTTCTGCACTGTGGTGATTCCCATACTGAATCCCTTGATTTACATACGAGGAACAAGGAAATTAAAGATTCCTCGAAGAGATTGCAAAAAAAGAGAGGGTGTTACTGAGGTCAACAATCTTGAGAGTTTTGACAGAGTTGTCTCATCAGAATCACCTTAATCCACAATAATATGCACATTAATGGAGTATAATAAAATTCATGCCACCTTTGAACAAAGAAGGCTTAATTTGGCACAGATAACATGCCCAAATGGCACCACAGCTGACTTGAGGCTATACAAACACAGTATTGTTAAGTCCTAGGGATTCATTACTTCCCCCCTACATGAGCAGTTACCTCACCATTTATTAATCTACCTGCAAATATATGTGAAACATCAAGGTTTAGATACTTGTTGCTTCTTTTTGACTCTGAGATTAATCTCTGTTCCATCTCAGGCCTCTGACCTTAAAGGAGACATACCCAGCAGAGGCCACCAGGGATGTAGAAACCTTGTCGTCCAAATATTCTGATGCAGCATAATCCAGACATGGTGGGACCAATATTTGTTCTGTTTCTGATCATAATGGAAATGAATAGAGTGAGGGGATATGTTTTTGTACAGAAACAAATCTATACAATTGGCCCCGTTGTGCCTCCTGGAAAAACCTGGCTGAGATAGTTAATATTTTTCTACAGCATCTTTCAGTGCTAATAATCCAATATATTTTTTGGTCACATCTTAGTCTCAACCAGCTATAGTCTAAGAAGGAGGAGGTGATCTGAATCATAAAGAGGAATGGAATGAAGTATGTGGTTCCTTCAGTTCCATTTACTTGAGTCCAATCATATAATTTCTTGCATCTAGTGTCCAGTTCCGATTTCTAATGCGGGAGGATATTCAAAATCCATGTCACAGTCAATAGCAATTTCTGATACTGTGGGACTCAAAATTCTTTTTTTCTCCCCCATTAAATCTTAAAATTTACGCTTGGTTTTATAGCCAGTGGGATTACACTGCCAAGTTATTTCTGACATTTTAATCATTTGTTCAAGTTTGATGTGAGGAGACTTGTGTGAGAACTCATTGTAACAACAGAGTTACTTAATATTCAATAATGGAAAGACTAAGAACAAATAAGGAAAACTGCCATACATTCTTTCCTATAGATTGTGTTCAATGGTTTATATCCTAGAGATTTGTGGTTGTATGGAGTGATATGATGGATGGAGTAGAATGGTTAGAGTTATTTTAATGCTGATATTTTTCAGAAAACCTCAATGGTTATGAGAGGAAATAGATAGTGGTATAGACAGGGTTCCTATCTCTGGCCAGTTATTGCTATTTGAGGAGGAAATAAAGGTTGTGGTCATAGTGGTCTGGTTAAAAAGAGGAACAAGATGTGTAACAAGATTTGACAGATTGTCCAGACTTGACAAACTGATATAAAGTAGGTATTATTATATTTACATATAATACTTGGAGATTCATTGGATTTTTAATCAATGTTTTGGGAGTTTCAATTTTAATGAGTCACATGAATTACTCTGTTTAATTAAGAATTGTAAGTAAAAAAGTAGTTGAAGCCTTTGCTAAATCTTCCATGAATTTCCACATGTAACAGGATTGAGAGAAGGGGGATTGTTGAACCTCTGGGAGAGAATATGTGGGTTTAACACATGCCAAGGATACTGTAATATGAATAAAGGATGTTTGCTTCACCACCTCATCCAGGTATAGGTGTGTTCTTTGACGCATTGCAAATGTGTGAAAATGTATGGGATACCTGTCCCCAAGGGGCCATGAGGGATTCGAACTTTGTTAGATATTAGTGTGGGATAGTTCCATAATATTTTACAGATGTACCTCTTGATGGGTTTAGATAAGCTCAGGGAGGTGAAAATAGGAAGTGCTGATGGTAATTAGAAATTAACATTCTGGGACTGCTGTGGATGGGTGAGGTCTTCTAGGAACTGTCTCCATGGGCTGCTGTTGAGAACAATTAGCTAGAGCTACTGATGATAAATGCCATTAAAGTATTATTTTAAAGAAAAAAATGGGGAAAATAAAACACAGTTATTCAGACTTTCCCCTGAAGAACATTTAGACCAATGGGTACCTTGTGAATAGGATAGTTTCCTTTATTTCTTTTTCAGATGGTTTGTTGTTAGTGTTTGGAAACACAACTGATTTCTCTATGTTGATTTTATATTTTGCAACTTTACCGAATTTACTTTCTAGTTCTAACAGCTTTGGTGAAGTTTTTAGGATATTTTATATATATAAAATCATCACATGCAAATACATAATTTTACTTCTTTTCCCCCCAATTTGGATGCCTCTTATTTCTTTATCTTGCCTAATTGCTCTAGTTCTATGTTGAATATGAGTGGTGAGAGTGGTTATCCTTATCTTGTTTCTGATTTTGGAGGAAACAGTCTATGTTTTTTTCCCATTGAGTATGATGTCAGCAGTGGGTTTGTCATATATTTATATTGCCTTTATTATGTTGAGATATGTTTCTTTTATACACAAGTTTTTGAGAGTTTTTATCATAGGAAGGTTGTATTTTGTCAAATGGTTTTTCTACTCTATTGAGATGATCATATGATTTTTATCTGTAATTTATTAATGAGTTGTCACATTTATTGATTTGTGTATGTTGAATAATTTAAAATATTTTTATTGATTTCAGAGAGGAAGGGAGAAAGAGAGAGAAATAAAAACATCAATGATGAGAGAGAATCATTGATTGGCTGCTACTTGCATGCCCCATACTGAGAATTAAGCCCACAACCTGGGCATGTGACCTGACTGGGAATCAAACCATGACTTCCTGGTTCATAGGTCAATGTTCAACCACTGAGCAACCCAGGCCAGGCTTTTGAACCCTTTTGCATCCCAGGGATAAATCCCCAGTTGATAATGGTGTGTAATACTTTTAATGCATTGTTGAATTTGATTTGCTATATTTTGCTGAGAATTTTTGCATCTATATTCATGAGGGATATTGAGCTATAGTTTTATTGCTTATAGTTTCCTTTCTTTCTTTGGTGTCGGTAATATTGATCTCATAAAATGTGTTTGGGACACTTTCACTTTCTAAAGATGTGTGTTTATTGCCGTTAACCTGTAAACATTGTATACTGGGTGTGTGGAAACAAAACTTATTTAGTCCACATGTTTCCAAGCCAAGAAGAACTATAAGACATTATTAAGAGACTGCTAGGAATCCCTCAAAGATTCAGTCCCAATTGGTGAAGATACTAATATGATACCAGTTTGGTAAAAATCCTATATAATAAAAGGGTAATATGCAAATCAACCAAATGGCAGAATGACTGCTTGCTATGATGCGGACTGACCACCTGGGGGCAGATGCTCAATGTGTTGGTCAGTATGTTCCCACAGGGGGAGCATCACTCAGCCAGAAGCCGGGCTCACAGCTGGTGAGTGCAGCAGCAGTGGTGGGAGCCTGTCCTGCCACCGCAGCAGCGCTAAGGATGTCTGACTGATGGCCTAAGCCAGTGGTCAGCAAACTCATTAGTCAACAGAGCCAAATATCAACAGTACAACGATTGAAATTTCTTTTGAGAGCCAAATTTTTTAAACTTAAACTTCTTCTAATGCCACTTCTTCAAAATAGACTCGCCCAGGCCGTGGTATTTTGTGGAAGAGCCACACTCCAGGGGCCAAAGAGCTGCATGTGGCTTGCGAGCCGCGGTGTGCTGACCACTGGCCTAAGACGTCAGTTGGACATTCTCTGAGGGCACCTGGACTGCGAGAGGGTGCAGGCCTGGCTGAGGGACACCCTGAGTGCAAGAATTTTGTGCATCGGTCCTCTAGTATGAACAGTAAAATGATACTATTAGTAATAACAAATTTATAACATGCATTAAGTGCTTCCAAGCACTGGGCAGATATTATTTTATCTAAGTTCACCACAACCCTTTTAGGTAGTTGTGCTATTATCACCTTCATTTTACTAAATAACCAAGGCACAGTGAGATTAAGTATAAAGGTCAAGGTCACAGAACTCATAACTAATTAAGTTAGAATTCAACCCAGATAGGTCTGTCCAGAGCCTGAGAACAAAGTCATCAAAACCACAATAAATGATTGTTCTAATAAAGACATTAAATTTTGGGTGACCATACAACCTGGTTTGCTTGGGACAATTCTGCTTATTGTCCTGATATGGTTGTTAATAACTCTCCTTTTCATGACCAAAAAGTTGTTGAGCTTGGATAATGAATGATATGATCACCCTGTGTTAAGAGTTCCTCCCAGATGCCATACTACTAAAAGTCTAGAAAGGAAAATTGGAACTTTTTTTTTAAAAATAAATCTTTATTGCTCAGATTATTACAGGTGTTCCTCATTTTTTCCCCCCATAGCTCCCCTCCACCTGATTCCCCACCCCACCCCATGCCCTTACCCCCCGCCACTGTCTTCATCCATAGGAGTAAGATTTTTGTCCAATCTCTTCCCGCACCACTCACATCTGCTTCCCCTCAGAATCATCAGTCCACTCCCTTTCTATGTCCCTGATTCTATTATATTCACCAGTCCATTCTGTTCTTCAGATTTTTTATTTACTTGATTTTTAGATTCACTTGTTGGTAGGTATGTATTTGATGTCATTTTGTTGTTCATAATTTTTATCTTTACCTTTTTCTTCTTCTTCCTCTTCTTAAAGAATACCCTTCAGCATTTCATGTAATCCTGGTTTGGTGGTGATGAATTCCTTTAGCTTTTTCTTGTCTGTGAAGCTCTTTATCTGACCTTCAACTCTGAATGATAGCTTTGCTGGGTAGAGTATCTTGGTTGTAGGTTCTTGCTGTTCATCACTTTGAATATTTCTTGCCACTCCCTTCTGGCCCGCATAGTTTCTGTTGAGAAATCAGCTGACAGTCGTATGGGTGCTCCCTTGTAGGTAATTAACTGTTTTTCTCTTGCTGCTTTTAATATTCTCTCTTTGTCTTTTGCCCTTGGCATTTTAATTATGATGTGTCTTGGTGTGGTCCTCTTCGGCTTCTTCTTGTATGGGGTTCTGTGTGCTTCCTGAACTTGTAAGTCTATTTCTTTCACCAGGTAGGGAAAGTTTTCTGTCATTATTTCTTCTAATAGGTTTTCAATATTTTGCTTTCTCCCTTCTTCTGGCACCCCAAAAATTCGGATGTTGGTTCGCTTAAAGTTGTCCCAGAGGCTCCTTACACTATCTTCATATTTTTGGATTCTTTTTTTCTTTTTGTTTTTCTGGTTGGATGTTTTTTGTTTCCACATATTTCAGATCTTTGGTTTGATTCTTGGGGTACGTTGATCTACAGTTGAGTTTCTGTATATTCTTTATTTCAGACAGTGTATGCTTCATTTCTGACTAATCCTTTTCCATTTTTTTGGCATTCTCATTAAGGTCCTTGAAGGTATCACTAAGCTCCTCAGAAGTGTCATCAAGTTTCTCGGCTGTTTTTAGAAGATTCTTGAGTAACTTTATAAATGTGGTTCTAAACTCTATGTCATCCAGTAGTTTGCTTTTCTCCGTTTCTTTCATTTGTGACATGTTTCTTTGTCTCCACATTTTGGCTGCTTCCCTGTGTTGATGGAGTAGCTTTGTGTGGTAGGTGATCTATAGGGGGCAGTAACTCAGCCTCCTCAATCACTTGAGGTGGATGCTCTTGGTACACCCCTCTGTGGGCTGAGTGCAAAGTCTTGGTGTAGTTAAGCCTTAATTGCTGTTGGTACACTGGGAGGAATTGACCTCCAGGCCAATTAGCTGTGAGCACTCGCTGTGTCTATAATGGAAGAACTGCTGCGCTGAAGACACGCTTATGGGGCAGGACTTGTTTCAGTGGGGCTTTGGTGCTCGCTGAGTCTGTCTCTTGAATGTGTCACTTATGGATGTGAGGAGTTGAAATCTGGTTTCTCACACTGACCACTAGGTATACTGGCTTCTGGATCTCCAATGGGGTGCAGGTCAGCTATTGTCTGAGTCCACCCAGCAGGAGCTACAGCGAGAGCTACAGTTTTCTCCTCTTTGCTTGTGGTTTGGAGGTTTTGGAGCTGTCTGACCCGGGCTGCAAGTTTGCTAGGTTAAGCTGCGATAGGGCAGGGCTTTCTTATGCTAAAGCCGCTGCTTGGAGCTTGGGTGGGTTTGTAGGTTGTGCAGGGCGGGGTCTCAGGGTGTCCCTAGGCTAGGGCGTGGCAAACAGCAATGGCTGCTAGTTAGCCGGCTCTGCGTCCCCGACGGCATCCGCGAGTCCCGTGCCTCAGTGCAGTAAACAATTATTCCTGTGAGCAGCTCTGCAAGCAAGCCACCCTCACTGGCAGACAGTCCAGCTTCTCCCCGTAGGAGTTTGGGTCCCCTGCGTCTCCCCAGAAACTGTATTTCAGAGTAATCGGGGGCTTGTCTCCCTTTGGGTTGAAAAAAGCAACGCCCGCCACCAGCCTGGATCACGCGCCTCCGTACCTCAGCTTTTCAGTGCTCGTGCATGTCTCAATGCTCTTTTCTCTTTTCTTCTAGTTGTAGAACTTCCACTCAGCCAGCTTTCCCGTGGTTCTGGGTGATAGACGTTTTGTCTTTTAGTTGTATTTTTGAAATTGTTGTGCGAGGCAGCAGTTTAGGTGTTTACCTACGCCGCCATCTTGGATTCTCCCTCAGGAAAATTGGAACTTGCTTCAATTAGGTCATGAGGTCACATGAAAGTGTAGAGAAATTGAATCAACTGGGAGCATTTCTCATTTTCTCCATCCATCACTCTAGAGAGTAATTAACTGAAAATGGTGCTTTCTGTTAATTGCCTCTTCTCTTTCCACACTGGACCCCAAGGAGACATTTAAGAGAATCCTTATTTGGAAGTACCTCACTCGCAGCAATGGCCAGTAGGAACCATGGCCAAAAGCCCAGAGCCTAGGTGAAGTAAATGTCTTCATCCTCAATGCTCATATGATGTCTATAGCCTCTCATTCCTGGAAGAACTCTATGCACATTTAGATATCTAGAGTGCAGTCAACATTCAGGTCTAGCAGAAGGCAGCTGTGGGGGCAGCACCTCCCAGATTTCTACAAGACACCTGTTGAAATATCTATAAGAATACCTGGGTGAGTAAAATAGAAATAACTTTATTTCTTCAATTTGGCTTATCTTTCACTTTTGCAATCCTGTTCTTCTATGTCCTCAACCTAGAGAGCTCATGTATTCAGGTTTGATGACCATTTTAACTTTTCATTTTCTCACAGTAGCCATGCTCCCTATCCTTTATCCAATGGGATTATTTGAATTTTAACAAAAACCCAGGTATTTGAACCAAAAGAAAGCCATCTAACGGGATTTCAGGCATTAGTAGGTAGGTGGAGTGAGGATTGGAGGGCATGGAGATTTGCTGATAGGTCACCAATTGGTCCAAAGAGCCCGACATTTTAACCACCAAATGATCTATTTTTCCCCCTATAAATGATTTTTATTTAGCAAAATACCTTTGTGATATAATCATTATTATTCATTATTAATATAGTAATTCTCATTTTGATAGCTTACTATGTGACCAGCACTCTATTATATACTTTACATACCATCCTAAAATAGGTTTTCACAAAAACCTTATGAAGTGATGAACATTCTTCCCTTACAGATGAAGAAATGGGACATATAGAGAAAATTTTTTGTATGATTAGAATTATTGTTTTCTTTTAATTCTTAGTACCGTTTGGCCTCAAGTTTTCTTCAAGGGAAGACTTTTACTACTGATTCAATTTTTTTAGTGTTTATAGAATATTCAAATTTTCTATTCTTACTTGAGTTAGTTTTGGCAAGTTATATTTTTTACACTTTATTTAAGTTTTAAAATTTATTGATATAATATTGCTTAGAATATTCTCTTATTACCTTTATAATATCTCCAGGATCTAGCACTATATCCCCATTTTCATTGTTTTAAATTTTTTGTTTTGGCTTGGTGTCATCAGATCTATCAAAAATCAACTTTGATTTTCTTGTATTATTTTGAAATTATACTTAATTTTAAAATTTTTTTGTTCTTCCCTCTCTAAGTAATATGATCAAATTATTTGTTTTCTTTAATCTTCTATATGCACTTAAGACAATTGTATCTCTCTACATACATTTTTGCTTTTTATTTATTTTTAGTTTAATTTTATTTTTTAAAATTTCTTTATTGATTAAGGCGTTACATATGTGTCCTTCTTCCCCCATTACTACATACATTTTTAGTTAAATCTCCAAGATTTGTTAAGTGTTCTCACCAAAAAAAGAAATAATAATTATATGATATGATAGAGGTGTTAGTTAAAGCTATGATGGTAATCATACTGTAATATATAAATGTATCAAGTCAATACACTGTACATTTTAAACTTATATAATGTGTATATGTCAATTAAAAATCCACAAGATCTGATAAATAGTATGTCTCAATATATTTAAGTTACAAAAGTTTTATAATTTCTATTATAATTTATGACTTAACTTCTTAATAGTTTATAAATATATAATTGGTTTTCAATTATAATGTTTCTTAGTTATAAATTTGTTATTGATTTGTAACAATAAATCAACAATAGTCTGATAATGTTATCTCTAAGACCAACCCTTTAATATTTAAACTTTAAGTTTTTCACAAACCAAAAGACTGCTTCAAAATTGTATTAGAAAGCTATTTCTAGGAGAAGGGAGAAGGGGGGGAATGGGAGATATCTGTAATACTATCAACAATAAAAATATATTTTAAGAAAGAAAGCTATTCCTTACTGACATCACTTCATGTAACACTATATGGATGGCAGGCACTGTATATAATGGCACTAACTTAACCTCAAAGAGCCCTCTGAGATATTGCTATTGTCATCCCTATTTTACGGATAAAGTAACAGGCAGAAAGATCATAGACAATCTTTTCAGAGTGAAAAAGCTCACCGATAGCAGAGCCACAATCCAAAATCAGCCGTATGACATCTAAGGCCATGCTCTTAGTCACTAAGCTTTCCATAGGAGTTATAACCCCATTACTAATATCCTAAAATTTCCTAAGCACTTTTTAAAATGGGTTTTTAAAATGTCAATATACTTTCTTTTGTGTTTAAAGAGCATGATGGGTTAATAATGAAAAGTGTAATTATCCTCTTTTATATGTGGAAAAATTGACTCGTAAAACCATTATAGCTATTTAGAGGCAAAGTTAACCAGGATTATGTCACTAAAATGGCTTAATATTTCTCTTGACTCTATGTTCAGTGTGGATAGAAGGTAGTTTATTTGAATAGAAATTGAGTTAACAACTGACTTAGAGATTTATTCTCTTCTCTGCCTACAGATTCTAGGATCACCAATGCAATGACTGGGAGAAAGAACAGTACAATGATTACGAAGTTCATTCTCTTGGGATTCTCTGAATTTCCAAAGCTCACCATTGTCCTCTTTTCAATATTCCTAGGGATTTACCTGATGACAGTGTCCTGGAATGTGGGCCTCATCACTCTCATCAGGACTGACTCCAATCTGCACACACCTATGTACTTTTTCCTCAGTTACCTGTCCTTGTTGGACATCTGCTATGTTTCTACTACTGTCCCCAGAATGCTTTCAGACTTCTTCAAGAAGCACAAATTCATCTCCTTTATGGGGTGCACCATGCAATACTTCTTCTTCTCTGGCCTGGGTCTGACTGAATGCTGTCTCCTGACAGCCATGGCTTATGACAGGTATGCTGCCATTTGTAATCCTCTGCTTTACACAGCCATCATGTCCCCCAACCTCTGTGTGCAGATGGTGGCAGCATCTTGTGTAACTGGATTCTTTGGCTCATTTATCCAACTGTGTGCCTTACTTCAGCTACATTTCTGTGGGCCAAACATCATCAACCATTTCTTTTGTGACTTGCCCCAACTGCTAATCCTATCCTGCTCTGATACATTTTTTTTTCAAGTCATGATGTCTGTGATCACAATGATCTTTGGGGTCTCATCTGCCTTCATTATTATGATATCCTATGGTTATATCATTGCCACCATTCTGAAGATCACTTCAGCTGAAGGCAGGGCCAAAGCCTTCAACACCTGTGCTTCTCACCTGACTGCAGTGACCCTCTTCTTTGGCTCAGGTATCTTTGTTTATCTGTATCCTAATTCTGACGATTCTCTGAGCCAAAACAAGTTGGCATCAGTTTTATACACTGTTGTAATCCCTATGCTAAATCCATTGATCTACAGCCTGAGGAACAAGGAAATCAAAGATGCCCTAAACAGATGGAAAAAGAGAATCTTCTCCCGGTGTTACTAGTGATGAAATTTATTTCAGGTGTACGGTGCAGGAAAATGTCAACTAAGACATTGACCTACAACTCTTCTAATTGTTGGCTGAATTACAGTTTCCTCACTCTTCTAATGGAAACCCACAACTGGCAAAGAGACAGGAAAATGCACGAGAAGTATCTGGAAGCTCAATATGTCATCCTTCATCAGTTATGACCTAATACATCAATAGGCCAAGCAACCCACAAGTATTTTTGCAGTTAGTAGAGGTGGTTAAAAGCTCCTAATCAGCACTGATTGCTGATTGTTTGCACTGTTTATCACTATACATCTCAATTATTTTATATTCTAAATGTGGAAGATAATGCTATATATACCTGTATCCCATTTTGCATAAGTGCCCTAATATTTTATTTCAGTAAATGAAAGTAGATGTCTAAAAGTGAAGATAAAAGTGAAGTTTGGAAAGGTTCCTGAGTTTCTTAAACTGAGACACATGCAGGGGAGTGGATCGATGGATAGCTATGCCTATGAAAGAGCAGCTTCAAGAAGGTTAACTTAAGTGAAAGAGGCAGGCACAAAGGACCACATATTGTATGATTCCATTTTAGTTAAATCTTCAAATAGGCAGATCTATAGAGACAGAAGTAGATTAGTGGTTACCTAGGGATGAAGGGATGGAGAGGAATGGGAGTGACTGCTAATGGGTATGGAACTTCTTTTGATGAAACTATTCCAAAATTAGGTTGTGGAAATGATTGCAAAATTCTGAATATGCTAAGAGTTACTGGATCACATGCTCTGAAAGGGTGAATTTTATAATATGTGACGTATACCTCAATAAAGCTGTTTAAGAAAAAAAGGAAAGAGGCTGGGCAGGTTTATAGGACCAAGGGTGACATTCATGGCAAGGCACCATGTCTATTGTGGGTGTTCCTTAGTGATTTGATAATGAAAGAGAAAAATGAAGTGAGCCATGGAGTTTAAAGTTCCTTAGAAAATAAAAAATCAAGTAAAACACTAACCCATCTCTGTTCCCGAGTGAAGTAATTATATACAAAACAAACTTCCCTTCCCCATACCAACAACAAACGATACACTTAAACTAACAAACCTAGTCAACTTGTGTCCTTGTTTGACTCCAAAGCCCTGCACAGTCTCAGACCTCAGGTTCTGCTAGAACTGACCAACATTATCAGGATTCTTGCAATTCCCTCACCTGTTGTGCTGGGGCATGGTCCAGATAGATCATTCATCAACAGGACACTTAATCAACAAGTAGATGTTTTTGGGACAGGACTGAGCCAAATGCAGAATTCAGGGGAGGAGAGGAGAGCAGCCCCTTTTGGTCAGAAGTAGAAATGAGAGATTCACCATACATTTCTTCTTAATAGCCATTTCTCTTTATGCATTTGCAGTATGACTTGACTTGTATTGATTAGAGTTATGTATGGATTGCCAGAACTATATTACATGGCTATGAAGATGATCAAATTAACCAATTAATATGAAGTGGCAAGTAAAATGGAACAACATTTTTTAAAAATAATACATTTGTGTGTTTTTAAAAAATATATTTTTATTGATTTCAGAGAAAAAGGAAGAGGGAGAGAGAGACAGAAGCATTCATGATGAGAGAGAATCATGGATCTGGATCGGCTGCCTCCTTCAAGTCCCCCACTGGGGATGGAGCCCACAACCCGGGCACGTGCCCTTGACCGGAATTGAACCTGGGACCTTTCAGTTCACAGGCCAATGCTCTATCCACTGAGCCAAACCGGCTAGGGCTGGAACAATGTTTTATATATGTACTAGAGGCCCGGTGCACGAAATTTGTGCATGGGGGGAGGTGTGTCCCTCAGCCCAGCCTGCATCCTCTCCAATCTGTGATCCCAGTAGGATCGGGCCTAAATGGGCAGTCGGACATCCTTCTCACAATCCAGGACTGCTGGCTCCCAACCGCTTGCTTGCCTGCCTGCCTGATTGCCCCTAACTGCTTCTGCCTGCCAGCCTGACCACCCCTAATCACTCCCCTGACAGCCTGATTGATGCCTAACTGCTCCCCTGCCAACCTGTTTGCCCCTAACTGCCCTCCCCTGCAGGCCTGGTTCCCCCCAACTGCTCTCCCTTGCAGGCCTGGGTCCCCCTCAACTGCCCTTCCCTGCAGGCCCGGCCACCCCCAACTTCCCTCCTCTGTCATCCTGGTCACCCATAACTGTCCTCCCCTGCAGGCTTGATTGCCCCCAACTGCCCTCCCTTGCAGGCCTGGTCCCTCCTAACTGCCCTCCCCTGCTGGCCATCTTGTGGTGGCCATCTTGTGTCCACATGGTGACAGCCATCTTGTGTGTTGGAGTGATGGTCAATTTGCATATTACTCTTTTATTAGATAGGATTATTAGATAGGATAGGGGCCTGGTACATGGGTGGGGGCCAGCTGGTTTGCCCTGAAGGGTGTCTTGTATCAGGGTGGGGGTTCCCTTGGAGCATGGGGCAGCCTGGGCGAGGGGCCTGTGGTGGTTTGCAGGCCAGCCATACCCCCCAGCCACCCAAGCAGAGGCCCTGGTATCTGGGATTTATTTATCTTCTATAATTGAAACTTTGTAGCCTTGAGCAGAGCCAAGTCTCCTGCTGGCTCTGTGGCCACAGCCATTTTTGTTGGGATTTATTTATCTTCTATAATTGAAACTTTGTAGCCTTTTTTTCCCAAATAAACAAACTTTATTCTCAATTTTGCCTATTGCCTTCTAGTTCCTACATATTCTTTATAGCTATTACTCTGGTGTCCACATAAATTTGCAACATGATTTACAATTATTTTGCAAAGTGTTCAATTGGCAAAGGCTGTATAAACTTTGTAGCCTTGAGTGGAGGCCTGGGCCTGCCAGGGTATGCAGTAAAGCTTGGCTTCCTCCATTGCTGGGGGCAACTCAAGCCTCCTGCTCTCTACAGCTCCATGGCCACAGCCATTTTTGTTGGGATTTATTTATCTTCTATAATTAAAACTTGGTAGCCTTGAGTGGAGGCCTGGGCCTGCCAGGGTGTGCGGAAAGCTTGGCTTCCTCCATTGCCAGGGAAACCCAAGCCTCCTACTTGCTCAGTGGCTGCAGCCATCTTGGTTGGTTTAATTTGCAAACTGGCTCCCAATTGGCTGGTTAATTTGCATATTACTCTTTTATTAGATAGTATATTATTTATTTACTTTAATATATTTTTTTATTGATTTCAGAGAGGAAGGGAGAGGGAGAAAGAGATAGAAACATCAATGATAGGAGAGAATCATTGATTTGCCGTCTCCTGAATGCCCTGCACTGGGGATTGAGCCTGCAACCTGGGCATGTACCCTGATTAGGAATTGAACCCTGACCCCTGGTTCATAGGTCGATGCTCAACTACTGAGCCACACTGGCTGGGCTATATGTATATTTTTAAATGATGAGACACCAAAATGTGAAATTCTGATAGACTTTTATTAACCAGTAGAGGGAGAGCCATCGCAAGCCTGTAGTAACTGAGAAGTTAATACAGCCAAAGTGGGCAGTAGATGGATCTGGCTAGTGATGGTGATGATACTGACTTCAGTGTGTGTAACTCTTTTCAGTTTATAGCCACAAATATTGGGTCATGACAGCTTGGCTATAAGCCCCTCATCTGATAGATGAGGGAGCAGGGCCTCAGCCCACATTTGCTGAAGGGACCTAGCAAACAGGCAGCAGATGAGGGATAAGGCAAACAAATGTACCATTCAAGAAGAGGCAATGTTAACATCTCTCCCACAGTGGTCCATGCAGGATACTCCTTTTCCCTAAATCAATGCCACTTCAGCTAGGACTATCGCTTCAAATATTTGTGCACCCATATCTGAGAGAGGCTGAATACACCCAGCTTTACTTTGTGCCCAGGGGATAGGAATTCTTCTCTTTAATAGATCTCTTCAAGTGGAGGGTTCACAACTTCTTTGTCAGTCCCTTTTATCTTTAGATAAAGGTAAGAAAATCCTCGCAATAAGAAAATTCGTCTTTGAACTAAGCAACAAGTTCTTTCCAAATAACTTTAACTTATTACTTCTCATCTGCAAAAGGGACATTACAGTCTCCTCCCTCCATACTTCATAAAATGCAAAAAAGGGTGACATTTTGCTTGAAGAGGTGTGTGGGGCTAAAGGATTCCAATATCCCTCTTTACCCTGTTCAGGAGGAAGACAGTAAGCAGAGAACCCAGTTATGTGTGTTCAGACTTCCAACCTACAGAACTGAGTAATACACTGTATGTCTATTGCTTTATGTTGCTAAATTTGAGCTAATTTGTTATGTACCACAGGAAGCTAATACTTTCATTGCACTTTTTAATTTGCTTCTCTATAAAAATACCCACTTCTGAACTTTTGCAATTGCTATCCGATTAAGCTATTCTTATTTTTTTAAGTTTCTTTGTAGAAGAGTTGTCCTATTTGATTCAGAAAACGGTCACTGAGCTTCGATTTGATGCTAGGCACTGGGATACAAAGGCGAATAAGAAATTAAAACTTTTTCAAAGACTTCAAAGAGAAATAGTACAATTAGACACACAACTGTTATCTGAGTCAGAAAGCGATGGAAGCCATGAGGGCATAACAAATACAAGCTATGAGAGTTCAGAAGAGGGAGAAATCATATACAGATGAGGGTGTCAAGAAAGGTTATCTTGAGGTGGCTGTGAGAACTACCACAGGGAATCAACATGAGGCTCAAGAAGTAAATGCCTTTGTGGGGTGGGAGACCACATTTAAATAGCAGATCTCATCATCAATCTAAGTCTGGTAATTATACTGGAAAAAGAAGAGAATAGTGAGGGTTGGAGCCAGGGTGATGGACTCATGAACTTGGGAGGCCCTGAGGATCAAGAAATCACCAAGAATAGATGTGGTGAACCTCACAGTAAAAACAACAACAACAACAAAACCCCACCAAAAAACAAGAAGTCTTGATAAAGGTACATTTTAGAATTTGAGATTTTAAAATCAAGCATTTTCCAATTATGGTGAGGTCTGGGATGGGGCTGCCAAATCATCTACTGGGATGGCACAGAGTACGAAGTCAGTGGAGGTATAGAGGTCAAGACCGTGTGTAGCTAGGGAATTTGGAGGGGCATTCACCTTGAAACCATCTGACTTATCTTTCTGGTTGCCTTTAAACATACAGGGCTAAATAATGTTTACTTGAGAAGCATAGAGAAGAATAATAGAAATAATCACAATGAGGTGAGGTTCATCCAGAAAGATTTCAAGAGCTCAAAATCTGGTCTTGAAGAGAGACAGTACCACTCCTGGCCTGTGTGGTTTCTCTTAAGCTGATTACCCAAACCCATTGGTGACCAACTTGAAAAGAGTGATGTCTTGAGACCTTAATAAAAGACATATGAGTAGTTCACAGAGGAAACCTGTTGGCTCCCCTCATCTTTCTATGTACCACATATGGTATGAAAGAGAATTTCAAGACTAATCAAATTTTTTCAAGATGAATTAATGATTCAGTAAAATAAACATATATTGGATAACCCATAGCTATCTTCTCCTTTCTTCCTCTCTTCCCTCCCCACACTATCAACATCCACTTAAAAGGATGTGTCCACTATACATCTGGCTTTTTATGGCCTCTCATAGACAAGACCTTTTCTACCATCTGGGAACCAGCTGGATAGCCTTTGCCAGCGAATATTTATCAACTTAACTTCCTGCCTCCAACCACAGCTGCCTCTTCTTGAAATTGAGTCCTGCTGACAAAATGCTACTTTTAAAATCAAGCAAATTCAGGGCAGTTGCACATTTTCCAAGTCACATCAGTTCTTGATCCTTTTCAGGTCTATTTTAAGGCACAACTCAGTGTTGCACAGGAGTTAATTAGGTGTGTGATTCCCAGTGGCTCCAGGCTTGTCAGTGTTCTTGGACTCAGAAAGGCTTCTGTGGGAGAGGCTTGGAGAGGGCTCTCTCAGCAGGACAGCAATGAGGCTTTCTCGAAGAGGTTCTAAATAGGACTGAAGGATCAGAATCTCTTTAAATAATAAATGGCAAAAAAGAATAAACAATAGACACTGTGTGGAGGGCCACATCTGCTCAACACATGTGGTAGGGCAACTATTTTCTAGTTTTTATCATGCTGGTTTATAAATATACCTGGCAAATGAAATTCGTGCGCAGGTATGGTCCCTAGGTCTGGCCTGTGATCAGGGCCATCTTCTCCAGCTGCCTGCAGCCGGGCCACCCCCCCCTACTCACCTCCCCAGTTGGCCATCGGGTGATCAGTGCCTGACTACTGGGGGAAGGGACTGAGAGGAGAGGTCGGTCATCTGTTCCCACCCACTCACCAACCCCGCCCCTGCTGCGGGTGGCTATCAGGCAATAGGAGCCTGCTGGCTGGGGAAAGGAACCAAGAGGTGATCAGTGCGCCTATAGTGACTGGTCCAGTAGTTGTTCTGGTCGTTCTGCCGTTAGGGTTAATTTGCATATTACCCTTTTATTATATAGGATTCTAAGATTGAGAATGAATTTCAGAGAACACCTTCATTTATCCTGGGTCAAGGAAAATAAATAAATTTCTATATCATTTTCAATGAGCTAAAAACAGCTGTTTGCAAATACCAGCTTTAAGCAAAAGTATGAAGTCCTATAACGACCTTTGTGCCACTCCCTCTGGTTTTAAATCCCTCTCTTCCTGATTCTGGGTTCTTTGCCTTTCCCACTACCACTTCCCTCTGTGTACTCATGCAGCCTTCCTTGGTACCTGGTGACTGGAGGCACAGGCTTACACTCTGGCTCTGCCAATGACTGATTGTGATCTGGTGAGCAGGCATGACTGAGAACCTCTGTTTCAGAGCACCCTCTCCATGGCCTTCAGTCTCCAAACCTGCTTCAGTTTCCCAGTCTTGAGAATTCTTTCCCCTGACATTGCCAGATGCTGTACCTATGTTTCCATTTCCTTCTCTTCTTTCACTGCTAAACTGGCATCACGCTTTCTTCAGTCCCCCCTGAGCACCACTCCACATACTCCATCTGGGATCAACAGGCTATTGAAACTGTGCTGGGAAGATTACACTTTCCTTCCTTCTTGCCACATCTAATGGTCTTTTTATTCATGTGTTTTTTCCCCCCCCTCTTTGATTTCCATGTCATGTTCACCAAGCATCACTGGTAGTGAGGGCTTTGAGGATTAGGATAGGAGCTTGCATGTCATCAGGTTATGAATGAACAATAACAAACTAACAAGTATTCTCAAGCCAGGAACAACAAGAATGGGTCTGTGCTTTAGGGAGGTCCCTCTGCACGTTAAGAAGGAGAGGTTGAACTGGAGAGAGTCTGAAGGCAAAAAGACCAATTAGAAGATTTTGGAAGATCATGAAAAATGGGGTTAAAACTGCCTGACAAAAAGAAGTTGGGGTGGAGATGTCAAGAGGCCTCATTGATTCTATGATGATATTTATGTTCTGTAAATATGAAAGAAAAAGAGAGCCCTTTCTGAAATTTTGCCCTGGGGAGAAGGGAGGAGAGGGAAGGAGAGGGGCAGGAATTAAAAACACATCACAATCTCGCCAGGCCAGTGGGCTCAGTGTTTGAGCATTGACTTATGAACCAGGAGGTCAAGGTTTGATTCTTGATCAGGGCACATACCTGGGATGTAGGCACAATCCCCAGTAGGGGGCGTATAGGAGGCAGCTGATCAATGATTCTCATCATTGATGTTTCTTTTTTTTTTAAATTAATTTCTTTATTGATTAAGGTATCACATATTTGTCCTCATCCCCCCATTCCCATCCCAAACCCCTCCCCATGGATGCCCCCACTCCCCTGTTGTCCGTGACCACTGGTTAGGCTTATATGCATGCATACAAGTCCTTTGGTTGATCTCTCCCCCTTACCCCCACCCTCCCCTACCTTCCCTCTGAGGTTTGACAGTCTGATCGATGCTTCCCTGTCTCTGGGTCTGTTTTTGTTCATCAGTTTATGTTGTTCATTATTTCCCCTAGATGAGTGAGATCATGTGATACTAGAAATACACTTATAAGAACTGAAAATACAAAACAACAAGAAAGCCCACTGCATGGGAAAACATATTTGCCAATGACATCACCGGTAAGGGCTTAATCTCCAACATTTACAGAGAACTCATACAACTTAACAAAAGGAAGATAAACAATCCAATAAAAAAATGGGTAACAAACTTAAAAAGACACTTTTCTAAGGAGGACAGAAGGAAGGCTAAGAGACATATGAAAACATGTTCAAAGTCACTAATTATCTGAGAGATGAAAATCAAAACAACAATGTGGTATCATCTCACACCCGTGAGAATGGCTATCATCAACAAATCAACAAACAAGTGTTGGCGAGGATGCGGAGAAAAAGGAACTCTTTTGCACTGCTGGTGGGAATGCAGACTGGTGCAGTCACTGTGGAGAACAGTATGGAGTTTCCTCAAAAAACTAAAAATGGAACTCCCATTTGACCCAGTGATCCCACTTCTAGGAATATATCCCAAAAAACTAGAAACACCAATCAGAAAGGATATATGCACCCCTATGCTCATAGCACAATTCACCATAGCTAAGATTTGGAAACAGCCTAAGTGCCCATCAGCAGATGTGTGGATTAAAAAACTGTGGTACATCTACACAATAGAATACTATGCTGTGGTAAAAAAGGAGTTCTTACCATTTGCAACAGCATGGATGGAGATGGAGAGCATTATGCTAAGTGAAATAAGCCAGGCAGAGAAAGACAAATACCACATGATCTCACTCATTTATGGAATATAATGAACAACATAAACTGATGAACAGGGACAGATCCAGAGGCAGAGAAGCATCGATCAGACTGCCACACCTCAGAGGGAAGGTAGGGGAGGGTGGGCGAAAGGAAGAGAGACTTGAGGACTTGTATGCATGAATACAAGCCTAACCAATGGACATGAACACCAGGGAGGTGAGGGCATGAGTGGGGGAGGGAGTGGGGGGTTAATGGAAGGATGAGGACACATATGTAATACCTTAATCAATAAAGAAATTAAAAAATAAAGAACCAAACATGAGACAAGCAAATAATGGTTATGCTGAGAGGCAAATGAATCAGTCTGTAGTGAGTTTCTTTCTGGGCCAACAGTTCTTTTGAGTCCCAATTTCAATGTCAAACAGTTCCTTATGTGTACATGTCAGCAATGATATTTCAGTTCTGGATGGTGGACAAATGGTGGTAATGCAGGTCCGACCCTCTCTGGTTTGGTCCTAGGCAACCTGCAGTGATGCACAGCTGCTGACTGCTAGTATGGCAAGGTGTCGTCAGCGTCTTCCATCTCTGGACTGTTTCTCTTCTGCCTTCATGGCTGGAGCAGTCCTGTCAATTCCTTTCTGTTGCAGGAATCCACATGGTCTTGGAGTTGTTTTCTGAAAATATACAAACATATTCTCGACTAAAAGTTAATAAAGGAATCTTTTCTATAAATTTGACTTGGTATCCTTTTTCATTTTTTGCCCAAATGATTTTCCTTTGGCTTGTTTTGACACCATGTGTGTTTTTCATGGGTGTCTTGCTGTTAGCATTACAAATGAAAGTTAATTTTCTAAAGTAAAAATTTTCTAGATGTAATTTACTTACAGGATATTTTTCCTTACATGATATTCTTCTACTATCCCCCCTTTTTTGATTTAAATATTAGGAGGTTTTTGGAAATTTTATAATGTAGTCTTGATAGCTTTTAAATTTTAATTTTTTGCACTAAAATATGACTGCTTTAGGTTCATTACATGTCACGCAATTTTACCATGAGATGAACTACCAATAAAAATTTTAGTTAACACTTTAGGAACAACTTTTTGTCCAGTACCATTAACTTTTCTAGAATATTCGCTTATTTCACTTAGCCAATTTAAATTAGTCTGAGAACTTGACTACTATTTTACTGTCAAATTTAATACTCTAACAACAATCTTATTTTACCCTGTAAATATGAGTGGAAAGGATTACTTGCCTTCTTGAGTAGGCCCTGAGCATTCCTGGTGCTAGGTTGGATTTAGATATCAAAAACTCATTTCCCCACACCAGGGGTACAAGACAACTCAACTCAAACAAGTCTTGTTGCAGTGAGAGGGCAGCTGCTGTCAGCCAAGTCTCTGTTACCTGGGTCCTGATTTGAGTTGGGCATGGGAAGCGAAGCAGCCATGGGAACAGGAGACCTCCCTCAGAAGGGGTGAGGATTCAGACCCCTGCAAAGTTGGGGGTGTGAGGGCCTGTGCCCCACCTCTGTTGACTCCCAAGTTCTATCCTGATGGCCCCTCTGCAACTATGCCTATCTTAGGTTGTTCCTTCTCTGAGGAATCTTACCCGTCTTTGGCTAACCAGCCATCCTCCAGGGCCAAGCAGGGTGATGTGAGGTTCAGTTCTGTCTCCTTGGTAGCCTATGCCCCCGTGGCCTCCACACCCAGCACCTGCCTTGGGATCCCCTCACCTGCTGGCAGGGCCCCAGCACTAATGACATAACTTGGGCGAGAGACAGATCCATGGTACCAGCCACCACGAGGCTTCAAGCTCAGCATGAATAGAAAGAACCGGCAACAGCTGTGGGCAATTGGACTGTGAGAAGAGGGTCCCCCTTAGCCAAAAGGGAAAGAGGGGCCAATCTAGAATGCTCAGGTGCCTTCCCAGGGGGCCCTCTACACAGTGTAAGGGATTAAATCCTTTCATGTCCTTTTTAAATTGCTGCCAGACATTCAAAGAATTCGTTTGTAAGTTTGTTTGAGATAATTGTACATTATGCTGTTGTAATTCTGAAATATCAAGAGATGTGTTACCTTTGTCTCCAAGCACCAAAAAGATGATTTTTTATTGATTCCCAAGGGTGTGAGGTACTATTATAGGTAATAGGGGTAATACAAATCTGGGAAAAATAACATTGTAGAATAATATCATGTAAGGATATTCTTTGCTCTAGGCCATGGCAGTTCCATTTCAAACTGGTTGTCAATTTCTTTTTGTATAGACAAGGTCTTAGTTACATTTTCTGCACCTCTCCCAGGAGTAAGTAGTGATAGTCCCTTCCTTTGGTGTCCACGCAATCCAGAAACCTGTCTTTAATTTTACACACAAAGGAGCAGTGGTTTGATTTTATGTCATACAAAAGGGAAGCTGGGTGGCGACCCCTGTGTAATTATACTTCCTTGCCCCACCCATGGTCCTCCTGGATGACCAAGGTGTTTGGTATTATTGGTGACTACATTAGGAGGGGGATCAGCCCATGTAAGGGCTCTTACCCATGAAGGGTCAGGAACATAAGTCCAAAATACTTCCCCATCTTCTCCAGGTAATATTACCATACAGCTGATGACTGCTAGCATGGCAAGAAAGATGTTCTCAGGCTTTCTTGGGGTTCTGGTTACCTCACAAATTTCTTTTCTATTTTATTTTTATTTATTATTATTATTATTATTATTTTTTTTAAACATATGTGTCCTTATTCCCCCATTACCCCCTACCCCCCACTCATGCCCCAGCCCCTGTTGTCTGTGTCCAATGATTGGGTTCATATGCATGCACACAAGTCCCTTGGTTGATCTCTCTCCCTTACTCTCACCGACCACCTCCTTCCGTGAGGTTTGAGGTTCTGATTGACGTTTCTCAGTCTCTGGATCTGTTCTTGTTCATCAGTCTATGCCGTTCATTATATTCCACAAATGAGTGAGATCACGTGATATTTATCTGTTTCTGCCTGGTTTATTTCACTTAGCATAATGCTCTCCATCTCCATCCATGCTGTTGCAAATGGTAAGAACTCCTTCTTTTTTATAGCAGCCTAGTATTCCATTGTGTAGATGTACCACAGTTTTTTAATCCACTCATCTGCTGATGGGCACTTAGGCTGTTTCCAAATCTTAGCTATGGTGAATTGTGCTGCTATGAGCATAGGGGTGCATATATCATTTCTGATTGGTGTTTCTAGTTTCTTAGGATATATTCCTAGATATATAGGTGGGATCAATGGGTAAATGGGAGTTCCATTTTTAGTTTTTTGAGGAAGCTCCATACTGTTCTCCACAGTGGCTGCACCAGTCTGCATTCCCACCAGCAGCACAAAAGAGTTCCTTTTTCTCCGCATCCTCGCCAACACTTGTTGTTTGTTGATTGGTTGATGATAGCCATTCTCACGGGTGTGAGATGATACCTCATTGTTGTTTTGATTTGCATCTCTCAGATAATTAGTGACTTTGAGCATGTTTTCCTATGTCTCTTGGCCTTCCTTCTGTCTTCTTTCAAAAAAGTGTCTATCTAGATAAGTTGCCCATTTTTTTATTGGATTGTTTATTTTCTTTTTGTTAAGTTGTATGAGTTCTCTGTAAATGTTGGATATTAAACCCTTATCGTTGATATCATTGGCAAATATGTCTTCCCATGCAGTGGGCTTTCTTGTTGTTTTATTGATGGTTTCCTTTGCTGTGCAAAAGCTTTTTATTTTGATGTAGTCCCATTTGTTTATTTTCTCTTTAGTTTCCATTGCCCTAGGAGCAGTATCAGTGAAGAAGTTCCTTCGGCATATGTCTGAGATTTTTTTGCCTGTGGACTCCTCTAGTATTTTTATGGTTTCTTGTCTTATGTTTAAGTCCTTTATCCATTTTGAGTTTATTTTTGTTTATGGTGTAAGTTGGTGATCTAGTTTCATTTTTTTGCACGTATCTGTCCAATTTTCCCAACACCATTTGTTGAAGAGACTGTCTTGACTCCATTGTATATTCATGCCTCCTTTGTCAAATATTAATTGGGCATAGTGGTTTGGGTCGATTTCTGGGTTGTCTATTCTTTTCTATTGATCTGTATGTCTGTTCTTGTGCCAGTACCAGGCTGTTTTAAGAACAGTGGCTTTGTAATACAGCTTGATATCTGGTATTGAGATCCCACCTACTTTGTTCTTCTTTCTCAGGATTGCTGTGGCTATTCGGGGTCTTTTTGTATTCCAGATGAATTTTTTGAAGGTTCGTTCTAGGTCTGTGAAATATGCCGTTGGTATTTTAATGGGAAGTGCATTGAATTTATAGATTGCTTTGGGTAGTATGGACATTTTGATGATGTCGATTCTACCAATCCATGAACATGGTATGTTCTTTCATCTGTTTATGTCTTCCTCTATCTCTTTTTTCAGTGTCATGTAGTTTTCCACCTATAGGTCTTTTACCTCCTTAATTAAGTTTATTCCTAGGTATCTTAATTTTTTTGGTGTGCTGATAAATGGGATTGATTTTTTAGTCTCTCTTTCTGTAAGTTCATTATTGGTGTATAGAAATGTCATAGATTTCTTGGCGTTAATTTTGTATCTTGCTACATTGCCGAATTCATTTATTAAGTCTAATAATTTTTTGATGGAATCTTTAGGGTTTTCTATGGACAGTATCATGTCATCTGTGAATAAGGATAGTTTTACTTCTTCTTTTCCAGTTTGGATGCCTTTTATTTCTTCTTCTTGTCTGATTGCAATGGCTAGTACTTCCAGCACTTCGTTGAACAGGAGTGGTGAGTGTAGGCATCCCTCTCTTGTCCTGTTCTTAGGGGAAATGGTTTTAGTTTTTGCCCATTGAGTACGATGTTGGTGTAGGTTTGTCATATATGGCTTTTATTATGTTGAGGTATGATCCTTCTATTCCCACCTTGCTGAGAATTTTTATCAAGAAAGGGTGTTGGATTTTGTTAAATGCTTTTTCTGCATCAATTGATATGACTATGTGATTTTTATCTCTCAATTTGTTTATGTGATGTATCATGTTTATTGATTTACGAATATTGTACCATCCTTGCATCCCTGGGATAAATCCTACTTGGTCGTGGTGTATGATCTTTCTGATGTACTGCTTGATCCGATTTGCTAGAATTTTGCTGAGGATTTTGGCATCTATGTTCATGAGGGATATTGGCCTGTAATTCTCTTTCATTGTGTTGTCTTTATCTGGTTTTGGTATTAGGGTGATGTGGCTTCATAGAAGGAACTTGGAAGTGTTCCTTCCTCTTGAATTTTCTGGAATAGTCTGAGGAGGATAGGTTTTAGTTCTTCCTTGAATGTTTGGTAAAACTCCCCTGTGAAGCTGTCTGGCCCCGCATCATTGGTGTTTCAATCTCTCCCTATCTCTTCCTCTCTGAAATCAATAAAAAGTATATGTTTAAAAAAACCATAAAAATAAACAAACATCACAGTCTTCCTCATCCTACAATAAGGAGTAAGAAACAAGTGGTTTGTTTCTGTTATTTCTTCAATCTAGCAAAGATTGATTACCTACAAATGACTGCATTAGCCATGGTGATCCCTTTCTCCAGTGCCAGCCTTAGAGAGACCCAAGACTGTAGGCGTAAGGCCAAGAGCTGGGGATTCGGGGAAGGGGTAGAATTTTTAGCTTCACAGTAGGAGGCTATGGCTCTGGTAGAAGAGAAGCGGGTGCAGGTGTGGGAGTGGACAAGAGAAACTGCAGATTTTTCTCATCTGGATACAAGTTGAAGAGTTGCCAACATCAACAGGATCTTTCTCAAATCCTTGAAAGAAGCCACAGAGTCATGTGGTTTTGTACAATGCTTACTTCCTCCTGCTCCTCGAATGTCCCTTCCCAAGACACACAAATAGACTTCAAGTCTTTTCATGTTGAATATTTGATAAATCATAAACAAAGCATGTGCACGAGGGAAATTTGGCCCTAGTCAAACAGCAAATGATTATTTTCTTTTAAACTCCCTGCACATCAATCTTTTGAAAAATGAAGTCTATCAGGTGATATCCCCGTGCCCCCCGCCCCCATTGCTATCCATTCTTTTATGTCCTCATGGGGGCAGTGGGGTGTAGAGGGCTGGGAGTGGAATTTGGATTCTTGAAGACTTGAATACAAATTCCATTTTTGCTACAATCTTTCTGTATGGCCTTTGACAAATACATCCCCAAAATTCCATTTTCTTATCTGAAAATGTGTTTAGGAATGCTTTCTTTTGGGAGAAATATTATGAAATAAAGTTTATTAAGGCCCAATCCACACTACCAAAAATGTAGTATCTATCTGGCTTCTTTTCTCTTTGTCTTTATTTCACAGAATCATTGAATCTTATAATTTTAAGGAACCTGTAAGGTGGGCTAATTCAGACTCTTTTTTTGATAGTGTATTTATTTTTATTTTTCCCAGTTTTATTGAGCTATAAATGGCTTATAACATTGTATTAGTTTAAGGTGCATGACATAATAATTTGATATACGTATATACTGTGAAATGATGCCCACAGGAGGACTAGTTAACATCCAACACCTCACACAGTTACATTCTTGTCTTGTGATGAGAATTTTTAAGATCTACTCTCTTAGAAACTTTAAAAAATGCAATACATTATCATTAATTATAGACAGCATACTGTACACTGCATCACAAGACTTATTTATCTTATAACTACAAATTTTGACTCTCTTCACCCATTTCCCCAACCCTCCACCTACTGCATCTGGCATCCACCAATCTATTCTCAGTTTCTATGAGTTTGCTTGTTTTTTATATATATTTTTAAAGTTCCACATATACTAGTAAGTAAGATCATCACTGTCAAGTGTACTCTCTTGTACTTACTTCCAGTGACAGAGAATTTACTCCTTTCCAGAAAATTAATTCTACCTTTTGACTGTTCTATTGCTTTCCTAGAATCTCTCCCTCCCTCTCCCATCTTTCCCTCCCTCCTCCTCCTCTCTCTCTCTTTCCCTCTCTGTTTTATCCATTTAGTCCTACTTCGAACTCATCCAAAAGATATTCTTACACTGAAGAGATTCTGTGTAAAGCATCCAGTGCTTTACAAAGGTAACTGTTGATGAAATGGTTACATAGTTTGACTCCAAAAACCACTCTTGGCTTTTACTGTCTCTGGGGATATCTTATTGGAACCAGACCAAGGACTAAGAATATAGTGGAAGCAGGGTCAGTCGAAATCAACTCCACCCAACCACAGCTGGCATCCTCTCTACCGCTGAGCCCAGGCATTAAGCCAAGCTGCCGGTTGGTGCTTCCTGGGATATGTTACACCCCATAACCTAGAGAAGCCCATTGGTACCTAGGAGAGAACTGGCCTTCTTTTAAAGCCCCATCAGGTCCTTTTCTTGGTGGCCAATTTAAAGTCACTACATCCAAATTTTATGTATTTCTTTGGCCAAGACCAGTGCTCCAGAGATTGAATTTTTCTCCAAGATTCTGGGATTAGCCATCTGACTGAAACTCAGAGTTTAAGGTGTTGTAGGTGAGTCTTTTCTTTGCCCTTCCTTATGAATGGTTACTGGTAAATTCTAGAATCATAGAATGGATGAGTTAGAAAGACCCTTGGAGGAGAGAAAGGTGAAGAAGGCAAGATGCTGATATCCTCTCTCCCTACTGCTAGATTTTGACCTCAGGATCTGGATTTGACTTGATATTCTAGAATTCTGCAAAAGATCTTGTTTTAAAAAATGATCTGCTATTTACAAATGGAAAGAAAGAAGAATTGTGGACTAGCATACCTAAGCTGATATATTGTATAGACAGGAGATGAGAAGATTAAGATTCAGAAATGCAAATATTTTTTCCCCCAAGGTCACAGAGCAAAAAAGTAGAAAGGACAGGAATTAAATCAGAATTTTAAAAACTTTCAAGTTTGTGCTTTTAATACTATTCTAGACACATGAATGTGTGCATGTGTGAGTATGTATGCAATTTAAAAAATCATCTAGTTTCCTTAGATCCTCTATAGTTACCATTGAGACCCCAGGTTGTAAATAAGGTAAAGCAGAAAGAGCTACTCCTGGAGAATGGGATAAATGTCCTAATTTCACCTCTCATCCTAGCAACTATACAGACATCTGTTCTCTCTTTTGCCTTTAGTATCATTATCTACTATAAAAGGGAAAGTATAGATTAACTGGTTTCTACCTCTGGTATCCTACTATTTTATTATTTTAGGAATATTCCCAGAATTTTCTGGACATCCATGCAGTATTTAAAATAGGACAGGTCCAGTGATCTTTGAATTATGGCAAATCTACAGTGTCAACATAATAAATATATTTTTAAAAAGATGTTTTTATTAATTTTTTTTAGAAGGAGAGGAAGGGAGAGGGAGGGAAAGATGGAAACATCAATGATGAGAGAGAATCATTGATTGGCTGCCTCCTGCATTGCTCCTACTGGGGATTAAGCCCACCATCCAGGAATGTGTCCTGACTGGCAATCAAACGGGGGATCTTTTGGTTCATGGGTCGACACTCAACCATCAAGCCACACTGACCAGGCTATAATAAACATTTTATAACCCTATATTTAGCCAGTCAACAAATAATCACTGGGAACCTATACCATGCCTACCACTGGAACAGATGAGGAGAAAGGATGGATGAAAGCAGAGAACACATATTTTTTTCTACAGACTAGTCTCTAGATTTTCTTCATCATACCCTACAAAATCACCTGAACTGCAATGATCCCCTGTACCTCAAATATAGAATTCATTCGAGAATTGCCATATTAAAACTTTATTCATTTTTATCTTGGTGCAGAGCTTTGTTAAAATATAAATGGACCTGCCCAGGTTAAGGAGAAGAAAACTCTGTACAGTTATTTTAAGCATTCAGGTTCTAGTCTTGTCCAGTCCATTGGGATTGGGAAAAAGGTCGTATTTACTGCAGTTAGAGCTCTGATATGGTCTTTTGGAACTCCCAGCCTTGTGCCAAGTTCTTTTATAGTATGCAAGAAAGAAAACAGGCTCTGAGATCAGAGAATCAAAGGTTAGTAAAATTGTGGCTCAGTTACTTAATAACTCCTTGAGCTGTCTTAACCTCAATGAACTTCTGGTCTGTAATGTGTGTATTTTGATATTGTTACAAACTGAACTTATTCAACAAATATGTAATGTCTACTGTGTGCCAGGCACTGTGCAAGGCACTGAGATTATAATACCCTCCCAGATTTTACAGTCAAGAATACAGACAGAACAAATAAGCAAACAAAAATAAATACAGCCTGGCCACAGTGGCTCAGTGGTTGAGCATTGACCTATGAAACAGGAGGTCATGGATCGATTCCTAGTTAGGACACATGCCTGGGTTGTGGGCTCGATCCCCAGTGTGGGACATATAGGAGGCAGCCGATCAATGATTCTCTCTTATCATTGATGTTTCTATTTCTTTCTTCCTCTCCCTTCTTCTCTCTGAAATCAATAAAAATATATTCAAAAGTAAACACAAAGTGTGGTGTTATGAAATAAGTCAACATGTTGTTATAAATATTGGGGATAACATAAGTAAGGGAGATTTGGTTATTGTATCCATTGTTATCATGTGCAAGCACATGTACTTGGGTTTAGGCAGCCAGTGCAGTGGAGAGCAGATCTTGGATTAGGGATGAAGAATACTGGGTTCAAATTCTAACAGTGTTGATTATTTGTTAAGTAATAAAAGTCATTTCTTTTTTCTTTTCAAAACTTTGTCAGTTATTTCATTTAATTCTTGCAATCTGTAAGGTGGTTCTTTCATTGCCTCTGTTTTTAAAAATATATATTTTTATTGATTTCAGAGAAAGAGAGAGAGAAACAATGATGAGACAGAATAATTGATTCTCACACTGGGAATCGAGCCCACAACCAGGGCATGTTCCCTGACTGGGAATTTAATCATGACCTCTTGGTTCATAGGTCGATGATCAACCACTGATCCACGCCAGCCAGGCTATTGCCTGTTTTTACAGTTGAGGGAAATCAAAAGAAATTGAAGAGTGTTGTGTCAGCTTGACCAAGGCCACACAGCTAGTGAGTAGCAATGTACGGATTAGAGACTAGCTCTCTCTGACATCAAAGCCCTGCTTTGGATGACCGCAAATAAGATAATGGATGTGAAAATGCTGCATAAACTCAAATGCTGTAAAAATAAGTGGCCGGGCTTCTCAGATCATGCAAACTAACACACACACACATTACATTCATATACTCTATTTCTTTCTATGTAATTCCTATATACTCTATATCTATATATAAACTCTATGATTTATCAGAAATAATTTTTTCTTATGAATTTAATGTATGTCATATACTCTCTATTTCTACTTCTATATTTCTAGGTAATTTAGGTAAAAATAACCAGGTTATCAACAATCATATAAAATAAAAGGCAATCAGCTTTTATCACATCCTTAACATGCAATAGACTAGATATAATAGACTCTTGGAGTTGAAAGAAAAAAGAATTATGATGGATCTTGCTAAAATATACCTTTGATGATAACTATAAATGTGAGAAGGGGAGGGCATGGGGTATTGTCTGGCCACGGATAGTATAGTTTCTCTTCCGAATGACTGGTGCTGTTACATCTCAGGGGAGTGTTTGCTTTTAAATCGACCTGTCTCAATTCAAATCATCAAAACCCTTCTTCCTGGCATTGGAAGCAACTTTCTAATCTTCCTGCCCAGTCTCTTGCACTCCCATCTATCTTTCACATAGCTACTACAATTCTATATTGCTCTCCGTTACATGGTTAAATTCATATTTGATACCCACTTCCCTGTTTACTAAGATGCAAGTAAAATTAAAAACACAAACAAAAATAAACTTTCATGTTTTCACTCTTGTCCATAAGAGAAAGATCAAACTCTCTAACATGATATTCATTCAACATAAATTCATTGAGCACCTATTATGTGCCAGGTCGAGGTACTTGGGATACTTGAATAAACAAAGGAGATTAATGGTTTTCAATTCACATGAAACATGAGCATTCAGAGCAGGCTTTTCAAATATAACCTAGTCATAGCTAATTTTAATTTATTTGACATGATATTTTTTATTCAATGTAAAATGAGCAATTGTTAATGATGGGAAGCATGACTTTCTCTACAAGAAGAACATAATTGAGTAAAGAGAAGAAAAAAAACATTAAAAAATAAACGAAAGAGACAAAAATTCCTTAACATCCTGTGTTTTTTTTTTAATTGAATTTATTGGGGTGACATTGGTTCATAAAACCATGCAGGTTTAAAGTGTACAACTAAATAAAACACCATCTGCAAACTGCATTGTGCACCCACCACCCCAAGCAAAGCCTCTTTCTGTTCATACACCTTTTTCCTCTGGCTATCACCATGCTGTTATCTGTGTTATGTCTATATGTTTTTTGGCTAATTACTTCACCTTCTTTCATTCAGTCCCCCAAACCCTTTTCCCTCTGACAGCTGTTAGTCTGTTCCATTTATCGATGCCTCTGTTTCTATAAAAATCCTGGTTTTCATTAAGCTTAAATTCTAGTGGAGGGAGACAAATCAGAAAGATCAATAATCAACAAACCAGCCCTAGCCAGTTTGGCTCAGTGGATAGTGTCAGCCTGCGGACTGAAGGGTCCCAGGTTCAATTCTGGTCAAGGACACATACCTCGGTTGCAGGTTCCATCCCCAGTAGGGGCGTGCAGGAGGCAGCCAATCGATGATTCTCTCTCATCATTGATGTTTCTGCCTCTCTCTCCCTTTCTCTCTGAAATCAATAAAAAGTATATTAAAAAAATCAACAAACCAATCAATTATATGCTATGGTAGAAGGTGATAAGTATTATCAAAAGAGTAAGGCAGGGTAAAGTGGGGACAAAGTCTAGAAGTGGAGAGAAGGTTGAAATCCTATATAATAAAAGGCTAATATGCAAATCGACCCAACAGCAAAATGACCGGTCGCTATGTTGCCCACTGACCACCAGGGGGCAGACGCTCAATGCAGAAGCTGCTCCTAGTGGTCAGTGTGCTCCCATAAGGGGAGCACCACTCAGCCAGAAGCTGGGCTCATGGCGAGAGCAGCGGAGGTGGTGGGAGCCTCTCCCACCTCAGGGGTAGCACTAAGGATGTCCGACTATTAGCTTGGGGTGCAGGCTGGGCTGAGGAATGCCCCCCACCTCCAGTGCACTGGGTCTTTAGTTAAATATAAATATGCACACACATATGCAATTAAATATACAGTATGACAAATATATAGTACTAGTATGTGCAATTATATATATGTTAAACAATTAAACAAATGTCCATGTCATCTTTACTTTGGAGATCTTTCACAATTTCTCCACCTGCCACTGTCTCTCAAAACTAGACTTCTATTTTCTTCTCTTAACACTGTTTACCCTGTGCTCCCGCCATGCTGACATGTTTAAGGCTCCACAAACACTGTACTCTCCTGAGCTTCTTACATCTTTGATGTAAAGCTCTCTGAACCAACCCCTCTCCCAACCCTTCATACACCAAATTTTCTTCCTGGTGATGCCTTACTCATCGTTGGAATCCTCCTCCAACATGTCTTCTCTCTGAGGTCTCTACCTGCTATGTCCAGGGTCCCAGGTGCCCTATTTTACTGCTGTAAATAATCTGCTCCTGTCTGTCTCATGCATTATAGGGACCATCTTGATCTTAATAGTAATGTTTATTACTTTCTATATCATCTTCATTTAGCTCTATAAATATATGGTGCAAAGTGTTTGATCATTGATAATGTTCGTGCAAAATGAGCATTAGCATTTCAGTGTTGAGGTTTTTTTTTTTTTTTTACTCTTTTCTTTAATCTTTAAAGGGAATGTCAGCTTTTCACACCTCTAAGTGCTTCACTCTACTGCTTAAAAATAAAGAACACCGTGACCCCATACAGAACAAACTATGATGACAAAAACCACAGCATTGCCTCTTTGGGTACTTAAAATCTTGACATATTTATTTTCTTTAGAAGAAAGAGTACCTAGGATAAATCCAAGTGCCTCAATAAGTCAACTGTAATGCTTGGAGCAATGGGAAAAAAAGGGGGGGTTATTTAGTTCAAGTACTATTAATAATTTCCCTTGGTATAGTGCTAACATCAACAGCGAAGGTGAGGATCCAGATAATGCAAAAATGCCAGTCTATTCTGGGGCATGTCACTTTTCCATTAAGAAAGGCATCAGATAAGGATGATCATGAACGCTATGAAAGACCCAATAAATGTTGCAGAGGGGAATTCTGTATCAAAGAGAGGTAGGACATTTGCATTCCAGTTTCTTCTGACCCTGGGAGTTTATGATTCCATGACAGAATGAAATGGTTTCTTCACTTGGATTTTCGTTGCCACAGGAATCCCCCTTTGGGGCTCTGAAGGCAGCAGAAAGAAGCTACATGGCTATGGGAAGGAATATCAGTACAATGACCGATTTCATCCTGTTGGGATTTTCAGAGCATGCAGAGCTGCAGGTTTTCCTCTTTGTGTTGTTCCTGGGGATCTATTTCATGACTCTGGCTTGGAACCTGGGTCTCATTGTCCTGATCAGGATGGAGTCACACCTCCACTCCCCTATGTATTTCTTCCTTGGTAACCTGTCCTTTGTTGATATCTTATACACCTCTTCTGTAGGCCCTAAGATGCTCTGTGACTTCTTCAAGGAGCAGAAGACCATCTCCTTTGTGGGTTGTGCTGCCCAGTTTTTCGTCTTTGTTGGGATGGGAGGCACTGAGTGCTGTCTCCTGGCAGCCATGGCATATGACCGGTATGCTGCCATCTCCAACCCTCTGCTCTACACAGCCCTCATGTCACCTACCACCTGTGTGGGGATGGCCATTACAGCATACACTGGAGGATTCCTCACTGGGTTGGTCCAAACTAGTTCCATATTTCAGCTTAATTTCTGTGGGTCGCGAGTAATGAACCACTTTTTCTGTGACCTACCACCCCTGCTGGTCTTGTCTTGTTCCAGTACCTTCCTCAGCCAGGTAGTGAATTTTCTGGTTGTGTGTGCAGTTGGTGGGACATCAGCCCTTGTTGTCCTGGTTTCCTATGGCTATATCATTGCTGCTGTTATGAACATCCATTCAACCCAAGGGCGGACGAAGGCTTTCAACACCTGCACCTCTCATGTGACCACAGTGATTCTCTTCTATGGCTCTGGTCTCTTCTCATATCTCCATTCTAGTGCTGGATACTCACGGGACCGAGATAAGGTGGTGTCCATCTTCTACGGAGTTGTGATTCCCATGCTGAATCCTATCATATATAGTTTGCGAAACAAGGAGATCAAAGTTGCATTGAAAAAACTCAAGAGAGGAAGAAGCAAATGTCTTTTATGGGTCTTATAGTTCCTTGAGTTAAAAAAATCTTAAATTTTTCTGCATGTATATGTGTATAGACATAATAATGACTCACAGAATCTGAACAATAAATTAAAGAAGCTATTTCAAAAAAGACCCCTAACTTACACTCCTACTGTACAATTAGGCTCAACAAAAGTTTGTTTTCTTGCCATGGACCTATAGGGTTTTAATCTTGGTAATCTGCAACAGAAAATAAATATGCTTTTTCATGACATTCTTTAGCTTTATGGCATCAGATGGTGGGTTCAGGATATCATGCCTTAGAGCCAATGAGGACATGGCCCCAGGACCACAAACATTCAATAGAAACTGCTTTATAATATAACAATATTCATATCAATCCATTCACCACTTGGGACAAATTTTAAGTTTCCCTTGCCATGATTCCTACTTATTCAAGGGTTGATACTAACCAGGGAGGCTGACTCTGGATTAAAAACCTGAGAACCCTAAGAGAGTTGGGTTCAGCAATGGTTATTCAGAGCCAGGAGAGCAATAGAGTACCTGTAAACATGTGGGAGAAGAGCCAAGGATCACACCTCTGGAATCATCAAGTCTCCTGGGGCCAGAAATAGAAACCAAACCCAGAAGATTCAACGTTGTAAAGTCACAGTGAGAAAAGATCAGAAATAAAAGCAAGTGAAAAGACCTAGAGGATAGAGTGCCATGAGATTAATTTTCATGGCTGAGCCTCCTGGTGACTGGGTATGACCATCTGGTTGAAGGCATAGGGTCAAAAAAGGGACACTTTCCTTAGAAGCTCTAGCTCCATATCTGTTTTCTCGACCAGTTCTCACTCTTAGCCTTGTATAGATATTTGACTCATTTACTATCCTCCTGACCTCCAATTGACTTCCACTTTATATGCTAGACTTGGATTCTGTCTGCTGTATCCCTGGAATTTGAGCTCAGCCTGTCCCATGATTCTGACATCCTTGCATCCATCTTCATGCACTATCTTAGAAGGGCCCACAATCTGAGAAAGGTCATGAACTGAGGTAGGATAACCAAGTTGCAAGAGTTTGCAGAACAACTGAATGTGAATTTTAAATGGTCTGATTCTATTTTATAGGGTGGTTCTTGAACATTTCTGAAGTTTTGTTTCTTTAATGTGTATATAAATCCTGGTGAGTTGTGACAGCCATCCCTAAATCACATCAATTTTAGCTATAAACTAACTATTCTGCCTCAATCTTTTTTTCATTTCATGCTGTTATTTGATTTGTGCTCTGAACACTTGGATAAGAGTTACTCCAATATGTTCCTATGCCATCCTCTATTTAACCTATCAACACCTATGAAATTTTATTATTTTTTCTTGTGTAGTTATCTGTCTTCTCTGTAAGTTGTTAACATCCTTTTCTAAACTGCTTTCTATTCCTTCCCCAAAACATAGGACATGACTGAAGCAAACTATATGCTTAATAAATACTTGTTTAATCAATGAATAAAAAATCCAAATTCACTTGACAAATGATTTAAAGATTTTTTATGCCAGGCACTGTGTCCAGTGTTTTTTTTAAAAAATTGTATTTTAATTCTTTAACATCTGCACACCTTCATTATTAAAAAATTAAAACATTATAGATAAGAAAATTTCTCTTTTGACCATAACCCTCAATTTCAATCCGGACTCCCCAAGAGGTAACAACTATTTATGTTGGTATGTAAATTGACATTTTGTTTTTGCATATAAATGTTTACATATGTTTCAATTGAAAATATTTAATACTGCTTTATGTGGCTCTATGTGTATTTACATAATGGTATTGTACTGAATGTTCATTTTATAGCTTGTTTTAAAAAATTAATACTATTTCTTGGAGCTCTTTTTTTTTTTTTAATCTTACCTGAGGATATTTTTCCATTGGTTTTTAGAGAGAATGGAAGGGAGAGAGACATACAGAGAGAAACATCAATGTGAAAGAGATACAATGATTGGTTGCCTCTGGGATCCTGCAACTGAGGTACGTGCCCTTGACCGGAAGGGAACCCAGGACCCTACAGTCCATAGGCCAATGCTCTATCTACTGGGCCAAACTGGCTAGGGCTCTTGGAGCTCATTTTATGCTATACATAGAAATATACTTCAGTTTTACATTCTTTCATAGAATAGATACTAAAACTTATATACCTCTTCCTGCATTGATGGACATTTAGGTAATTTCCAGGTTTTGCTAATTTATTACAATAGTGCTGCAATATGCATGTTTGTGCATCCCTCTTCATGCTAATATGCAATGATTATGGTAGGAACTGAGAAGTTGATTTGCTGCTTATAGGATATGGATATTTTTAAGTTTTAATAGATATTGTCAATTTATCTAAAGTGCCTACCAGTGGATGCTCCTGTCAGCTGTGTGCTAAGGCACCTACCTCCTCATACCCTTGATGAAGAATAACATAATCAAAACCTTTTTTCCCTACCTGATTGGCTCTTTATAAAAAAAGGAGCAAAAGTAGGTTTACAATGGTTGTGAGTATGCAAAACAGAGTTTATTCTTGTATTATTATTTATTAAATACTAGTGGCCCGGTACACAAAATTCATGCATTGGGGGGGGATTCCCTCAACTCAGCTTGCACCCTCTCCAATCAGACATCCTTCTTGCAATCTGGGATTGCTGGCTCCTAACCGCTCACCTGCCTGCCTGCCTGATCGCCCCTAACTGCCTCTGCCTGCCTTATCACCCCCAACTGCCCTCTCCTGCCAGCCTGGTTGCCCCCAACTGTCCTCCCCTGCCAGCCTGATCATGCCCCCAACTGCCCTCCCCTGCCAGCCTGATCTTGCCCCCAACTGCCCTCCCCTGCCAGCCTGATTGCCCCTAACCCCCTGCTGGCCTGATCTCTCCCCCAACTTTCCTCCCCTGCCAGCCTGATAGCCCCTAACTGCCTCTGCCTCAGCCCTCACCACCATTACTTTGTCCAGAAGGAAGTCGGAAATACGGAAGATGGCTGGTCGACCTGGTCTAATTAGCTTATTACCCTTTTATTAGTATAGATAGATTATATAAGATAGGATTGCTTAAATGAGGGGAGGAGCCTTTTTTAGCAGGAGGAGATGCTCTTGGCAGACATACATAATCCCTATATCTGGACTGATAGCCAGCCATATGCACTATACTGCCAAACCTGTCATTAAAAAATTGAACTGCTTTCTTACACCTTACACCAGTGGTCAGAAAACTCATTAGTCAACAGAGCCAAATATCAACAGTACAACAATTGAAATTTCTTTTGAGAGCCACATTTTTTAAACTTAAACTTCTTCTAATGCTACTTATTCAAAATAGACTCGCCCAGGCTGTGGTATTTTGTGGAAGAGCCACACTCAAGGGGCCAAAGAGCCACATGTGGCTTGCAAGCCATGGTTTGCCGACCACTGCCTTACACCAAACAGCTGTTGCCCTTAAAACTCCTCCTCAGCCTCCACCTTAGGTTCTGCCTTTGCAATTCACCCAGATTTGGTTCTGATTGGTTGATTTCTATGCCCGTCAGAGTCAAAAGCTCCACCTCTTAGGCAGCCATTGGCCTGCAGTTCACCCAGATTTGGTTCTGTGCCAGTCAACGTCTCTGGGCCTATCTTGGGCCTGATCAGAGAGGCAGGGCTGATCAGCAGCCCCTGTGGTTGCTGGCAAGGCCCAGAGAGAAAGAGAGGCAAGGGCTGATCAACAGCTGCCACGGAGGCTGAGGATCAGACCCTGCTTTTCTCTTTGGACCTCTCTCCTGGCCTAATCTGCAGCCACTAGGCAGTCAGTGCTGGGTTGCTGTGCCTGCAGCGGTGGCAGTCAGTGCTGGATCGCTGCGACAACCCAGCACTGACTGCAGGACTAACTTCTGGTGTTCAGTCGTCCATTCAGTCATTTTGGATGTTATGGACCCTGGCTCTTTATATATATAGATTGTATTATTTTCCATAAAACAACTATAGGCCTACCTTTGCCCCACCCTGTATGTACTCTTTTAATCCTTGAAATGACCCTGCTGAACAGGGTTGTGTATTATTCTCATTTACACATAATGTCCTACATAAAGACTCTTTATACACTTTTTTTTTTAAGTTCTCACAACCACATTATGAGATATGTGTTTTAGCCATTTTTATCTAAGAGGTGAGATATGTAAGGCCCAGGAAGGAGGTTAAGTAACATACACAGGTGCACACTAAGTCTGGGAGATCCTGAGTGTGTTTCTACATGACACCAAAACCATTAATTGAAAATCACACAAATGTTTGGCATCATCCAGAGACAAAGAAAAATGTATTAAAAACTAGGTGTGGTGCCAGGTGTGTATTTGAAATATCAGAGGGACCACGTTGTAAAGTATATGATTGTTTAACCAACATGCTATGCACTTGAAACTAATACAAAATAATACTGAACATCAACTGTAAGTGAAAAATAAAAGAAAAAAAGAAAAATATATTAAAGCAAAGTTGATCAAAACTATTATCTCAAGTCAAGCATGATTTAAGTATAATAAGAGAAAGGAGAATAGACTTCTCCTAAACTGTAAGCGTTAGTTTCAATAAGATCATCACTTAAGTTACATATCAGCAATAAGGAGCTATAAACCCTGGCGGGGGGGGGGGGGGGGGGGGGCGAAGACATACTAAGAAGGACTCCTACTGGCTAACTGGGCTCAAATAATAATAATAATAATAAAAACAGAGCTTTACACAGGGGCTTCTTACTCAAACTGAAGCCTGCACTGAAACTGCCTGCCACTGCACTGAACTGCCTGCCTGCATTGTATGCCTGCCAGCTGTGCCAATCCTTAAAGAGGTTCCTGGAATCCTATTTCAACCAATAGGATTCAGGCTTTTCCCATCCAATCAGAGCTGTGCAGCTCTGACCAATCAGAGAGGCTCTATTCTGATCAATCAGGACAGTGCCTTTGGACCAATCAAATTGAGATTTAGAGTCCTCATTTGCATGAGGATGGACCAATCAGGAACCAGGGGCAGGGACTTCTGCCCAAATAAGCCAGCCCCACTCTGGCTTAGGGAGCATACTTTCTACAGAAGACTTAAGGCTGCGTTTCCCTGACAAGAGTTGAAACACCAAAGCGGTCTTGCTGGAACAGAGCAACCTGCAGGAGCACAATGGACCATGGCAGAGTGGAGCAGAGCAGAGTGAAGCTGAGCAGAGCTGCCTAGTCTGAAAGGGGCCTGGCCTCAGGGCTGCCTGGCCCCAGAGCTCTTCAACAGCCATACTGTTTTCACAACCATGATGCAGCACTGTTGAGCGGTTTGCACTGAATCAAGTTTACTTCTTCATCACACCCCAAATTGGGGATTCCTGTTGATGTTGAGTTGGCACCAATGACCATCGGTTATCAGAGCTTTATTTAAAACGCATTATTCAAAAATTTATTTCTCAGTGGAACACTTGTATAAATGGATTTATTCCCAAATGACGAACAAGGAAGAAACCAAAATGTTAAAAACAGAACTGAATAATACTCTCGAAAGGTAACAAAAGTAAGGAGAATCAATTTCAGTTTACAGCAGATACATCTACATTCAGATTAAAGAAATAATCAGCTGTGCTGTAGGCTCTGATGAAGAAAAACAGTCATGAATGGCAGTGTGTGAAGATATTGGGGTCAAGGAGGGAGATGTGTGTTAAAGTCTACTCCTAGACCAAGCCAGATAAGAAGAGTTTAGCACAGAACATTGTATCAGCTTCCACAATGAACTGTTTATATTGGAGGATTTTGCTCTCAACTGCTTTCTTATTAACAATTCTTCTTCCATTGACCTTGTGAATTGTATCACTGAACATGGAACCATGAAATCTTTCTACATTGGGTGCTGAGAAGTTTTGAATAAAATTTGTGTCCCATCTGTAGCAAGAATTTAAGTCACACTAGCATGTGCTTTTATTCTCATTCCTGGCTAGAGTCTGAATCACTACTTTTTTCTTTTCACTGTTCTTTGAATCTGTTATCTTGTATTTTTGTGTGTGTGTTTTTTTTAATAAATCTTTATTGTTCAGATTATTACAGGTGTTCCTCTTTTTCCCCCCCCATAGCTCCCCTCCACCTGATTCCCAACACCACCCCATGCCCTTACCCCCCGCCACTGTCTTCATCGATAGGAGTAAGATTTTTGTCCAATCTCTTCCCCCACCCCTCACACCTGCTTCCCCTGAGAATCGTCAGTCCACTCCCTTTCTATGTCCCTGATTCTATTATATTCACCAGTCCATTCTGTTCTTCAGATTTTTTTATTCACTTGATTTTTAGATTCACTTGTTGGTAGGTATGTATTTGATGTCATTTTGTTGTTCATAATTTTTATCTTTACCTTTTTCTTCTTCTTCCTCTTCTTAAAGAATACCCTTCAGCATTTCATGTAATCCTGGTTTGGTGGTGATGAACTCCTTTAGCTTTTTCTTGTCTGTGAAGCTCTTTATCTGACCTTCAACTCTGAATGATAGCTTTGCTGGGTAGAGTAATCTTGGTTGTAGGTTCTTGCTGTTCATCACTTTGAATATTTCTTGCCACTCCCTTCTGGCCTGCATAGTTTCTGTTGAGAAATCAGCTGACAGTCGTATGGGTACTCCCTTGTAGGTAATTAACTGTTTTTCTCTTGCTGCTTTTAATATTCTCTCTTTGTCTTTTGCCCTTGGCATTTTATTTTTTTTTATTTATTTATTTTTTAAATTTAATTTTATTTTTATTGTTTTAAGTATTACAAATAGTAGTACATATGTCTCCTTTTTTTTTTTCCCCCTTGATCTCCCGCCAACCTCCCCTACCCCCCAGGACATGCCTTCACCTGCCCACCCTCCCCCCCCCACCCCAGTGTCTTATATCCATTGGTTGTGCTTATATGCATGCGTACAAGTCCTTCGGTTGGTCTCTTTCAGCCCTCCTCGCCCAACCACCCCTGTCTTCCCAATGTAGTTTGACAGTCTGTTCAATGCTTCTTTGCCTCTGTATCTTTTTCCCACCATTTCTTTCCTTTAAAAAGTTTTGCCTTTGCAGACTGGAAATAAACATATAATAACAAAACAAGACAAAACAAAAAAATGTTTGAGTCCCAATTTCAATGTCCAACAGTTCCTTATGTGTACATGTCAGCAGTGATATCTGGATGGTGGGCACATGGTGGCAATGCAGGTCCGACCCTCTCTGGTTTGGTCCTAGGTAACCTGCAGCGGTGCACAGCTGCTGACTGCTCCCATGGCAAGGCGTTGTCAGCGTCTTCCATCTCTGGACTGTTTTTTCCTCTTGTCTTCGTGGTTGGAGCACTCCTGTCAATTCCTCTCTGTTGCAGGAATCCATCTGGTCTTGGGGTTGTTTTCTGAAAATATACAAATATATTCTCGACCACAAGTTAATAAAGGAGTCTTTTCTATATAATTGATTTGGGATCCTTTTTATTTTTGTTCAAACGATTTTCCTTTGTCTTATTTAGACACCATGTGTGTTTTTAATGGCCGTCTTGCTGTTAGCATTGCAAATGAACCTTAATTTGGTAAAGTAAAAATTTTCTAGATGTAATTTACTTATAGGATATTTTTCCTTACATGATATTGCCCTACTATCCCCCCCCCTTTTTTTTTAATGGAGGTTTTTGTAAATTTTATAATGCAGTCTTGATAACTTTAAATTAAAAAAAAAAATTTTTTTTCCCCCACACATATGACTGCTTTAGGTTCATTGCATATTCAGGAATTTTACCATGAGATGAACTACCAATAGAAATTTTAGTTATTACTTTAAGAATAGCTTTTTGTCCAGTACTTGAATTTTCACTTATTTCAATTAGCCTATTTAAATTAATCTGAAAACTCGATTACTATTTTACTGTCAAATTTAATACTCTACCAACAATCTTAGTTTACCCTGTAAATATTAGTGGGAAGGATTATTTGCATTCTTGAGTGGGCCCTGAGCATTCCAAATGCTCAGCTGCATTTAGATATAGGGCAACTGCTGTCGGCCAAGTCTCTTGTCTGTTACCTGGGTCCCGATCTGAGCTGGGCCAAGTCTCTGTCTGTCACCTGTATCTCGATGTGAGCTGGGCCGGGTCTCTTTCTGTTGCCTGGGTCCCGATCTGAGCTGGGTGTGGGAAGCATAAAGCAGCCATGGGGGTAGGAGACCTCCTTTAGAAGGGGGTGAGGGTTCAAGCCCCTGCAATGTTGGGGGGGTGAGGGTCTGTGCCCCACTTCTGTTGCCCCCCCATGCCCTTGGCATTTTAATTATGATGTGTCTTGGTGTGGTCCTCTTTGCATTCCTCTTGTATGGGGTTCTGTGCGCTTCCTGAACTTGTAAGTCTATTTCTTTCACCATGTAGGGAAAGTTTTCTGTCATTATTTCTTCTAATAGGTTTTCAATATTTTGCTTTCTCCCTTCTTCTGGCATCCCAAAAATTCGGATGTTGGTTCGCTTAAAGTTGTCCCAGAGGCTCCTTACACTATCTTCATATTTTTGGATTCTTTTTTCTTTTTGTTTTTCTGGTTGGATGTTTTTTGTTTCCACATATTTCAGATCTTTGGTTTGATTCTTGGGGTACGTTGGTCTACAGTTGAGTTTCTGTATATTCTTTATTTCAGACAGTGTATGCTTCATTTCTGACTGGTCCTTTTCCATTTTTTTTGGCATTCTCAGTAAGCTCCTTGAAGGTCTCATCAAGTTTCTCAGAGGTTTTAAGAAGATTCTTGAGTAACCTTATACATGTGGTTCTGAACTCTATGTCATCCAGTAGTTTGCTTTCCTCTGTTTCTTTCATTCGTGACATGTTTCTTTGTCTCCACATTTTGGCTGCTTCCCTGTGTTGATGGAGTAGCTTTGTGTGGTAGGTGATCTATAGGGGGCAGTAGCTTAGCCTTCTCAATTACATGAGGTGGATGCTCTTGGTACACCCCTTTGTGGGCTGAGTGCAAAGTCTTGGTGTAGTTAAGCCTTAATTGCCATTGGTACACTGGGAGGAATTGACCTCCAGGCCAATTAGCTGTGAGCACTCGCTGTGTCTATAATGGAAGAACTGCTGCTCTGAAGACACGCTTATGGGGCAGGACTTGTTTCAGTGGGGCTTTGGTGCTCACTGAGTCTGCCTCTTGAATGTGTCACTTATGGATGTGAGGAGTTGAAATCTGGTGTCTCACACTGACCACTAGGTACACTGGCTTCTGGATCTCCAATGGGGTGCAGGTCAGCTACTGTCTGAGGCCACTCAGCAGGAGCTACAGTGAGAGCTGTAGTTTTCTCCTCTTTGCTTGGGGTTTGGAGGTTTTGGAGCTGTCTGACCCATGCTGCAAGTTTGCTAGGTTAAGCTGCGACAGAGCAGGGCTTTCTTATGCAAAAGCCGCTGCTTAGAGCTTGGGTGGGTTTGTAGGTTGTGCAGGGCGGGGCCTCAGGGCGTCACTAGGCTAGGGCGTGGCAAACAGCAATGGCTGCTAGTTAGCCGGCTCTGAGTCCCTGTCGGCAGTCCCGTGCCCCAGTGCAGTAAACAATTATTCCTGCGCGCAGCTCTGCAAGCAAGCCACCCTCATTGGCAGACAGTCCAGCTTCTCCCCATAGGAGTTTGGGTCCCCCGCGTCTCCCCAGAAACTGTATTTCAGAGTAATCGGGGGCTTGTCTCCCTTTGGGTTGAAAAAAGTAACGCCCGCCGCCAGCCCGGATCACGTGCCTCTGTACCTCAGCTTTTCAGCGCTCGTGCACGTCTCAATGCTCTTTTCTCTTTCCTTCTAGTTGTAGAACTTCCTTCCACTCAGCCAGCTTTCCCGTGGTTCTGGGTGATAGACGTTTTTTCTTTTAGTTGTATTTTTGAAATTGTTGAGGGAGGCAGCAGTTTAGGTGTTTACCTACACCGCCATCTTGGATTCTCTGCCTTTTGTGTGTTTTTTTTTAAATGTATCTTTGCAAGTTGCTTGCTCCAACATTTTGGAGCAAAGTAGAATATACAAACAACCAAGAGTTTGCTTTACCCAGCATATTGGTGTATTAGGAAGGGAATTTGTCATGGATTTTAGTCACCATTGTCTCTAATCTCTGCCCAGAACACACCCATCTTCCTCACCTGGAGTCATCCTAGACTTCTTTCCAGCTGTTCTCCCAATTCCCTCTCAACTTGCTCCCCGCTCAGAAAACATTCTGATTAATGGTCCATAGACCCTGGTCTATGCTCTCTTAGCGCCTTGTACTTCCCTTCCCATGCAATGCATCATTGTTCAATGTCTGCCTTCCCATTAGACTATGGTCTCCTTGACAAACCAAGTGGTGCCTGACATGTGGTATTTGCATGGTAAATTTATGTGAGAACATTAACCATATGACTATACCTCAGAAAGTTTTTAGAGCCGTCAGTGATCTCCTAGTGACTAGTCTATTCCATTCCCCTCTTTCCAAAAGAATAGAAGCTCTGAGTGGTGAAATAATTTGCTAGTGACTCACAGCTGGTTAATCTTTCCAGCAATCTTTTCATTTGTTACACAACAGCTGGCCGTTGGTTGCCTGTCAACACATTATCCAAAAGGAAGTGAAAGGTCCCATAAGGCAGAAGTCTGCATGGTCTGAAAACCCTTGCTTGTAGCTCTGACTTCCTGTTTGCAGGGAAATCATGCTGCTTTAGTTCTGTCTCATGACTTATGACTGGGGAAGGTTTTCTTCTTCTCATCATAATTACAAGGCCTCAGCTAGAAGAAACTGTAGAAAACACACATGGATTGGTGATCCTTGTGCTGTGTTCCAGGCTACCCAGGGATCTGTGCAGGCCTCCTCCAAGAGGTAAACTGAGGCAGCTCCTTTGCTATGTGTTTTATATCTTAGTTTCTAATGCAAGCTTGCATTTGTAAATAAACCTTCCACTGCTAAAATTAGGTTTATGATCTCCAAATTTAATAAAATCTTTTTATTTTTGTGAATGAGGAAATGAAAGTCTAGAGAAAAGAAGCCGTTTGCCAGAAAATGACGAGGCCAGGACTCAAAGCCAGGCCTCCTGATTCCTAATGTCTTCACTGTGCACTTTTCTCCACACACCTCACACATATACACACACGGACACCCATGCAAACATACACACACATAAACACACACAGAGCCACATTCACACACTCACACTCTCACATACACACACGTACCATAGAAGTGACAGGGAAAGAGGGAACCCCTGGTTCTTGTGAGTGTTCTACTGCTTGGACAGTGAGTCTCAGACCTCCTTTACCCAGGATGTGGGCTTTCTTCATCTTTCTCTCTCCACCTCTGGGCAGTGACCAGATGCTCTCTTTCCCTCTCCCTGCTCCTGTCACCTCATGAGAACTGCCATTCTCCACCTTTTTCTGGGGTGCAGGGGGAGAGAAAGGCAGATCACATTGGAGCCTGAGCGTCCCCTTGTGGAAAGAAAGTTGTTGCCCCTGGAAGAAGGGTTTCAGACTTCAGTGAAGACATTCTTTTATTGGGAGGAGGGGGTATGATAGGAGGAAAGTTTGTTTCCCAAAAATCTTTTTTTTTTTTTTGTTTTGTTTTGATTTCTTTCTTTCTTTCTTTCTTTCTTTTTCTTTCTTTTTTTTTCTTAATTAAATCTTTATTGTTCAGATTATTACAGGTGTTCCTCTCTTTTTTTCTCCCCATAGCTCCCCTCCACCTGATTCTCCACCCCACCCCATGCCCTTACCCCCCGCCACTGTCTTCATCCATAGGAGTAAGATTTTTGTCCAATCTCTTCCCACACCCCTCACACTTGCTTCCCCTGAGAATCGTCAGTCCACTCCCTTTCTATGTCCCTGATTCTATTATATTCACCAGTCCATTCTGTTCTTCAGATTTTTTATTCACTTGATTTTTAGATTCACTTGTTGGTAGGTATGTATTTGATGTCATTTTGTTGTTCATAATTTTTATCTTTACCTTTTTCTTCTTCTTCTTCTTCTTCTTCTTCTTCTTCTTCTTCTTCTTCTTCTTCTTCTTCTTCTTCTTCTTCTTCTTCTTCTTCTTAAAGAATACCCTTCAGCATTTCATGTAATCCTGGTTTGGTGGCGATGAACTCCTTTAACTTTTTCTTGTCTGTGAAGCTCTTTATCTGACCTTCAACTCTGAATGATAGCTTTGCTGGGTAGAGTAATCTTGGTTGTAGGTTCTTGCTGTTCATCACTTTGAATATTTCTTGCCACTCCCTTCTGGCCTGCATAGTTTCTGCCGAGAAATCAGCTGACAGTCGTATGGGTACTCCCTTGTAGGTAATTAACTGTTTTTCTCTTGCTGCTTTTAATATTCTCTCTTTGTCTTTTGCCCTTGGCATTTTAATTATGATGTGTCTTGGTGTGGTCCTCTTTGGGTTCCTCTTGTATGGGGTTCTGTGCGCTTCCTGAACTTGTAAGTCTATTTCTTTCACCAGGTAGGGAAAGTTTTCTGTCATTATTTCTTCTAATAGGTTTTCAATATTTTGCTCTCTCCCTTCTTCTGGCACCCCAAAAATTCGGATGTTGTTTCGCTTAAAGTTGTCCCAGAGGCTCCTTACATTATCTTCATATTTTTGGATTCTTTTTTCTTTTTGTTTTTCTGGTTGGATGTTTTTTGTTTCCACATATTTCAGATCTTTGGTTTGATTCTTGGGGTATGTTGATCTACAGTTGAGTTTCTGTATATTCTTTATTTCAGACAGTGTATGCTTCATTTCTGACTGATCCTTTTCTATTTTTTTGGCATTCTCATTAAGGTCCTTGAAGGTCTCACTAAGCTCCTCAGAAGTGTCATCAAGTTTCTCGGCAGTTTTTAGAAGATTCTTGAGTAACCATATAAATGTGATTCTGAACTCTATGTCATCCAGTAGTTTGCTTTCCTCCGTTTCTTTCATTCGTGACATGTTTCTTTGTTTCTGCATTTTGGCTTCTTCCCTGTGTTGATGGAGTGGCTTTGTGTGTGGTAGGTGACCTATAGGGGGCAGTAGCTCAGCCTCCCCAATCACCTGATGTGGATGCTCTTGGTACACCCCTTTGTGGGCTAAGTGCAAAGTCTTGGTGTAGTTAAGCCTGAATTGCTGTTGGTACGCTGGGAGGAATTGACCTCCAGGCCAATTAGCTGTGAGCACTCCCTGTGTCTATAATGGAAGAAGTGCTGCGCTGAAGACACGCTTATGGGGCAGGACTTGTTTCAGTGGGGCTTTGTTGCTCACTGAGTCTGCCTCTTGAATGTGTCACTTATGGATGTGAGGAGTTGAAATCTGGTGTCTCACACTGACCACTAGGTACACTGGCTTCTGGATCTCCAATGGGGTGCAGGTCAGCTACTGTCTGAGGCCACTCAGCAGGAGCTACAGTGAGAGCTGCAGTTTTCTCCTCTTTGCTTGGGGTTTGGAGGTTTTGGAGCTGTCTGACCCGGGCTGCAAGTTTGCTAGGTTAAGCTGCGATAAGGCAGGCTTTCTTATGCTAATTGAGCTGCTTGGAGCTTGGGTGGGTTTGTAGGTTGTGTGGGGCAGGGTCTCAGGGCGTCACTAGGTTAGGGCGTGGCAAACAGCAATGGCTGCTAGTAAGCCCGCTCTGTGTCCCGACCATGTCCTGGAATCCTGTGCCCCAGTGCCGTAAACAATTATTCCTGCGCGCAGCTCTGCTAGCAAGCCACTCTCACTGGCAGACAGTCCAGCTTCTCCCCGTAGGAGTTTGGGTCCCCCGCGTCTCCCCAGAGACTGGATTTCAGAGTAATCGGGGGCTTGTCTCCGTTGGGGTTGAAAAAAGCAACGCACCCAGTCGCCCGCCGCCAGCCCGGATCACGCGCCTCCGTACCTCAGCTTTTCAGCGCTTGTGCACGTCTCAATGCTCTTTTCTCTTTCCTTCTAGTTGTAGAACTTCCACTCAGCCAGCTTTCCCATGGTTCTGGGTGATAGACGTTTTATCTTTTAGTTGCAGTTTAAATTGTTGTGGGAGGCAGCAGTTTAGGTGTTTACCTATGCCGCCATCTTGGATTCCTCTCCCCCAAAAATCTTGATACCACAACACATGTGTAGCCACTCCATGAAAAAGTTAACTGTACAAAATAACCACAACAGGAGAATTTGGCTGGTTGAGCTGACACATGAAAGATGCTCCTCCCCCTTAGACACGAGCACAGGCACATTTCCCTGAACACAAAGACAGAGTCTCAACACCAAGAAAGGGACCCCTTTGAGTGCTAGAAAGAGAGAGCTCAGAGTCAGAGAAGTGAGTGGGAGCTGAAACCCCGTGGCTGAGGGCATTTCTGAGCTAGACGGAGACCTCATCACAGTGTCCTGGGGCCTCCAGTGTCCACTGGTCCTGTGTACAGTGCTCAAGGGGGGCTGCAATTGTCCTGGGAGTTAAGAGAGGATGTCTCAGCCACCACACACACATGAGAAAAACTCCAGCAGCTCACCAGCTTCCAAAAGACATCAGAATCCCAGTCGTGTGTTCACAAGGGTGTGAGGCTTTAATTCACATGGATGCCAAAGCAAGAAACTAACATAAACACTGGTCAAGTGGGAGCATAAGGCCTCAGCAGAGACAAATTTACCTGCACAAACCAGGGCAAAAGGCTTCCCACAGCAAACCGCAGTAGACTAGGAGCTCAAGAATCATAAATTACAGATCACACAAGGAAACAAGCCACCAAGTAAGTATCAGCAGGAACAACACTGGGAGGACTGCGTGCCTTGACCTGTATAGAATAGAATATCCTTAACATTTTTGAGTAAAAGTTCTGACATAGCTTTCCAAGTTGTAATTAGATTGGGGATGCACGGATCATGCCTCATGCAGAGGCTGGAAAGGATCTCAATGAACCTTTCTTACCTTTTAAAAAAATATATATTTTTATTGATTTCAGAGAGGAAGGAAGAGGGAAAGAGAGACAGAAACATCCACGATGAAAGAGAATCATGAATCTGCTGCCTCTTGCAAATTCCCCACTGGCAATTGACCCCACAACCCGGGCATGTGCCCTTGACCGGGATCGAACCTGGGACCTTTCAGTTCCCAGGCTGACGCTCTATCCACTGAGCCAAACCGGCTAGGTCCAAACCTTCTTATCTTACAGATGGAGAAACAGAGACTCAGAGAGGGGAAGTTTCTAAAGTCACCCGCAGGTTAGTTAGTGGCAGAATGAGGAACAGAGTCCAAGTTTCCAGAATTCTAGCCCTGTGCTACTTTTACTGTCCTGTGCTGCCCTCCTTTCCCAAGGCAGAAATGAAAATCTAATTTCAAGAGAGGAACCAAGAGGAGAGGGACAGCAAGGCCTACTCAGGACCTGCGAAATCCCAGAACCAAGGTACCTCGTTCTTATTAGCAAAGTTCAGATTTAACTCTCTGATAACTAGCATTTTTTAAGTAAACCCCTCCTTTCTTCTTTTGGCATTACGCTGACTGTCTTTTCTATTCTTCTCCTACTTTCCTTAGTCCTACTCCTGGCTGTAAGCATGATGAATCCAATTCTGATTGGATTAGGAAGCAATTTGCAGACAGACAGTGACAAGGCAGTTTAGCTCTGTGAGAGCCCCTCCTTCCTTCTGACCTCTGCCCTACCCTCCAGTCAGGCGCTGCCTGCACCCTGTGTAGGAGGATTAGCTGCAGATACTTGGCAGGGATGGAGACCAAGGTGGGTCTGGAATGGATATGGGTTCAGTCCTTCAGGGCCAGAGTCATAAATGCCAAATCAGAAAGAAAGCAAAAGCTCTTGGCACATAGAAGCTCTCCCTCAAGGCTCTTATAAATAAGTCATTTATCATTTATTACGTAAGACACTGGGCTCACACTGTCTCAGGTTGACCCAGGACACAATTATAGAAAATAGAATTATTTTATAATATGAAGTACAAAGAGCACAAGCTAGACCCAGAGTATGTGTTCAAAAATATTGAAGTAAATTCCTATAATGTTGTTTCTGCTTCATTATTCATTCCCAAGCAGTCATGGCCTGATTTTTCAGGGATATGTTTGAGAAATACTGTCAGCTTTGTCTGCTCTATTTAATAGTAACAAGTATTGATTGGGCTTCTGCTATGTACCAGATACTGCACTAGACTCTGGTAATACAATGATGAACCAAAAAACACAGTCTCTTCCCATAAAGAGATTACAGTTTATTAGAGGAGAAAATAAAACAAAAAGTCCATTAAAATAAATAGTTAAAAATGCAAGGGATGCTAAGGAGCATATAATAGGGACATTAATAGTAATTAATGCTCTCCATCAATTAATATTCCATCGGGAGGTACACTCACAGAGCGTACCTGTAAGAAATGTAAGGAAGAAAAGGAGATAATGCAGGGAGGGAGACCAAACACATCTAAGGGGGTATATTACTGAGATGACAACAGCTTAAGGAAAGACACAGACAGTTGTCTAGTCATACAAATGCCTTCAGACAGACCAGAGGAAACCTCCGGTCCTCAAAGCAGTCCATTGTAGGGAGAAAGGAAGAGCAAATACTTGCCAGACCCCTCATATCTCTCATCTTTAATGCATCAACATTCATTGGCATGTGGAATTAAGTCCTATGTACTTTTGGAGGAAGTTATCTAGCTCCTCTGACAAACTGCTGAAGAAGTCATACCCCAATCCATGGCCCAGTGCTTCTTCTGAGCTCAGAAGTGAGGAAGCAGCCAGAGTCTCCCTGTGTTCAGAACTACTTAGGGTCTCCAGATATAATATGAGATGCCCAGTTAAATTTGAATTTTTGATAACCAATGATTATTTTTCTTAGTATAAGTATGTCCCAAATATTGCATGGGACATACTTATACTAAAAATTATTTGTTGCAACAAAACTCATAGATACAGACAACAGTAGGGTGGTTACCAGAGGGAAGGAGATTGGGGGAGGAGGAAGAGATAGTAAAGGGTAAAGGGAGTCAAACATATGGTGACAGAAGACGACTTGACTTTGGGTGGCGGGCACACAATGCAATGTACAGAGAAAAGCCATGCTCCTGAGGTGCTCCAAAATGCCTTTGTTCACATTCCCATCCTGTAAGGATTGAACCACAGAGTCAGTCTAGAGATTGCAGCAACAAGCCCAGCAAAGCTGAAAGCTGATACACATTGATTTCCTACCCAGGTCATATAGAATTTTACTTGCATGATTTCATGATTTCAGTCAATCCTCTTAACAACTTCATCTATAACATAGAGGTAGTGCTGTTGTTTGTGTTTCACAGTTGAGAACCTGAAGGCTTAGGTAGAGACTCCAGAACTTGCCCAGAGTCATATATGGAGTCAGGATGTTGCCTGTATTTCAATTCTGAAACTTCTGTTTCACATCCCTGTTTATCAGTCTCATAGCTGAGATATTTTGAGTGAATATAATAAGCAGAGCAAACTGTAGAAACCAAGTAGACCCATAACCCAGCTCATGCTCTAAATTTCATACTTAGATCACAAAAAATAGTAGGTACAATAGGAATATTTCAGTGGAGGACTCCCAATCACACATAATTCTGGAAGAATCACCTCACCTAACTCATTTGTTTTTGTTTTAATCCTCACTTCAGAACATTTTCCCACTGATTTTTAGAGAGAGCGGAAGAGAGAGGGAAAGACAGAGAGAATATTGATGTAAAAGAAACACATCGATTGGTTGCTTCCTGCATGAGCCCCAACCAGGGCTTGCACCAGGGAGAAGCCTGCAACCAAGATATGTATCCTTGACTGGAATTGAACCTGGGATCCTTAGTCTGCAGGCAGACACTCTATCCACGGAGCCAAACTGGCTAGGGCTAACTCACTGTTTTGTTTTGTTTTTTTTACTTTATCTTACTTATGATTATTTTAGGTAGAAAGGAAAATGGTGGTAATTTTTACTTTGTCACTGCTCAAAGTCCATCTGAATATCGTGTTGTAAAAGAGTGAAAAACTGAACGTTAGATTGGGTTTATGTTACCCAATAATGAAACAAATATAGACATATGCAATCTGCCAGGAGTTAGCCCACAGAGGTCAGATGCCACTCAGTTACATCTTTTGCTCAAATCATCCTCAAAGAGGAAGTTTCACGACATGAAAGACATGGGGAAATCCCACTGTGTTTCCAGTCCTGTTGTGTGTGAGGCCCCCTTGTCAAGCTGTTTTCACCTGAAGCAGAATACAAGAGGCATTCTGCAGAATACAAGAGGCATTCTTCATACTAGGCTGATGTCATTAGGAAACCTGAGGCAGAGGGGAGGATCTTGGCCCTAACTGCTCAGTCTCTATGGGACTCAGCTTGGAGAGTAGATGAAAAGGGAGGGATGACTTTGAAGGATTATTCAGTCAACCGGACTTTTAAAAAAGCATTACATTTGACACTAGGTGATGGGCACCCAATGCAATATACAGATGATATATCATAGAAGTGTATGCTCAAAACATATATACTCTTATAACCAATGTCATCCAAAGAAATTTAATTTAAAGAGAAAAAAAGAGAAAATAAATAAATAAAATTTGAACCCTGTGGGGGGTGGGGGTAGAGACTAAGTCTTTGCCAAATCAGATTTCCTTCTTTAGTGCAGTGGAAGTATCACCTCAGATCACAAACTTGTATCCTCTGAACCTAACTACAGAAATGCTGAAGAGAAAAGAGCAGAAAGGGAAGAGTTGAAGAAGAGAGAAAGAATTAGGACAATTGGGAGGGAAAAGTGTTAATAGAGAAAAAAATCAAATGGCTGAAGGCTGCCAAATTATGACCTAGCTTTTAATGGGAATATGCAGAATTTCACATGGGCCTTCTGTTTTTGCTCACAAGATTAATTGGAGTTAAGATATCACTATGTTCATATTTATGTGGTCAGGACACAAACAATCTGGATGGGAGAACAGTTTCTGAAGGGAAGAAGTGACAAAACAATTCTATCAAGTTAGGAATCAACAGTTCAGAAAAAAAATATTGTCACTTGGTTGACTGATACCTCTTAGATTTTTCTAGAACCAAGTTTATTCCAGAGTCTATAAAAGTCATAGTTTTGTGACCCCTTTAGCAATTGTTTGAGTGTAAGTTTTCATACTGGTTTTCCAGACTTATGCTAAAAATAAGAAAGGAAACAGTCCCTGAAAACACAACCAGACTCTCCCCCTCACTCGCCCCCCCACACCCCATTTCAAACCACAGTGAAATGCGGAAGTAGGAAACACCTGGACCAGCTCCAAGCCCACACAGAAGTGAACCTCAGGCCTGAATCATGGCTTGGCTTTGCATGAGATGATGCCAGAAGGTTGCACGCGCTCAAACTGAGAAAGACAGCAGACACGGGACTTCCCTCTTGACTCTTTTTGGAGGAAGTGAAATTATTCTTCTGTAACACAGATGGATATCTTATGGAGAAAAGTTAGCTATTTCTTTTAGAGACCAAAATTCAGTTTTCAGACAGGGGCCCTTGAGGGTAGCCATCTGGAGAGTTTATGCGATTGCATAAGCACTTCAGTACAAGAAAAAAGTAGAGGAAATTTCTGGTGAGCAGGGTAAAGCAAGAAAGAAGTGGGGGTGACACTCAGGTCAAACTCTGTGTGCTGCTTCCTCACCCTTGACCATTGTGAGCAGCAATGCCTGCTGCTGGCATGCAAATTTAAATTGAACTGAAATTCCCATCATTTGCACTTCTCTTTTCATTGTTTCCCAGGGAACATAAAAGAGAACTTCCTTGAGCACAGCAATCACAGAGTCATTTGTTTGGGTCATTTTTGATATATGGAAATTTCAGAAATAATTTCTCCTTTTTTAAATGTATACTTGACAGTTATTTTCTTGAGTACAAAAGTAATGATTACTTAGTACCCATCCCTGTGTTTGGTACTTAGTAGATTCCCAAGAAGATTTTGTCAAATGATTAAAGACATGCTCATTGTTGAAAACTCAAAAACCACAGAAAAGAGGAAAAAGTTTAAATAATTCATACAACTATAAACCAAAATTAATTTTAGACTAATAAAGAATAAAAAGCATTTATTTGAGGCAAAAGGAGCTGCAGCCTGGGAGACACAGATTCAGGTAGCAATCTAAATTGTGTTCCACTGAGACAAAGGGGAGGCTACACTTTCTACAGTGAAAATTTCCACCTCAGTTGTCAATTAGATTGTTTTATGTAAATGAGGTATCTAAATCATACAATTCTGGTTGGTCTAAATCATGCAGTTTTGATTGGCTGGTATAGGTGCAAGTGACTTGCACAGTTCTGATTGGACCGGGCATGTCTCATTGATAGAAAGACTAAATCAGGGCTTCCCTGCAGTGGTTGACTCAGATGGTATAAAGGAAGGTAGAGGGCATAGTGTGGGAAACCAAAGGTCCAGTCTGAGGTTCTTCCTGGTATACAGAGTACATGAGGAACCCCGTCAGTAAGTAGCCACTAGATTTTAGTATTCATAAGATTGGGGTCCTCGGTTGAACATGGAGAGTCCACCTTAGCAGATAAACTTCTTGGTGGGTCACATCAAATGATTCTTTTATCTCAGGGTCCACAAAACTTACCATCCAGGTATAACTACTGTCAACAGGTATATATTTATACACAGCTGAGGTCATGTTGAATGTATACCATGTTTTTCTTCACTTAACATTATGGCATAAGAATTTCTCATGTTATTAAAATTGTTTGAATATTTAACTATGATGGCTATAATATATTATGTCAGATGGATGCAATATAATTTCACTCCTATTGGCTTTTTTAGCTATTTTCAATTTTTGCTATGATAGAAATGAAGAAAGCTCTCCAAAAAATGACAATGACTGGGTGTGTTAGGATGTAGGAACACCTGAATATAGAATTATCGATATTCACCTTACTTATATTCTCATTGCAGAAGATTTATGAACAGGATTTATTAAAGGGATAATAAAGAGTACAACATTGTTAGCATGTCTTCAAAACTGTCTGAGAGTTTTCTGATTATGATGACTTAACCCTGAAACAGTTTGAAGAAAAGTGTGTGGATATTTTAACAGACTTATTAGAAGTACCAAAGGGCATTTAATTCTACTTTTTCTAATTCTTGGATTATTCTACTGAGCTATACATTTATAACTGATTTGGATATTGACCAGGACGTCCTGTGCATAGGTTTGCTTCTCTAGCCAAGTACATACTGGGCACTAGTTGATAAATTAATCCTTCTTGGGTGTAGGTGAATTCCCTGAAGTGTGATAACCGAGGCATGAATAGACCCAGAATGTCTGTTTCTAGATTTACAGAACACAATATAATTATTATTTTAATAATAACGAGTGAAGCTCACTCTGTAAAACTAGGCAACTGCCCTCAAGATTTCTGAAAACACGGTGGCACTCTGAGGTAATTCAGTTCCTTGAAACTGCCTTTCCAGGATGCATACAGGTGATAGTATAATGATATTTAACAAATTGAAGCATAACTTTTTCAACCTCAGCACTGCATCTCCTTCATGGTCTGATTTGGGGAGCCATGAGAGTGCATGGAATCCCATTAACTCCACTGGATTCTCTGGTTACCACTAAACATCCTAAAATGCACCCTAGTTGTCCCAAAGAATTGACAGATCTGGGCTTTAGTTAATCCTGGTGCGAGATCAATGAGCCTAAACACACTATTCTAAATTATGGGCTCTAATACCCTGACATTAGTATACTAAAGAAAATTTGTGAAATTGTGTTCTAATGATATAACAAATGAACTGTTGCTTTAAAAAACTGAGTAATGAAGACTTACATTCTTTTTTGGGCACCTGTACTGATTACATGGACTTAAGAATGTAATGAGAGGTATAACAGCAGTTACCAAATTATTGTCAGCTACACACACACAAACACATACGGTGTATAAGTGCGTATATACATACTGTATATTCTTTGTATATTCTGCTATTTCTAAATCAAAATCTAGATTATAGTGTGGATTTTTCTCTTTGTTTAAACATTTCTATCTGAAAAGAAACAACAGTACAGAGTGGGACCCCTCACCTTCACTCTGAATGCTGAGGACAATGCAGACTGAGGTTCCCAGTGCGTAGCAAGTGGAATTTCCTTCAGATCCCTTCAACTCTGCCTCAGATAATGCCACCTCCAAAGCCGGGACTATTAGGGCTTATCACAATGAAACTCCACAGGATTTGTGTCCAAGATTTTCAGTCCCTTCTTCTGTGGGAACAACCTTCACCCTAAGGTGAAGGGGAAACCTGGGCTTTGGCCATGACCTACCTCTAGGCTAGGTATGGAGGAGTCGGTGTCTTGGCAAGAGTGATATTTTCATTTACCTCTGCATTTGCAGTTTGAAGAAACTAATATTGGAGTTCCAGGAAAGAGCAGCCAGAAAAAATTTGAAACATCAAGAGAATGAATCGAAAGCAAAACCAAAGCTTTCTTTTACAGACGGAAAGCTCATGTAGAGGAAACAGTAAGGTGTGTGGTTGCACTTCTGAGTACCCGCTACTGCCATAGCGTAACCACCTGGGGGGCTGTTGGGGGACAGTTAGGGTAGTTAACTGTTAAGGCTATATAGTGCACCATAATTTTTTCAAAGACCACAGTATTCCAATTGACTCATTTCCCCATTTTGCAATTACAGTAGCCTAAAGCGGAACTGGTGGCTTTAGGAGAACTACTGAATATATATATATATATATTTTTTAGTTTCAGCAATTGCTTTTTTACATTGGTTCATCTTGCACCAAGCTTGCTGGACGCTGCTTAGAGCTGGCTTGCTGCTGAGGCTGTCTGAACCATGACCAGCTTCAGGGGTGCCATCCTCTTCTGGACAGTGGCAGCATGGGCTAAGATGGACAAGCCTCTGGGAAAGGCAGATGAGGCTGGATTTCAAAAATGCAAGAAGGCCTTAAATCTACCTGTTCTGGAAGTCTTACCTGGAGGCGGCTGGGATAATTTACGGAATGTAGACATGGGACAGGTGATGGACTTGACTTACACCGACTGCAGGACCACGGAGGATGGACAGTACATCATCCCTGATGAAATCTTCACCATTCCCCAGAAACAGAGCAATCTGGAGATGAACTCAGAAATCTTGGAGTCCTGGGTGAATTACCAGAGCAGCACTTCCTTCTCCATCAACATGGAGCTCTCCCTTTTTTCCAAAGTCAATGGCAAGTTCTCTTCAGAGTTCCAGAGGATGAAGACTCTTCAGGTGAAGGACCAAGCTGTAACCACCCAGGTTCAGGTAAGAAACCTGATCTACACAGTCAAAATCAACCCAGTTTCAGAACTAAACTTGGGGTTTAAGAAATTGCTCTTGGACATCTCTGACCGTCTGGAGAACAACCAGACACGAATGGCCACCTACTTGGCAGAGCTCCTGGTCCTCAACTATGGCACCCATGTAATCACCAGTGTGGATGCTGGGGCTGCTCTCATTCAGGAAGACCACATCAGATCCTCCTTCCTCCAGGACAGCCAGAGCAGCCGTAGTACTGTGACTGCATCTGCTGGAGCAGTCTTCCGTGACATCGTGAACTTCAAATTTGAGGAGAACTATACCTCACAGAATGCCTTCACCAAGAGCTACCTCTCAAACCGCACCCACTCCAGGGTGAAGAGCATTGGAGGGGTTCCATTTTACCCAGGCATCACCCTCCAGACCTGGCAACAGGGCATCACCAACCACCTGGTGGCCATAGACCGTGCTGGCCTGCCTCTGAATTTCTTCATCAACCCTGACATGCTGCCTGACCTGCCAGGGCCGTTGGTGAAGAAGTTGTCTAAGACGGTGGAATCTGCTGTGAGGCGCTACTACACGTTCAACACCTACCCTGGATGCACAGATCTCAACTCACCCAACTTCAATTTTCAGGCCAACACTGATGATGGGTCTTGTGAAGGGAAAATGACCAACTTCTCCTTTGGTGGGGTTTATCAGGAATGCACTCAGTTGTCAGGGAATGGGGCTGTCCAAGTCTGCCAAAACTTGGAGCAGAAGAATCCACTCACTGGTAATTTTTCCTGCCCCTCTGGCTACTCCCCAATCCACCTCCTGACCCAGATCCACGAGGAGGGCTACAGTGGCCTGGAGTGTGTCCGGAAGTGCACCCTCTTGGTCTTCTGCAAGACGGTGTGTGAAGATGTGTTCCGAGTGGCAAAGGCCGAATTTAGGGCTTTTTGGTGTGTGGCCAGTGGTGAAGTACCAGAAGACTCAGGACTGCTTTTTGGGGGCCTCTTCAGTACTAAGAGCATTAACCCTCTGACAAATGCACAGTCATGCCCAGCTGGCTATTTTCCACTAAGACTCTTTGAAAGCCTCAAGGTATGTGCCTCTCAGGACTATGAGTTGGGATATAGGTTTTCGGTCCCCTTTGGTGGGTTCTTCAGCTGTGCAGTTGGGAACCCTTTGGTGGATTCTGCCATATCCAGAGACTTAGGGGCACCTGCTCTGAAAAAATGTCCTGGGGGCTTTAGCCAACATCTAGCCCTCATCAGTGATGGGTGCCAAGTATCCTACTGTGTCAAGTCTGGGCTCTTTACAGGAGGGTCTCTGCCCCCTGCCAGGCTACCACCTTATACCCGACCACCACTTATGAGTCAGGCTGCCACTAACACTGTCGTAGTGACTAATACTGAGACTTCAAGCTCCTGGATTAAAGACTCCCAGACCAACCAGTGGAGATTGGGAGAGCCGTTAGAGCTTCGCAGGGCCATGAAGGTCATCCATGGGGATGGTAGTGGTCTGTCGGGGGGAGCAGCTGCTGGGGTTACAGTGGGGGTCACCACCGTCCTGGCAGTTGTCATTGCCCTGGTGATCTATCGCATCCGGAAATACAAGAAGAGGGGATACCAGGCAATTGAGGATGAGAGGCAGAGTTTGGCTCCTGGCACTGCAGGGACAGAAGACAGTCCCAACCAAGAGCAGGAGCAGTGTCCAGCCTAAATATCTCCTGAGAAAATGCTTCATTTGCAGGCAGAGCTTCAAGCATATCTTTCATTCCTTCTCTCTCTACATTTCTGCCTTTCTAACTATTGAAGTGACAAGTGCAACCAAAAGCAGGTATGCCTTTGGTCTCTGGGCCAGGAAATTAATAGAGCTACATGGGCAAGTTTGGGGTGAGGATTGGGGAGGAGTTGTAACTTTCTAAGCAAAAGTCATTCTGGGGATTAAAACATGAAGGGGTATCTTTGCTCTATGTGCACCATTAACTATTTTCACCTGAATGCATACATGTAAAAAGTCGGATATAAGGTGGGAGAATGTTGATATTTGAATTTGGAAATGATGTATTTAATCTGAGGTTGGCCATGATTTCCAACTCACGAGCTATAAAAATTTCTGTCTTGAAGAAAAAAAAAAAAAAGAATTTCTGCCTTTAAGTGTTACCCTCCAGCTGTTTTGTTTTTAAGAGATGTCTGGATCTCATGTTCCCGGAGACTGACAGAGCCCCCAGAGGACACAGGAGTCCTGCTTGGCCACAGCTTTTTAACTTGGAGGGCTCTGCATTGATGGGTTGTGTCATCTCCTCTGGGTCATCTCAACATCATCTGAACAGAAACATGTTGCGTATACCAAACCTATGTTTTCCAACTTCTACACAATTTAATGCTTACTTAGACCAGACCACCTTTGGACTTCGGACTAGTTCATAAAGTCCTCAGAAAATATCTAACTTGTAACTTCTATTAGGATGTCAAGGGAGAAGGAATAATATGTAGAAAAGGAGTAAATGAAGAAAGGATAAAAACTGGAAAAGGGTCTGGTACTCAAGGGAAATTGGAACTCTTACCCACAACACACTTCCTGGCTTCTTTCTCTTAGCTCCTCATAAACAAGGCAAAGAAAAGAGTGTAGATTTGGGTGGATTAAATACTGCAGTTTCTTGGTCTATGTTACCAAAGTACAACCCCTTCCTCTTCCATGAATGGCCCTTGTCTTTCCTGACTCCTATCACATGCACCCCCTGCCTCACACACCACATTCCAACAAGAAGTTTGCATTTTTCTGCGGATGGGAGACAAGGCATAAAGCAAAAAGTCAAAGTAAGCCCACAGCTAAGTTTTTCATTCTCCTGAAAACCAAAACAGACTAGATACCACATATGTGCCCTGCCTTTATCTTACCAGAAGCAAGGGAGCCAGCATGATCAAATCCATGCTTGTATATGAAGTGAAAAAGGCATTCAACATTTGTGACACATTCCCTTCAGTTCTAGGCTGACCGCCTGGAGGCACCCGACAGGATGCATGCCTGTTGCCTGGCACTTGAAGCTTCGCCCGGTTTTAGTACCAATCTCACCTAACTACAATGATCAGGGAGACTCTATCAGTGTTCTTCCACAACATTTAAAAAAGTTATACATTTCTCACCAAATCAAATGTCATTAGTGAGTGATCTTCTGTGGAGGATAGTTTGTCCTCTCCTGGTTCACATTCACAATTAGGAGCTTAGGTTTACAATTGGTCCTTCTTCGGAGGGGCTTGGAGCATCCCAGCCTGTGAGGCCACAAGAGGGAGGATCATCCCTCAACCCCTGCTGTGATGAAGAAAAGTACGTGACAGAAGTGGAGCCCAGCCAGAGGCACCAATGTCTACAACCCCTTCACTTGATCTTGCCTCTTAAACATTAAAATGTTCCTCTAAACTGAGTGTTTTGTGGGTTAGTTTCAGCCAAACTAACCACTTTTCTGCACATACTGCCTTTCCCAGGAATTCTTTGATGACTGAGTCAGAGAGACAAAGTAGAACTATGGCTTCCAGACTTTCAATGCACTAACTGCCCATGCAAGTGAAAACCTTGGCTAACTTATTTAACTTTACTTTTTCCCCATCACCATTTATACCCCCTATACCTTTTTCCACCGCCCCCGTGCAATCATCACACTGTTGTCATGTCCATGAGTTCTCTCTCTCTTTACAAACTTATATTTCAACTAACAAAATTGCAAATAAATAAGCATTGAAATATGTACTTAAGGAGCACTCTGTCTGATTGTTCACCCAGAGGAAATTGGAACTCGGGAGTTCTAAGTGCTTTTACCAAGTCAGAGCCCAGAGGGGAGGGTTCCCAGGCCTGCTTTCCTGCTGGTGAGCCCAGGCTGGGATCTGTGGGAAGGCCAATCCAGATTTCAAGAAAACCACACTTCTGGAACTCTCAGAAATGCAGACAAAGGTGGCTTTGGGGAACAAAGGTGGCTTTACTATTGCATTTTATTTCTGTTAATATCAGGATGATTAATGCTAAATATTTATTTGAAAAACAACAGCTTGTGAACTATTGAAACATACACTCTAGTGTGGTCAGGTAAGGGGAACTGTAAGAAGTGAACATTCATAGTTGTTAAAAAGTCTTTCCCTCAGGTTCATTTACTTATTTCCCCTGTCATGTGGTCTGTTTTCTTTAAAGGAACAAGAAGTCAAGCCAGGTCCCTTGGGCAAATGTGTGGTTGAAAAGATGTGAAAAAAAAAAAATAGAGAAAAGGGACTCCCCCCACTCCACCCAGTGGGAGGGCTTGTATTTATTTACAGGCTCAGGGAATTACCCCAAATGCCTCACGGATAGGCGCCTGATCTATAGAAAGGAGAAGGTTGACAACAATTTGTGGTTGTTTGTTTGCCATTTATTGTTCTGCATGTACAGCTCATGAGCACCAGGTGGCGATGTCCTCTCACAGAGCAACACCAACAACTTCAAAACACTGCAGTTATAAAGATTTACATTTAGGACAGTCACCTGCCCTCTCCCAGAAACCCACCCCCACTCAATGCCAGTGACCACAGACAAAGAAAGGGGACAGGACCCTTTCTTGTACCACAATGGGGCCTTCCCCCAGTCTTCTCATGCACACAACAGTGCAATACCAGGACGAGTACTTTTGACCAAGTCTAAATACCACAGAGGAAAGGGATGAAAACGTAAAAGCACACACAACCACATATGCACAATTGATCTTTATGGGATGAGCATCTGACAGGGTTTGTCATCCCTGGAGACCCAGGGAGGGAGGAAACTGGGCTGCTGGTGCTAAGACGATGAAAGGAAAGGCATGGAAGTCCCTGCGTGGGCCTGGGAGTTCAGCAGGCCTTCCGGTGGGGACACACCTGTTCAAAGTGCTGGATGCCCAGGGCTTCTGTTGGCAGGGTCCTCACTGAACCCAAGACTGTACCTTTTCAAGCCGGCTCCAGAGAAAGGGCAAAGGAATGCTTCCCACCTTGGCACAGTGTTAGAAAGGAAATGCAAGATTCCCTCTACCCAGAATGTCCCACAAGAAGATGAGGATGAGGTAGCCCCAACTGAGCATCCTCAGAGAGGAAGAGAAATGGGGCACAGATAATCAACGCCCCAAGGGAAAGGCTTGAAGGTCTGAAGACTTACTCTCAAAGTGGCATTTCCCCTGGCATACATCCTGCCTTGTATGCTCTCTGGGACCCTTTTCCCACCCACACTTTCTTCTGCCTGATGCAGGAAATCAGTTTCTCTTCACTGCCCGTTGCCAGTTGTCAAAGCATGTCTTCTTTCTTCCCCTTCTCCTACTGCACAACTGTGCTTCTACCCACTGACCCTCCGTCTGATTCCTCCTCATTGTGGGTGATGAGCCCAGCAGTCCAGGCGAAGATGGCAGTGGCCCATGGTAAAGCTCTCTAATGCCCTCTCCTATATGGGAGCCTGGCGAGGGCATGGGGATGACATTCAACACTGCAGGGATTTCTCTTCCATTGAGTTTGGGGGTTTCCTTCCCAACAGCGGCAGGAAATGACTCTGTGGTGCAGTGAACTCAGGACCAACCACTCAGTTTGCTGGTGAGATAAGTGACTACTGACTTATGGGAGAGACCAGAACCAAGATGGCAGACACAATTCTCCCCATCAGAACTCCCTCTGCTACAGCCTATGACTGTCCACACAGCCAGTGGGAAAATGAGGAAAGGGTCAGCACCAGCATTTCCCTGGGAACTGGGTGATACTTAGGTAAATCCACTGGTCACAGCTACAGGCCTAACAGCAGCAGCTCTGAAGCAGACTCTCAGGAAAGCTTGGTTTCTGGTTCTAATTTAAGTACCATTTTTGAAGGTCCTTTTGTTTCAAATTTTCTAGCATCAAAAACCTCCCAAATATTATGAAATATATAAGCATATATATATACGTCAAACCCCCAAAACATGAGGTATATAAATTCAAATTAGTATCCAGAGGAACTTCCCCCAAACATATAGTTCAAAGAACCCACTTTCAAAGGGGAAATTGGGTTTCCCTGCTTGATTCGCCCTTCTCTCTTCCCTGACCCCCAATTCATTTCATAATGGGAGCAAGCCAAAGGCAAGAGGAATGTTGGGGAGGAGATAAATAGGGTCTTGGGACACAACCCATACACAGGTTGGACTAGACCATAAGATGGTGCTAACCCTGTTACAAATGAGCTAAAGAGGCTCTCTCCATGTTCTAAGTCAATCTGCAATAGATGAGAGAAATGGGGGCCCAGCCCCACCCCTGGGCTCTAATTAACAAATTTGCATGGACAGAGATTGAAGCCCTCAGAGAAATGAGGCTGGATGGAGATTGGCTCAGATCCAATCTTGAAAGAGATTGAAAAAGGGGTCAGTCCAGCCCTCACCTTACACATCTCCCCAAACACAGTTCTGACTCAATCAGAATCCAAGTTTATTATGTGATGGGTTGGCAAAGGGGGAGAGAAGTCGAGGGACCATGGCTGGGCTTTCTGATCCCCATCAGAATTGGGGTTTGACATCTTGCAAAATAGACTGTGAGAACACGATGGGACTCTCCACCAACCTGGCCCAGTGGCGCGCGCACACACACGCATATAGACACACACATATGCACATACACAGATGGCACAGAGCCCAGCACAGGCTCTACTCACAGTGACTTGATGAAACTCATGGAATCTTTGAGCTGATCTCGGATGAGTTTGGAAGAAGACTATGGACTCCTCTCCCTGAGGACAGTTCAGATGCTAAATGGGATGCAGGCTCTGGTCTGATCAGTGAGTGGCTGGAAACACCTTGGGATGCCACTCAGAGAGGAATCCCAGAGCCCATCTATCTGCATGAGAGAAGCAGATGCCTCTTTGGACCGGTCAATGGTATGAGGAGGAAGGAGTGCCCAGAGAAACCAAGGACTCTTATGAGAACTGAATGTGCTCTCAGAGGCCTTTGCTTCCCTGACCCTCTTGGCAAGAAGCACTTCCTCACTCTACACCGAGGCATTGATTTCTGATGTCACAGCATTTTAGCGGTTCACCTCTTTGTCCCCCAAACTTGCACAGTGAGAGCTCCTCGCCTCCAGCAGAGGAGAGAAAAGCAGAAACTCCACTTTTGGAAGTGGAAGCAGCAAGAAGCCAGCTGAGGCAATGACCCTCAGGCTTCACAAGGCCAGGATATGGAGTGCCCATGCACTGTCCACACCCTAAGTGTGCTGACCATGCCCCCCCTCAGGGGGTGAGGGGTGGTGTTCTTGACTACCCAGCACCGAAAACTCCATGGGAACAGACTGGGGATGGCCCTCATCTCATGTCCCTTTTGTAATGGATGAGGTTTACGAATGACATCTTATTCAATTTGGCTCCCCACTGTGGCTGGGAGGAATAGGGAATGGAGAGAGGACAGGAGGGGAGATGAGGGAGCCAGGAGGGCACTGCACCAACTTCTACCTTGACTCTCTCCTCACTTCCTACCCTGTGGTCCCCACAGCCCCTCTCCCCCAAAGCTCTTCCAGTTCAGTCCTTCTCCTGGGCAGTGCTGTCCTCAGAAATGCCCTGGGCAGCCAATTCAGCCAGCACATTATCCAGGTAATTGGCATCTGGGTAGCCATGGCCAGTGAGATTAGAGCCAAACTCTGTCTTGTGGTGGACCTCATTCCAGATGACGGTGTCTGATTCGCCCGTTGTGCTGGAGGTACCAATGGCAAAAATGAGGCGGCGATCCCAGGCCACCAGCAGCAACTTCAGAACCTATAAGAGAAAAGGCAGGAAATCGAAGTCAGACATTTAGTATTGAGCAAAGGCTATCATTTGGATGGTCCTGCATCCTGTGATGCCCTAAGTGAAGGGAAGATTTGGCTGTGGACTCAGGGACATGCAGGTAAGTCTTGGCTCTGTCACTGCCTAACTGTGTGACCTTGGACAAGTTAGATCACTTCTCTGAGATTTAATTTCCTTATTTATAGAACGGCAATGGTCTGAGCTGCCTCTAAAGGCTGTGAGTAGTTTAGCAGGTGCTACGTGAAAAGTAGCTTAATAACAGTGCCTGGAACACACTATTCAACAAATATTAGCTACCAATATCACAGCTGCATTTTAAAAGTTAGGACCTAGGAGTTCAAGGCACTTCTTTTTTTTTATGTATTTTAAAAAATCAATTTCAGAGAGGAAGGGAGAGGGAGAGAAAGGTGGAAACATCAATGATGAGAGAGTATCATTGATTGGCTGTGTCTTGCAGGCCCCCTACTGGGGATCGAGCCCAAAAACTGAGCATGTGCCCTTGACTGGAATGTAACCTGGGACTTTCCAGTCCGCAGTCCAGTGCTCTATCCACTGAGCCAAACCAGCGAGGGCTCAAGGCACTTCTGATCCGAGACCTTCTGAAGCTGTGCCCGCCACCCCTGCTCCATCCCCCCACCCCTGCTCCATCCCCCCACCCCCAAGTTTTGCTTGGGTCCCTAACATAGACGTAAATAACCTGACACCCCCACATGGATGTGGTATTCATTTACCCACAGCTGATGTTGTGGGATATTTCTGCAATGACAAGGTTGAAGTGCTTTGAGCTCTTCAAGGCCAATTCATATTTATTTGCTCATCTGGTCCTCACACCCACACTTTGAGTGAGGTCTAGCTGGTGCTTAATTGTCTCTGTTTTACAGGTGAGGCCCAGAGAGGTGTTAGGGCTTGCAGAATGTTCTAATTCAGCTAAAATTTAAAAATATATATCTTTGTTAAGCAAAGACAAATAAATGTCTAACACCGTGTCCAGCATGAAGAAGGCACCTGATAAAAATGCATTGAGTTCAAAACTGAACGACTGTAAACATGGTATGGGCTGAAGGTGGGGAATCGTAGTAATAATAGTAGTAGACATGAACACTATGAGCCACTGTTCCCTGCCTCAGAGCACTGCTTCTCAAGCTTTAATGTGCTCTCAGATCACCTGGGATCTTGTTAAAATGAAGCAGGTTCTATGGTTCTGAATTTCAATTAAGCTTTCAGATGTTGCCACTGGTGTTGGTCCTAGGACCAGCTGTTAAGCAGCAAAGTCCTAAGGGAAGGATTCTAAAATAAGTTAATTATTGCCACCCCCACCATCCTACAGAAAAATTTCTAATCATATCCATCCTTATCTATGGTTGACTCAACTATGATCTTTTGACCATGTGCATCTGGAGCTAAGAGAGACACAGTTCTCTTTACCTTGGAAGCAAAACTTGGGTCCCTGACATAGAAGTAAATAACCTGATACCCAGGCTCTTACTTTTCTCCCTTTCTCACTGTCTGGAAGGTAACAGTGTCTAGGGAAACCACGGGCACTGAAGCTCTTCCCAGGATTTGGGTGTTCTGGTCCCTGAAAGTAAAGAAAGAAAACAAAAGGCATTTTAAAAAATCAGTTTTTATATATACATACACATACATATATATTCATATAACACACACACACACACACACACACACACACACACACTAGAGGCCCAGTGCACGATATTCGTGCATGGGGTGTGTGTGTCCCTCAGCCCAGCCTGCACCCTCTCCAATCTGGGACATCCCTTTCACAATCCAGGACTGCTGGCTCCCAACCGCTTGCTTGCCTGCCTGCCTGATTGCCCCTAACTGCTTCTGCCTGCCAGCCTGATCACCCCTTAACCACTCCCCTGCCAGCCTGATTGATGCCTAACTGTTCCCCTGCCAGCCCGATTGCCCTTAACTGCCCTCCCCTGCAGCCTGATCACCCCCAATTGCCCTTCCTTGCAAGCCTGGTCCCTCCCCTGCTGGCCTGATCATCCACAACTGCCCTCCCCTGCTGGCCATCTTGTGGTGGCCATCTTGTGTCCACATGGGGGCAGCCATCTTGTGTGTTGGGGTGACTATCAATTTGCATATTACTCTTTTATTAGATAGGATAATTTCAGAGAAAGATAGGGAAAGGGAGAGATAGAAACATGAATGAAGAGAGAGAAAAATTGATCAGCTGCCTCCTGCACACCCCCAACTGGAGATTGAGTCTGAGAACTGGGCAAGGGCCCCAATCAGGAATCAAACCGTTACTTCCTGGTTCATAGGTCAAGGCTCAACCACTGATGCATACCAGCCAGGCAACAAAGGGCATTTTTCAACATATTTCTGATGAGGAGATGTAGGCTAGGACTAATGGAAATAATGAAGACAATAATAATGGTCTTAGGTGTCTAGACAGAGAACAGACCCCAAAGGCAGCAAGAGTGAAGCCCTGGGCTTAGACCCAAGCTCCAGCCTCCCAGATGTGTCAGCTGGAGCCCTCTCTTGGGGCATTGGTTTCCCATCCATTAAACAGGACGAATGTAGAATCTCATCTTGTGTGATTGTTATGAATGTTAAGTGAGCATGACGCCTGCTTGCATACTAAGAGCTCAGTACATGTTTAGCATCACATCTATTCTGACTGGTTTTACAAAAGAGGAATAAGCCCTCACAGGAGAAATGACTTCCATAGTGTTAGTGGCTTTGCCAAAACTCAAGCCCAGGATCTCTGCGGCACACTCTGGACTTTTTACCTCCAAACCGCTCAGAACAATGCAAGTGCCTCTCGCTCTGAGCTACACAGTCAGAATGATCTGAATGACTCTTGTGCATTTTCTCCTTTGTTCTCATGGTTGTTTTGTTGTTGTTGTTTGTTTGTGTGGTGTTTTTTTGTTTGGTTTGGTTTCTTGTTTAATACTATGGATTGAGAAATTCATGACTAAACATCTAACAACATTTCAACTGTTGTCACCCAGTCCCATGAAGCAGTCTCAGGCCACTGAGTAGAAAAGAAACTAAAGCAGAATGTAGCCAGAAACCAGGATGCCCAGTCAGGGTCCACAGGCCCCTTTGAGAAATTCATCAAAAGTGAGGGATTTTTGCCAAGTAACATATTTTTTTCTTTATATACAAATGTTTGTGTATTGTTTCTGATTATCCCAGACCCCTTGAGAATCTGTGAAACCTGTTTTAACATCTCATCCAGATATAATATAATATAAAACCAATATAATCCTATAAAATAAAAGGCTAATATGCAAATTATCCCCTCAACCGGGAGTTTGACCAGGGGGCAGGGCCGGCCAGCCCACCACCCACAGCCCCACCCCCAGCAGCCCTGCTCCCCCATCTTTCCTTCCCTCCCACCCCACATCGGGGAAGGCCAGCTGCCTGAGGCCACCTCCCCCTGGCCGACCAGCTGATCAGTCAGATTGGGGCAGGCCGGACCCCACCAATATAATATTAATAATTCCACACTTGTCCTGGTACTGGCTCTCCACACAGATGATCAGTGAATGTGTCCTGGTGAATGAATGAGCGTGTGAATGTAGGGAACTACAAGAAATCAGAGAGTCTTCTTCTTCTTTTTTTTTTTGATGCACAAGGATGATTCAAAATGATTTTAAAATTCTGGAATTTAAAATATTTTTAATGGCTTGGTTCAACCTATGACTTTGCAAATCAAACGGCATTGTTAAGTGTGTGGAGTTTCAGAAAGAGCTACCATGTCTTCTTGGAGATGCAGGACTGCACAGTCCTGAATTTCATATTCACATGAAATCACTCCACATTTGCCACATCCCCATGGCCACACCTGTTTCTGGGCCAGTTTGCCTTACTGAAGGTCCAGTTCCCAGCAGGGCTCTGCCCGCCCCTCTCCTGCTTGGGACAGGCCCATCCTGTGAAGGCACAGACACTTGCTGGTGCTGACCCAGCAAGGCTGAGTGCTCCTGGTGCATTGCTAAGCGAAGCAGTCATGACTGGGCTTGAGTTTCTCCCCCAGGGAACTGTTCTCTGCAGTGAAGGCCGAGCTGAAGGTCTCCACTCTTCTCGAAAGCCCAAGCCTCTCAGGGCTGAGAAAGGGCAATGAAATCATGACCTTAACCAGGGATGCCCCAAATGAAACACTTCCTCATGGCCCTTCAACACCCCCACCTTTTCTCCTCTGGGACTCTATGGTAGCCTTCTACTAAAATTTCTGTTCTCCATTTCTTCATGTCTTCCAGAGCCTACTAGCAACTGCCCTGCTCCAGAAAGTCTCCTCCGACCCTCCCAGTGAGCCAGACACGGGCCCTCCTCCTTACCCAGATAAATGGGATACTCCAATAATGAGGATACTCCCATGATGGTGGTGACCATGGATTGGGCACCACAGTGCTATGCCCAGCACCACAATATGCACATATAATGATAGTGCCCATCCTCAGGAAACCCCTGCATAATAGGTTCCTGGCTGTACAGATAAAGAAACTGAGCCAGGAAGGTCATGTGGCTGTCCGAAGTCCCCAGCTAGTGAGGATCAGCAGGAATTGGAAGCCGCAGCTTTTACCAATGGTGCCTGTCCTCTTTGCTCTGTAGCTTGGTGATGTACAGTTAATTTCTCCCCTGACTGGTTGGTAAGGTCCCTTGAAGAAGTACTATGTTTTTCATTCAATTCTTTTACAGGCTATCACATCCCCTTGTTTTGTTTCTCCCACATCAAGTCTCACTATTTGAATGAACCTTGTTTATTTATCTGTTTACTTTATTGTTATCCTTCTCCTACTAGAATGGGGACTTCAGGGAAGCAAGGACGGTGTCCATTTTGCTCACCATTGTTTCTCTTGCATCTAGAACATGCCTGGCTCATAACCCACATTCAAATGTTTGTTAAATGAAAGAAAAAATGGAAAAAGGCAAGGAGGAGAGGGAAGGGGAGGGTGAACTAATAAATATTTACTAACAAAATGAATCCAGTAAGCACCCTAGAGCATTTAGAAAAAGCTTTGATGCATGACAAAGGAACGCGTCTGTATTGACTGCCAGGAAAATTGTTCAATTTGTTCCTTGGGACCGTCTTTCAAAGAATCAAAAGAGGAAATAAATGCCCACAAAAATCAGAGCCAAGGAATAGCTATCAAATTACAAATGCTAATACCATTTGACAAGGAAATTCCACTTCTAGAAAATTATTCTACAGACATACTCACATGCGTACAAGGTTATTCATTACAGCATTATTTGTTGTAGCAAAAGATTGGACACAATCCATATGCCCATCAAATGGAGACTGTTGAATATGAATTACGGTAGCTTTATACAATGGATTATCACGCAGAGCTGAGAAAGAATGAGGAAGCTCTCTCTATGCGGACAAGGGAAGATATACAGTCTACATTGTTCATTGAAAAATGCAGGGCGCAGAACAATATGTCTAATATGTCACACTTTGTGTAAAAATGGGAGGAGTGGATGCAGTCTGTTGCATGTGCACAAAGAATACGGGAAGGAGAGGAAAGGAAGTAAGCACAATGGTAGAGAGTAGGGGAGGGGGAGACCCCATAGATGGGGGATGAGAATGGAAAGAAGGCTTTTCAGGGTATAATAACATTAGTCAGTTTGGGCTGCTGTAACAAAATACCACAAACTGGGTGGCTTTCAAACAACAGAAATTCATTTCTCATAGTCCTGGAGACTGGAAAGTCCAAGATCAAGGTGCCTGCAGACTCAGTGTCTGGTGAGGCTTGACCACATAACTTGTTTGGTTTCACAAGTTCACAGCTGGAGAAGAACTTGCTTCAGGATGAATTGTACCTTGAGTCTCATCTCTATCTGATTTAGGTGCTATTTAGATGATACTTTGGATTTAGACTTTAAAGTTGATGCTTGAGTGAGTTAAGACTTTTGAGTTTGTTGGGATAGAATAAATGTATTCAAGAAGGACATGAGTTTGGGAAAGGCAGGGGTGGAATGCTATAGACTGAAAGTTTGTGTCCCCCAAAACTGATATGTTGAAACCTAATCCCCAACAAGATGGTATTAGGAGGTGGGGGGTTTTTGGTAGCTGATTAGATTAGGAGGGTGGAACCTTCGTGAATGGGATTAGTGCTTTATAAGAGAGACCCTAGAAAGCTCCCTCTCCCCTTCCACTGTATGAGGTCACAGCAAGAAGACGGCTGTTTATGAACCAGGAAGCAGGCCTTCAGCAGACATTGAATCTGCTTGCATGTTGACCTTGGACTTCCTAGCCTCAGAAATAAGTTTATGTTGTTTAAAAGCCATCTAGCCTGTGGTATTTTGTTACTGCAGCCTGAATGGACTAAGACAAACATTTACTTACAAATATTTAAAATGATAACAGTTGATGGCTGAGGATGGGCTCACCTGAATGCCAGGGGGGATGCTGTAGATGATCCGGATGGTTTTGCAGTCTGGGTGGCCAGGCAACGAGTGGGGGATGAGGTGGTACTCCATCTTCCCTGGAGGCTGGGTGCCTGTTTTCACCCCATAAATGGTCTTACAGGTTGGACACTGCAAACTGCCATCCTGAGGAGACAAGGCCAGTACAACCAGACTGGGAAACAGTTTTGGTAATGACCTCCCCACCCAACCCCAAAAGGTACCATAGGCAAAGGGCCTGGGGGACAAAATACACCCAAATGGGTAACAGACCTTAGTTGTCCTACCCCCACTTGGCTACCAAGGCTATTTTTGCTTTCTCTAAAGTAGCAAGAGGCAAATTCCAGCAATAGCCCAATACCCCATACTAGGGACATGTTAGAGAGATCCTGTCCTTGAGAGGGAGGCCAGGCTTTGCACTGCACCTCAGGGCTCTGAGTGTGTGTGTGTGTGTGTGTGTGTGTGTGTGTGTGTGTGTGTGTGGAGGGAGTCTGGCTGCTGTGATGTGAGGGGGTCACTGTTTCACAGCAGGGACTGGTGAGGTGTCATCTGAGGGGAAGAGAACCTGGACAGTAAATTCTATTCCCAGATTCCCAAGAAGAAATGGAATGAGAAGAAGGAGTGAGTGCACAGGGAGTATGTGTGTAAAAAATGCTGCTACACAGCTGGGACCAAAGCTCTCCAGGACACCTGCATCTCGTTGGGAAGGCAGGAATCCTCTGTGGAGCTATTTAGGGATATTTCCATTCAAGCTCTACTCATTTAAAGGCATAGCATAGCTTGTATTAATGGCAATTACTCCATGTGATCAAGGAACAGGAACCCAAGGCTTGGGGTTAGGAAGGGTCCCACTCTCTGCTCTGGCCTTAACCTGCTTCATGACCTTGTGTAAAGAAACAACAACAACAACACACTCACATGCTTCAAAGTATTAGTGCCAAAGAGAATAAAGGATAGTGTCTAAAGAAACATTTTTAAAGAAGCATGGAAATCAATGCAAAGCGGTACTAGATTAATCTTGAATATAGTCATCAAAAGGAAAGTATATTAAGAAATCCCTTTAAGCCCGAAACAACCTCTAAAAATGCAAAATCCCAAAGAAACCTTTTACTTTAGGGTCAGAAAAGTGTGCAAGGGTTCCAGATATGCATCACCCATCAGTGACTGAACATATACTTCCTAAGACATTGAGAAAGGTCCCTAGTACTTTGAAAAATCAATCATAGGGTTACATAAAGATGAAGGGAAAAATTATAGCCATAGTTAACACAAAGGAGGAATCAATTTGAATCATACTAGTAATTACACCCCATAAACTAGGCATTGTTTTATCTCCATCTTCCAGATGGAAAATGAAATCTCAGAGTTGAAAATCTTGCCCAAGGTCATTCAGCTACTAAGCCAGGGTTCAATCTTGGGTCAGCTGTCTCTCTTGCCTTTACTCTTTCCCACAGCAAGAGAAGCACACAGCTGCCCCCTGGAAGCCAGACATTTTTTGGATGAGTTAAGAGGTTGGAGGAGATCTGGGAAATCTCAGATCTGAAGCAATCCAAGCTGGGCCTGGAGAAACAAATACAGTTTGAATTCATGGAGATGGGGGTTAAAGGTCATTCCAGGTATAGGAAAGAGCACAAGAAGAGGCAAGGACTTAGAAAAAGCTGGGTCTTTGTAAGGAGAGAGTTATCATCCAAGGACATTCCCAGATTCCCAGAAACCAGCTCTGATGGGGGGACTACCACACCACCTTCAGTAATGGATAAGACGGGCATCGCAGCCTCCCTGCCTCCAGCAGGGGGATCATCCAGGCCGACCTTGGCAACAGTCCATAATGCCTTTGAAGGGGCAATCAAGGGTGTTTGAAAATGTCCAAAGAAAGTGAATTATAAATGGAAATCACTAGTCTTAGAGAAGGAAGGATGATTGGGAAAGCCATTAATGCCAGTATGAATGAACATTCACCATGGGCCCAGTGCTGTGATAGAACTTCCTTCTCCTTCATTGATGGGGCTTATTTCACCTAGCAATGGGCCATGACAATGGACCACTCCCCTCAAAAACCTCAGGGACAGAAGTCTATACCTCTCAGACCACCACACCTAGTGTAGATATTGGGGGGTATTAGCATAGCCCACAGGGAAGGAAAAGACAGGTGTTTTGTTTATTTGAAAATTTATTTTAATTGATTTCAGAGAGGAGGTGGGGGGGGGGGGCAGAGAGAGAGAGAGAGAGAGAGAGAGAGACATCAGAGATGAGAGAGAACCTGAAACCTGGGCATATACCCTGACCAGGAATCAAACTGTAACCTCCTGGTTCATAGGTCGACACATAACCACTGAGCCACGCCAGCCAGGCTAAAGACAGGTTTTGCAACATTATAATTTTGTAGAGGACGGATTCTACTGAGAACAGCCAAAATGGCCACTCCTGATGCCCTGGGATGCCTTTAAGACTCCCTACATCACCTGGAGCACAACTCCAAGAGAGCCTTCATGCTCTTGCTCCTCCAGGGCCCAGTGTGGAGGTGGCAGTAGCCCCACAGGCTGGCACTCACCTTGTTGCCATTGTTGTACATGGCAACCAGGCAGTAGATGTGGTAGATGTGGCCGCATCTGGACAGCTTTCCCACCAGATCAGGCTTGACTGTTGGCTGCGGGCCCTTGTAGCCTGAGGGAGCTGTGAGGCGCTCCATACAGATGGTGCAGTCCTGGGGGTGGCAGGGGACAGAGCAGATAGGCCGTCAAGCCTCTCCCAGCCTGGAAAGTTGGAGCATCCCCATGTTGGTTCCTGAATGATCAGGTGAGCTGTTACTGGTCCTCCTCTAGAAAGCCCAATATAGTTTTATCTTGCTTTACACAACAGAAGAATTCCTGAAATAATTCCTGGTGCCAGTGCATGTTAACTTGGAGCTGGCCAACAAAATCACAGACTCCTTGTGAGCTGGGACGATACACTGTCCTTCTTTGGTGTCCTTCCATGGCTTGTGAAGGAAATGAATGTCTGCTGACAGGCCCATTGATAAGCCTTCTTTAAGCTGAAATTGGGTAAAGGAATTATAATTCTAGTGTACTAGAGGGAGTGCTATTTAAAGAAATCTATAACAGGGTTTCTCATCCTTGGCACTATTGACATTAGGGGCTGGATAGTCCTTTGCCGCAGGGGCTGTCCTGGGCATTGGAGGGTGCTAACAGCATCCCTGGCCTCTACCCACTAGATACCAGTAGCATCCCCTCTGCCCACCCCCAAAGTTGTGCAAAACCACCTCTGGCTGAGAACCACTGATCTTCATCCAGCCCATTTTAAAGTCAGTTCCAACTACTCATCATTCTGCTTTTCTTAAATTCAGACTGTTATGTTAATGTAGTTTAGAATCAATCAGCTCTTTGCTGAATGGGGAGATGAGAGAGATTAAGATGCAGCTCGGAGCCCAGGTGGGCATGCATCTGACCAGTTCTGGACCTGCCAGAACTTAGAAAGCAGCTCTTGCGGCGTGGTGCAAAAACTCTGGAGGAGGAATTGCTGGTGGGTGATGGAGAAGGTGAGCCCTGCCCTGCCCCCCCTGCACTCACCTCATCTGGCGGGTGCCGGACCTTCTGCAGATACTTCTTCAGCACTTCTTCTGGGGTTTTACCTGTGGGGACAGGATGGTCAGTGTGCCACTGAGACTGAGAAGAGGGATCAAATAGCCTCACCAAGCTGGACATACCAGAGGAGAACCTTATCAGCCAGGCTTACAGCAGGAGAGGGGGAAAAAATCATTCTGCAACGGGATTTAAGAATTTGAAAGGGAATCAGGGGGCAGAAGAGGCAGAGAGGTGGCCTGAGGAGGTAGGAAGTGGTCTCACTTGCCTTTACCTCCTGCATCACTTCCCTGACATCCCCCTGCCTGTTTGCAACAAACCCACTTTTTAGTGACAAAGACTGAGTGGGTTTCTCTTCCATATAATCAAAGAGCCTGGCCCTGCCCAAACAATGTGATGAGAGCAGAAATAAAAGATCTCTGTACACTGTTACAGGTTTAAAAAAAAATTAGGCAGAATGTGCCAAGCAATGTCTCGATCTGCAATGTGGCATCAAAGTGATATTATTTTCATGGGAAACCAGGAGGTTGTGACCACAGCTTCAGAATGGTCCTTCCTGGCTGTTGACAGTGCGGTCGCTGCCAGCAGATGTAACCCCGCAACAGGGAAAGGCTGATGCTCTGGGAAGGACCCTGCCAGGTGCAATGATTGTGGAATATCTTTGGCGACTGGACCCCTTGGAGACAGCCTAGCCTAAAGGCAGGGAATGAGATGATCCGGCTTCACAAGCAGGCAGAGAAGGAAAAAGGGTCAGTGCCTCCTTAGGCGACTCTCTTAACTTCTCTAAGCTTCCGTTTCTCACTTATAAAATGGGGAGGAGCAATAGCATCTACTCGAAGAGCAGTTTTGACAATTAAATGAGCTAATGGACATACAGCCCTTTTAGCACATTGCCAGCTAAGGATCCGATATGTGCTATTAATAATAACAGGAAGAGTGGGAAAGTGCAAATTCCTGTCATTTCCTATCATATTATGAGCAAGGCAATAAAGTTCATTTAAGCAGAGAAAGTCTGATAGACTAGAAAAGTAGGACAAGGGTTTGAGGAAGTGACCGGGCAACAGCCCAAAGCTCAATGCCGGTCCTTCCTGCTTCATAACATGTTTGCAAGGTGGGGGCTTAAGTATGACAGTCAACACATTGAGCCACCAATACCAGTGACCAGAAAGAGCAGCCACAGGGCTGAGGCAGGGTCCCTTGGTACCAGAGCAGGCACAGGTATTGATCCCTTAGTTGTGGGATTGTGGGCAGGTAGGAAGGAGCTCCTGAATGGGGGTTCAAGTGGCCAGAGCGTCTGGGGGCTTGAGAGGGACACAAAACCGTGGCCACTTCCCAACTGTCATGGATGCATTCCAGGACATCCTTGTTGGATACTGGTTGTGACTGGTTTCACTCTAAGTAAAGGGGAAAAAAACAGAGGTTCTCTGAGGTCAAGACTTGCAAGTGATAAAGTTGGGACTTGAATTTAGTTTGTTTTAGTTCCAATTCCAAGGTGGTCTTTCTCTCTAGCATATTTCATTTGTGTCACACTTCATATTTTTATGTTCCTATAATTTTGCTCTGCATTGCTATATTTCTTAAGAAGTCTCCATCTGATCCATACACACTCCACTGTGGTATAATCACCAGAACAGGTACGAGTTAGGCCTGCTTAGCCTATGCAGAAATTAAGGCACAGAGTGGATAAGCCATGGGGATGACCCTCAGTAGTGGAGGCAGAGCTAGGGCCAGGAGCCATAAGCTAAGGAGGCTGATACCTTTCTTGGCTTGTTTTTTGGTGGTCTTGCGGCTTGTATTGGAAACCCCTGGGATGGATTTTATTTCGCTCTTGCTGACGGGGGGTGGGTGGAGGACCAGCTTTGGTGGCCTGGTGAGACACACAGGCAGCCCTGCTGCACTCATGAGGATCCCAGTGATGCCTGGAAGGGCAGAGCAGGAGTCAGGAAGGACTGGAGAGTTAGCTTCCCAACACCCCCTCAACTCCTCCCTCCCCATTAACCTCCTCTCCTCCTCTCCACAGAGTTCCCATAACTCAGGGATCCTCTACTTACCCTCCACCTTTCCCAGAAACAGATTCACTCACTCCGCTTCAACAGCATGCTTTCCTTTTAGCAATCAATTCTCCCCAAGTTCTTTCTACTCATCCAACCCAACTACGAAAATCCCCATTTGTTTAAATTAACACCCAAATGCTCTCTTTTTTACAAATGCTCACTACCTATTTCGTCACTCATTTTCCTACCTTTAGCAAGACTAGCCCAGGGTTTCTCTTACCTGCCAAGGCAGGATTGACAGGACTGGACCCATTTAGGTTCTTCACTGGTACGGTGGGGACCCTGTGAAAGGAAAGAGCAGATGCGTTATGGTTTTAACAAGTGGGACAAAATGAGTCAGTGGTGGGACCTCAAAATTTTCCCCAGTGAAGTGCTCCCCTTTCTTATAGAAACTAATCATCCCTACTAAAGATGCATCAAGTTCTTAGTGTGACCTGTGGGGAGAGGTACTTGTCCCAGCTTATTGCTAGTGGGGGTGGATTTCTTGCAATAATATTCTGAGAAAGAATTTTCTGAGACTCGCACATGAGGATGAGATAGTGTAGGAAGTTTTATTTCCCTGGAGTTTCTAAGGTCCCATTTCCTTCAGTCCAGTCATAGAAGAAGTGTAGCTGGGCCTTCAGCAGAGCTAAAATTAAAGCCAGTGTCCAGAGTTTCCTTACCATGTTGGAACCAAGTCCAGTCCAGCATCAGGCTAGCTTGGGTTAGGTTTCCCGCTTAGTCCATTGTGTGTGGGACCCGCATGGCCAGGGGCCATACAGGTAAATGCAAGGAAGCCAAGAACCAAGAGTCAAGAGCAACAAGAGAGAGAACACCTTCGTTTAGTGCATTATGTATTCCAAAATTTTCGGGGGCTTGCACTGGCTCCACCCATTCTGGCTAATCCATGGTTCCCCAGTTTTGACTGACAGGCAAGTATCTTCTCTAGTCACCCCAACTTTACTGTGTATGCATCTATCTCCTCTTTGTTGGAACCCTTCCCCCAGTAATCTTCAGGGAATGGGCCAGTGGTTCCCTGGGGAGTGCAAAGTTGCAGCTTCCTAGTGAAGCTGCCCATATGACCATGCCTATAATGTCTGGCCTTCCCTTTGCTCCTTTTTTATTATTAATAACTAGCTAATTACAAGGGCATCAGAGCCAGAGGTGATATCTTCAAAACTAAGGCAGACCATGTCACTCCTCCACTCAGAACCTTAAAACTCAGAATGACTCTCCTCAGTTAATTCAAAGTCCCAGCAAGGCCTAACAGCCCTGAATGTTCTGTCCATGCTCCTCAACCCAATCCTCCTCTCTCTCTGCTTTTCCTCCTATAACTTGCCTCTTTGCCTGTTCTTCCTACATGATTGGCACCTCCGGCCTCAGAGACTTTGCGTGTGCTCTTCCCTCTGCCTAAAATGCTCTTCCACCAGATACATTCCTGGCTCCCTCCTAGAGCTCCTTCACTCTTGGCTCACATCTTGCCTTCTCAGTGAGGTTCTCAAGACCATCTTATTTGATACTGTTATCAGCTCATCCATCTTACCCTGGGACCCCCAAACCCTCGTATACTGTTGTGCTTTTAAATTTTTCCCCCCATGGAACTCATAATCTTTTAAAATAAGTCATTTCTTATTATCTTCCCTTCTAGAATCTAAGCTCTAAAAGGGCAAATTTCTTTGTCCATTTTGTTCAGAAGCCTGACACTAGTAGGCATTCAATGAACATTTACTGAAGGAATGAAAGTATAAAGAAAAAGTTCAAACCTTGGTGGACATCAGAGCCACCTAAGAAGCTTTGAAAGAGCCAGAGCCCCAAACCTGCACTGGGGCACAAGAACTTGCATTTTGACACGCTTCTGTGGAGAGGATGCAGATGCTGCCAATCCCCAGTCCAACGTTTGGAAGCCATTGCTCTAACAGCTGTTACTTCTCCCACTCCCTGAGAAATATAAATATCAGGCAAAACCTCCTCCTCTCTCTGTTCCTCTCCCAGCAACTCAAGCCAAGCTGGAGAGGAGAAGGCACAGCTGCATGGGAAAGACGAGGTCTCCTGGCGCCAACTAGAAAAATAGGGGACATGTGGGGCTCAGTCTTGCGCCATTTCTCCCCACCCCCTTCACCACCCAGGCTTCCACAGCTGGGCTTGGAGGAAGATGTGGGCTTGGAGAGGCCAATGCACTGGGTCACAGATGACTCCAGGAGCCAGGCAGCCTGAGAAGCAGGCAGTTCTGCTATGGGGGCAGGGTAGTGCTGGGAAAACAGGAGGAGGGAAAGAGAGCATGTTGATTCGTTTATTTACATTGTTTATTATTTGTTTATTTGACCATTCATATTGAGCCAGGGACACAGCATTGAACAAGACAGCCCATGAGCCTTTATCCTTGTGTTATAATCGCTAACATGCACAGAGCCTGCCTTGTACCCGACGCGTCTCATTGCTCACAATATGTAAGTCACCCAATCCTTCCAGCAACCTACGCAAGAGGTGTTATTATGATCAACCCTACTTTAATAGGCAGGAAAGCTGAGGCACAGAGCGGTTAAGCCATCTTGATAAAGATCACACAGCTAAGGATCTGAATGTAGGAAATCTGGCTCAAGAGCCCACTGTTTCAGCTGCCTATGACGCTGTGCTCTTATGTCTAAATCATCCGGTCACCTGATACTGCAGACAGAGTACATGAAGCTCAGAGAGTGAAGGAATACACACACATCTAAGAGGCAGCAGAGCTCAGAGGGACCTCAAGGCTGGCAGTGGATCTGTCTGAGTCCCACATGCCCAGGGGTGCTTCCCCAGTGATGCTGAGTCTTCCAGTGCCCCTGTTCCTGCCCAGGGACCATGACATGTGCACAGCGTTGGGAGAAGGATGTGCAAACAACAGATGTGGGAGTATTTGTGTCTCAGCAGGCCACTAAGGGATACTTTTCCCCAGAAACTGTCCCTAGGATAAATCAAACCAGATGAGGGGGAGGGGAATTCAAAACAAGGGAATGGAGGCCAGGAAAAGAGCATGGTCTAGATTCTGGACCCTGTGACCTGCTCCTCAGGGACAGACATGATATGGTGGACAGGGAGCCAGGAAAACTGGGTTCAAATCCCAATCCTGCCAGTAACACCTCATACCATCCAGTAAGTTTTCTGAGCCTCAGCATCATTATCTATAGACCTGTGAAGATCTGTGGTTAGAAGATGCTAAGGAGATTTTCTGACAATTTCCCACCCCAGTACTCAAGAACTCAGTCCTCCACCCACAGCTGAGCCCCTTCTTCACAGGGGTTGCAGAGGCTGGGAGTGGAGGTCTGGCCTCCGGTGTCTGTCCTGCTCCCCACCAGGGGGCAGCACCCCACCCAGCCCCACACCTGCCTGACCCCTTCACCACTCCAAGGCCCCCACTCCCGCTGATAAGTAGTTGTGATCTGGGTGACAAAAGCTACCTTTGTTCCCACAAACTGGACTGGCAGGTTTCCACACCCAATCTGCTTAACCAGGAAATATTCCAACCTGCACAGCAACCCCCCAGGCAGCCCAAGAACTCTGGGTAGAGGCAAGGTCTAGAGAGAGGGAGGGTCTGCACGTGAGGCCTGGGACTCCTGTGAACACTGTGGGAGAGGTGGCTGTCCCTGCTATGCCAGGAAAGGGGCAGCATGGCAGAAGGGTTCTGGTGGCACTGGGACTTGGGGAAGAAGGGGATATTTGTTTATGAAATACAGAAGGGTATGTAGGAAGGAGCCCCTCCCCCAGCCAAGGGGCCTGGAAGTCGCCTTCCAATCCAGCTGAGCAGCGACATGTGCCTTTGGGAGGGCCACCACAGCCTCTCTGCTCTTGCTGGTTGGGGCCCGTGTGAGGATGGAGGATCTGGAACAAATACTTTGTAAATAGCCAAGCCTTATGCAAATTTGGGTGATTATTTACATTTTTGTTTCTCAACTGTAAGAGAAAGTTGGGCTTGATACAATCTTCTCCTACTGTAATAGTCCAATTTTCTCATGTTGTTGAGGGCATCAAGTGTAAAGTGTCAGGTTGAGTGTTGGGCAGTACTTAGGATTGTCCAGTTAGCAAAAACTGGCCATCCCTCCCCCACTGTTATTGGTTAAAATGAGAACCACAGACACTGGCCCATCTAGTCCACACTGGTCACACCCTGTTGGGGCTTCAGCTCCATATGCCTGAACCTTCCTTCTGGAAATTAGCAGCCTGGTGGCAGGCATGCTTCCGCGTTCTCCAGGCAACTCAGCTCAGCCAAAGCTGTCTGCCTAACCACTTGTTGACCAATCAGAAGACAATTCCTCTGCCCCCATTCTGTTGGGTTGATCCCAGGTATGGAGGGTGCAAGTTTTAATTTCTGTCCCTAAAATATAAAACTAGGGAAAGAGAAGAGCTGGTAAGGTGGCAGGGGAGGGGAATCGAAGACGGGAGAACAGCTCTGCAGGTGCCCTGGTGACAGCCAGTGTTTCTCTTGGAGTCATGAGCCAACCCAGGAATCCTCAGGCAGAACAATGGTCTTGTCTCTCCAGCAACCATGGCCTCACTGGCGATAGAGAAGCCTTAATTCTGGAGCAGAGGGCCAGAGGGGCGACTCTCGCCCTCCCCTGTACAGTCCCCCTCTCTCTTCTCTTTAGAAGCCCACTGCTGTGTCCCTGAATAATTCACAGGGTCTTTTGTTCCCCCCAAACCCTTCTCTCCATCCCACCTCTCCCACCCTCCCTGGTCTTCTTTTTTCCGTGGGAAAGTTTCTTGAAGAGGTCATGGGCAGCGAGGAGTGTGGGGAGGGGCCACTGGACGACAGAAGGTCGATGGCAATGCCAGACAAAGGGAATAAACACGCTAATTAAAAGGCCAAGAAAGACTGGAGCAGAAGATGGTAGTGGGGGTGAGGGAGGTGGTAAGAGGTGAAAAGAAAAGGGCTGGAAGCTAGGGAGGGGCCTCCCTTGTCAGGAAAACAGAGCAGAGAAAAAAACAACTTGTTTCTATAGCTCTTTTGAAACTGCACTGGCCGGCCCTCCAGCCTATTCTCTCACTCCAATTCTACTGGCTGGCAGAGGGAATAAAGCAGAGATAAAGAGCTGCCGACTCCCTCATTGGGATTTAAAGCGATCTGGGGTTCCTTTCCCTCAATTATGGCATGGGGTCACTTGGCATTTGTCAAGGGCACCAGAAATGAGGTAAGGCTGCTCAGCTTTGACTTCAATTCAACAGCCACATAGTGCATATTCAATAGATACCTGAGAATAATTGTAATAACAACAATAGCAGCTAATTCTGACCCAACTCTTACTATGTACCAAGCATTGTGCTAAATCTATACACCAAATATTTCATTTAATCCTCATGATAACCCTATAAAGAAGGTGCTATTATTACCCCCACTTTAGAGATGAGCAAAATGAAGACAGAGGATGCAAAACATACCCCAAGTTACAGAGCAAGGAACTTGGGTTCAAGTCTAGGCAGTCGGGTTCTGAAGGCTGGGTTCTTACGAGCTCCAGTAACCACCTTGAATTCTGTTAGAGGCCCCGAGGATGCTACTGCGTGACAGTGAATAGAAACTGAGTGGAAGCACTGTTTAGGAACCCAGTGCCTTCTCCCACATACTTCTTCCCACTCAGAGGAAGTCATATGAAAATCCCATGCATCTGACCAGTATTTGACTATTTGTTCATTGCTTTCGCATAACCGAGGAGTCAGACTTAAGCAAACAAACAAACAAACAAATAAACAAAAAAAACAACAACACACCAAAACAACAACAGTGGATTAGGAGACTAAAACCTAGGTTCCCAGCCCACTCTGTGTGTAACACACAGCTGTGGGGCTCTCCTTGGGGATTTAATGCATGCCTGACACTTGCATCACAGGGCAAGGGAATGGGATAATGCTGGGGAGTGCACATGGTAAAGGTTTTCATGATGACCCATGGGGTAGGCAGGGCAAGCATGATGATCCCCATTTCACACACGAGGAAACTGGACTTTGTTGAGATTCTGTGGCTTGCCCAGTGGCAGAGGAAGGTATACCCTTCTTCACTCCTCCCAGGGCTGAATATCCATGTGCAGTGATCAACCTCTGGGCAGCGTGAATTTCACACTCAGGTGTCCAGTCTAACCCTAACCATCCCTACTGCCTGGGGCTCCTGGGCTATAGGCCAGGTGCCTCTGGAGAAAGGAAAATTGGGTGACTATGAGAAGCCAATCTCATAAGAAACCTGGGCTGGCAGGCAGAGGCTGTGGGCACTGCATGGCCCTGGGTCTCTCCCATGTTATGGTCAAGCAGACCAGGACGATGATAAAAAGCAATACTCATAAAACATACGCCATCATTAGCTTGTCACAAGAGTAACTGAGACAATGCAGGGAATGTGTCCAGCACACGGTAAGGACTCAGTAATATGGGCTGTTATTCCAATCCGAAGGCACCCTTCCAGCTGCCAGACAGACCAGAGGAAAGGGACAAGCCCTTGTTTGGCACCTACTGTATGCCAGGCACTGTGGTGTAGAAGGGCCCTCAGAGTCAGAAAGAGTCTGGCTCTGCTGTCAGACTTTTTAAAGTGTGAATCCTGGTCTCCAACCATGATTAGCTACCTGCCCTTGAGCAAGTTAACTGGTAGTGTCTTCATGTGTAAAATGGGGATCAAGCTGCCTACTTCGCAGAGCTGCTGTGAAGGATTAAATGAGGTAATAATCTCCCCCCCACCCCAATTAATGTGCACAATTAATGTGGCCTGCTATTACAATCACACCTGATCTCTTTAGTCCTCACAGCAACCCCGACTTGGGTATGGCTGCCAGAACTTACAGAGGAGGAAGTGAGGGCTGTGATGTGAGGGACTGCCCCATCTCAGGGCCGGTAAGAGGCAAAGTCTCCATTAGAATCGCCCCAAAGGCCGAAGCCTCCTCATCCACCTGCAGCCCGGGTGGTAGGACAAGGTGACAGGGAGCGGAAAGCCCTGGCGGCCCCTCCTCCATCTCTGACGGGATGTGAGTCCTTAGCTCTGCCTGGGGCGTAGAGACTCAGAGGCAGCCATGCAAGCACCTACCCAGAGGCGATCAGCACCCGGGACTGCGCCATGGCCAGCCGCTGCAGGTTGGTCCGATTCAAGGTCGCCAGGGCCACCCTTCCTGTCTTGCCGTTGGCTCCCGGGGGGCTAGCAGGAGAGCCCGCAGCCGCCCCTGCCAGAGTGCTGGCGGCCTGTCGCTGGATTGCCTGGGATGGGGCGGTCTTCACGGGGCCTCGGATGGTGCCCGTGCTGTCCAGGAGCTTGGCCCCAGGTCCTGGTGGTGGTTGGGGTAGCTTGACGGCTCCGGATGGGGGCATGTTCTTGCGGGCTGCTGGAGGCTGCGGGGGCCCGGCTGCCTTGACGCTCATCACCAGGACGCACTGCGGACAAGAGCAGGGTGGGCCTGGTGGTGAGGCAACTGATCCCGCAGATCCCGCTGATCTGGCTGATCCCGGGCTGGCCGGCCAGAACTGGGTCTTGGGCAAGGTGCCCGTGACCATGGGGTAGATGAGGTCCAGACGCCTCCGGACGCGGCGCTGGCGATGGGTCTGCCGGTTGATCTGGCCCATGGTGCTGAAGTCAATGACGTAGCTAAAGCCGATGGAAGTGAGGTCGATCCAGGGGTGCTGCCTCTCGTAGGCGTGTTGGATGGTGATGCCCACTTCCATGTCGTAGGGCGTCCAGGAACCGTTGTCGTTCTCCCACTCCCATACCACACCCTTCCCGGGGGCTGAAGACGGGTCGTAGTAGTTGCGGCGAACTGGGCGGAGGGTCCCTGCCAGAGGGGGATAGAGGAGAGGGTCAAGGTCAGCAAGGAATGAAACGGAATTCTGTTTCATTCATAGGCAAATATTAAATGAGGTCCTACTGTGTGCCAGGCACTGGGCTGCTTGTTGAGATAACAGCTTTGAATGAGACTCATTCCTGTCTCTTAGGAGTCCATAGTCACACCAGGGTGAAAACAGATGAGTTATAAGGCAAAGGATATGAGAGGCAGTGCGCTGCCAGAAGGAGCAACTCCTGGCTTGGAGTGGGGACACCTTGATCTGCAGCCAAGTTTGTTCCTCTACTAGCTAATATAGACCCCTCAGCCTCCTTTTCTCCCCTGAGAAACAGGATGATTCCTTTGCTGAGTTTTTGTGAAAAGTAAGTGTGATTCCTAATTAACTCAAATACGCACCTGTACATGCCAAGTTCTGCATTTCTCTTGGCCCTAAGGCACATAATGCCTTCGACACCCAGTAGGTGCTCATAAATATCATCTCCTTTCTCCCCTATCCCTCTAAATGTTCCTGCCTTTAGGGTTATGGATGAAAAGAATACAGGGCCATGGAAACCTAGAGGGCAGAGAAGACTCTGCCTCTGTTGGGAAGACTGCCCAGAAACAGTGGTCACTGAGCTGGCCTGTTATTGTGAGAAGAAAAAAGGAAAATCAGGTTGAGAGCACCCCCCCCCCCCAAATTTCCCAGCATTAACTCTTACATCAGCAACAACAATGGTCATAAGAATAATTTTCTATGTATCAAATGTCTTTCTTTCAAGAAACTCAAGCCCTCCTAAAGAGATCATCTTCATTGTTACAATCTTGCTCCCAGGTAGGGGTTAAGGATAAGGATGAGGCCAAGGTCATTGCAGGGAAACAGTACAGCAGAAATGAACCTGCAGGACAAGAAGGATATACTAAACCTCTTACTGTTGCCTCTTTCTCCCCTACCTACCCCCAACCTGAGTTCAGACTTCATTTCATGGGTATCATCAAGACTGCAGATACCCAGCTCAAGGCAGGGTGGGGAAGCAGGTGAGACCTCCAGGGTGGCTGGAATCGTCAAATCTGTCATCTTGAGCCCTAGCCCTCAAAGTGGTGGGAAAAGGCTCCCCTTCTCCGGCCTCTGACTCACCCCTCCTCCAATCCAGAGGAAGACACCAGGACTTGGGACAGAATCCCATTCAAGGGGGGAAGAAAAGGAACAATGGCTATTCAGGCCTTTGCCAGGGTCATAACCCACCCCCCTCCAATCTCCAACCCCCTTAATGACCCAAAACATCAACATTCAGAGGCAGGAGGGAGAGACAGAACAATTCCCTATTCAGCAGCAGGACCTCTGCTGGGGGACATGGGGTAGCTAGCAGGACAGGAGGAAGCGGGGAGGCAATAGTGCCCTGGTTTGCCTCTATTTCCTTCCTAAGTAGCCAGCTCGCTGGGGAACAAAGAACACAGGTTTTGTGTCCAACAGCAGGGGACCCACCCCTTCCAGCTGTGTGATTAAGCCTCAGTTTCCTTATCTGTTTGGAATCCAGGGAAGCTACTTCAAAGGGTGAATTTGAGGATGAAATGTAGAAATGAATATAAGGCACTGAAATAACACCTGTCACATGGCAAAAGCTCAAGAAAAGTTGGTGATTATTATTATTTTTTTCTACTATTTGCCTGAACAGGACGGAGGAGGAGGAGAAAGAGAAATTTTATATATAACTCATATTTGTACAATTCATGTGATCTTCATGGCAATCCTATGAAACACCTTTTAGAGATGAGGAAATTAAGTTTACAGAGCTTAAATGACACTCTTTTGTATTCCTTCCAGGCAGCAGAGACAATGTACTTGACCAATTTTCACAGATGTGCTTAGAGCTTTTTTTTTACACCAGTGTTGTTACCAGTCCTGGGAATTGCCCCAGAGCTTCTGGAGATCCTGGCTCCTGGCTCCCGCACAGTCACAGGTTTATCTTCTTATGTGCTTGTATTGCCTCCACTCCTGATAGATACCCCTTTACCCTCATGGGTTCCCTCAGAATTCCTGGACCTCCTCCCCTACTATTCCCTTCTATTGAAATGCTCCCCTTTGTTTTTTTTTTTTTTTAAAGACCGTTTTAAAGTCTCCTGTGCCATTTACCATCCATCTTTTGAAAGGTTCTCCTAGTTAGGAAGTCTGGGGTGCACCAGGGTCTCTTTTCATGCCAGCGCCTTACGTGGAAGCATAGACACAGTGTAGGTCTTTGCTTTCTAGTGCCCACTGCAGTGCCTGGCAATAATGAGGGCTCCATAATGTGCTGTGATTGATTGACGACTTCTGGCTACCTTGGCATTTCATTATTTGCCTCATCTGCTGAGTACCCACTAGTGCTGTGAGGAATGCCAAGACCTAGACACTCCTCAAATAGCTTACAGTCTAAAACAAGACAGGTATGCTAATGACTATTTATGAGGCAGAATAGCCACAGGAAGGGTGCCAACAAAATGCATGTTGGCAGAAAATCTGACCACATCCTTAATGCTTAAATCCTTTTCATGACTTCCCCTGAGTTCAGCCCTGAGATCCCCTCCCCCTACTCTGCTCACATTTCTGCTACCCCAGTCTCCTTCACGCTCTGTCCACTGCCAGGCTTCTCTGGAACTTTACATAATGCTGGTCCCTCCCCCAAACACTCAGGCAATCCTCCTCATTGCTCATCCTTCAGATTTCCTCTATGCTGCCTTGACCAGGTCAAATTCCCACTCGTATTTTTCTTATAGCATTTATCTTGATGTACAATTACACTTTTATTTGTGTGGTTAATTTGATGAAAGTCTGTCTCCCTCCACTGGACTCCCAACCCCACAATAGTGGGCATCCAGGTGTTTGCTCAGGGCTGAATCCCCCAATGCTTGGAATATCTTAGGGGCTCAATAAATATCAATTAAATATTAAATAAAGGAATGATGGTTTGGAGAACATTTTAAGAAATGGATGATAAATAGCAGAAAACCTGCATATAAGGAGAATTTCAAAAGTCAGACATGACAAAGGACTGCTAAGCTGTCATGGATTTTATTTGTTCACAATAAGGAGCCAGTGAAGTTTGTGACACAGAGAAGTGACAAGTGCAGAGCAGGTCTGTTAATTGTGTCTAAGTGAGAAGTAATGAGGGTGTTGGCAGTGAAAATGAAAAGGAGGTGACAGGTCGGAGGGACCCTACAGAGAGGAAATGGGTAGGACTTGACCATGAGGAGCTGAATGCTTTCCAAGAGCAGTTCCAGGATCGCTTGCTTCAGAATCTTTAGGGGTAGAATGCCTTCCAGCCCTGGTGGTGGTGGTTGGGGGGGGGTTGGAACGATACCCTGAGTTCCCATGCACACTAAAGTTCCAACTGCTGGGCCACATGGTCTACGTGTCTGCACATGCCTAGCACCCGAGTATGACTCTGAATGACAGCATGTGTCAAACAGTCCTGGGGTTTTGACCATGGGCAAGTGGTAAATGGAAGCACCAGTAACAGGCAGAGGGGTGTCAAGATGAAGAGCTGGGTTTGGAAGGAGAAAATGTTGAGTTCAGTTCAGTCCTAGCAGGTTAATTACAGACAGAAGGCAGACCTCAGAACGAAAGTTGGGGGGCAAAAGAGATGGTGGGATTTAATTCTCTGATTCTTTTCTGAGGCCGTTCCATCTGGAATGGGCTAGTCCTGGACCTTCTATAATCGGGACCGTGAACTAGATGATCTGAGGAAATCTACTGGGTCCTAAGGTGCAGTGACCCAAGGAATGGGATAGCGGTAAAGGATGTTCCCAGACTAAGGAGGAAGAAAGAGAAAGAAAGTCAGTTTTTCTTGGCAATTCAGACACCTGCTGGTCAAAGCACCTAAGGTATTTCAGCTTCTGGAGAGTGGGAGACAACACTTTGTGAAAGTGACCTGGGGTGTCTAGGGCATTTCACCCACATCTATGCAACACTGTGCTAGAGCGTCTACTCTGGCCAAGAAATCCCAGCACCCCTCACCCTTACTAGAATGATCCACGAGGGCAAAAACTTAGGTACTTAGGTATTTGTTACTGCTACACCCCACATGCCTAGAACAGCACCTGCATGAAGCAGGTGCTCTATAGGTGTTCACCACATAAAGGAGTAGAGCATAGGACACTTGATTTGGAACCTTAGCTTCCCCATTGACTGGCTATAAACCTTTGAATGACTTAATCTCTTTCAACTTGCTTCCTTTCCTATAAAATGGGAACAATAGGTCTTTCATAAGGCTCTTGGAGAATTAAACAAGATAATGTGTGCAATGTGCTTGGGGCATCTCTATATTGTAACTGTCATGTGTTCATCATGCCTTTTGCTTCCTCCATTCATGTGCTCACAGAGGATGCAGGGTATTGTGGGACCCTAAAAATCAGCTTCATCAGCTTCTGTCAACCCTTTAATCTCTCTCCATCTGACCCTCTCACCACATGAAAGTCATAAAAGAGGCCACAGCTGCACAGAAATCTCTGAGCTGGAAAGACCCTTCCCTCACACCACACAGCTTCTAAGCAGCAGCTTCACTGGAGGGGGGGGGGGGGGGGCAAACCCATTCACGTGCTGATCTGCATGCTGGGAAGAAAGGAGCCACAAGGAATCTTAAGCCTGTTTTTCATTCTGCAGAGGAAAATGAGACCTGAGCAGTGAAGGGACTTGCTCAAGGTCACACTGTAAGCCAGTGAGTCTGGGAGGAGAGCCTGAGTCATGTCTCCCCCTCCCAGTCTGAGTGTTCCCCTTCCATCCTGCTTCCTGGGCCTTGGAGATGGCAGCGATCAGGTGCATCGGACGATGCGGAGGAAAGTGATGCTGAAGTACAGAGCTCCAGTCACTGTCCTACAATAGGAGGTTAGCCCAGGCAAGGCAAATGACTGTAGGTGAAGAGGACCCAACCAAGGCCTTTGGAAGCAGCCAAGACCCAACCGCCCCATCTCTTCCCTTCTTCCAGATTCTCTAGCCCCAAATGCTTAGAGGAGACTAGCATGGAATGCAAATAAGCTCCGACTGGGAGGTTGTCTGGGGAAGAAGTGTCTGTCCAGGGCAAACAGAGGCGGCAGAGGGTGTCTGCAACCTCCTAGGAATCTCCTTGGAGACAGGCTGGATGAAGTCGGAGCCCAGGAAAGCTGAGAGTCTGAGGACTCCCTTGGCATTAGGGCAGGCTACTTCTAAAAAAACAAAGCTCCCATCTCAGGAAATGTCCCCACATAGAGGCGCCAACAAAAAAAGCGAGGAATCGCCTCTACACAGGGGACTTCCAGCTCTCCTTTGTTTGTGGGGATGTTTCTGGTTCCCAGCTTCAAACTATGGCTTAGGGGACAGTGGGTAATTTAATTAAACATTGCTAGGGCTTGGCCGAGGTTGCCTGGGAACTGGTGGTTTAAAGTTCCTACCCTGTCATGGCCCCATCAATGAGCTATATTGAGAGGAACTGTGTGTCTGTTGGTGGAGAATGGAGAGGAGGGGGCTCCAAGTCCAGAAACCCAGAGGTCCTATTCTACTTTGACAAGCTCCCTGACAGACCCAGCATTCCTGGGAATTCAGCCCAGTGCCTCTAGCACCCAGTGTAGGTCCTGGCACTGAGGAGACAGATAAGAATGCGAAACACACCCCGAGGCAGTCTTTAAAATAATCCAGCGCCAGCTCTCTGCCTCTGGTCTAAAGTCTGTAGAGCACCAGCAAACTCTTCCCCGAGGACAGGCAGACCACCACCTGGTGCCTAGCCTTGGACTAAATTGAGCGCCAGGTAGTTGTCAGCCTGTCATTAGGGAAGAGCGATCAGACCTTGGGGGGAGAGGGGGAGGGGGGTGGCTTCTGTCCTTCAACCCAGTTTTCTCCAGAACTTCACTTCTCTAGGAAGGGCCCTTCAGGCCATGACCCTTTCTAGGTACCATGTCGTTAATCACTGATTAAACTTTCTCCTTTCCCAAATGTGAGACAAGGGTGGGGACCTTTAGGTCACTAGGGTGGCTTGCCATGTGCTACAGAGACTTAGCTTCAAAAAGCTCACACCTGCCTGTTTATTTTGAGCAGGACTGGAATTCCCTGTCAGGTGTCTTAGCTGCTGGTCTTCCTGGTCCCATCTCTATGGCTCAGCTGTCCCCCTCTCCAGACACATACCCACCCCCCAATCTGAGGCCTCTGCTCTCACCTCCACAACCTCTGTCCAAATTACACAATTACATTTCCTCTCTCCACCTCAGCCACTCAATCTCCCTTGTCCTCCTTACTCCCTCTTCCTCTCAGCCATCTGAGCTCCACCTCCCTCCCTTTTCCACCAGGGTTTAAGCCTCCTCTCCCCTCTCCCCATGGTAACACTTCTGGAAGCCTTTCCCCTGAAAACTTTACTCACTGGGCTGGTATCCGCAAAATCTTTGGCAAAGAGGTTGTTGGGAGCCATGACTAAAGATGGGACAGGAGGGTGGGAAGCTACCTCTTTCCCATGAAAATCCTGATTAGCACACAGGATGTGGGGCTTTCCAAGGGGGCTGAGATGCCCAGCTCCAACAGCTGTTCTCTGGCCTTCTGGGGCTCTCCCAGTCTTCCTCTCTAGTCCCTCCTCCCCACACCTGCCTCTCCAGGCTCCTCTGCACATTCTCGGGAAAGCCCAGCCAGAATTCCAGAAACAATCTCCCTCCCCCTGCCCCCCATGAGGAGACAGACTTGTCCCAAGTCATCAACTAAGTCTGGACACACTGGGCCAAGCAAAGAGGCAGCTCTGCCCTGCCCCTCCGCCAAGGACCCGCCACCCTGACCTCCTCCCTGACGCCTCTCTTCCTTGCTCTGATGGGAAGGCTGGTCAGCTGGGAAGTGAGATCGTGGTGGCCACAGTGGCAACTTGCATCTCACGAGAAGATTGTTTGTGGTCTGGGAGGCCGGAGTGTCCCTCACAGTCGACGGTTTAAGGAGGAAGCTTGGGGGCAGTTTCTTCTTAGAAATCCTCCTCCTTCCCCCTCCCCCTCCCCCTCCCCCTCCCCCCCCCCTCCTCCTCCTCCTCCTCCTCCTCCTCCACCTCCTCCTCCTCCGCGGACAAAGGGAGCGGAGCGGCTTCCCTGCCAGGCATTCCTAGCCCGGTGGCCCCCACCCCCCCGCCCCGCTGCTCCCTCTTTCCATCTGTTCGGCCTGTTGCTTCAGCCCTGGGACTGCACGAGCAGCCGAGCAGCCGCACCGGCGGATGCCACAGCATCCAGGGCGCTTCAAGCCATGGAATCCCTCAACTCCAGTCTCCCCTCCCAGGGAACCCAGCCCTTCCCAATGGAGACTAACCCTAGAGCCTCCGGGGAATCTCTGCTGCCTTCCCCAGTTCCCACACCCAGCACCCCGCTGTGGGAAGGCAGCCCACACAGGAGGGCAGAGGCAGTAACGTGGGTGAGAAGGGGGATGTGCGGCAGGCCCAAGGGTGCCCAGGCAAAGCAGGGTCAGCCGAGGTGTGGGCGATGGGAGCAGGAAGCCTTTACTAGGGGCTGGGATTGCTTGTGGTCGAGGTGGCGCCACAGCTTCCACAGGGGAGGACCGGGCTCCAACCAGCGCTTAAAAGGGGGCGTAAAAGAGGAGTTGTTAGGAGCTAGGGTGCAGCTGGGTTTGCATAACCAGAACACTGACAGTAATTGCAGGGGGAATCTTAGGCTCATGGGCAAGAAGGGCCCCCTCCACGACCACCTTTGGGAGACAGCACAACACGGAGGTGCAGACTGGGTGGGCCCCTGTGGGCTCGCGCAGCGGGAAATCTCAGGGCGGGGAGGGGAGGTGTGCGCGGGCGGGGCTGGGGCGGCCGGCTCACCCGTGTCCTGGCGGAACTGGTTCATTGACTGCAGGTCGATGATGTAGGGCGCGAGCCGGCTGTCCACCTGGCCCAGCACCACGCTGCCCCCGGCGCGGGGGCCGGCGCGGACCACCGCCTCGATGTGGTGGCTCACGGCAGGGCTGTAGGGACGCCAGCGGCCGTGCTCGTTCAGCCATTCCCAGACCACCACAGCCGAGGCCAAGAGCATGGCGAGCCCGGCGCTGCGGCGGCGGCGCGGCGATGTCCCTCTCCCGGACTCGGTGCGCCCGCCCTCCTCCGCTTCCTCCTTCGCCGCCGCCTCTGGGCCTCGACCGCGCACCCCGCCCCGCGCCCAGACGCCCCGGGCAGTCTCAGCTCCGGCCCATGGGCCGCTCCCCGGCCGCGCATCCACCGGGGCCCGTAGACCAGGGCCACCTGGCTCGGACCGCGCGCCGCCTCCGGGGTCCGCCGCTGCCGCCGCCGCTGCCACTGCTCCGTGGGGTCGGGTGGCTTCATGCAAATGTCCTGCTTTCCGCAAACAGGCCCCCGCCTTGCCAAACCACCCGGCGGGCGCGAGCTGGAGCTGACTGCCAGGCGAGGACCGAGCCCTCGCACCAGTTGCGCCTCGGGCTCTGCAGTCGCCCGGGTGGGATCTCGCCGCGCGCTCGCGCTGGGAATGGCACACTGTGTTCCCCTCCCTTTCCTACTCTTCGCCGCACGAATTGCTGTCTCCGCCTGGGCGAGGGCTCCCCCTCCCTGTGGCTCTGCTCAGTTGCTTCCAGAATGAATCGCTCCTCCCAAGAGAGACACTAAGGCAAATCCGCGCCCGTGGGGGTTACGCCAACCCTTAGACGCTGAAAAGCCACCCTCCATGACACGGCCCAAGGACCGCAGTAGTCGCCCGGCCTCAACTTTGCCACCTCCCTCCCAGGGCTGAATTGTCTTTTTTTTCTTCTTCTTTTTTAAAAATGCAGCGTGATCCGTGTCTGCAGTGTCAGCTTTGAGACACGAAGTGTCTCCCGCTCGCGCGCGCACCCGCACCCGCACACTCGCACACACAGGTGCCCATATCCCAACGCCCTTCTAGTTCGGGGTGGTATTACCTCATCTTCGCCAGTATCCTTAGCTGTCTGTCAAGGATGCATTGCCACGCCCCCTGACTACTCAGGCCGATGCCTAGGAGCTCACACGCCCCCTACTGGCCCAAAGTGACGCCTGCTGGCCAATGGCCACACACTAGTTGCTATTCAACTCCAACCACTGCTCAGGAGACTCAGTCTAAAGGGATGCAGCAATTTGGTGAATGAAGGATTTATATTGTCTATGATTAGAGTAGAAGTGGGTTTTCTGGTCTGCTTTGACGTTGCTTGAGTTAAGAATACACATGCTAAATTGATTTATTCTTCAGGGTTTCTGTGACCAAAATAATGAGACACTAAGAGACATAAGCTAGACTTGGTTATTATGGTCTTAAATAATTAATGTGGAAAATAATCTAAAAGGTCAGATTGACATCAGGATTACATGTTAATTTTGCCTGAGAATACAAACTTTGTTTTGCTGAGGTTGCAATCACATGAAACACTAAATTTATATGATCAGGATCCAGGATAGGATATCAAAAAATAAAAATCATGTGTTAGGGACTGGGATTATGAATTTTTTGAAGTAATAATTTTTCATAATATCTTATAGTCATTTTTTTGTTTGTGTCCCTCTCTCTTTCTTGTGCCCTCTTGAATTACAAAGATATTATTAATTATTTGTATAATAATATTATACAAATAATATTATTATTTGTATTTCCTTAATATTATTATATGTATTTCCCACATCTCTTTCATCCTTTACCTTGCTCTTCACAGAGTTCCAAATGCAAAGGAAAAATATCATACACACTCCTCTTTGAGTCTCCAAAAGCACCAGGCTCCAGACTACCTCTAAGCTTTTCCTTGCTGGTGGTGCCCTTGCCCAGAAATCTCCCTACCATGGCCTCCAGAAACCCCAGTATCCCAATCAAACTCAATCAACACCATTCATTAACACATCAATTTTTAGGGTTTGAAGGATGAAAGGGACAGGAGTAAGGGATACCTTAGTTAATCCTACCAAGAGCCATTTATTATTCCTATTTCACAAATGACAAGGCTTATGGATTTTATGCAATTTGCCCCAGAATATTATTTAGCCAGAGGGGAAATTGGTATTCAAAACTCAGTTGAAATCCCCTCACAAAACAAAACAAAACAAAAAGAACCCCACACATGTTATATGGCCAGGCATGTGGCAATGTAGAAGTGTCTCAATGTAAAAGAAGGGAATGGATAGTGTCACAAATGTCTTCCCCCAAAAATATATGTATATTAAAAGGAAGAAAGAAAAAGAAAGGAGGGAATGAAGAAAGAAAAAAGGAAGGAAGGAAGGAAGGAAGGAAGGAAGGAAGGAAGGAAGGGGAAAGAAAAAAGAAGGGAAGGGAGAAATTAGGTTAGAATGTTCTGGAAGAACAAGAGTACACTTGAAGAAAAAGTAATCTAAATTTTATTGAGCTATTTTTACTTTCAATCTTGAGACCAAGAGTATGAAGAAACTCTGGAAACCTTCTTGTGATCTGCATCCATATAGATCCAGAAACTATCAGTGATGATGTAAGGGGGTGCTAGAAGGACCAGGGAGAAAATAGCACCTGCCCAGCTAAACCAGAAATCCCCAGGCGAAAAAAGATAAGGAAGAAAGTGTCTCTTACCTATGTCCAGCCTGATTTTGTATCTGGTTTTCTTGTATGTTATGTTAAACACAGAGAATTACAACAGAACAAAAATAAATGTCTAATCACACACGAGAGGTTTGTGTGTAGCCTGATTCATTTGCAAGCAGAAGTGAGTATTTATATGCCTGGTATTAGCAATCAATTAAGTTGTAAGATATATGTATTTTTTGTATTCTTTGTTAATTTATAATTCATAATAATCTATGTGGCAATAATAATTTATAATTATATGTCAATAATAATATATTTCTATTTATGTTTCTTAGATCTTCCAATTCAACAATCTTAATTTCAAAAATCTGTAGCATGCCTGAAAAAACTCAGACATTTCATTTTCATATCCAACGATATCTTAAATTACCTCCTGTTTCCGCCCATAAGTGGCCTAATAATCTTTAACCAAATGATGTGCCCAATTTTTAATTTGGGATATGACAGCTATAATTAAACTTCACTAATTAAGACCAATTGGAATGAAGCCAGTCTGTATTGTTCAAAGCTACAATTTAAAGCTACTTCAAAAATTGCCATCATTGCTTAACATCAAGATTCAATGAAAAAGTCATTGTCTTCTTTTTCCATGGAACATTCATGGACAAAAGTTATCCTCCTCCCTCCCCCTTCCCCCTAGTTACCTATTGCTGTGTAACAAATGGCTCTAAAATAATGTGCTAAAAACATCAACAAGCATTTATTTTGCACACAAATTTGCAAGTTGGGAAGGGCTTGATGAAAACAAGCTAGTCTCTGCTCCACATGGAGCTCAAGTTAGCTCAAAGGATGCGTGGGGGCTGGAATCATCTGTGGGCTTGCTCATTCACAGGTCTAGTGCTTGATGCTAGCCGGCACCTGGCAGCTCAGCTAGGGCTACAGCCCAAGTATCTACACTTGGCCTGTCTATGTTGATTGGCATCTTCATCACATAGAGGTGGTTGGGTTCCAAATGAGCATGACACAAGAGAAAGAGCTGGACTGAAGTGGCATTGGCTTTTTGTAAAATTAAGTGTTTTTTTAATTTTGAAATAATTGTAGATTCACACACAGTTGTAAGAAATAAGACAGAGTGATACCATATACTTTTTCTCCACGTTACTCAGTGGTAGCATCTTATAAAACTGTACCTACAAAACTGTAGTGCATCACTACTGATATTGACACGGTGAGGATACAGACTAGTTATAATTCTGCTGCTTATTGAAATAATATAATTGTATTATATAGTACACAATATATGTTATATTATTTATATATTAATGTAAGTTATATTATAATAAATGTAAATTATACAATATCCGTTTTGTGTAAAAATGTATGCAATATAGTTTGTATCGCTACAAGGATGTTGCCCTTTGATAACCACATCCAATCCTCCCCACTATCATTTTGTCCTTAACCTCTTGCAATCACTAATATGTTCTTCATATCTGTAATTTTCTCAATTCAAGAATATTATTAAGCAAATGGGATCATAGAAAACGTAACCTCTTGTGTTAGTGTAGTACATTTGCTACAATTGGTGAGCCGATATTAATATGTTATTATTAACATATTAATAAGTCTGTTTTTTACATTCGGTTCACCTTGGTGTACATTCTGTGGGTTTTGACATGGACCCCATGGAACACAGATAGTGGTATCTCATTGCTGCTTTAAGTTGCAATTTTCTAATGACATGTGACATTGAGCATCTTGTCAACTGCTTATTTGCTATCTGTCTTTGGTGAAATGTCTGTTATAAGGTCTTTGGTGCATCTTTTTAATTGAGGTGTTTGTTTTCGTGTTGAATTTTAAACGTTTTTGTTGTTGTTGTATATTTCAGACAGCAGTCCTTTATCAGATGCGTCTTTCACAAATATTTTATCTCAGTCTATGACTTATTTTTAAAATTTATTCTTTCTCCTTGTCTCTCTAACTCTCTCTCTTTTAAGAATGGTGCTTGCCCCATCTGGCTTGCTGCAGATGCCACAGGGCCCAGGGGTGGTAAGAAGTGTCTCAGAGTCCCAGTGCTCAGGCTCACATGGACTTTCTCCAACATTGCCTAGCACTTACCTCTGTGCCACATGGCAATGGGCCTTCATTTCCCTAACAGTGTCTTTCACAGAGCAGACATTTTAAATTTTAAATAAAACATAACAATTTTTTCTTCCACAGATTATGCTTTTGTGTTGTATCTGAGAAGACAACACCAAATCCAAGCCCACCTAGATTTTCCTTTGTTAGTTTCTAGGAATTTTATAGTTTTGTGTTTTACACTTAGATCTATAATCCATTTTGAGTTTATTTTTGTGAAAAGTGTAGAGTCTGGATGTAGAATCTATTTTTTATTGTGTGTGTATGTGTGCATGGAGATGTCTAGTTTGAGCTACATTTGTGGAAAAAATGATTTTTGCTCCATTTATTGCCTTGTTCCTTTGTCAAAGACAAGTTAACTATATTATGTGGGTCTACTTCTGGGCTCTGTTTTCTGTTCCGTTGATCTAGTTGGCTATTCTTTCATCAATACTACCCTGTCTTGATTATAGCAGCTCTACAGTAAGTCTTAAAACTCAGTAGTAACAGTTTTCTAACTTCGTCTTCTCATTCAGTATTGTGTTGATCTTTCTGGGTGTTTTGCCTTACCTTATAAACTTTAGTATCAATATCCACAAGATAACTTGCTGGAATTTTGATTGGCATTACATTGATTATGGACCCAGCTGGGAGGAGCTCAACACCTTGGCAGGATTGAGTCTTCCTACACTTATACATGGAATATCTCTCCATTTATTTAGGTTTTCCTTGATTTCTTTCATCAGAGTTTTCCTCATATAGATCTTGTACTTATTTTGTTATATTTATACCAAAGTATTTCTCTTCTGGGGGAGGGGTGTAAAAATGGCATTATATTTTAAATTATACACACCGTTTATTCATTGCTGGTATATAAAAAAGCAACTGACTTTTGTATATTAACTGTGTATCTTGTAACTTTGCTATAATCACTTATTAGTTCCAGGAGTGTTTTTTGTTGTTTGTTTTGTTAATTCTTTGGGATTTTTCTACACAGTACATAGACAATCATGCCATCTGTGAACAAAGGTAGTTTTTTTCTTTCTTTCTTCCCAGTTAGTATATTTTTTATTTCCTTTTCTTATCTTACTGTATTCTCCAAGATTTCAGTTTGATATGAAATAGGAGTGATAAACGCAGACATCCTTGACTTGTTTCTGATCATAGCAGGAAAGCACCTAGTTTCTCACCATGAAGTATGACATTAGATGTAGCTTTTTTGTAGATGTTCTTTGTCTACTTGAGGAATTTCCCTTCCTAGTTTGCTGGGAGTTTTTATAAACAGGTGTTGGATTTTTTTCAAATGATTTTCCTACATCTGTTGACATGATTATGTGGCTTTTCTTCTTTAGCCTGTTGATACGATGGATGGCATCAATACATTTTTAAATGCTGAGTTAGTCTTGCATGCCTGGAATAGATCCCACTTTTTTGGTCATTTTAATATGCATCCTTTCACTGTAATAAACCATAACTATGACTATAGTAGTTTTCTGGATTCTATGAATCCATTTATTAAATTACTGAACCTGAAGGAGGTCTTTGGGACCTTCTTGAACTTGTATGCTGAAACAGTATTGGCCAACAGGGAGCTCTGGAGTTAAAGTGGCCAATCAGAGATGCCCCACATTTTCCCTTTGCCAAAGTAACCTAAGGTAGTCCCAGGTTCCAGGAATTAGCATGTGGATGCTTTGCAGGGATGCTCCCCACATTGTTCATGGAAATCACTTGTGATCTTTTTCTTGCTCAGACTCAATCCTGGGTGCCTCACATATTACAAGAGACGATTTTTGGCCTCGCCTGATGTATGACTTGGTAAATCTAGTAGAACCCACCACTTCATGGCAGTTCTGGATGCACAGTCACTTGGTGTCTCAAGGTCAGGTGCTCCATCTTTACTGAGCCAACAGCACACCAGGAATTGTCACTCAACAGGCATATATTTCCAATGCAGATGGAGCATTGGAAATTCTTGCTCCAGAGCCCCAAGAGGAGTCTGTACTGTGTTTCTTCCATATGGGCTTGCCATAAACTCCACCTCATATCTTTTCCCACATCCGATACTTCTAACACCATAGGGTCACCTAGGCTACACTGCACAAGTAGCAGCACTGTTTCCACCATAGCCAGGATCTTCTTCAGATTTTTTCCTAATCTAGGCCTCATTTAAAGCTGGCAGTCTATTGTGTCACCTTGTACATGGACTGAAGCAGTATGTCCAGGTGTGGAATATGCTACTTTCAGAAACCAAAGAGCAGTGCACTTTCTTCTTCATAGTGGGATATGCAAGATTCAATAATTTATCTTTCACTTTGGATGAGATGTCCTGGGCATGTACCTGATCTAGTGGGCCTTTGATTCCTCATATGGTTCATCTCCGGTTCTCCTTTAGAGGACCATGACCTCTAGGTGTTGGCTATTTATTGATCATCTGGCCTGATTACCATGATAGCATTGAGAGGTGGTTCGCAGGAAGTACAAATAGTCCAGATTTTTCCTATCTATTCCATCCATGTGAGTTGAACTGGTTCTGATTATATTTTTTTCATTGATTTTTAAAGAGAGTGGAAGGGAGGGAGGGAAGTGGAGAGAGAGAAACATTGATGTGAGACAGACACATCAATTGGTTGCCACTGTGGGGGCCTTGAGCTGGGGATCAAAACTGCAACCCAGGTACTGGTATGTGTCCTTGACCAGGAATTGAACCCATGACCTTTTTGGTTGGTGAACAAATGCTCTAATCACTTGGAAACATTCTCCATGGCTGATCCCCTTTTCTCATCCTGACAGAAAAGAAGACATTAATCCAATCAATGTCCACACACCATGCACCGGAGGCAGTTGTAATTTGCTACCACATCTGGCACACAATGGCTGCAGTTGTACCTACACTTGGTTTGACTTTGTGGTAATCTACTGTTATTCTTGGGCACTTACCTGGTTTCTACAGGGGCTAGTGTGATAAGTGAAATGCACATATGACAGAGATCATTATTTTCATGTCCTTTAGATCCTTAGGGATTGCTCTGCTTTTCATGCCCTGCTGCCCATTTCCACCCGGGTGAGTCAATGAAAAGTGGGGCAGAGTTCCCTAAAGACATAATACTGACAAGATAAAAATTGGAGTTCAGGTTGGGTAAGAGAGGGGGCTAGGAAGCATCCCAAGCTCTTGGAGGGCTAAACTCGGGAAGTGAGAGATCAGAGGTAGACAGAGCCTTGACATTCTGTAATTCTGTCTCAAGTCACTTTCATCCCTGATTGAATTAGGATGATCTTACTCTAGTCTGTCTATCAAAAGACAGGGTGATCCCTTCTTGAAGGAAAACAACAAAATCTAGATGATAAAGTAGGGGGTAAAGTTTCCCCCAGAAAGTCAACTGCCACTTTTTCATGTAAAATCCAAGATGATGCTAAAGCCAGGCTGGCTGAGCTCCTCTGTATACATAGCATTTGTATTTTACTACCAAGGCGTTTTTTGGATCCTTTTATTAGTCAACAAGTTTAGCACCAGGTTAATAATGGCTGCCTTGTTTAGAAGGGGCGCACTGGTGGCTGCATTTTACAGTTGTACTGGAAAATGGCCTCTGAGTGCCTGGCGGTTTTTCAGTCTTTAACGGAAGCTGGGATTTCCCTATCAGTACTTTTGGTATTTTATTTTATACTAGAGGCTTGGTGCATGAAATTCGTGCACTCAGGGGTGGGGGTGGGGTCCCTCAGCCTGGCCTGCATCCTCTCGCAGCCCAGGAGCTGTCAGTTGGACATCCTTAGCACTGCCGCAGAGGACAGAGAGGCTCCTGCCACTACCATTGTGCGTGCCAGCCATGAGCCTGGCTTCTGGCTGAGCGGTGCTCTCCCGTGGGAGCTCACTGACCACCAGGGGGCAGCTCCTGCATTGAGTGTCTGTCCCCTGGGGGTCAGTGTGCGTCATAGCGCCTGGTCATTCCACTGTCAGGCCGAAACCAGCTCTCTGAAATCCCCCGAGGGGTCCTGGATTGTCAGAGGGCACAGGCCAGGCCAAGGGACCCCACCGGGGCCAGGGAGGGACATGGGAGGTTGGCCAGCCGGGGAGGGACCATGGGAGGGTTCAAGGGTGTGTCTGATAAGTGAAATGCACATATGACAGAGATCATTATTTTTATGTCCTTTAGATCCTTAAGGATTGGCCAGTCCTGATTGGCCAGACCCCAGCAGCAAGCTACCAGTTAGAGCGTCTGCTCCCGGTGGTCAATGCATATCATTAGCACGTTATGCTTTGATTGGTTGAATGGTCAACTGGATGATGGGACACTTAGGCTATTAGGCTTTTATATATATAGTTCAGAGAGGGATTTTATATATAGTTCAGAGAGGGCAGCAAAATGGTTTGGGGACAATCTACATGTTCCACAGGAAGCAGTTCCTGAATAGGAGAATCCCTTCTGGCACTTATGAGATAAGAAGTGCAGGTATAGAACACATAATTCCATGGCAGTACATTGAGCCCATCCAAAGGTCCTCATCCACAAAGTCACTCCAGCTTTCTTTCCCTGTGTCAACTCTTGCCTAAACCCCATCAACTGAATTAGGGGCATTTCCTCCTTTAGTAGCACAGTACAAATCATAGATTCTCTCCAGGAGCCAGGGAAGTTTTGGTGAAGGAGACAGGCTAGCTAAGGGTGAGGAAGTAGAGTAGAGAAAACTTAATTGTCAGTCTCTCCCCACCCCCACCCCAACCCCTTGTCTTCCTATTCCAGGCTCAGCACCTAAGCACAGTGCTAGTTCCTCTCCCAGGTACCTCTCATTTTCTGGTGAGCATCCCCAACCCCCACCCTCAGCTCCATCCCTCAGTTCTTGGTGTCTTTGACCATGTCTGTGGCCAGAATCTTTTACTCTCATGGAGCAGAGTACGATGGTGATTTGGGCACCTGAATTCAACTGGGCCAAGTTTGATTCCTTCCCTCCCATGTTCACACAAGTATATATGGCCTTTGAACCCCTTGGGGGCAGGGATATCTCAGCTCCATCTCTAATTATCTTTCTCCAAAAGCAGCTGACATTTTGGTAAAGGGGAAAGGCGGAATCAGGGGATGGGTGAGGAAGGAGACAAGAGTGACTACATGCTTCTATTTTTGGTTTTGAGTGTCTGGGGTGCTTTGGGTTCAACCAAATGAACTTTTAGGTTTTAGTTCACCCAAAACTAATCAATAGTTATTGCCATCAACTAGCAAGATCAGCTGGTGAACACGTGGAGGTGCTAGGAGAGTGGTGCCCCTGGAGAGGGCATGGATGTTCCATGCCCCTTCTCATATACCTTGTCCTGGTGACACCTCACGTCTTGGCTCCCAAATGCCTGCACCATGCAATGGAGACAGGGCCCCATTCCCTGTTCACAGATTCCCACATCTTTCTTTGCAGTGGGAGCTCTTGACAGAGTTCAGAAGTTTAGTAGAGGAAATAAAGGGATTGAAGAGACCTGGAGGCTGGCAAACAAGTGACAAGGTTGGCTCCTGCTACATAAGAAGGAATGGGGTGTGGATCTAAATGAGGCACTGGCTTTGAAATAGGTAACAACCAGGAGGGAAGCTGATGGGCTTTTTGGTTTTCCTTTTCCTCATCCCTTTGGCCTATCACACCAAGACATATTCAAGTCTTCCTCTTCTTTTCTTTTTCTGCCCCCCCCCCCCACCTCACCTCACCCCCACCAGGCCTTCTTCTTGGTTTGGATCAAATCTTCCTCTTCTTTCCCTCATGAGGACACCAGTAATTGGACGTAGGGCCCACTGGAAATCCAAATGATCTCACCTAGAGATACTTAATTACATTAGCAAAGACTATCTCCAAAAAGTCAAATTCACACTCACAGATACCAGCAGCTAGGACTTGGACATATGTTTCTGGGGGACACAAAAAGGGAAATGAAATGTGCTGGAAAAGAAACAAAGTATCAATGAGAAAAAAAAAAGATCACATTTTATGCTTTTGTGAGTTCATCTGGAATTCCCATGTAGAAAATAAGCAGACATAAAAGAGGTGGGCAGTATGAAAGATCAAAAGGAAATAGGAGAAAACTTGTTTTTTCCTATCTGTGGAATTTTAGCCTATTCTTTTATTTGATACTTTTCTGTGTCAAAAAAACTTGGTGGTAGGATTTGTTTATAGCATAATTTATTTTCAGACATAGTGAGTGTGCAGATGACTTGCAGTTAGTAATCTGCTAAAATTGTGACATACACTTTATGAGAAAAACTGTATTACAACCTCACTGAAAATAATTTATGATTGTATACATGTTCATGTATTTTGTGTGTGTACGTCTGTGTGTGCTGGTTACCTAGCAACACCACTTCCTTAAAAAGCTAGGAACTATTTTTTTCCCCAGAATCCCTGTGTTCTATGGGTTAGCATTTGTCCATGAGAAAAACTCATGAGAAACTTGGAAGGTGAAAATGAAGTGGTAGGCATTGTTTCTTGGACAATCATGGAGGTCAGACAGTACTGTGTAATATCTATACAAGCTCCCACTTAGAGGTTACATCCGATTTAGCAATTTTCAACCTCTCTGGAAGTTGTGACTCTACCATCATGGTGACAAGAGGTGGGACCATTCAGTCTTTCCCACATCAATCAGCCACATCTCTCCCCTTCCCAATGCTTTGACTGACACCCTCCTCCTGCAGCCTTACAGATCTCTTCCCCTGCTCCTCCCACATTCATCTAACCCCTCATTCCCAATTAAATACTTTATTCTTGTAATATTTATAGTGGCTTTATTTTCCTAACAGAATATGAACTGATACTATAACTATGTACTATACATATGCTAGATCATCTAAGACAGTTCCAATTTCATGATAAATCCCATAATATCCTGAAGAATATCATGCATTTCAACAGGATGAATATGTTCAAAATCCAAAAAAAGTGACAATACCAAGTGCTGGTGAAGATGTGAATCAATATGAACTCTCCTCCATTGCTGGTGGGAACACAGAATGGTACAGTCATGTTGGAAGACAGCTTAGCAGATGCTTACGAAGTTAAACAGATTTTACCATACAACCTAGTGATCACCCTCTTTGATATTTACCCATTTGAATTGAAAACATATGTTCACACAAAAATTTGTATGAAAATACTTATAGCAGCTTTATTTATAATCACCCCAAACCGAAAGCATCAGAGATTTTTCAAAAGGTGAATGAATAAACAAATTGCAGTATACACACATATATAATATTATTCAGTGATAAAAAAGCTATTAGATCATGAAAAGACACAGAGGAACTTCAATTGCATATTGCTAAGTGACAGAAATCAATCTAAAAAAGCCATCTATCTATATATATAAAAGCCCAGCAACCTGAATGGCAGAATGACCAGAATGACTGGTGGCTATGACGTGCACTGTGGCAGCCAACTAGCTTGATTCAGGCCCCATCAGCACCCCACCTGGCCAGCCCTGCCCCTGATTGACCACCAACACCCTGATTGGCAGTGGAGCCAGCTTGCCAACCACCTGCGGCCCCTCTCCCTGGCCTGCCCCACCCTGATCAGCCCCCCACCCCAACTGGGGGCAGTGCTGGCCAGCCAAATTCCCACGGTCCCTTTTCCCTGCTGGCCAGGCCCAATGGGTCCCCATCAGGGAAGGCTGGCCGGACCCCACCCGTGCACGAATTCGTGCACCAGGCCTCTAGTATATATATAAAAGCCTAAGCTACTGTTACAACTGGTGACCAGATGACTAGCCAGTAGCTATGATGCGCACTGACCACAAGGGGGCAAAAACTCAATGCAGGAGCTGCCCCCTGGTGGTCAGTGCACTCTCACAGCCAACCTCCTGGCACCTGGGAAGTGGGGAGAGAGTAACAAAAGAACTTATATGCATATATGCATAGCCCATGGACACAGACAATAGTGTGATAAAGTCCTGGGGTGGGGCAGGAGCTGGGTGGAGGGGGACAAATGGAGGGAAAATGGGAGACATCTATAATACTCCCAACAATAAAAATTAATTAGAAAAAAAAGATTAACTGAAGCCCTAAATTTTGCTACCAAATGACCCACACATTTTCTAAGCACTTACTTTCTATGTGCCAGACTTTGGGGATAATGAGATGAATAAGTCTTAGATGCTGCCTTCAAGCAACTGAACTTAGGGAAAAGATATGGGAGGTGGAAAAAACCACAATTGTTACACTAGTTCTAGTTTCAGAAACAGACTGAATTCTCACTGTTCTCCCTCCTCACCACCCACCATTTCTACATCTTGCTGAGTTATGCATAATTCCTCATACCATGTTCCATAATTTTGTTTAATATTATGGAGGATGGATTCCATAATAGAGCCAAACTCAATGATACTGGAAAATTCATTTTGGTAGTAATTACGGAAGCCAGCAGTATGCATGGCCACCAATGAACCTTTAGAATCAAACACTGGTGAGCCAGAAGACCCAAAGTAAAAACTGGTGTCATAGGTAATCACATCAGGTCTGGGAACAATGTCCTGGAAACTTCTTTGAGTGTACATATGAATATACTGCATGTCGTCATTATAACCCTTAGCCTGAAGATGTTCCCGATATTTCTCTACTCGCTGACCCTGAGGGATTACAACACAAGCATCAGCAGACTTTACCTCCCATCCTGGATAGCCAATAATATATATCAACCCACTAGGCGGAGCAGGACCAATTCCATTATATAGTCCAACAGGTACTTGCTGTCCGTCTTCCTTTAATTTCAGAACAGCATAATCAAGAAGTACATCAGATATCTCAAACCAAGGTTCAATGGAAAAATAGTTATTTTTTTCTTGTCTGTCTTCGTAACCAAATGTCACCCTTACACATTGACCAATTATGTCTGCCCACTTACTTGGCTCTATTCCATTTCCCACAATGTCATTTATTACATGCCGACAAGTAAAAATGAACAACCCTGTAAATACAAAGCAGGTGGCACAACCCGTGTTCCCATTGTTGTCCCATTCTATGTGCCCAACTGAGTCACTACGATGAGAAAGAAGTTTGAGTATTTTAACTGGCATAGAGTTTTTTGTCTCTTTCCCAAAGTTTGTTTTATGTGCACGAAATATTGTTTCCCCCTTTCTTGTTTTCAATTTCCTTTTGAAGCTTTTTCGAATTTTTTCAGTTTCTCTTTTCAAACTAGGATACTGGGCCACAATTTCTTCTTTTAACACAGAGGCATTTCTTTCCTCCAACTCCGAATTCTGAGAGTCTGCCGAATCAAAACTCTGAGTGGCTGCCAAATCAAAATTCTGAGTGGCTGCTACCTTAGAGCCCCCCTTTTTCTCAACCTCAACCTGAAAGAGCTTGCCCTCTAAGTCATCCACTGGCTGTGTGCTTTCTACAATGGAGTCCAGGTTTTCAATGAGTTTCCAATCAGCATTCTCCAGAAAGGGAAGAAATCTGCCGTCCTTGCACACAGCATCCTTGACGGTTTCTCCTTTGAAAGCATAGACGCAGAGTTTGCACCCTTCTTTGTGAAGTTCCCCACATTTGACGATCTTTTTTATCTTCTTCCCAATTGCGTGGATAAAAAATTTGACACAGTCAGTAGATGCCTTGTCATGCCGGCCAAATATCTGGTTCCCTTCTTTCGGCTCACTTTTACTCTGGGCAAATGTAATTTCCAGGTGGCAATTTTCAGGAAAACAACTGAGGGGCATTCCAAGGTTTATGTAGCCTTCAATTCCTTCTACGCCCTGCACCAGCATTTCATGGCCTTGCTGTTGTTTTCTCTCTTCTCTGACAGCCCGAAGAGTGTCAAGTGCCGTGGATAAGCTAGCCCTCTCATTATGTGTGAGCCTGTGTTTCCTTTTTTTGTTTTTCCTGTGGTGTACACTCAAGGTAATGTAAAGTACTTTATTTGGGGATATAGCCTGGTCTTTGGGTCCTTGAGTTATATCATTTGGGCTTTTTCTGGAGCCCATCTTCATTTGAGGAATACTGGGATTATTCTCTTTTTCTTTATCGGCCTAAAAGGAAATGTTAAAGACTGTAAAATGATGGAAGCAACTCTTATATTTTGTTTTTCTTTTTAGTATGCAATTCACAAAATTTCTCTAGGAAACTCAGAACCAATCTCTAAAGGCCAGTAAATAGAATTAAACCAAAGTTTGAGTTGGGAGGCAAGATATAGGCTGAGTTTCCCATCCCATCAGTTAGATAAGCTTTTAATTGTGCCAGATTGGTGCATTTTCCCCCTGAGAAATAGGAAAGAAACATATGTTTCTAGGTCCATCAAAAACAGAAGGGATGCCTAAAAGTCTGCCAGCTCTCTTAGAGAGTTCTATCAGGTCTCTGAATAATTTTTACTTTTTCTAATTACAGTGATGGATTGCACCAAAAATTTGTTCTTATAGCACCAAACTCAGCAAGAATAAGGTACCATGGTTTATTATTGGGCATTTAATGTTAAACAAAATCATCATCAGTTAACTAATTATTTGGTCATAGTAACATAGTTATTTCTAATAGTAAAACCCTGTTTCACCTAGCATCTTTCATGTAAAGAACTTAAATTATTTCCTCTATTACATCAATTTATTCCAAAATCCTATGAAATGAGGAGCAACAAATATGGCATCTCTGTTCTTTTGATGGAGAAACTGAGGCACAGAAAGTTTTTCCTGTCAGTGCCTTTCTTAGGATTGCATAATAACCAATTAATGACAACAATATCAGAGCTCCAATATTTAGTCCAGTATTTTTACATTAGACTACATATTCTTTTCCTGTAAACTTTATATCCACAACTCCTGTTTTTATATGTCATTATCTTAAAAACCAGGGATGGGGGAGGAGACAGGAATTACATAAGGAGTATTAATCAAATAGCAGAAATTCAATAAAAAATTAAGAGCATCTGATTCCTATGTCTAAAAGATACATATTGGCCAATAAATATTTATCATGGCATGAGTGGCAACAGATGCCACTTGCTGGTAATGGGAATAACAATGCCAGGATTATTGCAAAGATTAAGTGTAACATCCTGTGTGACAATCCCTAGCACAGTGACTGGCACATTAATGAATTAACTTTTAATTTCCTTCTTTGTAATGGTACTAATATTCTGGATTAAAACAAAAGAAACATAAGGTAATATATAAATTTATTCTGGGCATAAATATGAACTCTGAAACAGCATCTCTCCAGCCTAATACTGTCAGAAGCATCTTTGTTGCACTGTCCATTGGAACACTAGGATGGATTTCCAATTATTCAAAGAATTCTTGGGCAGATATAGACAGTTTCAAAGAGGAACCTTGGGTCTTACATGATTATTAGCTTGCACTGTCATGGAGTGGGACAGAGAAAAATAGAACTAGGCTCGACTTGGCTTTTCTACATACTTGGATGTTCTAGTTAGAATCAGAATGAAAGAAAGGCTTTTAAGTTGCATTCTCAAATACTCACCATCTCTCAGCCTTTCGTAATAAATTCAAGGAGCATTTTAGACTCAAGAAGGAATATGATGGTTTGCTATGATAACAGAGTCCAATTAGTACAAAGGGCCCCCACTTAATGTCAGTAAATTTGAGTCCAAGTATTCATTCCACTACTTCCTTAAGAAGCAATGCACTTCTTTTCCTCTCTTCATAAACAAATCCAGGATAAGAACGTCCTTCCTGCTTGCTTAGTAAGCTTATAGTAAGGCTAAATATTGAAAACATTATTTTATAAATTATAAAGCCCTAAGCAGATGCATTATTGTTATCAAAAAGATCAGCCATATTTGCATGGTATATATTTTCATGCTATGAAATAACATTACTTTTGTTTTTATTCCATATTTTACTGTAATACATTATATGTGATTTTGTTGTTGTTGTTCAAGAAATGTTACAATAGCTTTTTGTTAAAGACTGCTTTGATAGGGCACCAAACTCAGCAAGAATGAGATTTTTGTTAAAATTCCTCACTGCCAACCCTCCAAATGGAAAGAATACAAGGAATGAGAAAGATTTTAACTTATTTAATATTCCCTACATTCAATGAGGTAATTTCTTGGCAGAAAGACTATAAACCCCAGTGTCAAGGATGGCTAAGTATAATATTGATATATTCTATAAACAGTATTGACAAAATTACCTGAGGAAAATACTGCTCAATTTTCTTATTATTCCTTGCATTGAATGAGACTCCCTGCGACCTGCGTTTCTTAGAGCTCATGATGGCTTGAAGGTGAATAGGCAGTTCAGCTGAAATACTACAAAGGTTCAAGTTAGAGCAGTATCATCATAGCAACCATTATTTGTACAGAGGATAAGACTAACAGGGACCTTTCTCTGTAGCTCCAGCTTCCCCCTTCTCAGAGATGCTGACTTACCAAGTAGACAGTTTATCCACCAACTATAATCACCCCAATCATAAAAGCTCTCCTTGATAGAGAACAATCCTGAATACTTTACAATTATCTCTAATTGCCAATGTCCACAGATACCATGCCAAGTAGGTACAGCTGCTTTTGCAAATGAGGAAAGTACAACTCAAGACAAGATAGGTGACCTCCCCAAGGCCAGAGCTACATGGCAGAGATAAAAGTCAAAAGCAGATACACTAGAGAAGGAATTGCAGTTGGAGAATTCAAAAGTGTGTTCTAGCTACCCTGATGTTAAAATCTGGCCTCCACTTAAATTGCATATGGCACAGGGGGATGGTGTAATTTCAGGAAAATGATGGGAAAAGAACCATAAAGACAAAACAGATGTACAGTCAGAGTTTGCCTGGAAAGTTAAGAATATTGGTTGCTGCTTTACTTTGTTTGTTTAAAGAGGTAGTACCCCCTCTCTATTTCCTCTCATGTCTTCCCAGAGGAGAATGAACAATGTAAATAAAAGAGTGAAATCTTTAATCATGATACATATCACTAGAATGGAAGCCATGGAAGGGCAGCAGCTGCCTGTCTTCATCTAACACAATGCCTGTCACATGGCAATCCCTCAGTAAAGATACATTTATAAAGATACAATCAATCAATGAATGGAGTATGCATATGGTGCACTATGCCCTGTTCTATGTGCTTTTCATAAACTACCCAATATAATTCTTTTTTGTTGTTGTTTTATTTCGTTAATCCTTACCTGAGAATTCCATTGATTTTTAGAAAGAGTGGAAGGGAAAGGGATAGATATATATAGAGAAACATCCAAATGAGAGAGATATATGGATTGGTTGCCTCCTGCATGCATCTGACTAGGGTCCGGGATGGAGCCTGCAACCAAGGTACCTGCCCTTGACTGGAATCAATGACTGGCGGATGCTCTATCCAATGAGCCAAACCAGCTAGGGCCCCAATATAATTCTTACAACCCTGAGAGATAGGTATGATTAGTCCATTTTACTGGTAAAGAACTTGAACACCCATAGAGATTAAGCTATTTACTCAAGGTCACAAAGCCTCGGAGAATATACTTTTGATGACTTTTTATAACCATTTTCAAATAGAAAAGAAAGACAGAATCATATGAGCCTCAACATACTTATCATATAGAGCTAACAAGTGCGCATATATATATATATATATATATATTTGGCGAATTGCACCATTTAAAAAATTTTATTACATTATTTTACAGTTAGAGACATCATGACATTTTAACCCTAATCATCACTTTCTATCTCTGAAAATTTAGGACTTTTTCTTACATAATCACAATACTAATTTATTCAGACCAAGATCCAATTGGCGTACATAAGTTATCTTTAATTATTATATCTCTTAACTTTATTTTATTCTAGACAAACCATTGATTTGTTGAAGAGAACAGAGAAGTTGTTTGCAGAAATTTCACCTCCTGGTTTACTTCTTCATGTTGTTGCTTAATTTATGCTCTGGTTCCCCTTAAGTGGTGCAGTGTCAATTTAGATAAGTTCTACTTGAGCTTGTCAAGTACAACTTATCTAAAGACCACGTCTTAAAGAAGCTGTGGTACATATGCAATGGAATATTACTCGGTCATAAAAAGAATGAAACCTTGCCATTTGTGACAACATGAATAGATCTAGAGGGCATTATGCTAAGTGAAATAAGTCAGACAGAGAAAGACAAATACCATAGGATTTCACTTATATGTGGAATCTAAAGAATGAAATAAATGAACGATAAAACGGAAACAGACTAATTAACACAGAGAACGAACAGTATTTCAGCTGGCTGCCAGACTGGGTGGGGGGAGGCTGGGTGAAAAACGTGAAGGGATTAAGAAGTGCAGTTGGTAGGTACAGAATAGTCACGGGGATGGAAAGTACAGCATAGGAATATAGTTAATAGTATTGTAATAACTATGGTGCCAGGTGAGTGCTAGACTTACCCAGGGGAACACTTTGTAAAGTATATGATTGTTTAATCACCATGCTGTACCCCCGAAACTAACACAAAATAATATTAAACGTAAACTGTAATTGAAAAAGAATAAATTAAAAAGCATGGATAAGTAGTCTTTAATTTAGCTTTTTCTTAATTATACTAATAAATACCATTTTAAAATTTTGAGATGAAAGTAAATAGAGACTATGCTTATACTCTTAGCCATTCCACTATACAGTGAGAGCCCTGGCTTCATCATTTTTTGGTAATGAGCTTCTCAGGAAACTCACTTCAGCCTCTCTCAGCCTTAGTTTTCCATTTGTTCATTTTTTGGGGTGCTTTGAGCATTTATTACTTTTATTTTAAATATAATTTATTTATTGTAAGTTTACATAATTTTTAAACAATGGCTACATTTTACAACTGTTTCTCAGTTTCTGAAAATTTGACAATTGGCTTTTACAAGCTGTTGGGCTCTTACCCCTACACATCACTGACCCTAAGACAGAACCACAAGGTAAAAGATTTGAAACTTTCTGAAATATTTAAACCATAACAAACTTAAAAAACAAGATGTAAGTAACAAAAAAATAGATTAATTGCCTTTCTGCAAGGCAATTTAATAATACATAACAAAATATAAGCCTTACGAATTCTTTTACCAAGCCATTTCACTTTCATTCATTCAGTAGTCAAGCAAATTTATTGAGAATCTATTACTGTATGTACTAGGAACTTCTTTTTATTTTTATTGACTGTATTGGGATTACATTGGCTAATAAAATTATACAGGTCTCAGGTGTACAATTCGCTTCAGCCTCTCTCAGCCTTAGTTTTCTGTTTGTAAACAAGGGCTCCCCCTCGGAATTCATCTCCCCTCTCATCTCTGTCTCTCCCTCCTCCCGTCCCCCTCCCTTCCTTTCCCTCTACACCTGGTTCTTCTGGTCTTTCTGGTTCGTCCTCTCTCCCCTCCCCCTCCCATCTCTCCCTCTCCTTTTCTCCTTTCTCACTCATCTCTCTGGCACTGCGCTGGCCCACTGGAGCTGAACTAGGCTGTAGAGAGCAAAGATCTGGTCTCGGCTGACCCTAGGCCTCCATCAAGTTCACTGTCACTCTCCCCCAGGACACAGCCCATGACAAGAAGCATCCGCTGAAATAAAACCTGTGCCCGCTGTACCGCCCACCTGGGGTAGGGGGCGCGCAGCTTCTTCCACACTCCAGGCCCGCAGACTCCTGAACACCCTCACGCAGGCCCAGCAGAGCACCCCTGAGTCGCCGCACCCCACCTTCACCCATCCCACGGATCACCTGGGCACCACCAACACCGGAGGTCGGCTCTTGTTGGAGCTGCGGAGATAGCGAGCTGGCCCAGGAGAGCGCGCCCTGTTAGCTTGGACCCGCTGGACAGGCAGCGGGTGGGGAAGAGATTTGAAAAGGCGCTGAACTGCCGCTCTGCTGGCCTCGGCGTTATTTTCGCTTTCATATCTGCCTAAGCTTCCCCAAACCCTCCTCCCTCCCCCACTTCGCCCCATTCCATCTTCGTTGCTTTCTTTGGACACCCGGGAAGCAGTAGTCAGGTGAAGTGTTTGATGTTGGTTTCAGAAAGTCCCACCAGCCTGAAACAACCTTCGGGACAGATTGACCAGAGCCTATGTTGGCAAGGAACTGGACGCCATGCAGTTGGGGGCAGTCACAAACGAAGTGCACCCTATGGTTACAGGGGTGACTGCCTGGAGACATTCAGGCCAGGCTGCAAGGAGGGACAGCAAGGCAGAGCAGGTTGGAATTCCTGCTTTGAGGAGATAGAGCTGACAGACCAAGGGTGGTCTCTGTTTACAGGACACAGAGAGAACTCTGGACTGTATGTAGAGGGCTCCCCTCAGGGGAGAAGGCACAGGGCAGCAATGGTGGAGACCACCTGACAGCAGGAAAGAACCCCCTCCCCCCAACAACAAAAATACAATTAGATGGTATTTTCCCCAAACTCTTTCCCTACACCCCACCTGGGCATCTCAGTTTCCTCATTTGTACATTAAGGAGTTAAGGAGCTTGGCTCAGATTAAACTTTGTGCCTGTGAATCGCCTCCTCCCCTCTCCTCCCCCCTTCCGTGGACTTGTGACCCAGGAAAGTAGGGGACCCCACCCTCTAGGATCACCATGCAGCACTTCTGGAGCTGCTCACAGCTTGTCAGTTGGAACAGCTGCCTAGACTGTCTCCAAGCGACTTTCCAGGTGTAAAACTATTCAGCTTTGAAGGTGGGGAGCAAGAAGGGGGTCCCACAATGGAAAGCTGACTATACACCCCTCCATACCGCCATGCCAATCACCCCCTAAGACCACCAGGCCCCACCCAAATCCAGAAGAACCACTCACAGAAGCGGAGAATCTGCCCCAACCGTGCCAGTGACCGCTGCAGTGTGACCGGAGCTTTGCAGATGGCGCCGAACTGCGACCCCGCAGGAAGTGAAAAAGCCCGCGCTTCTCAGCTTGTGGCCAATAGAAGGCCAGGTTGCCAGAAAGGGCGGGCGGGCGGGCCGGCGAGTTTGGAGGTGGCGTCCAGGGAAGTGCCCGCGCAGCAGCCCTAGCTATCATTGGATCCTGCTGCGTCTTTCGCAACTTGGTCCACTGCCAGCTTCCACCTGTGACAGACTTTCGCAATCCTGTCCCTCCATCCCTTCCCCGGCCTGCCGGGTCCATTGTAGTCGCCTGAGAAGCTGAGCCAGGGAGCAGAGGGTGTGGGAGGAGCCAGGGGATCCGTGATTTCCTAGGGCGCTGATTGCCCTGAGCGGGAACAGTGCTCCAGGAGACCAGAATTGCTTTGTGCGCCCCCCTATCCACCCCCCTGCTCCCCGCCCCTCGCCCCCCCCCGTACCCTCGCCCCCGGGTGCCTTGTGCCTGGTGGTTGATGCCTTCAGATGCCGCGAGGTGGACGGCTGCGGTGGGCCGAGCATCCCGGGCCAGACCTGGGCCGCTGATCGCGAACACTAGGTCCAGATCCCCAGGGCGTCCATTCGCGCCCTGCGCTTCACCAACTCCCATGGGACAAAGTGGCCCCAAAGCAGACAGCTGAAATCTAGAGAGACTTGGGGGACCCCTACTCTACCTCCCACTTTCCCGCAGGCAAATGAGCCAACTTGTGGGAGGCGCTGATGC